>OY720678.1:0-1200000 GCA_963170755.1 Amphimallon solstitiale
TTCGAAAAAAATGTCGATTTAGCAGGATTTAATAGGTCTATCTTATACAGATTTTCACTGGGAACATTCTCGTTCAAAGAAAAACGTTCTATCTCTTACCGTTTCCGAGATATTCGCGTTTAGAGATAGAACGTTTTTCTTTGAACGAGAATGTTCAAAGACCATTTAAATGCTGCTAAATCGACATTTTTTCGAAACTTTAATCACGAATATCTCGGAAACGGTAAGAGATAGAACGTTTTTCTTTGAACGAGAGTGTTCCCAGTGAAAATCTGTATAAGATAGACCTATTAAATCCTGCTAAATCGACATTTTTTTCGAAACTTCTTACCGTTTCCTATATATTCGCGTTTAAAGTTTCGAAAAAATGTCGATTTAGCAGGATTTAATAGGTCTATCTTATACAGATTTTCACTGGGAACACTCTCGTTCAAAGAAAAACGTTCTATCTCTTACCGTTTCCGAGATATTCGCGATTAAAGTTTGGAAAAATGTCGATTTAGCAGGATTTAAAAGGTCTTTGAACATTCTCGTTCAAAGAAAAACGTTCTATCTCTAAACGCGAATATCTCGGAAACGGTAAGAGATAGAACGTTTTTCTTTGAACGAGAATGTTCCCAGTGAAAATCTGTATAAGAAAGACCTATTAAATCCTGCTAAATCGACATTTTTTTCGAAACTTCTTACCGTTTCCTATATATTCGCGTTTAAAGTTTCGAAAAAATGTCGATTTAGCAGGATTTAATAGGTCTATCTTATACAGATTTTCACTGGGAACATTCTCGTTCAAAGAAAAACGTTCTATATCTTACCGTTTCCGAGATATTCGCGATTAAAGTTTCGAAAAAATTTCGATTTAGCAGGATTTAAAAGGTCTTTGAACATTCTCGTTCAAAGAAAAACGTTCTATCTCTAAACGCGAATATCTCGGAAACGGTAAGAGATAGAATGTTTTTCTTTGAACGAGAATGTTCCCAGTGAAAATCTGTATAAGATAGACCTATTAAATCCTGCTAAATCGACATTTTTTTCGAAACTTCTTACCGTTTCCTATATATTCGCGTTTAAAGTTTCGAAAAAATGTCGATTTAGCAGGATTTAATAGGTCTATCTTATACAGATTTTCACTGGGAACACTCTCGTTCAAAGAAAAACGTTCTATCTCTTACCGTTTCCGAGATATTCGCGATTAAAGTTTGGAAAAAATGTCGATTTAGCAGGATTTAAAAGGTCTTTGAACATTCTCGTTCAAAGAAAAACGTTCTATCTCTAAACGCGAATATCTCGGAAACGGTAAGAGATAGAACGTTTTTCTTTGAACGAGAGTGTTCCCAGTGAAAATCTGTATAAGATAGACCTATTAAATCCTGCTAAATCGACATTTTTTCGAAACTTTAAACGCGAATATATAGGAAACGGTAAGAAGTTTCGAAAAAAATGTCGATTTAGCAGGATTTAATAGGTCTATCTTATACAGATTTTCACTGGGAACATTCTCGTTCAAAGAAAAACGTTGTATCTCTTACCGTTTCCGAGATATTCGCGTTTAGAGATAGAACGTTTTTCTTTGAACGAGAATGTTCAAAGATCTTTTAAATCCTGCTAAATCGACATTTTTTCGAAACTTTAATCGCGAATATCTCGGAAGCGGTAAGAGATAGAACGTTTTTCTTTGAACGAGAGTGTTCCCAGTGAAAATCTGTATAAGATAGACCTATTAAATCCTGCTAAATCGACATTTTTTCGAAACTTTAAACGCGAATATATAGGAAACGGTAAGAAGTTTCGAAAAAAATGTCGATTTAGCAGGATTTAATAGGTCTATCTTATACAGATTTTCACTGGGAACACTCTCGTTCAAAGAAAAACGTTCTATCTCTTACCGTTTCCGAGATATTCGCGATTAAAGTTTCGAAAAAATGTCGATTTAGCAGCATTTAAATGGTCTTTGAACATTCTCGTTCAAAGAAAAACGTTCTATCTCTAAACGCGAATATCTCGGAAACGGTAAGAGATAGAACGTTTTTCTTTGAACGAGAGTGTTCCCAGTGAAAATCTGTATAAGATAGACCTATTAAATCCTGCTAAATCGACATTTTTTCGAAACTTTAAACGCGAATATATAGGAAACGGTAAGAAGTTTCGAAAAAAATGTCGATTTAGCAGGATTTAATAGGTCTATCTTATACAGATTTTCACTGGGAACATTCTCGTTCAAAGAAAAACGTTCTATCTCTTACCGTTTCCGAGATATTCGCGTTTAGAGATAGAACGTTTTTCTTTGAACGAGAATGTTCAAAGACCATTTAAATGCTGCTAAATCGACATTTTTTCGAAACTTTAATCGCGAATATCTCGGAAACGGTAAGAGATAGAACGTTTTTCTTTGAACGAGAGTGTTCCCAGTGAAAATCTGTATAAGATAGACCTATTAAATCCTGCTAAATCGACATTTTTTTCGAAACTTCTTACCGTTTCCTATATATTCGCGTTTAAAGTTTCGAAAAAATGTCGATTTAGCAGGATTTAATAGGTCTATCTTATACAGATTTTCATTGGGAACACTCTCGTTCAAAGAAAAACGTTCTATCTCTTATCGTTTCCGAGATATTCGCGATTAAAGTTTCGAAAAAATGTCGATTTAGCAGGATTTAAAAGGTCTTTGAACATTCTCGTTCAAAGAAAAACGTTCTATCTCTAAACGCGAATATCTCGGAAACGGTAAGAGATAGAATGTTTTTCTTTGAACGAGAATGTTCCCAGTGAAAATCTGTATAAGATAGACCTATTAAATCCTGCTAAATCGACATTTTTTCGAAACTTCTTACCGTTTCCTATATATTCGCGTTTAAAGTTTCGAAAAAATGTCGATTTAGCAGGATTTAATAGGTCTATCTTATACAGATTTTCACTGGGAACACTCTCGTTCAAAGAAAAACGTTCTATCTCTTACCGTTTCCGAGATATTCGCGATTAAAGTTTGGAAAAAATGTCGATTTAGCAGGATTTAAAAGGTCTTTGAACATTCTCGTTCAAAGAAAAACGTTCTATCTCTAAACGCGAATATCTCGGAAACGGTAAGAGATAGAACGTTTTTCTTTGAACGAGAGTGTTCCCAGTGAAAATCGGTATAAGATAGACCTATTAAATCCTGCTAAATCGACATTTTTTCGAAACTTTAAACGCGAATATATAGGAAACGGTAAGAAGTTTCGAAAAAAATGTCGATTTAGCAGGATTTAATAGGTCTATCTTATACAGATTTTCACTGGGAACATTCTCGTTCAAAGAAAAACGTTCTATCTCTTACCGTTTCCGAGATATTCGCGTTTAGAGATAGAACGTTTTTCTTTGAACGAGAATGTTCAAAGATCTTTTAAATCCTGCTAAATCGACATTTTTTCGAAACTTTAATCGCGAATATCTCGGAAGCGGTAAGAGATAGAACGTTTTTCTTTGAACGAGAGTGTTCCCAGTGAAAATCTGTATAAGATAGACCTATTAAATCCTGCTAAATCGACATTTTTTCGAAACTTTAAACGCGAATATATAGGAAACGGTAAGAAGTTTCGAAAAAAATGTCGACTTAGCAGGATTTAATAAGTCTATCTTATACAGATTTTCACTGGGAACACTCTTGTTCAAAGAAAAACGTTCTATCTCTTACCGTTTCCGAGATATTCGCGATTAAAGTTTCGAAAAAATGTCGATTTAGCAGCATTTAAATGGTCTTTGAACATTCTCGTTCAAAGAAAAACGTTCTATCTCTAAACGCGAATATCTCGGAAACGGTAAGAGATAGAACGTTTTTCTTTGAACGAGAGTGTTCCCAGTGAAAATCTGTATAAGATAGACCTATTAAATCCTGCTAAATCGACATTTTTTCGAAACTTTAAACGCGAATATATAGGAAACGGTAAGAAGTTTCGAAAAAAATGTCGATTTAGCAGGATTTAATAGGTCTATCTTATACAGATTTTCACTGGGAACATTCTCGTTCAAAGAAAAACGTTCTATCTCTTACCGTTTCCGAGATATTCGCGTTTAGAGATAGAACGTTTTTCTTTGAACGAGAATGTTCAAAGACCATTTAAATGCTGCTAAATCGACATTTTTTCGAAACTTTAATCGCGAATATCTCGGAAACGGTAAGAGATAGAACGTTTTTCTTTGAACGAGAGTGTTCACAGTGAAAATCTGTATAAGATAGACCTATTAAATTCTGCTAAATCGACATTTTTTTCGAAACTTCTTACCGTTTCCTATATATTCGCGTTTAAAGTTTCGAAAAAATGTCGATTTAGCAGGATTTAATAGGTCTATCTTATACAGATTTTCACTGGGAACACTCTCGTTCAAAGAAAAACGTTCTATCTCTTATCGTTTCCGAGATATTCGCGATTAAAGTTTCGAAAAAATGTCGATTTAGCAGGATTTAAAAGATCTTTGAACATTCTCGTTCAAAGAAAAACGTTCTATCTCTAAACGCGAATATCTCGGAAACGGTAAGAGATAGAACGTTTTTCTTTGAACGAGAATGTTCCCAGTGAAAATCTGTATAAGATAGACCTATTAAATCCTGCTAAATCGACATTTTTTCGAAACTTTAAACGCGAATATATAGGAAACGGTAAGAAGTTTCGAAAAAAATGTCGATTTAGCAGGATTTAATAGGTCTATCTTATACAGATTTTCACTGGGAACATTCTCGTTCAAAGAAAAACGTTCTATCTCTTACCGTTTCCGAGATATTCGCGTTTAGAGATAGAACGTTTTTCTTTGAACGAGAATGTTCAAAGACCATTTAAATGCTGCTAAATCGACATTTTTTCGAAACTTTAATCGCGAATATCTCGGAAACGGTAAGAGATAGAACGTTTTTCTTTGAACGAGAGTGTTCCCAGTGAAAATCTGTAAAAGATAGACCTATTAAATCCTGCTAAATCGACATTTTTTCGAAACTTTAAACGCGAATATATAGGAAACGGTAAGAAGTTTCGAAAATAATGTCGATTTAGCAGGATTTAATAGGTCTATCTTATACAGATTTTCACTGGGAACACTCTCGTTCAAAGAAAAACGTTCTATCTCTTACCGTTTCCGAGATATTCGCGATTAAAGTTTCGAAAAAATGTCCAGTTAGCAGGATTTAAAAGATCATTGAACATTCTCGTTCAAAGAAAAACGTTCTATCTCTAAACGCGGATATCTCGGAAACGGTAAGAGATAGAACGTTTTTCTTTGAACGAGAATGTTCCCAGTGAAAATCTGTATGAGATAGACCTATTAAATCCTGCTAAATCGACATTTTTTTCGAAACTTCTTACCGTTTCCTATATATTCGCGTTTAAAGTTTCGAAAAAATGTCGATTTAGCAGGATTTAATAGGTCTATCTTATACAGATTTTCACTGGGAACACTCTCGTTCAAAGAAAAACGTTCTATCTCTTACCGTTTCCTATATATTCGCGTTTAAAGTTTCGAAAAAATGTCGATTTAGCAGGATTTAATAGGTCTATCTTATACAGATTTTCACTGGGAACATTCTCGTTCAAAGAAAAACGTTCTATCTCTTACCGTTTCCGAGATATCCGCGTTTAGAGATAGAACGTTTTTCTTTGAACGAGAATGTTCAAAGACCTTTTAAATCCTGCTAAATCGACATTTTTTCCAATCTTTAATCGCGAATATCTCGGAAACGGTAAGAGATAGAACGTTTTTCTTTGAACGAGAGTGTTCCCAGTGAAAATCTGTATAAGATAGACCTATTAAATCCTGCTAAATCGACATTTTTTCGAAACTTTAAACGCGAATATATAGGAAACGGTAAGAAGTTTCGAAAAAAATGTCGATTTAGCAGGATTTAATAGGTCTATCTTATACAGATTTTCACTGGGAACATTCTCGTTCAAAGAAAAACGTTCTATCTCTTACCGTTTCTGAGACATTCGCGTTTAGAGATAGAACGTTTTTCTTTGAACGAGAATGTTCAAAGATCTTTTAAATCCTGCTAAATGGACATTTTTTCGAAAATTTAATCGCGAATATCTCGGAAACGGTAAGAGATAGAACGTTTTTCTTTGAACGAGAATGTTCCCAGTGAAAATCTGTATAAGATAGACCTATTAAATCCTGCTAAATCGACATTTTTTTCGAAGCTTCTTACCGTTTCCTATATATTCGCGTTTAAAGTTTCGAAAAAATGTCGATTTAGCATGGTTTAATAGGTCTATCTTATACAGATTTTCACTGGGAACACTCTCGTTCAAAGAAAAACGTTCTATCCCTTACCGTTTCCGAAATATTCGCGATTAAAGTTTGGAAAAAATGTCGATTTAGCAGGATTTAAAAGGTCTTTGAACATTCTCGTTCAAAGAAAAACGTTCTATCTCTAAACGCGAATATCTCGGAAACGGTAAGAGATTGAACGTTTTTCTTTGAACGAGAGTGTTCCCAGTGAAAATCTGTATAAGATAGACCTATTAAATCCTGCTAAATCGACATTTTTTCGAAACTTTAAACGCGAATATATAGGAAACGGTAAGAAGTTTCGAAAAAAATGTCGATTTAGCAGGATTTAATAGGTCTATCTTATACAGATTTTCACTGGGAACATTCTCGTTCAAAGAAAAACGTTCTATCTCTTACCGTTTCCGAGATATTCGCGTTTAGAGATAGAACGTTTTTCTTTGAACGAGAATGTTCAAAGACCTTTTAAATCCTGCTAAATCGACATTTTTTCCAAACTTTAATCGCGAATATCTCGGAAACGGTAAGAGATAGAACGTTTTTCTTTGAACGAGAGTGTTCCCAGTGAAAATCTGTATAAGATAGACCTATTAAATCCTGCTAAATCGACATTTTTTCGAAACTTTAAACGCGAATATATAGGAAACGGTAAGAAGTTTCGAAAAAAATGTCGATTTAGCAGGATTTAATAGGTCTATCTTATACAGATTTTCACTGGGAACATTCTCGTTCAAAGAAAAACGTTCTATCTCTTACCGTTTCCGAGATATTCGCGATTAAAGTTTCGAAAAAATCTCGATTTAGCAGGATTTAAAAGATCTTTGAACATTCTCGTTCAAAGAAAAACGTTCTATCTCTAAACGCGAATATCTCGGAAACGGTAAGAGAGAACGTTTTTCTTTGAACGAGAATGTTCCCAGTGAAAATCTGTATAAGATAGACCTATTAAATCCTGCTAAATCGACATTTTTTTCGAAACTTCTTACCGTTTCCTATATATTCGCGTTTAAAGTTTCGAAAAAATGTCGATTTAGCAGGATTTAATAGGTCTATCTTATACAGATTTTCACTGGGAACACTCTCGTTCAAAGAAAAACGTTCTATCACTTACCGTTTCCGAGATATTCGCGATTAAAGTTTTAAAAAAATGTCGATTTAGCAGGATTTAAAAGGTCTTTGAACATTCTCGTTCAAAGAAAAACGTTCTATCTCTAAACACGAATATCTCGGAAACGGTAAGAGATAGAACGTTTTTCTTTGAACGAGAATGTTCCCAGTGAAAACCTGTATAAGATAGACCTATTAAACCCTGCTAAATCGACATTTTTTTCGAAACTTCTTACCGTTTCCTATATATTCGCGTTTAAAGTTTCGAAAAAATGTCGATTTAGCAGGATTTAATAGGTCTATCTTATAGAGATTTTCACTGGGAACACTCTCGTTCAAAGAAAAACGTTCTATCTCTTACCGTTTCCGAGATATTCGCGTTTAGAGATAGAACGTTTTTCTTTGAACGAGAATGTTCAAAGACCTTTTAAATCCTGCTAAATCGACATTTTTTCCAAACTTTAATCGCGAATATCTCGGAAACGGTAAGAGATAGAACGTTTTTCTTTGAACGAGAGTGTTCCCAGTGAAAATCTGTATAAGATAGACCTATTAAATCCTGCTAAATCGACATTTTTTCGAAACTTTAAACGCGAATATATAGGAAACGGTAAGAAGTTTCGAAAAAAATGTCGATTTAGCAGGACTTAATAGGTCTATCTTATACAGATTTTCACTGGGAACATTCTCGTTCAAAGAAAAACGTTCTATCTCTTACCGTTTCCGAGATATTCGCGTTTAAGGATAGAACGTTTTTCTTTGAACGAGAATGTTCAAAGATCTTTTAAATCCTGCTAAATCGACATTTTTTCGAAACTTTATCGCGAATATCTCGGAAACGGTAAGAGATAGAACGTTTTTCTTTGAACGAGAATGTTCCCAGTGAAAATCTGTATAAGATAGACCTATTAAATCCTGCTAAATCGACATTTTTCTCGAAACTTCTTACCGTTTCCTATATATTCGCGTTTAAAGTTTCGAAAAAATGTCGATTTAGCAGGATTTAATAGGTCTATCTTATACAGATTTTCACTGGGAACACTCTCGTTCAAAGAAAAACGTTCTATCTCTTACCGTTTCCGAGATATTCGCGATTAAAGTTTCGAAAAAATGTCGATTTAGCAGGATTTAAAAGATCTTTGAACATTCTCGTTCAAAGAAAAACGTTCTATCTCTAAACGCGAATATCTCGGAAACGGTAAGAGATAGAACGTTTTTCTTTGAACGAGAATGTTCCCAGTGAAAATCTGTATAAGATAGACCTATTAAATCCTGCTAAATCGACATTTTTTTCGAAACTTCTTACCGTTTCCTATATATTCGCGTTTAAAGTTTCGAAAAAATGTCGATTTAGCAGGATTTAATAGGTCTATCTTATACAGATTTTCACTGGGAACACTCTCGTTCAAAGAAAAACGTTCTATCTCTTACCGTTTCCCAGATATTCGCGTTTAGAGATAGAACGTTTTTCTTTGAACGAGAATGTTCAAAGACCTTTTAAATCCTGCTAAATCGACATTTTTTCCAAACTTTAATCGCGAATATCTCGGAAACGGTAAGAGATAGAACGTTTTTCTTTGAACGAGAGTGTTCCCAGTGAAAATCTGTATAAGATAGACCTATTAAATCCTGCTAAATCGACATTTTTTCGAAACTTTAAACGCGAATATATAGGAAACGGTAAGAAGTTTCGAAAAAAATGTCGATTTAGCAGGACTTAATAGGTCTATCTTATACAGATTTTCACTGGGAACATTCTCGTTCAAAGAAAAACGTTCTATCTCTTACCGTTTCCGAGATATTCGCGATTAAAGTTTCGAAAAAATGTCGATTTAGCAGGATTTAAAAGATCTTTGAACATTCTCGTTCAAAGAAAAACGTTCTATCTCTAAACGCGAATATCTCGGAAACGGTAAGAGAGAACGTTTTTCTTTGAACGAGAATGTTCCCAGTGAAAATCTGTATAAGATAGACCTATTAAATCCTGCTAAATCGACATTTTTTTCGAAACTTCTTACCGTTTCCTATATATTCGCGTTTAAAGTTTCGAAAAAATGTCGATTTAGCAGGATTTAATAGGTCTATCTTATACAGATTTTCACTGGGAACACTCTCGTTCAAAGAAAAACGTTCTATCACTTACCGTTTCCCAGATATTCGCGATTAAAGTTTTAAAAAAATGTCGATTTAGCAGGATTTAAAAGGTCTTTGAACATTCTCGTTCAAAGAAAAACGTTCTATCTCTAAACACGAATATCTCGGAAACGGTAAGAGATAGAACGTTTTTCTTTGAACGAGAATGTTCCCAGTGAAAACCTGTATAAGATAGACCTATTAAACCCTGCTAAATCGACATTTTTTTCGAAACTTCTTACCGTTTCCTATATATTCGCGTTTAAAGTTTCGAAAAAATGTCGATTTAGCAGGATTTAATAGGCCTATCTTATACAGATTTTCACTGGGAACACTCTCGTTCAAAGAAAAACGTTCTATCTCTTACCGTTTCCGAGATATTCGCGTTTAGAGATAGAACGTTTTTCTTTGAACGAGAATGTTCAAAGACCATTTAAATGCTGCTAAATCGACATTTTTTCGAAACTTTAATCGCGAATATCTCGGAAACGGTAAGAGATAGAACGTTTTTCTTTGAACGAGAGTGTTCCCAGTGAAAATCTGTATAAGATAGACCTATTAAATCCTGCTAAATCGACATTTTTTTCGAAACTTCTTACCGTTTCCTATATATTCGCGTTTAAAGTTTCGAAAAAATGTCGATTTAGCAGGATTTAATAGGTCTATCTTATACAGATTTTCATTGGGAACACTCTCGTTCAAAGAAAAACGTTCTATCTCTTACCGTTTCCGAGATATTCGCGATTAAAGTTTGGAAAAAATGTCGATTTAGCAGGATTTAAAAGGTCTTTGAACATTCTCGTTCAAAGAAAAACGTTCTATCTCTAAACGCGAATATCTCGGAAACGGTAAGAGATAGAACGTTTTTCTTTGAACGAGAGTGTTCCCAGTGAAAATCGGTATAAGATAGACCTATTAAATCCTGCTAAATCGACATTTTTTCGAAACTTTAAACGCGAATATATAGGAAACGGTAAGAAGTTTCGAAAAAAATGTCGATTTAGCAGGATTTAATAGGTCTATCTTATACAGATTTTCACTGGGAACATTCTCGTTCAAAGAAAAACGTTCTATCTCTTACCGTTTCCGAGATATTCGCGTTTAGAGATAGAACGTTTTTCTTTGAACGAGAATGTTCAAAGATCTTTTAAATCCTGCTAAATCGACATTTTTTCGAAACTTTAATCGCGAATATCTCGGAAGCGGTAAGAGATAGAACGTTTTTCTTTGAACGAGAGTGTTCCCAGTGAAAATCTGTATAAGATAGACCTATTAAATCCTGCTAAATCGACATTTTTTCGAAACTTTAAACGCGAATATATAGGAAACGGTAAGAAGTTTCGAAAAAAATGTCGATTTAGCAGGATTTAATAGGTCTATCTTATACAGATTTTCACTGGGAACACTCTTGTTCAAAGAAAAACGTTCTATCTCTTACCGTTTCCGAGATATTCGCGATTAAAGTTTCGAAAAAATGTCGATTTAGCAGCATTTAAATGGTCTTTGAACATTCTCGTTCAAAGAAAAACGTTCTATCTCTAAACGCGAATATCTCGGAAACGGTAAGAGATAGAACGTTTTTCTTTGAACGAGAGTGTTCCCAGTGAAAATCTGTATAAGATAGACCTATTAAATCCTGCTAAATCGACATTTTTTCAAACTTTAAACGCGAATATATAGGAAACGGTAAGAAGTTTCGAAAAAAATGTCGATTTAGCAGGATTTAATAGGTCTATCTTATACAGATTTTCACTGGGAACATTCTCGTTCAAAGAAAAACGTTCTATCTCTTACCGTTTCCGAGATATTCGCGTTTAGAGATAGAACGTTTTTCTTTGAACGAGAATGTTCAAAGACCATTTAAATGCTGCTAAATCGACATTTTTTCGAAACTTTAATCACGAATATCTCGGAAACGGTAAGAGATAGAACGTTTTTCTTTGAACGAGAGTGTTCCCAGTGAAAATCTGTATAAGATAGACCTATTAAATCCTGCTAAATCGACATTTTTTCGAAACTTTAAACGCGAATATATAGGAAACGGTAAGAAGTTTCGAAAAAAATGTCGATTTAGCAGGATTTAATAGGTCTATCTTATACAGATTTTCACTGGGAACATTCTCGTTCAAAGAAAAACGTTCTATCTCTTACCGTTTCCGAGATATTCGCGTTTAGAAATAGAACGTTTTTCTTTGAACGAGAATGTTCAAAGACCATTTAAATGCTGCTAAATCGACATTTTTTCGAAACTTTAATCGCGAATATCTCGGAAACGGTAAGAGATAGAACGTTTTTCTTTGAACGAGAGTGTTCCCAGTGAAAATCTGTATAAGATAGACCTATTAAATCCTGCTAAATCGACATTTTTTCGAAACTTTAAACGCGAATATATAGGAAACGGTAAGAAGTTTCGAAAAAAATGTCGATTTAGCAGGATTTAATAGGTCTATCTTATACAGATTTTCACTGGGAACACTCTCGTTCAAAGAAAAACGTTCTATCTCTTACCGTTTCCGAGATATTCGCGATTAAAGTTTCGAAAAAATGTCGATTTAGCAGGATTTAAAAGATCTTTGAACATTCTCGTTCAAAGAAAAACGTTCTATCTCTAAACGCGGATATCTCGGAAACGGTAAGAGATAGAACGTTTTTCTATGAACGAGAATGTTCCCAGTGAAAATCTGTATAAGATAGACCTATTAAATCCTGCTAAATCGACATTTTTTTCGAAACTTCTTACCGTTTCCTATATATTCGCGTTTAAAGTTTCGAAAAAATGTCGATTTAGCAGGATTTAATAGGTCTATCTTATACAGATTTTCACTGGGAACACTCTCGTTCAAAGAAAAACGTTCTATCTCTTACCGTTTCCTATATATTCGCGTTTAAAGTTTCGAAAAAATGTCGATTTAGCAGGATTTAATAGGTCTATCTTATACAGATTTTCACTGGGAACATTCTCGTTCAAAGAAAAACGTTCTATCTCTTACCGTTTCCGAGATATCCGCGTTTAGAGATAGAACGTTTTTCTTTGAACGAGAATGTTCAAAGACCTTTTAAATCCTGCTAAATCGACATTTTTTCCAAACTTTAATCGCGAATATCTCGGAAACGGTAAGAGATAGAACGTTTTTCTTTGAACGAGAGTGTTCCCAGTGAAAATCTGTATAAGATAGACCTATTAAATCCTGCTAAATCGACATTTTTTCGAAACTTTAAACGCGAATATATAGGAAACGGTAAGAAGTTTCGAAAAAAATGTCGATTTAGCAGGATTTAATAGGTCTATCTTATACAGATTTTCACTGGGAACATTCACGTTCAAAGAAAAACGTTCTATCTCTTACCGTTTCCGAGATATTCGCGTTTAGAGATAGAACGTTTTTCTTTGAACGAGAATGTTCAAAGATCTTTTAAATCCTGCTAAATCGACATTTTTTCGAAAATTTAATCGCGAATATCTCGGAAACGGTAAGAGATAGAACGTTTTTCTTTGAACGAGAATGTTCCCAGTGAAAATCTGTATAAGATAGACCTATTAAATCCTGCTAAATCGACATTTTTTCGAAGCTTCTTACCGTTTCCTATATATTCGCGTTTAAAGTTTCGAAAAAATGTCGATTTAGCATGGTTTAATAGGTCTATCTTATACAGATTTTCACTGGGAACACTCTCGTTCAAAGAAAAACGTTCTATCCCTTACCGTTTCCGAGATATTCGCGATTAAAGTTTGGAAAAAATGTCGATTTAGCAGGATTTAAAAGGTCTTTGAACATTCTCGTTCAAAGAAAAACGTTCTATCTCTAAACGCGAATATCTCGGAAACGGTAAGAGATAGAACGTTTTTCTTTGAACGAGAGTGTTCCCAGTGAAAATCTGTATAAGATAGACCTATTAAATCCTGCTAAATCGACATTTTTCCGAAACTTTAAACGCGAATATATAGGAAACGGTAAGAAGTTTCGAAAAAAATGTCGATTTAGCAGGATTTAATAGGTCTATCTTATACAGATTTTCAATGGGAACATTCTCGTTCAAAGAAAAACGTTCTATCTCTTACCGTTTCCGAGATATTCGCGTTTAGAGATAGAACGTTTTTCTTTGAACGAGAATGTTCAAAGACCTTTTAAATCCTGCTAAATCGACATTTTTTCCAAACTTTAATCGCGAATATCTCGGAAACGGTAAGAGATAGAACGTTTTTCTTTGAACGAGAGTGTTCCCAGTGAAAATCTGTATAAGATAGACCTATTAAATCCTGCTAAATCGACATTTTTTCGAAACTTTAAACGCGAATATATAGGAAACGGTAAGAAGTTTCGAAAAAAATGTCGATTTAGCAGGATTTAATAGGTCTATCTTATACAGATTTTCACTGGGAACATTCTTGTTCAAAGAAAAACGTTCTATCTCTTACCGTTTCCGAGATATTCGCGATTAAAGTTTCGAAAAAATGTCGATTTAGCAGGATTTAAAAGATCTTTGAACATTCTCGTTCAAAGAAAAACGTTCTATCTCTAAACGCGAATATCTCGGAAACGGTAAGAGATAGAACGTTTTTCTTTGAACGAGAATGTTCCCAGTGAAAATCTGTATAAGATAGACCTATTAAATCCTGCTAAATCGACATTTTTTTCGAAACTTCTTACCGTTTCCTATATATTCGCGTTTAAAGTTTCGAAAAAATGTCGATTTAGCAGGATTTAATAGGTCTATCCTATACAGATTTTCACTGGGAACACTCTCGTTCAAAGAAAAACGTTCTATCACTTACCGTTTCCGAGATATTCGCGATTAAAGTTTTAAAAAAATGTCGATTTAGCAGGATTTAAAAGGTCTTTGAACATTCTCGTTCAAAGAAAAACGTTCTATCTCTTACCGTTTCCGAGATATTCGCGATTAAAGTTTCGAAAAAATGTCGATTTAGCAGGATTTAAAGGATCTTTGAACATTCTCGTTCAAAGAAAAACGTTCTATCTCTAAACGCGAATATCTCGGAAACGGTAAGAGATAGAACGTTTTTCTTTGAACGAGAATGTTCCCAGTGAAAATCTGTATAAGATAGACCTATTAAATCCTGCTAAATCGACATTTTTTTCGAAACTTCTTACCGTTTCCTATATATTCGCGTTTAAAGTTTCGAAAAAATGTCGATTTAGCAGGATTTAATAGGTCTGTCTTATACAGATTTTCACTGGGAACACTCTCGTTCAAAGAAAAACGTTCTATCTCTTTCCGTTTCCGAGATATTCGCGTTTAGAGATAGAACGTTTTTCTTTGAACGAGAATGTTCAAAGACCTTTTAAATCCTGCTAAATCGACATTTTTTCCAAACTTTAATCGCGAATATCTCGGAAACGGTAAGAGATAGAACGTTTTTCTTTGAACGAGAGTGTTCCCAGTGAAAATCTGTATAAGATAGACCTATTAAATCCTGCTAAATCGACATTTTTTCGAAACTTTAAACGCGAATATATAGGAAACGGTAAGAAGTTTCGAAAAAATGTCGATTTAGCAGGATTTAATAGGTCTATCTTATACAGATTTTCACTGGGAACATTCTAGTTCAAAGAAAAACGTTCTATCTCTTACCGTTTCCGAGATATTCGCGTTTAAGGATAGAACGTTTTTCTTTGAACGAGAATGTTCAAAGATCTTTTAAATCCTGCTAAATCGACATTTTTTCGAAACTTTAATCGCGAATATCTCGGAAACGGTAAGAGATAGAACGTTTTTCTTTGAACGAGAATGTTCCCAGTGAAAATCTGTATAAGATAGACCTATTAAATCCTGCTAGATCGACATTTTTTTCGAAACTTCTTACCGTTTCCTATATATTCGCGTTTAAAGTTTCGAAAAGATGTCGATTTAGCAGGATTTAATAGGTCTATCTTATACAGATTTTCACTGGGAACACTCGTTCAAAGAAAAACGTTCTATCTCTTACCGTTTCCGAGATATTCGCGATTAAAGTTTCGAAAAAATGTCGATTTAGCAGGATTTAAAAGGTCTTTGAACATTCTCGTTCAAAGAAAAACGTTCTATCTCTAAACGCGAATATCTCGGAAACGGTAAGAGATAGAACGTTTTTCTTTGAACGGTAGTGTTCCCAGTGAAAATCTGTATAAGATAGACCTATTAAATCCTGCTAAATCGACATATTTTCGAAACTTTAAACGCGAATATATAGGAAACGGTAAGAAGTTTCGAAAAAAAATGTCGATTTAGCATGGTTTAATAGGTCTATCTTATACAGATTTTCACTGGGAACATTCTCGTTCAAAGAAAAACGTTCTATCTCTTACCGTTTCCGAGATATTCGCGTTTAGAAATAGAACGTTTTTCTTTGAACGAGAATGTTCAAAGATCTTTTAAATCCTGCTAAATCGACATTTTTTCGAAACTTTAATCGCGAATATCTCGGAAACGGTAAGAGATAGAACGTTTTTCTTTGAACGAGAGTGTTCCCAGTGAAAATCTGTATAAGATAGACCTATTAAATCCTGCTAAATCGACATTTTTTCGAAACTTTAAACGCGAATATATAGGAAACGGTAAGAAGTTTCGAAAAAAATGTCGATTTAGCAGGATTTAATAGGTCTATCTTATACAGATTTTCACTGGGAACATTCTCGTTCAAAGAAAAACGTTCTATCTCTTACCGTTTCCGAGATATTCGCGTTTAGAAATAGAACGTTTTTCTTTGAACGAGAGTGTTCCCAGTGAAAATCTGTATAAGATAGACCTATTAAATCCTGCTAAATCGACATTTTTTCGAAACTTTAAACGCGAATATATAGGAAACGGTAAGAAGTTTCGAAAAAAATGTCGATTTAGCAGGATTTAATAGGTCTATCTTATACAGATTTTCACTGGGAACATTCTCGTTCAAAGAAAAACGTTCTATCTCTTACCGTTTCCGAGATATTCGCGTTTTGAGATAGAACGTTTTTCTTTGAACGAGAATGTTCAAAGATCTTTTAAATCCTGCTAAATCGACATTTTTTCGAAACTTTAATCGCGAATATCTCGGAAACGGTAAGAGATAGAACGTTTTTCTTTGAACGAGAGTGTTCCCAGTGAAAATCTGTATAGGATAGACCTATTAAATCCTGCTAAATCGACATTTTTTCGAAACTTTAAACGCGAATATATAGGAAACGGTAAGAAGTTTCGAAAAAATGTCGATTTAGCAGGATTTAATAGGTCTATCTTATACAGATTTTCACTGGGAACATTCTCGTTCAAAGAAAAACGTTCTATCTCTTACCGTTTCCGAGATATTCGCGTTTAGAGATGGAACGTTTTTCTTTGAACGAGAATGTTCAAAGATCTTTTAAATCCTGCTAAATCGACATTTTTTCGAAACTTTAATCGCGAATATCTCGGAAACGGTAAGAGATAGAACGTTTTTCTTTGAACGAGAGTGTTCCCAGTGAAAATCTGTATAAGATAGACCTATTAAATCCTGCTAAATCGACATTTTTTCGAAACTTTAAACGCGAATATATAGGAAACGGTAAGAAGTTTCGAAAAAAATGTCGATTTAGCAGGATTTAATAGGTCTATCTTATACAGATTTTCACTGGGAACATTCTCTTTCAAAGAAAAACATTCTATCTCTTACCGTTTCCGAGATATCCGCGTTTAGAGATAGAACGTTTTTCTTTGAACGAGAATGTTCAAAGATCTTTTAAATCCTGCTAAATCGACATTTTTTCGAAACTTTAATCGCGAATATCTCGGAAACGGTAAGAGATAGAACGTTTTTCTTTGAACGAGAGTGTTCCCAGTGAAAATCTGTATAAGATAGACCTATTAAATCCTGCTAAATCGACATTTTTTTCGAAACTTCTTACCGTTTCCTATATATTCGCGTTTAAAGTTTCGAAAAAATGTCGATTTAGCAGGATTTAATAGGTCTATCTTATACAGATTTTCACTGGGAACACTCTCGTTCAAAGAAAAACGTTCTATCTCTTACCGTTTCCGAGATATTCGCGATTAAAGTTTCGAAAAAATGTCGATTTAGCAGCATTTAAATGGTCTTTGGACATTCTCGTTCAAAGAAAAACGTTCTATCTCTAAACGCGAATATCTCGGAAACGGTAAGAGATAGAACGTTTTTCTTTGAACGAGAATGTTCCCAGTGAAAATCTGTATAAGATAGACCTATTAAATCCTGCTAAATCGACATTTTTTTCGAAACTTCTTACCGTTTCCTATATATTCGCGTTTAAAGTTTCGAAAAAATGTCGATTTAGCAGGATTTAATAGGTCTATCTTATACAGATTTTCACTGGGAACACTCTCGTTCAAAGAAAAACGTTCTATCTCTTACCGTTTCCGAGATATTCGCGATTAAAGTTTCGAAAAAATGTCGATTTAGCAGGATTTAAAAGATCTTTGAACATTCTCCTTCAAAGAAAAACGTTCTATCTCTAAACGCGAATATCTCGGAAACGGTAAGAGATAGAACGTTTTTCTTTGAACGAGAATGTTCCCAGTGAAAATCTGTATAAGATAGACCTATTAAATCCTGCTAAATCGACATTTTTTTCGAAACTTCTTACCGTTTCCTATACACGGTGGCCAGAAAAATGCGGACAAACGCCACGCAGGCCAAATCTTTGTTTAATTCTGAGTTGACAATCTTAATTGAAAAAAGTAGTACAGTGCTTTTTTTTTTTTTTTTTTTTGTAAACCATTGGTATTAATCGATTAGTTACATCAATGCATTTGAGATAATTCCATTTCTAAATTTCACCACAATGATTTTACATAATTTACAATGATTTTACATAGATAAATTTGACGAATTTTGCTAAATTTTAGCCATACAACTTAATGTTTGATGGTCTCGTATGCCGTAAGGAAGGACCGTATAACTTTTTTGGATTAAGATTATCGCCTCAGAATTGAACAAAGAATCGTTCTACCTGGCGTTTGTCCGCATTTTTCTGGCCACCGTGTATATTCGCGTTTAAAGTTTCGAAAAAATGTCGATTTAGCAGGATTTAATAGGTCTATCTTATACAGATTTTCACTGGGAACACTCTCGTTCAAAGAAAAACGTTCTATCTCTTACCGTTTCCGAGATATTCGCGTTTAGAGATAGAACGTTTTTCTTTGAACGAGAATGTTCAAAGACCTTTTAAATCCTGCTAAATCGACATTTTTTCCAAACTTTAATCGCGAATATCTCGGAAACGGTAATAGATAGAACGTTTTTCTTTGAACGAGAGTGTTCCCAGTGAAAATCTGTATGAGATAGACCTATTAAATCCTGCTAAATCGACATTTTTTCGAAACTTTTAACGCGAATATATAGGAAACGGTAAGAAGTTTCGAAAAAAATGTCGATTTAGCATGGTTTAATAGGTCTATCTTATACAGATTTTCACTGGGAACATTCTCGTTCAAAGAAAAACGTTCTATCTCTTACCGTTTCCGAGATATTCGCGTTTAGAGATAGAACGTTTTTCTTTGAACGAGAATGTTCAAAGATCTTTTAAATCCTGCTAAATCGACATTTTTTCGAAACTTTAATCGCGAATATCTCGGAAACGGTAAGAGATAGAACGTTTTTCTTTGAACGAGAGTGTTCCCAGTGAAAATCTGTATAAGATAGACCTATTAAATCCTGCTAAATCGACATTTTTTCGAAACTTTAAACGCGAATATATAGGAAACGGTAAGAAGTTTCGAAAAAAATGTCGATTTAGCAGGATTTAACAGGTCTATCTTATACAGATTTTCACTGGGAACATTCTCGTTCAAAGAAAAACGTTCTATCCCTTACCGTTTCCGAGATATTCGCGTTTAGAGATAGAACGTTTTTCTTTGAACGAGAGTGTTCCCAGTGAAAATCTGTATAAGATAGACCTATTAAATCCTGCTAAATCGACATTTTTTCGAAACTTTAAACGCGAATATATAGGAAACGGTAAGAAGTTTCGAAAAAAATGTCGATTTAGCAGGATTTAATAGGTCTATCTTATACAGATTTTCACTGGGAACATTCTCGTTCAAAGAAAAACGTTCTATCTCTTACCGTTTCCGAGATATTCGCGTTTAGAGATAGAACGTTTTTCTTTGAACGAGAATGTTCAAAGATCTTTTAAATCCTGCTAAATCGACATTTTTTCGAAACTTTAATCGCGAATATCTCGGAAACGGTAAGAGATAGAACGTTTTTCTTTGAACGAGAGTGTTCCCAGTGAAAATCTGTATAAGATAGACCTATTAAATCATGCTAAATCGACATTTTTTCGAAACTTTAAACGCGAATATATAGGAAACGGTAAGAAGTTTCGAAAAAAATGTCGATTTAGCAGGATTTAATAGGTCTATCTTATACAGATTTTCACTGGGAACATTCTCGTTCAAAGAAAAACGTTCTATCTCTTACCGTTTCCGAGATATTCGCGTTTAGAGATAGAACGTTTTTCTTTGAACGAGAATGTTCAAAGATCTTTTAAATCCTGCTAAATCGACATTTTTTCGAAACTTTAATCGCGAATATCTCGGAAACGGTAAGAGATAGAACGTTTTTCTTTGAACGAGAGTGTTCCCAGTGAAAATCTGTATAAGATAGACCTATTAAATCCTGCTAAATCGACATTTTTTCGAAACTTTAAACGCGAATATATAGGAAACGGTAAGAAGTTTCGAAAAAATGTCGATTTAGCAGGATTTAATAGGTCTATCTTATACAGATTTTCACTGGGAACATTCTCGTTCAAAGAAAAACATTCTATCTCTTACCGTTTCCGAGATATCCGCGTTTAGAGATAGAACGTTTTTCTTTGAACGAGAATGTTCAAAGATCTTTTAAATCCTGCTAAATCGACATTTTTTCGAAACTTTAATCGCGAATATCTCGGAAACGGTAAGAGATAGAACGTTTTTCATTGAACGAGAGTGTTCCCAGTGAAAATCTGTATAAGATGGACCTATTAAATCCTGCTAAATCGACATTTTTTTCGAAACTTCTTACCGTTTCCTATATATTCGCGTTTAAAGTTTCGAAAAAATGTCGATTTAGCAGGATTTAATAGGTCTATCTTATACAGATTTTCACTGGGAACACTCTCGTTCAAAGAAAAACGTTCTATCTCTTACCGTTTCCGAGATATTCGCGTTTAGAGATAGAACGTTTTTCTTTGAACGAGAATGTTCAAAGACCTTTTAAATCCTGCTAAATCGACATTTTTTCGAAACTTTAATCGCGAATATCTCGGAAACGGTAAGAGATAGAACGTTTTTCTTTGAACGAGAGTGTTCCCAGTGAAAATCTGTATAAGATAGACCTATTAAATCCTGCTAAATCGACATTTTTTCGAAACTTTCAACGCGAATATATAGGAAACGGTAAGAAGTTTCGAAAAAAATGTCGATTTAGCAGGATTTAATAGGTCTATCTTATACAGATTTTCACTGGGAACACTCTCGTTCAAAGAAAAACGTTCTATCTCTTACCGTTTCCGAGATATTCGCGATTAAAGTTTCGAAAAAATGTCGATTTAGCAGCATTTAAATGGTCTTTGAACATTCTCGTTCAAAGAAAAACGTTCTATTTCTAAACGCGAATATCTCGGAAACGGTAAGAGATAGAACGTTTTTCTTTGAACGAGAATGTTCCCAGTGAAAATCTGTATAAGATAGACCTATTAAATCCTGCTAAATCGACATTTTTTTCGAAACTTCTTACCGTTTCCTATATATTCGCGTTTAAAGTTTCGAAAAAATGTCGATTTAGCAGGATTTAATAGGTCTATCTTATACAGATTTTCACTGGGAACACTCTCGTTCAAAGAAAAACGTTCTAACTCTTACCGTTTCCGAGATATTCGCGATTAAAGTTTCGAAAAAATGTCGATTTAGCAGGATTTAAAAGATCTTTGAACATTCTCGTTCAAAGAAAAACGTTCTATCTCTAAACGCGAATATCTGGGAAACGGTAAAAGATAGAACGTTTTTCTTTGAACGAGAGTGTTCCCAGTGAAAATCTGTATAAGATAGACCTATTAAACCATGCTAAATCGACATTTTTTTCGAAACTTCTTACCGTTTCCTATATATTCGCGTTTAAAGTTTCGAAAAAATGTCGATTTAGCAGGATTTAATAGGTCCATCTTATACAGATTTTCACTGGGAACACTCTCGTTCAAAGAAAAACGTTCTATCTCTTACCGTTTCCGAGATATTCGCGTTTAGAGATAGAACGTTTTTCTTTGAACGAGAATGTTCAAAGACCTTTTAAATCCTGCTAAATCGACATTTTTTCCAAACTTTAATCGCGAATATCTCGGAAACGGTAAGAGATAGAATGTTTTTCTTTGAACGAGAGTGTTCCCAGTGAAAATCTGTATAAGATAGACCTATTAAATCCTGCTAAATCGACATTTTTTCGAAACTTTAAACGCGAATATATAGGAAACGGTAAGAAGTTTCGAAAAAAATGTCGATTTAGCATGGTTTAATAGGTCTATCTTATACAGATTTTCACTGGGAACACTCTCGTTCAAAGAAAAACGTTCTATCTTTTACCGTTTCCGAGATATTCGCGTTTAGAGATAGAACGTTTTTCTTTGAACGAGAATGTTCAAAGACCTTTTAAATCCTGCTAAATCGACATTTTTTCGAAACTTTAATCGCGAATATCTCGGAAACGGTAAGAGATAGAACGTCTTTCTTTGAACGAGAGTGTTCCCAGTGAAAATCTGTATAAGATAGACCTATTAAATCCTGCTAAATCGACATTTTTTCGAAACTTTCAACGCGAATATATAGGAAACGGTAAGAAGTTTCGAAAAAAATGTCGATTTAGCAGGATTTAATAGGTCTATCCTATACAGATTTTCACTGGGAACACTCTCGTTCAAAGAAAAACGTTCTATCTCTTACCGTTTCCGAGATATTCGCGATTAAAGTTTCGAAAAAATGTCGATTTAGCAGCATTTAAATGGTCTTTGAACATTCTCGTTCAAAGAAAAACGTTCTATTTCTAAACGCGAATATCTCGGAAACGGTAAGAGATAGAACGTTTTTCTTTGAACGAGAATGTTCCCAGTGAAAATCTGTATAAGATAGACCTATTAAATCCTGCTAAATCGACATTTTTTTCGAAACTTCTTACCGTTTCCTATATATTCGCGTTTAAAGTTTCGAAAAAATGTCGATTTAGCAGGATTTAATAGGTCTATCTTATACAGATTTTCACTGGGAACACTCTCGTTCAAAGAAAAACGTTCTAACTCTTACCGTTTCCGAGATATTCGCGATTAAAGTTTCGAAAAAATGTCGATTTAGCAGGATTTAAAAGATCTTTGAACATTCTCGTTCAAAGAAAAACGTTCTATCTCTAAACGCGAATATCTGGGAAACGGTAAGAGATAGAACGTTTTTCTTTGAACGAGAATGTTCCCAGTGAAAATCTGTATAAGATAGACCTATTAAATCCTGCTAAATCGACATTTTTTTCGAAACTTCTTACCGTTTCCTATATATTCGCGTTTAAAGTTTCGAAAAAATGTCGATTTAGCAGGATTTAATAGGTCTATCTTATACAGATTTTCACTGGGAACACTCTCGTTCAAAGAAAAACGTTCTATCTTTTACCGTTTCCGAGATATTCGCGTTTAGAGATAGAACGTTTTTCTTTGAACGAGAATGTTCAAAGACCTTTTAAATCCTGCTAAATCGACATTTTTTCGAAACTTTAATCGCGAATATCTCGGAAACGGTAAGAGATAGAACGTTTTTCTTGGAACGAGAGTGTTCCCAGTGAAAATCTGTATAAGATAGACCTACTAAATCCTGCTAAATCGACATTTTTTCGAAACTTTAAACGCGAATATATAGGAAACGGTAAGAAGTTTCGAAAAAAATGTCGATTTAGCAGGATTTAATAGGTCTATCTTATACAGATTTTCACTGGGAACACTCTCGTTCAAAGAAAAACGTTCTATCTCTTACCGTTTCCGAGATATTCGCGATTAAAGTTTCGAAAAAATGTCGATTTAGCAGCATTTAAATGGTCTTTGAACATTCTCGTTCAAAGAAAAACGTTCTATCTCTAAACGCGAATATCTCGGAAACGGTAAGAGATAGAACGTTTTTCTTTGAACGAGAATGTTCCCAGTGAAAATCTGTATAAGATAGACCTATTAAATCCTGCTAAATCGACATTTTTTTCGAAACTTCTTACCGTTTCCTATATATTCGCGTTTAAAGTTTCGAAAAAATGTCGATTTAGCAGGATTTAATAGGTCTATCTTATACAGATTTTCACTGGGAACACTCTCGTTCAAAGAAAAACGTTCTATCTCTTACCGTTTCCGAGATATTCGCGTTTAGAGATAGAACGTTTTTCTTTGAACGAGAATGTTCAAAGACCTTTTAAATCCTGCTAAATCGACATTTTTTCGGAACTTTAATCGCGAATATCTCGGAAACGGTAAGAAATAGAACGTTTTTCTTTTAACGAGAGTGTTCCCAGTGAAAATCTGTATAAGATAGACCTATTAAACCATGCTAAATCGACATTTTTTCGAAACTTTAAACGCGAATATATAGGAAACGGTAAGAAGTTTCGAAAAAAATGTCGATTTAGCAGGATTTAATAGGTCTATCTTATACAGATTTTCACTGGGAACATTCTCGTTCAAAGAAAAACGTTCTATCTCTTACCGTTTCCGAGATATTCGCGTTTAGAGATAGAACGTTTTTCTTTGAACGAGAATGTTCAAAGATCTTTTAAATCCTGCTAAATCGACATTTTTTCGAAACTTTAATCGCGAATATCTCGGAAACGGTAAGAGATAGAACGTTTTTCTTTGAACGAGAGTGTTCCCAGTGAAAATCTGTATAAGATAGACCTATTAAATCCTGCTAAATCGACATTTTTTCGAAACTTTAAACGCGAATATATAGGAAACGGTAAGAAGTTTCGAAAAAAATGTCCATTTAGCAGGATTTAATAGGTCTATCTTATACAGATTTTCACTGGGAACACTCTCGTTCAAAGAAAAACGTTCTATCTCTTACCGTTTCCGAGATATTCGCGATTAAAGTTTCGAAAAAATGTCGATTTAGCAGCATTAGATGGTCTTTGAACATTCTCGTTCAAAGAAAAACGTTCTATCTCTAAACGCGAATATCTCGGAAACGGTAAGAGATAGAACGTTTTTCTTTGAACGAGAGTGTTCCCAGTGAAAATCTGTATAAGATAGACCTATTAAATCCTGCTAAATCGACATTTTTTCGAAACTTTAAACGCGAATATATAGGAAACGGTAAGAAGTTTCGAAAAAAATGTCGATTTAGCAGGATTTAATAGGTCTATCTCATACAGATTTTCACTGGGAACATTCTCGTTCAAAGAAAAACGTTCTATCTCTTACCGTTTCCGAGATATTCGCGTTTAGAGATAGAACGTTTTTCTTTGAACGAGAATGTTCAAAGACCATTTAAATGCTGCTAAATCGACATTTTTTCGAAACTTTAATCGCGAATATCTCGGAGACGGTAAGAGATAGAACGTTTTTCCTTGAACGAGAGTGTTCCCAGTGAAAATCTGTATAAGATAGACCTATTAAATCCTGCTAAATCGACATTTTTTTCGAAACTTCTTACCGTTTCCTATATATTCGCGTTTAAAGTTTCGAAAAAATGTCGATTTAGCAGGATTTAATAGGTCTATCTTATACAGATTTTCACTGGGAATACTCTCGTTCAAAGAAAAACGTTCTATCTCTTACCGTTTCCGAGATATTCGCGATTAAAGTTTCGAAAAAATGTCGATTTAGCAGGATTTAAAAGATCTTTGAACATTCTCGTTCAAAGAAAAACGTTCTATCTCTAAACGCGAATATCTCGGAAACGGTAAGAGATAGAACGTTTTTCTTTGAACGAGAATGTTCCCAGTGAAAATCTGTATAAGATAGACCTATTAAATCCTGCTAAATCGACATTTTTTTCGAAGCTTCTTACCCTTTCCTATATATTCGCGTTTAAAGTTTCGAAAAAATGTCGATTTAGCAGGATTTAATAGGTCTATCTTATACAGATTTTCACTGGGAACACTCTCGTTCAAAG
Source organism: Amphimallon solstitiale (assembly GCA_963170755.1). Lineage (NCBI taxonomy): Eukaryota > Metazoa > Arthropoda > Insecta > Coleoptera > Scarabaeidae > Amphimallon > Amphimallon solstitiale. The sequence goes on from OY720678.1 coordinate 25,591, forward strand.
AAAAACGTTCCATCTCTTACCGTTTCCGAGATATTCGCGTTTAGAGATAGAACGGTTTTCTTTGAACGAGAATGTTCAAAGACCATTTAAATGCTGCTAAATCGACATTTTTTCCAAACTTTAATCGCGAATATCTCGGAAACGGTAAGAGATAGAACGTTTTTCTTTGAACGAGAGTGTTCCCAGTGAAAATCTGTATAAGATAGACCTATTAAATCCTGCTAAATCGACATTTTTTCGAAACTTTAAACGCGAATATATAGGAAACGGTAAGAAGTTTCGAAAAAAATGTCGATTTAGCAGGATTTAATAGGTCTATCTTATACAGATTTTCACTGGGAACATTCTCGTTCAAAGAAAAACGTTCTATCTCTTACCGTTTCCGAGATATTCGCGTTTAGAGATAGAACGTTTTTCTTTGAACGAGAATGTTCAAAGACCATTTAAATGCTGCTAAATCGACATTTTTTGGAAACTTTAATCGCGAATATCTCGGAAACGGTAAGAGATAGAAAGTTTTTCTTTGAACGAGAGTGTTCCCAGTGAAAATCTGTATAAGATAGACCTATTAAATCCTGCTAAATCGACATTTTTTCGAAACTTTAATCGCGAATATCTCGGAAACGGTAAGAGATAGAACGTTTTTCTTTGAACGAGAGTGTTCCCAGTGAAAATCTGTATAAGATAGACCTATTAAATCCTGCTAAATCGACATTTTTTCGAAACTTTAAACGCGAATATATAGGAAACGGTAAGAAGTTTCGAAAAAAATGTCGATTTAGCATGGTTTAATAGGTCTATCTTATACAGATTTTCACTGGGAACATTCTCGTTCAAAGAAAAACGTTCGATCTCTAAACGCGAATATCTCGGAAACGGTAAGAGATAGAACGTTTTTCTTTGAACGAGAATGTTCCCAGTGAAAATCTGTATAAGATAGACCTATTAAATCCTGCTAAATCGACATTTTTTTCGAAACTTCTTACCGTTTCCTATATATTCGCGTTTAAAGTTTCGAAAAAATGTCGATTTAGCAGGATTTAATAGGTCTATCTTATACAGATTTTCACTGGGAACACTCTCGTTCAAAGAAAAACGTTCTATCTCTTACCGTTTCCGAGATATTCGCGTTTAGAGATAGAACGTTTTTCTTTGAACGAGAATGTTCAAAGATCTTTTAAATCCTGCTAAATCGACATTTTTTCGAAACTTTAATCGCGAATATCTCGGAAACGGTAAGAGATAGAACGTTTTTCTTTGAACGAGAGTGTTCCCAGTGAAAATCTGTATAAGATAGACCTATTAAACCATGCTAAATCGACATTTTTTTCGAAACTTCTTACCGTTTCCTATATATTCGCGTTTAAAGCTTCGAAAAAATGTCGATTTAGCAGGATTTAATAGGTCTATCTTATACAGATTTTCACTGGGAACACTCTCGTTCAAAGAAAAACGTTCTATCTCTTACCGTTTCCGAGATATTCGCGATTAAAGTTTCGAAAAAATGTCGATTTAGCAGGATTTAAAAGATCTTTGAACATTCTCGTTCAAAGAAAAACGTTCTATCTCTAAACGCGAATATCTCGGAAACGGTAAGAGATAGAACGTTTTTCTTTGAACGAGAATGTTCCCAGTGAAAATCTGTATAAGATAGACCTATTAAATCCTGCTAAATCGACATTTTTTTCGAAACTTCTTACCGTTTCCTATATATTCGCGTTTAAAGTTTCGAAAAAAATGTCGATTTAGCAGGATTTAATAGGTCTATCTTATACAGATTTTCACTGGGAACACTCTCGTTCAAAGAAAAACGTTCTATCTCTTACCGTTTCCGAGATATTCGCGATTAAAGTTTGGAAAAAATGTCGATTTAGCAGGATTTAAAAGGTCTTTGAACATTCTCGTTCAAAGAAAAACGTTCTATCTCTAAACGCGAAGATCTCGGAAACGGTAAGATATAGAACGTTTTTCTTTGAACGAGGGTGTTCCCAGTGAAAATCTGTATAAGATAGACCTATTAAATCCTGCTAAATCGACATTTTTTCGAAACTTTAAACGCGAATATATAGGAAACGGTAAGAAGTTTCGAAAAAAATGTCGATTTAGCAGGATTTAATAGGTCTATATTATACAGATTTTCACTGGGAACATCCTCGTTCAAAGAAAAACGTTCTATCCCTTACCGTTTCCGAGATATTCGCGTTTAGAGATAGAACGTTTTTCTTTGAACGAGAATGTTCAAAGATCTTTTAAATCCTGCTAAATCGACATTTTTTCGAAACTTTAATCGCGAATATCTCGGAAACGGTAAGAGATAGAACGTTTTTCTTTGAACGAGAGTGTTCCCAGTGAAAATCTGTATAAGATAGACCTATTAAATCCTGCTAAATCGACATTTTTTCGAAACTTTAAACGCGAATATATAGGAAACGGTAAGAAGTTTCGAAAAAATGTCGATTTAGCAGGATTTAATAGGTCTATCTTATACAGATTTTCACTGGGAACATTCTCGTTCAAAGAAAAACGTTCTATCTCTTACCGTTTCCGAGATATTCGCGTTTAGAGATAGAACGTTTTTCTTTGAACGAGAATGTTCAAAGACCATTTAAATGCTGCTAAATCGACATTTTTTCGAAACTTTAATCGCGAATATCTCGGAAACGGTAAGAGATAGAACGTTTTTCTTTGAGAGTGTTCCCAGTGAAAATCTGTATAAGATAGACCTATTAAACCATGCTAAATCGACATTTTTTTCGAAACTTCTTACCGTTTCCTATATATTCGCGTTTAAAGTTTCGAAAAAATGTCGATTTAGCAGGATTTAATAGGTCTATCTTATACAGATTTTCACTGGGAACATTCTCGTTCAAAGAAAAACGTTCTATCTCTTACCGTTTCCGAGATATTCGCGTTTAGAGATAGAACGTTTTTCTTTGAACGAGAATGTTCAAAGACCATTTAAATGCTGCTAAATCGACATTTTTTCGAAACTTTAATCGCGAATATCTCGGAAACGGTAAGAGATAGAACGTTTTTCTTTGAACGAGAGTGTTCCCAGTGAAAATCTGTATAAGATAGACCTATTAAATCCTGCTAAATCGACATTTTTTCGAAACTTTAATCGCGAATATCTCGGAAACGGTAAGAGATAGAACGTTTTTCTTTGAACGAGAGTGTTCCCAGTGAAAATCTGTATAAGATAGACCTATTAAATCCTGCTAAATCGACATTTTTTCGAAACTTTAAACGCGAATATATAGGAAACGGTAAGAAGTTTCGAAAAAAATGTCGATTTAGCATGGTTTAATAGGTCTATCTTATACAGATTTTCACTGGGAACATTCTCGTTCAAAGAAAAACGTTCTATCTCTAAACGCGAATATCTCGGAAACGGTAAGAGATAGAACGTTTTTCTTTGAACGAGAATGTTCCCAGTGAAAATCTGTATAAGATAGACCTATTAAATCCTGCTAAATCGACATTTTTTCGAAACTTTAAACGCGAATATATTGGAAACGGTAAGAAGTTTCGAAAAAAATGTCGATTTAGCATGGTTTAATAGGTCTATCTTATACAGATTTTCACTGGGAACATTCTCGTTCAAAGAAAAACGTTCTATCTCTAAACGCGAATATCTCGGAAACGGTAAGAGATAGAACGTTTTTCTTTGAACGAGAATGTTCCCAGTGAAAATCTGTATAAGATAGACCTATTAAATCCTGCTAAATCGACATTTTTTTCGAAACTTCTTACCGTTTCCTATATATTCGCGTTTAAAGTTTCGAAAAAATGTCGATTTAGCAGGATTTAATAGGTCTATCTTATACAGATTTTCACTGGGAACACTCTCGTTCAAAGAAAAACGTTCTATCTCTTACCGTTTCCGAGATATTCGCGTTTAGAGATAGAACGTTTTTCTTTGAACGAGAATGTTCAAAGATCTTTTAAATCCTGCTAAATCGACATTTTTTCGAAACTTTAATCGCGAATATCTCGGAAACGGTAAGAGATAGAACGTTTTTCTTTGAACGAGAGTGTTCCCAGTGAAAATCTGTATAAGATAGACCTATTAAACCATGCTAAATCGACATTTTTTTCGAAACTTCTTACCGTTTCCTATATATTCGCGTTTAAAGTTTCGAAAAAATGTCGATTTAGCAGGATTTAATAGGTCTATCTTATACAGATTTTCACTGGGAACACTCTCGTTCAAAGAAAAACGTTCTATCTCTTACCGTTTCCGAGATATTCGCGATTAAAGTTTCGAAAAAATGTCGATTTAGCAGGATTTAAAAGATCTTTGAACATTCTCGTTCAAAGAAAAACGTTCTATCTCTAAACGCGAATATCTCGGAAACGGTAAGAGATAGAACGTTTTTCTTTGAACGAGAATGTTCCCAGTGAAAATCTGTATAAGATAGACCTATTAAATCCTGCTAAATCGACATTTTTTTCGAAACTTCTTACCGTTTCCTATATATTCGCGTTTAAAGTTTCGAAAAAATGTCGATTTAGCAGGATTTAATAGGTCTATCTTATACAGATTTTCACTGGGAACACTCTCGTTCAAAGAAAAACGTTCTATCTCTTACCGTTTCCGAGATATTCGCGATTAAAGTTTGGAAAAAATGTCGATTTAGCAGGATTTAAAAGGTCTTTGAACATTCTCGTTCAAAGAAAAACGTTCTATCTCTAAACGCGAAGATCTCGGAAACGGTAAGATATAGAACGTTTTTCTTTGAACGAGAGTGTTCCCAGTGAAAATCTGTATAAGATAGACCTATTAAATCCTGCTAAATCGACATTTTTTCGAAACTTTAAACGCGAATATATTGGAAACGGTAAGAAGTTTCGAAAAAAATGTCGATTTAGCAGGATTTAATAGGTCTATCTTATACAGATTTTCACTGGGAACATCCTCGTTCAAAGAAAAACGTTCTATCCCATACCGTTTCCGAGATATTCGCGTTTAGAGATAGAACGTTTTTCTTTGAACGAGAATGTTCAAAGATCTTTTAAATCCTGCTAAATCGACATTTTTTCGAAACTTTAATCGCGAATATCTCGGAAACGGTAAGAGATAGAACGTTTTTCTTTGAACGAGAGTGTTCCCAGTGAAAATCTGTATAAGATAGACCTATTAAATCATGCTAAATCGACATTTTTTCGAAACTTTAAACGCGAATATATAGGAAACGGTAAGAAATTTCGAAAAAAATGTCGATTTAGCAGGATTTAATAGGTCTATCTTATACAGATTTTCACTGGGAACATTCTCGTTCAAAGAAAAACGTTCTATCTCTTACCGTTTCCGAGATATTCGCGTTTAGAGATAGAACGTTTTTCTTTGAACGAGAATGTTCAAAGACCATTTAAATGCTGCTAAATCGACATTTTTTCGAAACTTTAATCGCGAATATCTCGGAAACGGTAAGAGATAGAACGTTTTTCTTTGAACGAGAGTGTTCCCAGTGAAAATCTGTATAAGATAGACCTATTAAACCATGCTAAATCGACATTTTTTTCGAAACTTCTTACCGTTTCCTATATATTCGCGTTTAAAGTTTCGAAAAAATGTCGATTTAGCAGGATTTAATAGGTCTATCTTATACAGATTTTCACTGGGAACATTCTCGTTCAAAGAAAAACGTTCTATCTCTTACCGTTTCCGAGATATTCGCGTTTAGAGATAGAACGTTTTTCTTTGTACGAGAATGTTCAAAGATCTTTTAAATCCTGCTAAATCGACATTTTTTCGAAACTTTAATCGCGAATATCTCGGAAACGGTAAGAGATAGAACGTTTTTCTTAGAACGAGAGTGTTCCCAGTGAAAATCTGTATCAGATAGACCTATTAAACCATGCTAAATCGACATTTCTTTCGAAACTTCTTACCGTTTCCTATATATTCGCGTTTAAAGTTTCGAAAAAATGTCGATTTAGCAGGATTTAATAGGTCTATCTTATACAGATTTTCACTGGGAACACTCTCGTTCAAAGAAAAACGTTCTATCTCTTACCGTTTCCGAGATATTCGCGATTAAAGTTTCGAAAAAATGTCGATTTAGCAGGATTTAAAAGATCTTTGAACATTCTCGTTCAAAGAAAAACGTTCTATCTCTAAACGCGAATATCTCGGAAACGGTAAGATATAGAACGTTTTTCTTTGAACGAGAATGTTCCCAGTGAAAATCTGTATAAGATAGACCTATTAAATCCTGCTAAATCGACATTTTTTTCGAAACTTCTTACCGTTTCCTATATATTCGCGTTTAAAGTTTCGAAAAAATGTCGATTTAGCAGGATTTAATAGGTCTATCTTATACAGATTTTCACTGGCAACACTCTCGTTCAAAGAAAAACGTTCTATCTCTTACCGTTTCCGAGATATTCGCGATTAAAGTTTCGAAAAAATGTCGATTTAGCAGGATTTAAAAGATCTTTGAACATTCTCGTTCAAAGAAAAACGTTCTATCTCTAAACGCGAATATCTCGGAAACGGTAAGAGATAGAACGTTTTTCTTTGAACGAGAATGTTCCCAGTGAAAATCTGTATAAGATAGACCTATTAAATCCTGCTAAATCGACATTTTTTTCGAAACTTCTTACCGTTTCCTATATATTCGCGTTTAAAGTTTCGAAAAAATGTCGATTTAGCAGGATTTAATAGGTCTATCTTATACAGATTTTCACTGGGAACACTCTCGTTCAAAGAAAAACGTTCTATCTCTTACCGTTTCCGAGATATTCGCGTTTAGAGATAGAGCGTTTTTCTTTGAACGAGAATGTTCAAAGACCATTTAAATGCTGCTAAATCGATGGGTTGACGTGCGAATCTCAACTTAAGGCGATTCAACGGAGTATTAATAATTTTTCCCGAATAGCAGCAAAATTTAGAATATTATTCAAATAATCAATAAATGCTTCTTTGAGTAAGCCTTGGGTTGACGTGCGAATCTCAATTTAGGGCGACTCAACGAGACGTTAACGCTTTTAGTTGAATAACGATAACTTCGAAATATTATAGGAAACATCTAATAGTTCCTCCTTGTTTAAATCTCGATTTTGACGTGAGAATCTCAGGTCGAGATGATCCAATGAGGATACATCGGTAAAAGTAAAGAAAGTGAACTTAGTAAAATTTCCTTGACACATGAGCATACATGAAGAATAAGTGCAGTGATTTTTTTCTAATATTTACAATTTCTTAAAGAACAAAGGATCTGCAAGGTGCTTGTACCATTAATAAAAAAGGCAAAACATAATAATGAAATAAATAAAGTATTGTATTGTATAAGAATAAAAATTTACTCAATGTTTTTGTAAATTTATATTGAAAATAAAATAAGTTGTGCTGACATTCAATATCTACTTATTTATACCCATCCCAAGGGAGAACATAAGGAAAGTAAACATCACTATCACAGTTAGAACTCACAATAAGTACAAGGCTGCGACACATTACCCGTTATAGGAAGCGAAGAAATTCACACTTAGACCCTGAGATTATTAAAGTATATCAATTTATTAATTTAACTATTGGTTATTAACCAAAGTAGAGGAGGTCACAGCATTGATTTGGCGCCCATACGTAAAAGGGCTTATCGTTGGCCAAGATCAATCTTGATTTGGCGCCCATACGTAGTAGGCTTATCGTTGGCCAAGATTTGATTTGGCACTCAACGATAAAAGGCTGTGTGAATTTACTTTCCTTATAACGCCATAAGCACACTATATTCTCCTATTGGGACAGGGTGAATAAGAGTTAGAATAAAAACAAAAATAAAAAATGGCTGATGAAAACAATAAAAATAAAGGCGAAAAACCTGAAAAGATTGAAGATAAGGAAACAAGACCACAGTTTACCAGATACAGAGATAATTCTCGCAGCAATCGTTCAACCTCTAGCTCAGAATCAGAGAAACACGAGTTGGAAGGTGATCAATTGGAAGAACCGATCGTTGGAAGTACATCTCTCAAGAGAACAACCGAAAAATCATCGGAAGATAAAATGGAAAATTTGCTTCAAGTTCTATTACAGAAAATGAATGAAAATAGAGAAGAAATCAAAGCAAACAATGAAAATCTAAACAAAAAATTGGACAAAAATAAAGAAGAAATGAAATCAAACAATGACAAGATAGAAGAAAATCTGAATAAAATCAATCAAAAGATCGACAAGGGATTTCAAGATCTTAGATCGGAGACGTTACAATTAAACGCTAATCTAGAAAAGAAATTAACGCAATCCGTATCACTCCTAACGAAAGAAATAAATAATAACGCAGGAAAATGTGAGAATGGATACAAGTTTCTAATAAACGAGATAAACGAAAGAACAGATAAGACGAAAGTACGATTTGAAAAGGTAGAAGGAAAGGTAGAATCTTTAGAAAATAAAATAATAGACATCAAGATTACAAACAACGAAGAATTAAGACAACTCTCAAATGAGGTTGAAAATTGTAAAACGAAATATGGAGCATGTACGGACACGATGCTAAGGTTGCAAAATAGGACAGTAACATTTGAAACTACCCTCCAAGTATTAGAGGACAAAGTAAGACACGGGGTTAACATACCTAGCGCACCTTTGCCTCATATAACAGGTAGTGCAGAAAATATACCCAAGTTCACAGGAAACCATAAGGATAATCCCATGGCATTTTTAAGAACAATTAAAACCTACATGAGAGGAATAACGGATGAAATATCTAAACTACATTTTATAAGAGGTTGTCTTAAGGACTACAGTCTGCTATGGTATGATACGATTATAGATGAGTTGACAACGTATCGAGAATTTGAAATACGATTCATTAGGCAATATTGGGGACAAAATGCACAACGAAGAATACGACATGACTTGGTATTTGGGAAATACAGACCAGGTTCTTCAAGGGAAAACTATGTAATAAGGAAATACTCCTTCATAAAATATATACTCCCAGTCATAGAAGAAAGTGACGTCGTATCGCAACTAGCTGCGCACTTCGATAATAATATTGTACAGGCCGTAGCATTACAAGGCATTGAAACCATTGAGGGATTACTGGACTTAGTAAAAAGATTAGATGATGTCGACGAAAAAGGGAACACCTCCAATAGAGGAAACTACAACGCTAACTCAAACAATTATCCCAGAAACAGAAACAACAACAATAACAATGAAGGGAATAGATTCTATAGACAGAACAATGAAGGGAATAGATTCTATAGACAGAACAATGAAGGGAATAGATTCTATAGACAGAACAATGAAGGGAATAGATTCTATAGACAGAACAATGAAGGGAATCAATTTCATAGAAACAGACCAGATTACCAAGGGAACAACTTCAATAAAAGTAGACAAGATAATCAGGGGTATAGAAATCCATCATACAATGAGAAAAGGGAAACTCAACCGAGAGGGAACCCAAATCAAACTAATAAAAGGGAAGAAAGGATTTCAGAGAGAGAGATAGAAGAATCAACAACGTACAATTAGAATGGGACAACAAAGAGTTAGATCCCAAGAAAAATGATGAATCTAGAGGTGCTATACCTAAAGATTCAAGGTATAAAATCAGCGAAAGAGAATGGGAAAATAAATCACAAGCAGGAGCGACTGCAACAAATTTTTAGAGAAGCCAGTCAAAAAGAACATAAAAACGCAAAATATATATAAATACGAAGATCTGATGAAGATAACCACTGAACTACCACACATATCGATCAAAATTGGGGAGGAAAAAATAGAAGCACTACTAGATAGTGGATCACAATTATCGCTACTCGACTACAGCGTCATAAATGAAAATTTAGGGAAACAAGGACGGTATATTCCTATAAAGAAGATTAACTTAATTACAGCAAATAAAAAACCTTTGATAACCATTGATAAAGTTTTCTGCGTTAATGTTAAAATAAATGATTTAAACCTACTAACAGAATTTGTAGTAGTACAGAATTTAAATTGCAATTGCATATTGGGAATGGACTTTTTAAGTCAATATAGCACAAAACTGGATATGAAGGACAAGACTTTTCACATAAGAAATATGATAATTCCATGGAGCGAAGAAGCACCAGAAAAGGAAATTTTAATTAATAATTTATATGTAGAAGAAATAGAAAAGGAACTCACGCAAGAAATGATTGACAATTCATATGACAATAAATGTGCGCATCTCGTGAAGCATCCAGAGAATAAGGACTCCACATCAAAAAGGGATGGTACAAGTATAAATTGCAATGAAAAGTATAAAAATCATGTGAGCAATCTTTTAAATAAGCACAAGAGACTATTTGACGACAGTCCTGGCTTAGCAAGAAATTACGAGCATAAGCTCGAGGTAAATGAAAAGAAACCCTTCTATGTGAAAACATATCCAATTCCCAATAAATACAAGGAGCAAGTGAAATTAGAAATCAAAGAAATGCTGAAGAATAACATAATAGAAAAGGCAGAATCGAACTTTATCAGTCCAATTGTCGTTGTAGTAAAGAAGAGTACGGAAGATTCAAAGGAAACAAAACTAAGATTATGCTTGGACGCGAGAAATATTAATTCCCTCACTACCCCTAATTTCGAAGCTCCCCAGAGCATGGAAACGCTATTAGCAAAGTGCACAGAGGCCCAGTGGTTTACAAAAATAGATTTAAAAAGTTCCTTTTGGCTGGTACCATTACACAAAGATTCTAGAAAGTATTGTTCTTTTATATTCAACTCAACAGTGTACTCGTTCAAAGTCGTTCCGTTTGGAATATCCACAGCTACAGCAGCTTTAGTAAGAGCTATGCAAAAGATATTGGACCCACACGAAGAATATGTCTCACATTATGTCGATGACATATTAATTTTCAACAAGGACATTGATAGTCACAAAATATCAGTGGAAAAGGTCATGAAGACATTAGCCGACAACAATCTAAAAATCAACCTAGAAAAATGTGAATTTTTCAAGAATAGCGTAACGTATTTAGGATATGTCATTAATGGGAAAACAATAACCATAGAAAAAGAAAAATTAAAAGCAATAAGGGACTATCCAAAACCAAAGAACATAAGAATGTTAATAGGTTTCTTAGGTATGATAAATTACTATAAACATTTTATACCAAACATATCAGATCAGACGTGCATGCTATTCAAGATGATAAAGAAAGGAGTTAAATTCAAATGGACTCCGGAAAGGATAAAAGCGTTTGAAGACATAAAGAAAAATTTCTGTGAAGCTTTGACGGTCAATCTACCAGATTTCAACAAAGAATTCATAGTAAGATGTGATGCATCCAGCAATGCAATAGCAGCAGAGCTATTACAAGTTAAAGATGGGATAGAAACACCTATATGTTTCATATCAAGAATACTAAAAGACTACGAGAGGAACTATTCGATCTCAGAACGAGAACTCCTATCAGTGGTACATGGATTGTCAAAACTTAAATACTATCTACATGGAAATACCTTTCTTGTTGAAACAGATCATTTGTCTTTGATCTTCCTAATGAAGACACGCTTTAACAACTCAAGGATATATAGATGGTCGCTCCAATTATCAGAATTCACGTTTAGGATAAAACACAGAAAAGGATCCGACAATATTGTAGCAGACGCTTTAAGCAGAGCACAAGGAGGTAGCAAGCAAAGACAAGCTTATCAAATAAATAATTATAATATAGAAAACGCTCCAGAGTTGTACAGCAGAGAGAGCATTTTAGATAGTCAAAATAAAGAAGAGATAAGGGAAATAAGAGAAAAGATACAAAGGATACAAAATTACAAAGGATTCAATATAATGAATAATGTCATATATAAAAGGATAGGAAACAAAAACCTAATTGTACTAGATAAAGATTTAGCAATAAAAATAATCCGAGATATTCATACAAGATTAGGCCACCCTGGAAATAGGAGAACATTCCTTGTCTTCAGGGAGGAATTCTATACATTGAAAGACAAAAATTTGATAGCGATAGAAAATAAGAAATGTAAGCAATGTCTGTTGGGTAAATATAAAACTCGCATAAATCAAAATGTTATACACAGTGTAAGGGTAGAGAACAAACTGGATTTGGTGGCAGCAGATTTTCTTCATGGTGGACATCTTCACCAAGTATGTCAGATTGTACTCGACAAAGAAATACAATACGCAAACTGCCATAAATTGTATTAATCGGTTCATTAACGAACATGGAAGGATAAAGAAACTGTTAGTTGACAACGCGTCTTACTTCAACAATGAAAGATTCAAACAAGAATTAAATGAAATAGGTATAGAAGTAATATTCACAAGTATCAGACACCCACAGGCGAATCCCAGTGAAAGATACATACAGGAAGTAACCAGACACTTAAGGATGTTAACTCACGAGAGACACAACGCATGGGTACAACATATAGAAGAAGTAGAAAACAATATGAATTTCACACCAAGCGTAACAACGAATGTGAGCCCATATACACTAATGTACGGAAAACGTCCACCGAGGCCATGGTGCCGAGATACCCCAATAATAGAAAACATCGAAGAACTCACAAACCAAGCAAGGGTTCAACAAAGAAATATAGCAGAAAGATACACTAGAAAGGAAAATGAAAAGATAAAAATAAACAAGACGTACCAGATAGGGGACCTAGTGGTAGTAAAAAGTTATCGTCTAGGAAGAAGACACCTAAACAAATGCGCTAAACTAGACCTTCCGTACGTAGGACCGTATAGGATAAACAGGGTATTAAGTGACGTAACTTACGAATTGAAGGAAGTAAACAATGAGGAAGTGAAAGGAAAATATCACATTTCAACGTTATACGACTACGACGAGGAATAAAATTTACACGATGAAAATGTAAATAAATATTAAGAAAATAAAAAAGGGATAGTTCCCAAGATTATATTATTTAAGTTATATCAATAAATATTAAGAAAATAAAAGGGGATAGTTTCCAAAACTATATTCTTTAAGTTATATAAATAGATATTAAGGAACAAAAAGGGATAGTTCCCACATAAAAATATAGTAAATCTAGATGTAAGTCCCAGGATCACATTATTTAAGTTATGTAAATAGACATCAAGTAAATAAAAAGGGATAGTTAACAGGATTATAGTACTTGAGTTAAAATAAATACATATTAAGGAACAGAAAGGGATAGTTCCCACATAAAAATATAATAAATTTAGATGTAAGAATATTAGCTAAGTAAAAGTTTAAAAATACCATTAAGTAAAGAAAAATGCAATATGCGCATTACATTCATAGTCAACTATGGCATATCGACAATTTTCTTAACTTGGGATATGCTGTGGTATTTTCTTGTTAAATAAATAAATAGATAAATAAAGAAACCAAACAAAATAAAAAATTAACAAAAATAAAACACCAGCACATTTATTTTAATAGGTATAAAATTTACATATTTGATATAAATTATAATTCAATATTTCAACAGATAAATACAGAATAATCCACTAATTAATATAAATACATATTATTTAAATGATCACGTAAGAATGAGTACTCAAATTGATAACTATGCAGTAGAATACACAACAATGCAATGTGGGTTGCATACCCATAAAAATGAAAACATTGGCAATCAAAACAAAAATGGCATTCAACAATATACATAAAATAACGTAAAAATAAATAAAAAACCAACCTCAATCAGAGCACATAAAGGATACAATTTGAATAACAGTTTAATTTCCGTTACAGGCAGGAAAATCCTGACATAAATTTTAAATATAACAAGGAAGAGCCTGATTACAAAATCGCAGTGCACGTAGCACTGCAAATACTCACAAGAAGGCAGCAAATCCACACGAAGAAGAAGTTGAATGCTAAAAATAGAGAAAGGATTATGTTAAGGGACGGCTCTATCACAAGGGTAAATCACGTAGGAGCAATAAAACTGCACGAAGCAGGAAATACTAGGTTCCATAGGGGTGAAACGCAGTGAATAGAAGCCTGCGTTCAACGTACTGCACTAATAACAAACACTACAGCAAGAACAAAGGTCTATATACATAAATAAATATATTCCACTCATTTCTATTTCACTATTAAAAATAAAACATTATGTTGGGTATGCAATTCTCACTGATATTCACAGAATAAAAGATATTGTTGAATACACATTTTAATATGCGATTTGTACATAGTTCCTTATATATATATATATACTTCAGGAGGTTCCAAGCTAGAAATAAATAAAACATTAGTCAGTATATAATGTAAATCAGGAAAAACTTACACCAACAAAACTTTGATTAAAGATTAACGGACCTGGAAAACTCTCCGAACACGAAAAGATGGTTCAATGACCTCGAGGAAGAAGGGCCGAAACACGAAAAGGATAAGAAGCATCCAAAACAAACTAAGGCAATAAAGACGATATGTAACGTGTATCCCATACTACCTATTCCTAAAAACAAAAAAGGGAATGTTAGAATTAAATTAATTAACGAAAGGAGAATATATATCAAAAACAACAAAGAAAGCAATGAATATATATATAAATACAACGCAAATTGGAGGTAACGTAGATACAATAAAAGAATACCTACCAATAGATAAAAACCAATCAAAGGTCCAGAGAATAGGCAAATATAGAAAATGTAAATAACAACAATAGAAACATGGCGGAAAGAAGGTCACATGACCACGTGACATCGATAGTTATCATAACAAACACGGAGGGCGCAGCAGACCAAAATTTTAAACTGAACGAACAATTTAAAACAAAATAAAGCGTTCGTCAAATGTTAATCGGTATATAAAGGCATGCACCGGCAAAAATAAGGAGTCCATCCGAAGATCTTCAAGACTTAAGAAGAAAAGAAAAGTTAAACCAGTGCTCCAAGAAATAAAAATCTAAAAGGCATAAAAGCCTTTAAGATACAGACGCTGCAGAATAAAACGTGTGATACGCTGCATAAACGAACAAGTGCGCGCTATAAATAAAGGCGCGAAATACTACTATTTGACTTCACAAAGCCCGCCACAATAAATTCCATAAGATGGAGGGCCTGGACTACCAAGGAGAGTTTGAAATGTTATACAATCAAGAAAAGTAAGTACAAGCACTATAAAAATAAAACTCCATCTTGCAATCCTATAAATAAATAAATAAATAAAGGAATCTTCATGTGTGTGACATAAATTATCGAATAACAAAATTTAGAATATTATTTAATAATTAATAAATTCTTCTTTGAGTAAGCCTTGGGTTGACGTGCGAATCTCAACTTAAGGCGATTCAACGGAGTATTAATAATTTTTCCCGGATAGCGACAAATTTTAGAATATTATTTAATAATTAATAAATTCTTCTTTGAGTAAGCCTTGGGTTGACGTGCGAATCTCAACTTAAGGCGATTCAACGGAGTATTAATAATTTTTCCCGAATAGCAACAAAATTTAGAATATTATTCAAATAATCAATAAATGCTTCTTTGAGTAAGCCTTGGGTTGACGTGCGAATCTCAATTTAGGGCGACTCAACGAGACGTTAACGCTTTTAGTTGAATAACGATAACTTCGAAATATTATAGGAAACATCTAATAGTTCCTCCTTGTTTAAATCTCGATTTTGACGTGAGAATCTCAGGTCGAGATGATCCAATGAGGATACATCGGTAAAAGTAAAGAAAGTGAACTTAGTAAAATTTCCTTGACACATGAGCATACATGAAGAATAAGTGCAGTGATTTTTTTCTAATATTTACAATTTCTTAAAGAACAAAGGATCTGCAAGGTGCTTGTACCATTAATAAAAAAGGCAAAACATAATAATGAAATAAATAAAGTATTGTATTGTATAAGAATAAAAATTTACTCAATGTTTTTGTAAATTTATATTGAAAATAAAATAAGTTGTGCTGACATTCAATATCTACTTATTTATACCCATCCCAAGGGAGAACATAAGGAAAGTAAACATCACTATCACAGTTAGAACTCACAATAAGTACAAGGCTGCGACACATTACCCGTTATAGGAAGCGAAGAAATTCACACTTAGACCCTGAGATTATTAAAGTATATCAATTTATTAATTTAACTATTGGTTATTAACCAAAGTAGAGGAGGTCACAGCAATGTGTTATAATTCCAAAATCTGGATAGTTTTTGTAGCTGATAATTAACACCATGCCTGGTTTATATTTAGTTCCTTTATATTTAACCCACTTAGCTTCAAAAATCTCTTTATCTGGAAAGTATTCCTTTAAACGGTTACTTGTAGGTGCTAGTTGGTACTGTCTATTTGGTAAGTTAACGCGTAATAGTCTATAGCAAAGTTTTAGTTGAGCTTTTGTTCCCAGTGTTTTAAGTATACCTTTAAAATTACCGCTGATGTTGGAGGTCATCTTCAACTCCCTATGTTCCTGTTCAAAACGCATACTGGACATATGAACCAAAGGACCTGAATTACGCAGTATGGCGGGATAATGTATCATATGATGATGTTTGGGTTTTAATCCTCCGAAATACTGTATGTATAGATTATGATGTTCCATTATTAAAATTTCTAGTCTGCTAAATTCAGATACTTGTAATGAAGGTGATGTTGTTACGTCTATTATTTCTCGAAGACAAATCCATAGGTTCCAAATTTCTAACCCCGGGGGAATGAGATCTCCAATTAATAAACCAAGATACCTGGTTAAACATAGCATCTCACTGGCACTGAAATTGATCAACTTTTTTTTGAGTTTTTCTTCGATTATGCGACCTGGCCTGTTACGGCATTCTAATTCCCCATAATTGAAACACTGTATTCTGTCATTCAAAAAGCTCACTGTAAAAAGTTTATAGTCAAAAATTAAACGACGTAATAGGAAAGAGATATCATATGCGCACACACCCTCAAAGAGGTCATGGATAATATCAACTGTGAAATTTTCTGTTACGTGAAAATTTGTCAAAGTATGCCACGCTGATTCCTCCTTAATACCCGTTAATGATGGTTCTTCACCTAAGTCCAATTTGTAATTATTTACATTTCGCAAAAGATCTACCTTTTCTACACATGCAGATTTAGTTTCTGATTTATGCATCTTGCAAAACCTACAGCTATAAGCTGCTGAAAAACTTTCGACAAATCCCAAACATGAATGTATTCCTAAATTGTCTCCAAGTATTAATCCTAAAACAAAATAAATTTTTTTCGAAGAACCATTAATGTTAACAACAATACCCTCGGTTTGTAAATAATTTAATTCATTTAAAGCAGCTGAAAATGTTTCTTTGTTCCCAAATTTTTTCCGGTTATTTGAATGAAAAATACTAAATAAAAATATATTATCTAAAGAAGATAAAAATTCTGTGGGCATTGTTGGCAAACTTGTATACAATGCACCCAATTTATTACGCCCTGCTCTTGATCCTAGAGGGCAGCCAATTTCAAAGTCATCGTAGAATAAAAATAGGGGGAATATAAAGTCGGCGTTATATTTTTTTAATTTACTTTTCCACAACGTGCCTTGAACAAAATTATTAATAATGTTATTGTGGGATGCATTCAGGTTTCTTAAATTGGTAATCATTAAATTAAAAAAATCTGGATTTTCAAATAATTTTTGGAAAACAAACCTCAACTATAACTAGTCCTTCCACCGGTACAGGTTGTAAAATAATATGACTGTTTTCAGATTTGGTTTTCATTTCTTCTCCAAAAGTATACGCTTGCGGCCTAATAAAATAACCCTTATTTTCAAAGAAATTAATACACTTATATTCGGATCGATGTTCCTGAAATATGTTGGCAAAGTCATCAAAAAAATCCGCAAGTGTTTTCAGTATATCCTCATCAAGTAAATTTTTAAACAATGAAAAAATAGCCCTCATAGTTTCAACACTTTTTTGAAAAATATTTTGAATTTTCTGTATTACATCGAGTACAACCTTGCGTGGTACTAAAGAGTTGTTGAACATGCTTGACACAAAAACTGCAATATCTGTTTTCACATCATTTTGTGCGTTTTTTACTAATTCGATAATTTTATCTAATACATTCTCACTTATGTTTAAAAGCGGGTCCATTTCTGAATCGATATGCATTGTATCATTCAAATTTAATGGAAACCTATCATTACTGTCTGATACTATTTTAGGCAGAACATTACCATCAGAATTTACGTTAGACTGAAATTTACTAATTTCAGAGCAATCTCTTTCATGAATTTTAAAATGTTTCCGAATAGAGTTAATGTCATTAAATTGTCTATAACAATGTGACCATGTGCATGTATAATTATTTTTACTTTGCAATTCATGCACTTGCCTTTAATGAAAAATAAATGCTTTTGAGGAATGCAACACAGTTGGACAATAATTACAAGGATACATTTTACAGGTTACAAAGGCAACTAGCGCAAAAATCAACAACAACAAAATAACTATACATAACTGTTAACAGAAATGTTTATTTGTTAAGTTGATTTATTTCGGCTATTAATGTATTAACTGACACAGGTTCTTTTTCGCAGCTAGTAGTAATGTCATATATATACTTTTATACAAATATCCAGGTAGTTTCGGCTTCAGGTGGATAGCGCGCATCCAGTGCATGATATATTTTGAAGCAAGCATCGACACAGCGTATAGGATTTTCTAACCGGTACCGAATATAATCTACGCAAACATAGCAAGCATATATGTTGTTCCAATCGCCAACTATGACAGGAAGCGGCTGACTTGTTAATTTATACTTTTCGTAATTTTCGTCCCGTTGTTTTAATTTAGTCTCTAACTCATCCACATTCTGAAACAACAATCTTATGTATACATATATAAAAGCATATTACTGAAATATTAAGTACATTTGGATAAACACATTCGTATCTTTACTCATAAATTTCAAAAGAAAGTTTGAACTTTACAAGGTTTGAATAAACCACCCTAGACCTAGTTTGAATATGTCCACATAGATATTCAAAAAAAGGCAAAAATAGAATGACCAAAACGAAGCTCAATGTGCAATAAATTGCTCATAAATTAGCTATTGTTTTCTGATTAAACATTTAATTGACTATTTTTACCTCAATATGCAGTATAAATCCATGTTGATTTTCTAATTTGGAAGGTCGCCAATACTTCTGTCCTTTTCTATTACAACCAACATGAGGTGAATGAAATAATAGGGGCAAGAGAGTTAATACAAACCATTGCAGTCTCTCTAAAAAAAATTATATATTTGCTCATACAAAGTAGGACCAGATACTAGCATTCTTTCTTACCATCAACAGGCTCCTGATTTCTTTCATCAAATTCTATTATAAGTCGTTTAAGATATTCGTCGTTCCTTTTGCTGCATATTTGTAGTATGTTATTATAAAGCAAGGGCCACTTTGTTAATAATTTGTTGCCGGTAGAAGTATATTTCCAATTGAAATCTTCCTCTAACTAGAATGGGATGTATCTTATTAAATCTATTAAATTCAGAGTACAGAAAAAGTGTTTATTTTTTATATAGGATTTAGATTGAATTGTCATTCTAAATTAATACAATAAATGCTTAAGGAAAGGACATTATGCATATTCGTTTCGACGATGATATCCTTTTACTGTACGTAGTTAGACAAAATTAGTTGACTTACAAGTAAATATCCTAACGGATGTTTTAAAATCGGATATTCTTTATAGTATTCACAAATAATTGTTTCAGAAATTTCCCTCAATCTTTGCGGAATTGTCTCTTTCCAATAATCAAGGCATGTGGCAAAAGGATCACGATTGTTTCGTAACCACAGCAGTTTTTCGGCTGTACTTTCGTCTGTTTCCTCATTCAATTTTTCAGTTATATGTTCCGGTAATACTTCATACTTTTTGTAACATCGTCTCAGATAGATATACGTATTCCACAATTTGCCTCTTGCTGCTTGAGGCTTGCGGGTGTGTTTGTTAATGTACGGTATATAATACGCTTCTACTAATTCGTGGGGAAATATTTCCACTATCTCTTGGGCTAGCTCAAGAAATTTGCTGGTTGCGATTCTGAAAACAGATGTGCAATTTTTCTTTGTTCAAGTGCATTTACTATACTCACCTTCTATCTGGTCTCTTCCTGATTTCGTTTTTAATGATCAATTCCGATAGTTTATTTCGCAAAAACGTTTTGTTCTTTCCATAGCTACCATATATTAGTTTACCCTCTTCGCTACTATCGAGCAATTTTTTTACTGTTCCCTTCTGTCCTATATGGGGAAAAGGAGACGACGTATATGGAACACCAACGGAAGATAAGCTGGAATAATTGCTACGAACAGGTATGAGGTCCGGATCTAAAACAACTACAGCAAAATGTAGGTGGTTACTAATCAAATCTTTGAAACACAAAAACACACTACCTTCTGTATTATCTTCCGCAGTAAGTAACGAGACGCTTCCAGTCGACGTGGAAGCAGATACATTGGAAACATCCGATATGCCTACAGTGTCTTCGCTGTCTGAATTCTTTACTTCACTTTCCTAAAACAATTTATGTCGATTGCCATCAATTTGCCATTTTCATGTAACTGTATGCTATTAAATTACCTTACTAACGGCTGTATATCTCCTCCAAAATTTTTTTCTTATACCTAATTGCGGAATAATGTTCTCTAAATCTTCGTAAGTTAATATCTCAAAAACTTCTTCATCAATATGTTCGTCTAAAACAACATGTAAACGTGTTTATGGAAAAAAATGCGTCAGAAGTTGTATAGAACTTTATCTGAACCGTTTCACTAGCTGTAGAACAAAACTTTAATAAAAAGGCTATTTTCCGAATTTCTATGCTTGTAAATATTGTACCATAGTTGAGGTAAATTTCGATATTGTATACAGGTGACTCTGAAAACGTTAGTGCGGGAAATCTATATCTAACTGCAATGTAGTTGAATACTGTCGTCTTTTAAAATGTTTAAGTTTTTTTTATATTTTGCAGGGATAATTTACTATTAGCAATTTTAGCTGTATACAGGGTGAGTCATCTAAGCGGGTAAGGCCGATTATGCCTTTCTTGTGTAAAGATATTTCGAAGCGGTTTTTTCCTTGTGATAGCTGTTCATTAGGAGCACATTTTAAAAATATTTTGTATTATACAGATTGTTCCATAACTTGGTGGCTGACCATAGTTATAGTTTTTTAAATGGAACAACCTATATATTATTAGATTATTGTATTCCCCGCATAATTTTTAGGCAAAAATTTATAAGATTAGTATAGGCCTAAAATCTAAGGTTTTTGACTTATTACCATTTTTCTGAAAAATTCAATGTATCTATAAAATTAGATTTCTCGAAAACGAAAATTAGATGAATACAATTTTTGGTAGAGTTGTTTTTAACTACTATCACAAGGAAAAAGCCGCTTCGAAATATCTTTACTCATAAAGGCATAATCGGCCTTACCAGCTTAGATGACTCACCCTGTATATCTCTTAATATGCCTGTTAACTCTATTAAAATTATTTCAGACTAATCCCCTATATACATATCGCAATGCGTCTATAAACGAACGTATAAATTCATTTTTAGGTAAAGAAACAACGGTTTTATAGTATTTTCATATATTAATTCGATATACAAGGTGAGGCATCTTATAGTAATCACACCATGGAATTTTTTCTTAATGGAATATTCTATATTTTCTTCATTTCTTAGGCATTCCTTGATGAGTTAATAATGTATCACATTTTCTTGAATCAGCTTAGCAATAGATGCTCAAAAAATTGGTGAAAATATAGTAAGTTTAATTTAAAAAAACTTCCGATGACGTCATCACTAGAAGATGATTCACTCTGTATACAGAATATGTAAAAAAAAACAGTAAATTAAAATAAAAAATCGAGCTACTTTGGCGCTTTCGTTCAAATTGTTTGTGTATCTAAAATTGAATTTATGTGTTACTTTAAAGAACATTGTATACCTATATATGCAATCAGAAAATCAAGGTTCATTCTTTTTTAGAAAATATGTAGGTTGTTCCAATTTGAATAAGTATTTCATTGCTCAATAGCAGCGCTTGACGTATCAGACAAAATCCTGTACCTTCAACTGACATGGATAAAAATTAGATTTAGGATATATGAAAATAACAATTGAATGAATTAGAAGCAAAATGGTATAACTGAAATCCCTTAACGTAATCTTTAAATCTAGTAGTAGATGGTAGTCCAAGGCTTAAACTTCATTTACTACTGGACAAAATAAGATAGAGAAGTCTAGAATCGAACTCAACTTATCTTTTTCAAATTATCACTTATACCATTTTGCTTCTGACTCCTTCAATTTATTTTCTACTGGAGGATAAACTTAAAATAGTAACTGACACCTAACTTTTAAGTTATGTAAAAACCTATATGCTTCCAAATAAATAATAAGCGAGATATTTCCAATAATGCCCTTTTTGTAGCATTTTTTTTATGGAAAATGCGCTATAAAACTTTTGTATGAATTGATATCATAAGCTTTAATTATTGTAAACTGAATTTCCATTAAAAAAGCAAAACAGGTATTAAGGAAAATACGTTATTTCTTTTTTTTATCAACTGCAAAGTAACCAACGTTAAGAATACCACCTGCCTAATTTAAGCTGCTTCCTAACTTAAGGGGGCTTACGCAGAGGTGCCGACTAACTGCCGTGAGGTAGGACGTAAGGGGGTAGTGGCATATGCGCTAATGTAAATTCCGCCGATGTAAGGTATTCGTTAAAATAAAACAAACAGCAGAAATCTTTTTTTTCTTATTATGTTTTTGCATTAAATTGAATACAAAGGATTAATTAAGGCTTCGTTTGGAGTACTTTCTTATAATTCAAATTATTTACTCCTACATTTGAATCTTAAAATTGGTAAAATTTACAACACCAAAACACAGTTTCAGAAACTTTATTTTAAAAACTAATTCCAGTCAAGCATGCACTGAGCCTTTGTTTATTTGTGTTTTAAATTTCGTTTTGATATTTCGTAAATAAAAGCCATACTATTGTTTTAACGAAACCATGTAAAGTCCAGAATTTACATTAGCGCATATGGCGCCACCCCCTTACGTCCTACCTTCCTGCAGTTAGCCGTCACCTCTATGCGTAAGCCCCCTTTAATAGGGAGCAATTATTTTAGACCAATCTGTAGGTATAATATATTGCACTATCGTCAATTAGTATTAAGGGGCCCACAGACTGCGTTTTTGTTCGACAGTTTTGTTCGACGAACAAGTCTGTTCGAACAAAAACGACGAACATGAGTTGCCCACAGACTATAGTTTTGTTCAGCAGTTTAATAATATGAAGGCAATATATGTGTGTGCAGTGGCGGCACTAATAGAATTGAAAAAAGAATTATTTTTTTTTTGCATAATCGTACTTGTTAGGGACTATGTATACATGTACAATCAAACCTCTATATATCGAATTTGAAGGTCATTTAAAAAGATTCCATATACCTACAGAAATATATTTTTCATCATTTTCAAACTAAAGACACAGTTAATTTTTTAAAGATAGAGGCATTTTTAACGTTAAATATAACAAAATAAACAATACTAAATTTAATTTAAAAATAGTATTAAATAATTACATACTTATGTAATACTTACATTATGTGCGTATTTGAAATTTTTTTACAAAGAAATATAGAATACATATAATGTGTATGTATATCAAATATGTATTCGTATAAGTATGTAACAAAAGGAATTATATATATATTTTTTTTGAACGACATAGCTCCTAATGTTCTTTTGATTAATTACATAGAACTACACCACTGCAAAAAATCGTCATCTTTTAAAACTGTTTACCCCACACACTTCAGATCTGTTCGACTGTTTTGTTCGACGGACGTAAACAGGCCGAACCAGATTATTTTCAGCAGCTTTGTACGCCAACATCAACGACGGTTTTCAACCCACACACTTCGGTTTTGCGTCGTTTTTGTTCGAACAAAACTGTTGAACAAAAACGCAGTCTGTGGACCCCTTTAGTATAAGATACAAAACAAAGATATATTAATATTAAAAAGTATTTTAAAAATAAAATATTTCAGAGAAAAATGTGTCTAAGTTTATTGTATAGATAAGTACGTAATAACTATAATAACAAACAGCATGGCTGTTGTTTTAGGCATTAACTGTACTTACTTTGAAAAATTTCGCCCAGGTCTGCCCATAGCCCGAAGCTTCTTAATTTATTTTCTACATACTCATCCATACTGCTACACAAATTATAAGATATATTGAAGCAAAATCATAATTTAAATACTTACATTTTTAATTCCTGAAACCCAGCACACTGACACAACACAAATATGTATCTATATACATACCTATACACAGCCATGTATCAGGATCTGATCAGGATGCCCGCACAAACTTGCAAAATCCCTACTCCAAACTTCAAGGCCACTGTATACACATTTTATATAAGTACATATATGAACATCTGCTGCCGAATGAATGCCGATCACACTTAGGAAAATAAATACAACAGGTGTATTGTCAAAATATGCATAACTCCCTATAACCTATTTCACTTCATCACATGCAATATACTATATTTACTAGTTGTAAAATATTGTAAGGAATTTCACTACAATTTGTGGCGAATTTTCATACAACATTTTCTAACAATTTTATTGCGTTTTATGAAACTACGTTATAGGAAAACACAACGACGTTGTTGTAAAACTTCGCGCAATAGTTGCAAATTTTACTACAATTTCCGTCAAACAGTAAAGTGTAAAAATTACTATATAGATTTTTCTCTGTGCAGTATCCAAGGGCCAATTTTGTACATTGTTACGCACATCAGAAATTTTATTATGTCACATGCTACATCGAGCAGTAGTAATTGCAGATTTTTTTTGCCAATCTGACGGGATTATGTACTTTTTTTCTCCACTTCACCACAACGAGCGGCAAGATTGGAAGAATTCCTTCAGAGAAAAAGCTTACCTCGTTCTTCAAAAATAAGATGGAACTTCAATTCTAGAACAAATCGAGGGAGAAGCTAGTTTACAAACTACCATTCATCAAGCTGGTGCCAATTTGCGAATTTTAGAAGAGGAAAATTTTATCTATTGGTTAACTTCCTTTCATAAAATTATGCCACATGTGGACATTGTGTAATCAATTACAAAATGTCAATACAGATGCATTAATCATCAAAAATAATTTAGATAATTTTGAACGCGCTATTGGAAAAATTCGAACCGAAATCGCTGACACAGATAATCAGTTGGTTAAACAAAATGACTCAGAACTGACTCCTCGACCATCAACGCGACGAAGAGTAACTGATGGTAGCCAAAGACGGAGGGAAACTATTGAAGTGTGCGATATTATTTTGCTTGAAATAAAAACTAGATTTCGGTATACAGGGCACTTAATATTAGCAAACTTAATTTCTTTTAAACAGTTCTCCTCTTTTCAAAAAAAATTTCCGGAAGATTGCCTTAAAGAAGCAGTAAAATTTTATCCATGTCTCAATGAAAGCAGACTGCGAACTGAATTAAGTGTTCTATATTCTAGAGAAGAATTTAGGCAAAATATAGAAGTCAGTGCTGTAGGTCTGCTAGGCCTTCTGCTGGATGGATTAAGCGACACCTTTAATGAAGTTGTTAAGCTTTTAAAAATTGTCATTACAATCCCAATGACAACGTCTGAAGCGGAACGCCAGGTTTCACGGCTGAGAGAATAAAAACCTTCCTCAGAAATACAATGAAAGAAGACAGATTAAATGCCCTTACTATGTTATCTTGTGAAAAAGAATTTATAAATGATTTCCCAAATTTTAATGAAAAAATTAGGTGTGGCCACCACACGACTTTCTTATACGTATGAGCGTTTCAAATTATAGGATTTTAAGAATTTTTTATACAAAAATTATTCACAATCCTATTCTAAGTACTTCCATTCTCTTA
Organism: Amphimallon solstitiale; assembly: GCA_963170755.1. Classification (NCBI taxonomy): domain Eukaryota; kingdom Metazoa; phylum Arthropoda; class Insecta; order Coleoptera; family Scarabaeidae; genus Amphimallon; species Amphimallon solstitiale. Next base: position 51,482 of record OY720678.1, read on the forward strand.
ATAAATCTCGATAGAATGCATACTTTGCAAGATATTATCAAAAAAGTGCTACTCGCTAAAAATAAAAGTGCTACTTCCGGTCCGAATTTTGAAATTTCATATATACAAAAAATATTGCAAATCCAATTATAAATACTTTTGTATTCTTGATAAATATGCATAACTTACGACATATTTGCAAAAAATCGCTATTCGATAAGGGTAAAAGTGGTACTTCCGGTCTGAATTTCGAAATTTTTTTTATACAAAAGATATTGAAAATTATGTTTTAAATACTTTTATACTCGTCACGTACTTGTCTAAAAAGCATGACTGATTTTTAATAAGAGTAAAAGACCTACTTCCGGTAGGAATTTCGAAAAACTTTTTAAATAAAATTATTCTCAATTTTAATTTTAAGTGCATATGAATTCTTTATAAATTTGTTTAAACTTAGTAGTTGACGAAATATTGGCAAAATTCGATTTTTTCACTGAAGTAAACTACTACTTCCGGTAGGCCAATTTTGCTGAAAATCTAACCATTTCTCAAGAGGGAGATTATACTACTAAATACAAAATTTGGAATAGATAGCTATAGCGGTTTGGCCGCTATCGTGGTCACACACAGACACACAGACATTTTTTAAAAACCACTTTTTTGGTATCAGGAGACTTCAAAACGTGGACATCTGCAAAAATCTCGAGGTCGAAAATTTTCATCATCACAATACTTCCTTATACTACGTATAAGAAAGTAAAATTGATAGAACTGTTCTGGAAGTCAAAGACACGCAAAATGGACTTCGTTTATCGTCAGATGTAATGAAACTGTAGTGTTATATTTACTATTCCCTCAAAACAAACTGTACAATGAACAGTACCTGTCTGGAACAGTATGTCGGTGAAACTTATAAAGATTGGGTAAGCGTTCTTGTATTATACTTTTTAATTTTGAAATTATGCACTCCCTATGTGAACCACCCCGAGCCGCCACTGCTTCCGGTACGAGTTTTGAAATTTCTTTTATACAAAACTTATTCGAAATCTTTCTCTAAATACCTTTGTACTATTGCTAAATCTACACAGAATGCATAGTTTACAAGATATTTGCAAGAAATTGCTATTCGACAGAGCTGGGCGATAAGGTTTACGATTACAACTTGATTACGATTACTGTAATCGTTAATCGAACGAATTTAGATTACGATTACAGTAATCGTAATTTTGAAAAAGTTTAAATTACGATTACTGTAATCGTAATCTAAGTTCGTTCGATTAACGATTACATTAATCGTAATTCCGTTCTTTTTATATAAGGATTACTGTAATCGTTGGCAAGGATTACTATTATTAAATATTAGAAAAATCACTGTTATTTACAATAGAAAGTGTATTTTATTGTTGTCGGGCACTAATAATTTCGACCGCGAGATATCCTCGTCATGAGGATCCACTACGTGCAAAAGCCGGCCTGTTACACGCATTGAATAATACGTTGAAAGAATACTGATGCGGAGCTTCATTCATCAACATGTTCCAATGCAAGTGCATACAAACTAAAGAACTAACCAAAATCACAATAAGTCAATCACCAAAAGTCAACTTGTGTCCTCTTACGCGCCCCAAATTAAAAAAAAGACGAATACTGATGCGGAGCTTCATTCATCGGGCCCTAATATTGTCAACTGGGAAATTTCTGCGGCATAAATATCCAGTTCGTAGAAAAGCCAGGCGATATCACACATTGAAAAATAAATATATGTATATGACAATTATTTTATCATTAAATCACATATATAAAATGTCTATTACACAACTCAAACAAATATTTTAAAAATTTTAAAAAACTTTCAAAGTCCATAAATAATTTTAACATATGCAAAATATATAATATGCAGCAACATGTTCCAATGCAACTGCAACGCTATTTCTGCATGCAAACTAGAGAACTAAACAAAATCGCAATAAGTCAATCACCAAAAGTCAATTTAATTGTGTCCTTTTACGCGCCACGAAATTATAAAAAAAATTCAAAAAATGTTCTAAGTTCATTAATTTACTATAGCGGATGCTAAATAGGCAATACAAGCATAATACATGCAGCAACATGTTCCAATGCTACTGCAACGCTATTTCTGCATAAAAATTAAAGAACTAACCAAAATCGCAATAAGTCAATCACCAAAATAAAAATAAATTGTATCTATCCCTACTTCTGTATTGTGATTAAAATCATATACAATACAATGCATTCATACATTTATTCATATACGAAAATTTTTTTTCGTATATGTATACTTGCATGGTAAAATCATATAGCTTCGAAACTGGTAATAATATGAATGTGTAAAATTGGAGTGAGAAAAAGTGAAATAAAATACTCCAGACAACCGCAAAAAGTTCGGACAGTCCTATTAGGCGGGGCCAAGAAGTTGAGTGCATATCCGTAGCAGCTGAAGGCGCTGCTAAAATACAAATAATTCAGTATCGCAGCATTCCGGAATTTCTTAATTTAATTACTCAAATTAAACTTTTTTCCGTAATTTAGAAAGCTATATCTCACAAGAAAACATTGGTCTACACGGGAATTTCATCCGTTTTGATCAATTTCATTTAATTCTTTCAGATTTTGACGGAGAAACACACGTACATTTTACTCTAATTTGGAATAAAAAAAATAGGTGGTTGTGACAAAAAATTACATAATCTGACAACCTTTCCGTGTACCCATATCTATATTGGAGTTGTACAGAAAATTTCACATTTCTATCTTGAACAATAGTAAAAAAAAACTGATAAATTCGATATCTTGCCTTCTCGACCGCTTTAATATCCAAGGGGATATTAAAGTCGATTTGTATTTGGAAATTCACTATAATTGCTTTTAGAGGTGTTGGCCCGTAGGAGGAGCCAAACGTAAGCCATCTCATTCTCACATATTTGAAATGAATGTGTTGTTTTCCGTCACCCGAATACAGAGAAACAACTGAACTATTCAAATCAACGGCATCAGAATATCGTGACAAATACGATGGTCGATTATAATAACAAAAAAGAGTCTGTTCATACAAGCAATAGGTTTGTATTTTTCCCCAGTATAAGTTTATTTGATTTTAGCGTTTTTTGCATGAAGGAAGGTTATTTCGCGATAGTTATTTCTTTTAGAAAAGCAAATATTTGGCAAATACTATATATAAACAAAAATTAAAGTATTCAATTCAAACAAGTGCAATAAATGTATTCAAAGACATCTCTACGAAATGTACCAAGAATGTATATGAAACTGACAATTTTTTTTGCTGCAATAAAATATTTGTATGTGCATATGTGAACGAGACACTTTCCACAATTACGCAATCAACTCAATAAAAGTTTTTCTTTCCGTGATAAGTATAGTTATATCGCGATCCTTGCTGGCTTTTCGCACATACAGTAAATACTAGTTAGGGCTGTTCGCTGTTCTCATTATTTGGAGAATTAATTTTTTGACACTTTTTGGTGTTGAGTGCCGAAGTAGAGTGTGACGTAAAGGTATTCACAATGGCAAGAGGCAACCGAAATTTAAAGAAATATCCAAGATTATCCTCAAAGCGGAAAAATAGAAGCAGGCAAGTGTTAAAAAGACTCTATAAGAGCAATGAGAGTGATCCATCATCAACCGTTCAAGTTTGCCAAACGTAAATTCAATAACTTTCTCAATCATATATATTATATTTTTTTTCTTTTAAGTTCGGTTAGTCATGAGGACGTTGATAAAGATTACATGGATGTATTACATGCGATTGAACGTGAACCTGAAGTTGACTTATCAAATGAAAATATTTCAAAGTAGGCAGTTCCAGCAACTATTTAAATTATTATTTGTATTATAAAGCAAGTTATATACAGGATGTTTCCAAATAAGTTCGAAAGTTTTTAGAGGGTGATTCCTTGTCAAAAATTAAAGGGGGTCTTTCATGTAAACAAAAGCTCTTAGGCTTGTCTTTGGCAACATCCTGTAAACATAAGCACATACAGAGCTGTTCGTTATAAATTAATTGCGTTTTGAGTTTATTTTAGAATTGAAATAATAAAAGAGAGTGTACATTCTGAATACTCTGTTTCTGGTAGAAGAATAATTGATGTTGAACAATTCTTTAAATCAATTGTGGAGTTCAAACATATTCCATTGTTTTCCTGCAGTACTGAGAATTTGAAAATAATAAATGAAAAGAAACTTGGTCTCAATAGTATTTTTTATTTACAATGTGCAATGTGCAAGGAAACGTCATTCGTAAGCACAGATAGTGCATCAAAAAATTCGCTTGATATAAACAAAGCAGCAGTCTTGGGAATGATATCCTCAGGAGGGGGTTTTTCGCAGCTGGAGGAAATTCTTGCATTTTGTAACATTCCGTGTATGAGTTTTCCAAAGTTTGCTGCAACTCAGGATGAAATTTCTCCTCACATTAGTGGAAGTGGTGAGTGGTGCTATTAACGGCGTGCAAAGGCATGTCCAAGACCAGTATCCAAGGGCCAATTTTGTACATTGTTACGCACATCAGAAATTTTATTATGTCACATGCTACATCGAGCAGTAGTAATTGCAGATTTTTTTTGCCAATCTGACGGGATTATGTACTTTTTTTCTCCACTTCACCACAACGAGCGGCAAGATTGGAAGAATTCCTTCAGAGAAAAAGCTTACCTCGTTCTTCAAAAATAAGATGGAACTTCAATTCTAGGACAGTGAATACAATATATGAGCACCGAGAAGAAATAATTCAAGCTCTAGAACAAATCGAGGGAGAAGCTAGTTTACAAACTACCATTCATCAAGCTGGTGCCAATTTGCGAATTTTAGAAGAGGAAAATTTTATCTATTGGTTAACTTCCTTTCATAAAATTATGCCACATGTGGACATTGTGTAATCAATTACAAAATGTCAATACAGATGCATTAAAAATCAAAAATAATTTAGATAATTTTGAACGCGCTATTGGAAAAATTCGAACCGAAATCGCTGACACAGATAATCAGTTGGTTAAACAAAATGACTCAGAACTGACTCCTCGACCATCAACGCGACGAAGAGTAACTGATGGTAGCCAAAGACGGAGGGAAACTATTGAAGTGTGCGATATTATTTTGCTTGAAATAAAAACTAGATTTCGGTATACAGGGCACTTAATATTAGCAAACTTAATTTCTTTTAAACAGTTCTCCTCTTTTCAAAAAAAATTTCCGGAAGATTGCCTTAAAGAAGCAGTAAAATTTTATCCATGTCTCAATGAAAGCAGACTGCGAACTGAATTAAGTGTTCTATATTCTAGAGAAGAATTTAGGCAAAATATAGAAGTCAGTGCTGTAGGTCTGCTAGGCCTTCTGCTGGATGGATTAAGCGACACCTTTAATGAAGTTGTTAAGCTTTTAAAAATTGTCATTACAATCCCAATGACAACGTCTGAAGCGGAACGCCAGGTTTCACGGCTGAGAGAATAAAAACCTTCCTCAGAAATACAATGAAAGAAGACAGATTAAATGCCCTTACTATGTTATCTTGTGAAAAAGAATTTATAAATGATTTCCCAAATTTTAATGAAAAAATTAGGTGTGGCCACCACACGACTTTCTTATACGTATGAGCGTTTCAAATTATAGGATTTTAAGAATTTTTTTATACAAAAATTATTCACAATCCTATTCTAAGTACTTCCATTCTCTTAATAAATCTCGATAGAATGCATACTTTGCAAGATATTATCAAAAAAGTGCTACTCGCTAAAAATAAAAGTGCTACTTCCGGTCCGAATTTTGAAATTTCATATATACAAAAAATATTGCAAATCCAATTATAAATACTTTTGTATTCTTGATAAATACATATAGAATGCATAACTTACGACATATTTGCAAAAAATCGCTATTCGATAAGGGTAAAAGTGGTACTTCCGGTCTGAATTTCGAAATTTTTTTTATACAAAAGATATTGAAAATTATGTTTTAAATACTTTTATACTCGTCACGTACTTGTCTAAAAAGCATGACTGATTTTCAATAAGAGTAAAAGACCTACTTCCGGTAGGAATTTCGAAAAACTTTTTAAATAAAATTATTCTCAATTTTAATTTTAAGTGCATATGAATTCTTTATAAATTTGTTTAAACTTAGTAGTTGACGAAATATTGGCAAAATTCGATTTTTTCACTGAAGTAAACTACTACTTCCGGTAGGCCAATTTTGCTGAAAATCTAACCATTTCTAAAGAGGGAGATTATACTACTAAATACAAGATTTGGAATAGATAGCTATAGCGGTTTGGCCGCTATCGTGGTCACACACAGACACACAGACATTTTTTAAAAAACACTTTTTTGGTATCAGGAGACTTCAAAACGTGGACATCTGCAAAAATCTCGATGTCGAAAATTTTCATAATCACAATACTTCCTTATACTACGTATAAGAAAGTAAAATTGATAGAACTGTGTGCAAGTCAAAGACACGCAAAATGGACTTCGTTTATCGTCAGATGTAATGAAACTGTAGTGTTATATTTACTATTCCCTCAAAACAAACTGTACAATGAACAGTACCTGTCTGGAACAGTATGTCGGTGAAACTTATAAAGATTGGGTAAGCGTTCTTGTATTTACTTTTTAATTTTGAAATTATGCACTCCCTATGTGAACCACCCCGAGCCGCCACTGCTTCCGGTACGAATTTTGAAATTTCTTTTATACAAAACTTATTCGAAATCTTTCTCTAAATACTTTTGTACTATTGCTAAATCTACACAGAATGCATAGTTTACAAGATATTTGCAAGAAATTGCTATTCGACAGAGCTGGGCGATAAGGTTTACGATTACAACTTGATTACGATTACTGTAATCGTTAATCGAACGAACTTAGATTACGATTACAGTAATCGTAATTTTGAAAAAGTTTAAATTACGATTACTGTAATCGTAATCTAAGTTCGTTCGATTAACGATTACATTAATCGTAATTCCGTTCTTTTTATATAAGCATTACTGTAATCGTTGGCAAGGATTACTATTATTAAATATTAGAAAAATCACTGTTATTTACAATAGAAAGTGTATTTTATTGTTGTCGGGCACTAATAATTTCGACCGCGAGATATCCTCGTCATGAGGATCCACTACGTGCAAAAGCCGGCCTGTTACACGCATTGAATAATACGTTGAAGGAATACTGATGCGGAGCTTCATTCATCAACATGTTCCAATGCAAGTGCAACGCTATTTCTGCATACAAACTAAAGAACTAACCAAAATCACAATAAGTCAATCACCAAAAGTCAACTTGTGTCCTCTTACGCGCCCCAAATTAAAAAAAAAGACGAATACTGATGCGGAGCTTCATTCATCGGGCCCTAATATTGTCAACTGGGAAATTTCTGCGGCATAAATATCCAGTTCGTAGAAAAGCCAGGCGATATCACACATTGAAAAATAAATATATGTATATGACAATTATTTTATCATTAAGTCACATATATAAAATGTCTATTACACAACTCAAACAAATATTTTAAAAATTTTAAAAAACTTTCAAAGTCCATAAATTATTTTAACAGATGCGAAATATATAATAGGCAGCAACATGTTCCAATGCAACTGCAACGCTAATTCTGCATGCAAACTAGAGAACTAAACAAAATCGCAATATCTCGGAAACGGCACGAGATAGAACGTTTTTCTTTGAACGAGAGTGTTCCCAGTGAAAATCTGTATAAGATAGACCTATTAAATCCTGCTAAATCGAAATTTTTTTCGAAACATTAAACGCGAATATCTCAGAAACGGTAAGAGATAGAACGTTTTTCTTTGAACGAGAGTGTTCCCAGTGAAAATCTGTATAAGATAGACCTATTAAATCCTGCTAAATCGAAATTGTTTTTGAAACTTTAAGCGTAAATATATCGGAAACGGTAAGAGATAGAACGTTTTTTTTGAACGAGTGTTCCCAGTGAAAATCTGTATAAGATAGACCTATTAAATCCTGCTAAATCGACATTTTTTTTTCCGAAACTTTAAACGCGATTATCTCGGAAACGGTAAGAGATAGAACGTTTTTCTTTGAACGAGAGTGTTCCCAGTGAAAATCTGTATAAGATAGACCTATTAAATCCTGCTAAATCGACATTTTTTTCGAAACATTAAACGCGAATATCTCAGAAACGGTAAGAGTAGAACGTTTTTCTTTGGACGAGAGTGTTCCCAGTGAAAATCTGTATAAGATAGACCTATTAAATCCTGCTAAATCGAAATTGTTTTCGAAACTTTAAGCGTAAATATATCGGAAACGGTAAGAGATAGAACGTTTTTTTTGAACGAGTGTTCCCAGTGAAAATCTGTATAAGATAGACGTATTAAATTCTGCTAAATCGACTTTTTTTTCGAAACTTCATACCGTTTCCGATATATTCGCGTTTAAAGTTTCGAAAAAATGTCGATTTAGCAGGATTAAATAGGTCTATCTTATACAGACTTTCACTGGGAACACTCTCGTTCAAAGGAAAAGTTCTATCTCTAAACGCGAATATCTCGGAAACGGTAAGAGATAGAACGTTTTTCTTTGAACGAGAGTGTTCCCAGTGAGAATCTGTATAAGATAGACCTATTAAATCCTGCTAAATCGACATTTTTTTCGAAACATTAAACGCGAATATCTCGGAAACGTTTTTCTTTTAACGAGAGTGTTCCCAGTGAAAATCTGTATAAGATAGACGTATTAAATTCTGCTAAATCGACATTTTTTTTTTAACTTCTTACCGTTTCCGAGATATTCGCGTTTAACCTTTCGAAAAAAATGTCGATTTAGCAGGATTTAATAGGTCTATCTTATACAGATTTTCACTGAGAACACTCTCGTTCAAAGAAAAAGTTCTATCTCTAAACGCGAATATCTCGGAAACGGTAAGAGATAGAACGTTTTTCTTTGAACGAGAGTGTTCCCAGTGAGAATCTGTGTAAGATAGATTTTTTTCGAAACTTTAAACGCGAATATATCGGAAACGGTAAGAGATAGAACGTTTTTCTTCGAGCCAGAGTGTTCCCAGTAAACACTCTCGTTCAAAGAAAAACGTTCTATCTCTTACCGTTTCCGAGATATTCGCGTTTAAAGTTTCGAAAAAAGATGTCGATTTAGCAGGATTTAATAGGTCTATCTTATACAAATTTTCACTGGGAACACACTCCTTCAAAGAAAAACCTTCTATCGCTTGCCGTTTCCGAGATATTCGCGTTTAGAGATAGAACGTTTTTCTTTGAACGAACGAGTGTTCTCAGTGAAAATCTGTATAAGATAAACCTATTAAATCCTGCTAAATCGACATTTTTTCGAAACATTAAACGCGAATATCTCGGAAACGGTAAGAGATAGAACGTTTTTCTTTGAACGAGAGTGTTCCCAGTGAAAATCTGTATGAGATAGACCTATTAAATCCTGCTAAATCGACATTTTTTCGAAACATTAAACGCGAATATCTCAGAAACGGTAAGAGATAGAACGTTTTTCTTTGAACGAGAGTGTTCCCAGTGAAAATCTGTATAAGATAGACCTATCAAATCCTGCTAAATCGAAATTGTTTTCGAAACTTTAAGCGTAAATATATCGGAAACGGTAAGAGATAGAACGTTTTTTTTGAACGAGTGTTCCCAGTGAAAATCTGTATAAGATAGACGTATTAAATTCTGCTAAATCGACATTTTTTTTCGAAACTTCTTACCGTTTCCGATATATTCGCGTTTAAAGTTTCGAAGAAAAAATGTCGATTTAGCAGGATTTAATAGGTCTATCTTATACAGACTTTCACTGGGAACACTGTCGTTCAAAGAAAAACGTTCTATCTCTTACCGTTTCCGAGATATTCGCGTTTAAAGTTTCGAAGAAAAAATGTCGATTTAGCAGGATTTAATAGGTCTATCTTATACAGACTTTCACTGGGAACACTCTCGTTCAAAGAAAAACGTTCTATCTCTTACCGTTTCCGAGATATTCGCGTTTAGAGATAGAACGTTTTTCTTTGAACGAGAGTGTTCCCAGTGAAAATCTGTATAAGATAGACCTATTAAATCCTGCCAAATCGATTTTTTTCCCCGTAACATTAAACGCGAATATCTCGGAAACGGTAAGAGATAGAACGTTTTTCTTTGAACGAGTGTGTTCCCAGTGAAAGTCTGTATAAGATAGACCTATTAAATCATGCTAAATCGACATTTTTTCTTCGAAACTTTAAACGCGAATATCTCGGAAACGGTAAGAGATAGAACGTTTTTCTTTGAACGAGAGTGTTTCCAATGAAAATCTGTATAAATAGTTAGACCTATTAAATCCTGCTAAATCGAATTTTTTTCCCGAAAATTTAAACGCTAATATCTCGGAAACGGTAAGAGATAGAACGTTCTTCGTTGAACGAGAGTGTTCCCAGTGAAAATCTGTAGAAGATAGACCTATTAAGTCCTGCTAAATCGATATTTTTTTCCGAAACTTTAAACGCGAATATCTCGGAAACGGTAAGAGATAGAACGTTTTTCTTTGAACGAGAGTGTTCCCAGTGAAAATCTGTATAAGATAGACCTATTAAATCCAGCTAAATCGACATTTTTTTCGAAAAATTAAACGCGAATATCTCGGAAACTCTAAGAGATAGAACGTTTTTCTTTGAACGAGAGTGTTCCCAGTGAAAATCTGTATAAGATAAACCTATTAAATCCTGCTAAATCGACATTTTTTCGAAACTTTAAACGCGAATATCTCGGAAACGGTACGAGATAGAACGTTTTTCTTTGAACGAGAGTGTTCCCAGTGAAAATCTGTATAAGATAGACCTATCAAATCCTGCTAAATCGAAATTTTTTTTCGAAACTTTAAACGCGAATATCTCGGAAACGGTAAGAGATAGAACGTTTTTCTTTGAACGAGAGTGTTTCCAGTGAAAATCTGTATAAGATAGACCTATTAAATCCTGCTAAATCGAAATTTTTTCGAAACATTAAACGCGAATATCTCGGAAACGGTAAGAGATAGAACGTTTTTCTTTGAACGAGAGTGTTCCCAGTGAAAATCTGTATAAGATAGACCTATTAAATCCTGCTAAATCGAAATTGTTTTCGAAACTTTAAGCGTAAATATATCGGAAACGGTAAGAGAGAACGTTTTTTTTTGAACGAGTGTTCCCAGTGAAAATCTGTATAAGATAGACGTATTAAATTATGCTAAATCGACATTTTTTTCAAAACTTCTTACCGTTTCCGATATATTCGCGTTTAAAGTTTCGAAGAAAAAATGTCGATTTAGCAGGATTTAATAGGTCTATCTTATACAGACTTTCACTGGGAACACTGTCGTTCAAAGAAAAACGTTCTATCTCTTACCGTTTCCGAGATATTCGCGTTTAAAGTTTCGAAGAAAAAATGTCGATTTAGCAGGATTTAATAGGTCTATCTTATACAGACTTTCACTGGGAACACTCTCGTTCAAAGAAAAACGTTCTATCTCTTACCGTTTCCGAGATATTCGCGTTTAGAGATAGAACGTTTTTCTTTGAACGAGAGTGTTCCCAGTGAAAATCTGTATAAGATAGACCTATTAAATCCTGCTAAATCGACATTTTTTCTTCGAAATTTTAAACGCGAATATCTCGGAAACGGTAAGAGATAGAACGTTTTTCTTTGAACGAGAGTGTTTCCAATGAAAATCTGTATAAATAGATAGACCTATTAAATCCGGCTAAATCGAATTTTTTTTTCGAAAATTTAAACGCTAATATCTCGCAAACGGTAAGAGATAGAACGTTCTTCGTTGAACGAGAGTGTTCCCAGTGAAAATCTGTAGAAGATAGACCTATTAAGTCCTGCTAAATCGACATTTTTTTCCGAAACTTTAAACGCGAATATCTTGGAAACGGTAAGAGATAGAACGTTTTTCTTTGAACGAGAGTGTTCCCAGTGAAAATCTGTATAAGATAGACCTATTAAATCCTGCTAAATCGACATTTTTTTCGAAAAATTAAACGCGAATATCTCGGAAACGGTAAGAGATAGAACGTTTTTCTTTGAACGAGAGTGTTCCCAGTGAAAATCTGTATAAGATAGACCTATTAAATCCTGCTAAATCGAAATTGTTTTCGAAACTTTAAGCGTAAATATATCGGAAACGGTAAGAGATAGAACTTTTTTTTTGAACGAGTGTTCCCAGTGAAAATCTGTATAAGATAGACGTATTAAATTCTGCTAAATCGACATTTTTTTTCGAAACTTCTTACCGTTTCCGATATATTCGCGTTTAAAGTTTCGAAAAAATGTCGATTTAGCAGGATTTAATAGGTCTATCTTATACAGATTTTCACTGGGAACACTCTCGTTCAAAGAAAAACGTTCTATCTCTTACCGTTTCCGAAATAATTGCGTTTAGAGATAGAACGTTTTTCTTTGAACGAGTGTTCCCAGTGAAAATCTGTATAAGATAGACCTATTAAAACCTGCTAAATCGAATTTTTTTTTCGAAACTTTAAACGCGAATATCTCGGAAACGGTACGAGATAGAACGTTTTTCTTTGAACGAGAGTGTTCCCAGTGAAAATCTGTATAAGATAGACCTATTAAATCCTGCTAAATCGACTTTTTTTCGAAAAATTAAACGCGAATATCTCGGAAACGGTAAGAGATAGAACGTTTTTCTTCGAGCCAGAGTGTTCCCAGTAAACACTCTCGTTCAAAGAAAAACGTTCTATCTCTTACCGTTTCCGAGATATTCGCGTTTAAAGTTTCGAAAAAAGATGTCGATTTAGCAGGATTTAATAGGTCTATCTTATACAAATTTTCACTGGGAACACACTCCTTCAAAGAAAAACCTTCTATCGCTTGCCGTTTCCGAGATATTCGCGTTTAGAGATAGAACGTTTTTCTTTGAACGAACGAGTGTTCTCAGTGAAAATCTGTATAAGATAAACCTATTAAATCCTGCTAAATCGACATTTTTTCGAAACATTAAACGCGAATATCTCGGAAACGGTAAGAGATAGAACGTTTTTCTTTGAACGAGAGTGTTCCCAGTGAAAATCTGTATGAGATAGACCTATTAAATCCTGCTAAATCGACATTTTTTCGAAACATTAAACGCGAATATCTCAGAAACGGTAAGAGATAGAACGTTTTTCTTTGAACGAGAGTGTTCCCAGTGAAAATCTGTATAAGATAGACCTATCAAATCCTGCTAAATCGAAATTGTTTTCGAAACTTTAAGCGTAAATATATCGGAAACGGTAAGAGATAGAACGTTTTTTTTGAACGAGTGTTCCCAGTGAAAATCTGTATAAGATAGACGTATTAAATTCTGCTAAATCGACATTTTTTTTCGAAACTTCTTACCGTTTCCGATATATTCGCGTTTAAAGTTTCGAAGAAAAAATGTCGATTTAGCAGGATTTAATAGGTCTATCTTATACAGACTTTCACTGGGAACACTGTCGTTCAAAGAAAAACGTTCTATCTCTTACCGTTTCCGAGATATTCGCGTTTAAAGTTTCGAAGAAAAAATGTCGATTTAGCAGGATTTAATAGGTCTATCTTATACAGACTTTCACTGGGAACACTCTCGTTCAAAGAAAAACGTTCTATCTCTTACCGTTTCCGAGATATTCGCGTTTAGAGATAGAACGTTTTTCTTTGAACGAGAGTGTTCCCAGTGAAAATCTGTATAAGATAGACCTATTAAATCCTGCCAAATCGATTTTTTTCCCCGTAACATTAAACGCGAATATCTCGGAAACGGTAAGAGATAGAACGTTTTTCTTTGAACGAGTGTGTTCCCAGTGAAAGTCTGTATAAGATAGACCTATTAAATCATGCTAAATCGACATTTTTTCTTCGAAACTTTAAACGCGAATATCTCGGAAACGGTAAGAGATAGAACGTTTTTCTTTGAACGAGAGTGTTTCCAATGAAAATCTGTATAAATAGTTAGACCTATTAAATCCTGCTAAATCGAATTTTTTTCCCGAAAATTTAAACGCTAATATCTCGGAAACGGTAAGAGATAGAACGTTCTTCGTTGAACGAGAGTGGTCCCAGTGAAAATCTGTAGAAGATAGACCTATTAAGTCCTGCTAAATCGACATTTTTTTCCGAAACTTTAAACGCGAATATCTCGGAAACGGTAAGAGATAGAAAGTTTTTCTTTGAACGAGAGTGTTACCAGTGAAAATCTGTATAAGATAGACCTATTAAATCCAGCTAAATCGACATTTTTTTCGAAAAATTAAACGCGAATATCTCGGAAACTCTAAGAGATAGAACGTTTTTCTTTGAACGAGAGTGTTCCCAGTGAAAATCTGTATAAGATAGACCTATTAAATCCTGCTAAATCGACATTTTTTTCGAAACTTTAAACGCGAATATCTCGGAAACGGTACGAGATAGAACGTTTTTCTTTGAACGAGAGTGTTCCCAGTGAAAATCTGTATAAGATAGACCTATCAAATCCTGCTAAATCGAAATTTTTTTTCGAAACTTTAAACGCGAATATCTCGGAAACGGTAAGAGATAGAACGTTTTTCTTTGAACGAGAGTGTTTCCAGTGAAAATCTGTATAAGATAGACCTATTAAATCCTGCTAAATCGAAATTTTTTCGAAACATTAAACGCGAATATCTCGGAAACGGTAAGAGATAGAACGTTTTTCTTTGAACGAGAGTGTTCCCAGTGAAAATCTGTATAAGATAGACCTATTAAATCCTGCTAAATCGAAATTGTTTTCGAAACTTTAAGCGTAAATATATCGGAAACGGTAAGAGAGAACGTTTTTTTTTGAACGAGTGTTCCCAGTGAAAATCTGTATAAGATAGACGTATTAAATTATGCTAAATCGACATTTTTTTCAAAACTTCTTACCGTTTCCGATATATTCGCGTTTAAAGTTTCGAAGAAAAAATGTCGATTTAGCATGATTTAATAGGTCTATCTTATACAGACTTTCACTGGGAACACTGTCGTTCAAAGAAAAACGTTCTATCTCTTACCGTTTCCGAGATATTCGCGTTTAAAGTTTCGAAGAAAAAATGTCGATTTAGCAGGATTTAATAGGTCTCTCTTATACAGACTTTCACTGGGAACACTCTCGTTCAAAGAAAAACGTTCTATCTCTTACCGTTTCCGAGATATTCGCGTTTAGAGATAGAACGTTTTTCTTTGAACGAGAGTGTTCCCAGTGAAAATCTGTATAAGATAGACCTATTAAATCCTGCTAAATCGACATTTTTTCTTCGAAATTTTAAACGCGAATATCTCGGAAACGGTAAGAGATAGAACGTTTTTCTTTGAACGAGAGTGTTTCCAATGAAAATCTGTATAAATAGATAGACCTATTAAATCCGGCTAAATCGAATTTTTTTTCCGAAAATTTAAACGCTAATATCTCGCAAACGGTAAGAGATAGAACGTTCTTCGTTGAACGAGAGTGTTCCCAGTGAAAATCTGTAGAAGATAGACCTATTAAGTCCTGCTAAATCGACATTTTTTTCCGAAACTTTAAACGCGAATATCTTGGAAACGGTAAGAGATAGAACGTTTTTCTTTGAACGAGAGTGTTCCCAGTGAAAATCTGTATAAGATAGACCTATTAAATCCTGCTAAATCGACATTTTTTTCGAAAAATTAAACGCGAATATCTCGGAAACGGTAAGAGATAGAACGTTTTTCTTTGAACGAGAGTGTTCCCAGTGAAAATCTGTATAAGATAGACCTATTAAATCCTGCTAAATCGAAATTTTTTTTTCGAAACTTTAAACGCGAATATCTCGGAAACGGTAAGAGATAGAACGTTTTTCTTTGAACGAGAGTGTTTCCAATGAAAATCTGTATAAATAGATAGACCTATTAAATCCTGCTAAATCGAATTTTTTTTCCGAAAATTTAAACGCTAATATCTCGCAAACGGTAAGAGATAGAACGTTTTACTTTGAACGAGAGTGTTCCCAGTGAAAATCTGTATGAGATAGACCTATTAAATCCTGCTAAATCGAAATTGTTTTCGAAACTTTAAGCGTAAATATATCGGAAACGGTAAGAGATAGAACGTTTTTTTTGAACGAGTGTTCCCAGTGAAAATCTGTATAAGATAGACGTATTAAATTCTGCTAAATCGACATTTTTTTTCGAAACTTCTTACCGTTTCCGATATATTCGCGTTTAAAGTTTCGAAAAAAATGTCGATTTAGCAGGATTTAATAGGTCTATCTTATACAGATTTTCACTGGGAACACTCTCGTTCAAAGAAAAACGTTCTATCTCTTACCGTTTCCGAAATAATTGCGGTTAGAGATAGAACGTTTTTCTTTGAACGAGTGTTCCCAGTGAAAATCTGTATAAGATAGACCTATTAAAACCTGCTAAATCGAATTTTTTTTTTCGAAACTTTAAACGCGAATATCTCGGAAACGGTACGAGATAGAACGTTTTTCTTTGAACGAGAGTGTTCCCAGTGAAAATCTGTATAAGATAGACCTATTAAATCCTGCTAAATCGACTTTTTTTCGAAAAATTAAACGCGAATATCTCGGAAACGGTAAGAGATAGAACGTTTTTCTTTGAACGAGAGTGTTCCCAGTGAAAATCTGTATAAGATAGACCTATTAAATCCTGCTAAATCGAAATTGTTTTCGATACTTTAAGCGTAAATATATCGGAAACGGTAAGAGATAGAACGTTTTTTTTGAACGAGTGTTCCCAGTGAAAATCTGTATAAGATAGACGTATTAAATTCTGCTAAATCGACATTTTTTTTCGAAACTTCTTACCGTTTCCGATATATTCGCGTTTAAAGTTTCGAAAAAAATGTCGATTTAGCAGGATTTAATAGGTCTATCTTATACAGATTTTCACTGGGAACACTCTCGTTCAAAGAAAAACGTTCTATCTCTTACCGTTTCCGAAATAATTGCGTTTAGAGATAGAACGTTTTTCTTTGAACGAGTGTTCCCAGTGAAAATCTGTATAAGATAGACCTATTAAAACCTGCTAAATCGAATTTTTTTTTCGAAACTTTAAACGCGAATATCTCGGAAACGGTACGAGATAGAACGTTTTTCTTTGAACGAGAGTGTTCCCAGTGAAAATCTGTATAAGATAGACCTATTAAATCCTGCTAAATCGACATTTTTTTCGAAACATTAAACGCGAATATCTCAGAAACGGTAAGAGATAGATCGTTTTTCTTTGAACGAGAGTGTTCCCAGTGAAAATCTGTATAAGATAGACCTATTAAATCCTGCTAAATCGAAATTGTTTTCGAAACTTTAAGCGTAAATATAACGGAAACGGTAAGAGATAGAACGTTTTTTTTGAACGAGTGTTCCCAGTGAAAATCTGTATAAGATAGACGTATTAAATTCTGCTAAATCGACATTTTTTTTCGAAACTTCTTACCGTTTCCGATATATTCGCGTTTAAATTTTCGAAAAAATGTCGATTTAGCAGGATTTAATAGGTCTATCTTATACAGATTTTCACTGGGAACACTCTCGTTCAAAGAAAAACGTTCTATCTCTTACCGTTTCCGAGATAATTGCGTTTAGAGATAGAACGTTTTTCTTTGAACTATAGTGTTCCCAGTGAAAATCTGTAGAAGATAGACCTATTAATTCCTGCTAAATCGACATTTTTTTCCGAAACTTTAAACGCGAATATCTCGGAAACGGTAAGAGATAAAACGTTTTTCTTTAAACGAGAGTGTTCCCAGTGAAAATCTGTATAAGATAGACCTATTAAATCCTGCTAAATCGACATTTTTTTCGAAAAATTAAACGCGAATATCTCGGAAACGGTAAGAGATAGAACGTTTTTCTTTGAACGAGAGTGTTCCCAGTGAAAATCTGTATATGATAGACCTATTAAATCCTACTAAATCGACATTTTTTCCCGCAGCTTTAAACGCGAATATCTCGGAAACGGTAAGAGACAGAACGTTTTTCTTTGAACGAGAGTGTTCCCAGTGAAAATCTGTATAAGATAGACCTATTAAATCCTGCTAAATCGACATTTTTTTTCGAAACTTTAAACGCGAATATCTCCGAAACGGTAAGAGATAGAACGATTTTCTTTGAACGAGAGTGTTCCCAGTGAAATTCTGTATAAGATAGACCTATAAAATCCTGCTAAAACGAAATTTTTTTTCGAAACTTCAAACGCGAATATCTCGGAAACGGTAAGAGATAGAACGTTTTTTCTTCGAACGAGAGTGTTCCCAGTGAAAATCTGTATAAGATAGACCTATTAAATCTTGCTAAATCGACATTTTTTTCGAAAATTTAAACGCGAATATCTCGGAAACGGTAAGAGATACAACGTTTTTCTTTGAACGAAAGTGTTCCCAGTGAAAGTCTGTATAAGATAGACTTATTAAATCCTGCTAAATCGAATTTTTTTTTTCGAAACTTTAAACGCGAATATATCGGAAACGGTAAGAGATAGAACGTTTTTCTTGGAAGGAGAGTGTTCCCAGTAAAAATCTGTATCAGATAGACCTATAAAATCCTGCTAAATCGACATTTTTTTTCGAAACTTCAAACGCGAATATCTCGGAAACGGTAAGAGATAGAACGTTTTTCTTTGAACGAGAGTGTTCCCAGTGAAAATCTGTATAAGATAGACCTATTAAATCCTGCTAAATCGAATTTTTTTTCGAAACTTTAAACGCGAATATCTCGGAAACGGTACGAGATAGAACGTTTTTCTTTGAACGAGAGTGTTCCCAGTGAAAATCTGTATAAGATAGACCTATTAAATCCTGCTAAATCGACATTTTTTTCGAAACATTAAACGCGAATATCTCAGAAACGGTAAGAGATAGATCGTTTTTCTTTGAACGAGAGTGTTCCCAGTGAAAATCTGGATAAGATAGACCTATTAAATCCTGCTAAATCGAAATTGTTTTCGAAACTTTAAGCGTAAATATAACGGAAACGGTAAGAGATAGAACGTTTTTTTTGAACGAGTGTTCCCAGTGAAAATCTGTATAAGATAGACGTATTAAATTCTGCTAAATCGACATTTTTTTTCGAAACTTCTTACCGTTTCCGATATATTCGCGTTTAAATTTTCGAAAAAATGTCGATTTAGCAGGATTTAATAGGTCTATCTTATACAGATTTTCACTGGGAACACTCTCGTTCAAAGAAAAACGTTCTATCTCTTACCGTTTCCGAGATAATTGCGTTTAGAGATAGAACGTTTTTCTTTGAACTATAGTGTTCCCAGTGAAAATCTGTAGAAGATAGACCTATTAATTCCTGCTAAATCGACATTTTTTTCCGAAACTTTAAACGCGAATATCTCGGAAACGGTAAGAGATAAAACGTTTTTCTTTAAACGAGAGTGTTCCCAGTGAAAATCTGTATAAGATAGACCTATTAAATCCTGCTAAATCGACATTTTTTTCGAAAAATTAAACGCGAATATCTCGGAAACGGTAAGAGATAGAACGTTTTTCTTTGAACGAGAGTGTTCCCAGTGAAAATCTGTATATGATAGACCTATTAAATCCTACTAAATCGACATTTTTTCCCGCAGCTTTAAACGCGAATATCTCGGAAACGGTAAGAGACAGAACGTTTTTCTTTGAACGAGAGTGTTCCCAGTGAAAATCTGTATAAGATAGACCTATTAAATCCTGCTAAATCGACATTTTTTTTCGAAACTTTAAACGCGAATATCTCCGAAACGGTAAGAGATAGAACGATTTTCTTTGAACGAGAGTGTTCCCAGTGAAATTCTGTATAAGATAGACCTATAAAATCCTGCTAAAACGAAATTTTTTTTCGAAACTTCAAACGCGAATATCTCGGAAACGGTAAGAGATAGAACGTTTTTTCTTTGAACGAGAGTGTTCCCAGTGAAAATCTGTATAAGATAGACCTATTAAATCTTGCTAAATCGACATTTTTTTCGAAAATTTAAACGCGAATATCTCGGAAACGGTAAGAGATACAACGTTTTTCTTTGAACGAAAGTGTTCCCAGTGAAAGTCTGTATAAGATAGACTTATTAAATCCTGCTAAATCGAATTTTTTTTTTCGAAACTTTAAACGCGAATATATCGGAAACGGTAAGAGATAGAACGTTTTTCTTGGAAGGAGAGTGTTCCCAGTAAAAATCTGTATCAGATAGACCTATAAAATCCTGCTAAATCGACATTTTTTTTCGAAACTTCAAACGCGAATATCTCGGAAACGGTAAGAGATAGAACGTTTTTCTTTGAACGAGAGTGTTCCCAGTGAAAATCTGTATAAGATAGACCTATTAAATCCTGCTAAATCGACATTTTTTCGAAACATTAAACGCGAATATCTCAGAAACGGTAAGAGATAGAACGTTTTTCTTTGAACGAGAGTGTTCCCAGTGAAAATCTGTATAAGATAGACCTATTAAATCCTGCTAAATCGAAATTGTTTTCGAAACTTTAAGCGTAAATATATCGGAAACGGTAAGAGATAGAACGTTTTTTTTGAACGAGTGTTCCCAGTGAAAATCTGTATAAGATAGACGTATTAAATTCTGCTAAATCGACATTTTTTTTCGAAACTTCTTACCGTTTCCGATATATTCGCGTTTAAATTTTCGAAAAAATGTCGATTTAGCAGGATTTAATAGGTCTATCTTATACAGATTTTAACTGGGAACACTCTCGTTCAAAGAAAAACGTTCTATCTCTTACCGTTTCCGAGATAATTGCGTTTAGAGATAGAACGTTTTTCTTTGAACTATAGTGTTCCCAGTGAAAATCTGTAGAAGATAGACCTATTAATTCCTGCTAAATCGACATTTTTTTCCGAAACTTTAAACGCGAATATCTCGGAAACGGTAAGAGATAAAACGTTTTTCTTTAAACGAGAGTGTTCCCAGTGAAAATCTGTATAAGATAGACCTATTAAATCCTGCTAAATCGACATTTTTTTCGAAAAATTAAACGCGAATATCTCGGAAACGGTAAGAGATAGAACGTTTTTCTTTGAACGAGAGTGTTCCCAGTGAAAATCTGTATACAGGGTGTCATTTTGAAAACGTACCACCCTCTATATTTCGGCCCCTATAGAAATTCCAAAAATATGCAAAAACACGTCAAACTTATTTTTAAGGGGGACATTTTGTAGGCTGGTTTTCAATTAAATTACATCAACCCTCTAGCGGGGGTGGACATAACCTCTAAAAATTTAAATGGAAATGGGGGTTGAGTGATACCTCATTTTAAAGGTCGTTTAACCCGCTTTTCAAAAATGCTAATTTCTTGTCCTTTATGTTTAATACTTTTGAAGAAATCAAGTCAAACCATGAACATACAAGTATCAAGTGTTTTGCAATAAAACATTAAAAAACTAATAAAAAGTAACTTATTTTATAAAATTTTCGAAATGTTGTCCATTATTTTCTAAACAGTGATAAAGTCTACTCTCAAACACCTCTCTAACATTTCGAAACACTTCTGCCTGAAGTTCTCTACATGTAGCTGTTATTCTTCTCTTTAAATCTTGCAAATCTCGAGGCGGTTTATTAAAAATAAAGGACAAGAAATTAGCATTTTTGAAAAGCGGGTTAAACGACCTTTAAAATGAGGTATCACTCAACCCCCATTTCCATTTAAATTTTTAGAGGTTATGTCCACCCCCGCTAGAGGGTTGATGTAATTTAATTGAAAACCAGCCTACAAAATGTCCCCCTTAAAAATAAGTTTGAAGTGTTTTTGCATATTTTTGGAATTTCTATAGGGGCCGAAATATAGAGGGTGGTACGTTTTCAAAATGACACCCTGTATGATAGACCTATTAAATCCTACTAAATCGACATTTTTTCCCGCAGCTTTAAACGCGAATATCTCGGAAACGGTAAGAGACAGAACGTTTTTCTTTGAACGAGAGTGTTCCCAGTGAAAATCTGTATAAGATAGACCTATTAAATCCTGCTAAATCGACATTTTTTTTCGAAACTTTAAACGCGAATATCTCCGAAACGGTAAGAGATAGAACGATTTTCTTTGAACGAGAGTGTTCCCAGTGAAATTCTGTATAAGATAGACCTATAAAATCCTGCTAAAACGACATTTTTTTTCGAAACTTCAAACGCGAATATCTCGGAAACGGTAAGAGATAGAACGTTTTTTCTTTGAACGAGAGTGTTCCCAGTGAAAATCTGTATAAGATAGACCTATTAAATCTTGCTAAATCGACATTTTTTTTCGAAAATTTAAACGCGAATATCTCGGAAACGGTAAGAGATACAACGTTTTTCTTTGAACGAAAGTGTTCCCAGTGAAAGTCTGTATAAGATAGACTTATTAAATCCTGCTAAATCGAATTTTTTTTTTCGAAACTTTAAACGCGAATATATCGGAAACGGTAAGAGATAGAACGTTTTTCTTGGAAGGAGAGTGTTCCCAGTAAAAATCTGTATCAGATAGACCTATAAAATCCTGCTAAATCGACATTTTTTTTCGAAACTTCAAACGCGAATATCTCGGAAACGGTAAGAGATAGAACGTTTTTCTTTGAACGAGAGTGTTCCCAGTGAAAATCTGTATAAGATAGACCTATTAAATCCTGCTAAATCGACATTTTTTTCGAAACATTAAACGCGAATATCTCAGAAACGGTAAGAGATAGAACGTTTTTCTTTGAACGAGAGTGTTCCCAGTGAAAATCTGTATAAGATACACCTATTAAATCCTGCTAAATCGAAATTGTTTTCGAAACTTTAAGCGTAAATATATCGGAAACGGTAAGAGATAGAACGTTTTTTTTGAACGAGTGTTCCCAGTGAAAATCTGTATAAGATAGACCTATTAAATCCTGCTAAATCGACATTTTTTTTTCGAAACTTTAAACGCGATTATCTCGGAAACGGTAAGAGATAGAACGTTTTTCTTTGAACGAGAGTGTTCCCAGTGAAAATCTGTATAAGATAGACCTATTAAATCCTGCTAAATCGACATTTTTTTCGAAACATTAAACGCGAATATCTCAGAAACGGTAAGAGTAGAACGTTTTTCTTTGGACGAGAGTGTTCCCAGTGAAAATCTGTATAAGATAGACCTATTAAATCCTGCTAAATCGAAATTGTTTTCGAAACTTTAAGCGTAAATATATCGGAAACGTTAAGAGATAGAACGTTTTTTTTGAACGAGTGTTCCCAGTGAAAATCTGTATAAGATAGACGTATTAAATTCTGCTAAATCGACATTTTTTTTCGAAACTTCTTACCGTTTCCGATATATTCGCGTTTAAATTTTCGAAAAAATATCGATTTAGCAGGATTTAATAGGTCTATCTTATACAGATTTTCACTGGGAACACTCTCGTTCAAAGAAAAACGTTCTATCTCTTACCGTTTCCGAGATAATTGCGTTTAGAGATAGAACGTTTTTCTTTGAACTATAGTGTTCCCAGTGAAAATCTGTAGAAGATAGACCTATTAATTCCTGCTAAATCGACATTTTTTTCCGAAACTTTAAACGCGAATATCTCGGAAACGGTAAGAGATAAAACGTTTTTCTTTAAACGAGAGTGTTCCCAGTGAAAATCTGTATAAGATAGACCTATTAAATCCTGCTAAATCGACATTTTTTGCGAAAAATTAAACGCGAATATCTCGGAAACGGTAAGAGATAGTACGTTTTTCTTTGAACGAGAGTGTTCCCAGTGAAAATCTGTATATGATACACCTATTAAATCCTACTAAATCGACATTTTTCCCCGCAGCTTTAAACGCGAATATCTCGGAAACGGTAAGAGACAGAACGTTTTTCTTTGAACGAGAGTGTTCCCAGTGAAAATCTGTATAAGATAGACCTATTAAATCCTGCTAAATCGACATTTTTTTTCGAAACTTTAAACGCGAATATCTCCGAAACGGTAAGAGATAGAACGATTTTCTTTGAACGAGGGTGTTCCCAGTGAAATTCTGTATAAGATAGACCTATAAAATCCTGCTAAAACGACATTTTTTTTCGAAACTTCAAACGCGAATATCTCGGAAACGGTAAGAGATAGAACGTTTTTTCTTTGAACGAGAGTGTTCCCAGTGAAAATCTGTATAAGATAGACCTATTAAATCTTGCTAAATCGACATTTTTTTTCGAAAATTTAAACGCGAATATCTCGGAAACGGTAAGAGATACAACGTTTTTCTTTGAACGAAAGTGTTCCCAGTGAAAGTCTGTATAAGATAGACTTATTAATTCCTGCTAAATCGAATTTTTTTTTTCGAAACTTTAAACGCGAATATATCGGAAACGGTAAGAGATAGAACGTTTTTCTTGGAAGGAGAGTGTTCCCAGTAAAAATCTGTATCAGATAGACCTATAAAATCCTGCTAAATCGACATTTTTTTTCGAAACTTCAAACGCGAATATCTCGGAAACGGTAAGAGATAGAACGTTTTTCTTTGAACGAGAGTGTTCCCAGTGAAAATCTGTATAAGATAGACCTATTAAATCCTGCTAAATCGACATTTTTTTCGAAACATTAAACGCGAATATCTCAGAAACGGTAAGAGATAGAACGTTTTTCTTTGAACGAGAGTGTTCCCAGTGAAAATCTGTATAAGATAGACCTATTAAATCCTGCTAAATCGAAATTGTTTTCGAAACTTTAAGCGTAAATATATCGGAAACGGTAAGAGATAGAACGTTTTTTTTGAACGAGTGTTCCCAGTGAAAATCTGTATAAGATAGACGTATTAAATTCTGCTAAATCGACATTTTTTTTCGAAACTTCTTACCGTTTCCGATATATTCGCGTTTAAATTTTCGAAAAAATGTCGATTTAGCAGGATTTAATAGGTCTATCTTATACAGATTTTCACTGGGAACACTCTCGTTCAAAGAAAAACGTTCTATCTCTTACCGTTTCCGAGATAATTGCGTTTAGAGATAGAACGTTTTTCTTTGAACTATAGTGTTCCCAGTGAAAATCTGTAGAAGATAGACCTATTAATTCCTGCTAAATCGACATTTTTTTCCGAAACTTTAAACGCGAATATCTCGGAAACGGTAAGAGATAAAACGTTTTTCTTTAAACGAGAGTGTTCCCAGTGAAAATCTGTATAAGATAGACCTATTAAATCCTGCTAAATCGACATTTTTTTCGAAAAATTAAACGCGAATATCTCGGAAACGGTAAGAGATAGAACGTTTTTCTTTGAACGAGAGTGTTCCCAGTGAAAATCTGTATATGATAGACCTATTAAATCCTACTAAATCGACATTTTTTCCCGCAGCTTTAAACGCGAATATCTCGGAAACGGTAAGAGACAGAACGTTTTTCTTTGAACGAGAGTGTTCCCAGTGAAAATCTGTATAAGATAGACCTATTAAATCCTGCTAAATCGACATTTTTTTTCGAAACTTTAAACGCGAATATCTCCGAAACGGTAAGAGATAGAACGATTTTCTTTGAACGAGAGTGTTCCCAGTGAAATTCTGTATAAGATAGACCTATAAAATCCTGCTAAAACGACATTTTTTTTCGAAACTTCAAACGCGAATATCTCGGAAACGGTAAGAGATAGAACGTTTTTTCTTTGAACGAGAGTGTTCCCAGTGAAAATCTGTATAAGATAGACCTATTAAATCTTGCTAAATCGACATTTTTTTTCGAAAATTTAAACGCGAATATCTCGGAAACGGTAAGAGATACAACGTTTTTCTTTGAACGAAAGTGTTCCCAGTGAAAGTCTGTATAAGATAGACTTATTAAATCCTGCTAAATCGAATTTTTTTTTTCGAAACTTTAAACGCGAATATATCGGAAACGGTAAGAGATAGAACGTTTTTCTTGGAAGGAGAGTGTTCCCAGTAAAAATCTGTATCAGATAGACCTATAAAATCCTGCTAAATCGACATTTTTTTTCGAAACTTCAAACGCGAATATCTCGGAAACGGTAAGAGATAGAACGTTTTACTTTGAACGAGAGTGTTCCCAGTGAAAATCTGTATAAGATAGACCTATTAAATCCTGCTAAATCGACATTTTTTTCGAAACATTAAACGCGAATATCTCAGAAACGGTAAGAGATAGAACGTTTTTCTTTGAACGAGAGTGTTCCCAGTGAAAATCTGTATAAGATAGACCTATTAAATCCTGCTAAATCGAAAATGTTTTCGAAACTTTAAGCGTAAATATATCGGAAACGGTAAGAGATAGAACGTTTTTTTTGAACGAGTGTTCCCAGTGAAAATCTGTATAAGATAGACCTATTAAATCCTGCTAAATCGACATTTTTTTTTCGAAACTTTAAACGCGATTATCTCGGAAACGGTAAGAGATAGAACGTTTTTCTTTGAACGAGAGTGTGCCCAGTGAAAATCTGTATAAGATAGACCTATTAAATCCTGCTAAATCGACATTTTTTTCGAAATATTAAACGCGAATATCTCAGAAACGGTAAGAGTAGAACGTTTTTCTTTGGACGAGAGTGTTCCCAGTGAAAATCTGTATAAGATAGACCTATTAAATCCTGCTAAATCGAAATTGTTTTCGAAACTTTAAGCGTAAATATATCGGAAACGGTAAGAGATAGAACGTTTTTTTTGAACGAGTGTTCCCAGTGAAAATCTGTATAAGATAGACGTATTAAATTCTGCTAAATCGACTTTTTTTTCGAAACTTCATACCGTTTCCGATATATTCGCGTTTAAAGTTTCGAAAAAATGTCGATTTAGCAGGATTAAATAGGTCTATCTTATACAGACTTTCACTGGGAACACTCTCGTTCAAAGAAAAACGTTCTATCTCTTACCGTTTCCGAGATATTCGCGTTTAGAGATAGAACGTTTTTCTTTGAACGAGAGTGTTCCCAGTGAAAATCTGTATAAGATAGACCTATTAAATCCTGCTAAATCGACATTTTTTTCGAAACATTAAACGCGAATATCTCGGAAACGTTTCTCTTTGAACGAGAGTGTTCCCAGTGAAAATCTGTATAAGATAAACCTATTAAATCCTGCTAAATCGAAATTGTTTTCGAAACTTTAAGCGTAAATATATCGGAAACGGTAAGAGATAGAACGTTTTTTTTGAACGAGTGTTCCCAGTGAAAATCTGTATAAGATAGACGTATTAAATTCTGCTAAATCGACATTTTTTTTAACTTCTTACCGTTTCCGAGATATTCGCGTTTAAACTTTCGAAAAAAATGTCGATTTAGCAGGATTTAATAGGTCTATCTTATACAGATTTTCACTGAGAACACTCTCGTTCAAAGAAAAAGTTCTATCTCTAAACGCGAATATCTCGGAAACGGTAAGAGATAGAACGTTTTTCTTTGAACGAGAGTGTTCCCAGTGAGAATCTGTGTAAGATAGACCTATTAAATCCTGCTAAATCGACATTTTTTTCGAAACTTTAAACGCGAATATATCGGAAACGGTAAGAGATAGAACGTTTTTCTTCGAGCCAGAGTGTTCCCAGTAAACACTCTCGTTCAAAGAAAAACGTCCTATCTCTTACCGTTTCCGAGATATTCGCGTTTAAAGTTTCGAAAAAAGATGTCGATTTAGCAGGATTTAATAGGTCTATCTTATACAAATTTTCACTGGGAACACACTCCTTCAAAGAAAAACCTTCTATCTCTTGCCGTTTCCGAGATATTCGCGTTTAGAGATAGAACGTTTTTCTTTGAACGAACGAGAGTGTTCTCAGTGAAAATCTGTATAAGATAAACCTATTAAATCCTGCTAAATCGACATTTTTTTCGAAACTTTAAACGCGAATATCGCGGAAACGGTACGAGATAGAACGTTTTTCTTTGAACGAGAGTGTTCCCAGTGAAAATCTGTATAAGATAGACCTATTAAATCCTGCTAAATCGACATTTTTTCGAAACATTAAACGCGAATATCTCGGAAACGGTAAGAGATAGAACGTTTTTCTTTGAACGAGAGTGTTCCCAGTGAAAATCTGTATAAGATAGACCTATTAAATCCTGCTAAATCGAAATTGTTTTCGAAACTTTAAGCGTAAATATATCGGAAACGGTAAGAGATAGAACGTTTTTTTTGAACGAGTGTTCCCAGTGAAAATCTGTATAAGATAGACGTATTAAATTCTGCTAAATCGACATTTTTTTTCGAAACTTCTTACCGTTTTCGATATATTCGCGTTTAAAGTTTCGAAGAAAAAATGTCGATTTAGCAGGATTTAATAGGTCTATCTTATACAGACTTTCACTGGGAACACTGTCGTTCAAAGAAAAACGTTCTATCTCTTACCGTTTCCGAGATATTCGCGTTTAGAGATAGAACGTTTTTCTTTGAACGAGAGTGTTCCCAGTGAAAATCTGTATAAGATAGACCTATTAAATCCTGCCAAATCGATTTTTTTCCCGTAACATTAAACGCGAATATCTCGGAAACGGTAAGAGATAGAACGTTTTTCTTTGAACGAGTGTGTTCCCAGTGAAAGTCTGTATAAGATAGACCTATTAAATCCTGCTAAATCGACATTTTTTCTTCGAAACTTTAAACGCGAATATCTCGGAAACGGTAAGAGATAGAACGTTTTTCTTTGAACGAGAGTGTTTCCAATGAAAATCTGTATAAATAGATAGACCTATTAAATCCTGCTAAATCGAATTTTTTTTCCGAAAATTTAAACGCTAATATCTCGGAAACGGTAAGAGATAGAACGTTCTTCGTTGAACGAGAGTGTTCCCAGTGAAAATCTGTAGAAGATAGACCTATTAAGTCCTGCTAAATCGACATTTTTTCCCGAAACTTTAAACGCGAATATATCGGAAACGGTAAGAGATAGAACGTTTTTCTTTGAACGAGAGTGTTCCCAGTGAAAATCTGTATAAGATAGACCTATTAAATCCTGCTAAATCGACATTTTTTCGAAACTTTAAACGCGAATATCTCGGAAACGGTACGAGATATAACGTTTTTCTTTGAACGAGAGTGTTCCCAGTGAAAATCTGTATAAGATAGACCTATCAAATCCTGCTAAATCGAAATTTTTTTTCGAAACTTTAAACGCGAATATCTCGGAAACGGTAAGAGATAGAACGTTTTTCTTTGAACGAGAGTGTTTCCAGTGAAAATCTGTATAAGATAGACCTATTAAATCCTGCTAAATCGAAATTGTTTTCGAAACTCTAAGCGTAAATATATCGGAAACGGTAAGAGATAGAACGTTTTTTTTGAACGAGTGTTCCCAGTGAAAATCTGTATAAGATAGACGTATTAAATTCTGCTAAATCGACATTTTTTTTCGAAACTTCTTACCGTTTCCGATATATTCGCGTTTAAAGTTTCGAAAAAAATGTCGATTTAGCAGGATTTAATAGGTCTATCTTATACAGATTTTCACTGGGAACACTCTCGTTCAAAGAAAAACGTTCTATCTCTTACCGTTTCCGAGATAATTGCGTTTAGAGATAGAACGTTTTTCTTTGAACTATAGTGTTCCCAGTGAAAATCTGTAGAAGATAGACCTATTAATTCCTGCTAAATCGACATTTTTTTCCGAAACTTTAAACGCGAATATCTCGGAAACGGTAAGAGATAAAACGTTTTTCTTTAAACGAGAGTGTTCCCAGTGAAAATCTGTATAAGATAGACCTATTAAATCCTGCTAAATCGACATTTTTTGCGAAAAATTAAACGCGAATATCTCGGAAACGGTAAGAGATAGTACGTTTTTCTTTGAACGAGAGTGTTCCCAGTGAAAATCTGTATATGATACACCTATTAAATCCTACTAAATCGACATTTTTCCCCGCAGCTTTAAACGCGAATATCTCGGAAACGGTAAGAGACAGAACGTTTTTCTTTGAACGAGAGTGTTCCCAGTGAAAATCTGTATAAGATAGACCTATTAAATCCTGCTAAATCGACATTTTTTTTCGAAACTTTAAACGCGAATATCTCCGAAACGGTAAGAGATAGAACGATTTTCTTTGAACGAGGGTGTTCCCAGTGAAATTCTGTATAAGATAGACCTATAAAATCCTGCTAAAACGACATTTTTTTTCGAAACTTCAAACGCGAATATCTCGGAAACGGTAAGAGATAGAACGTTTTTTCTTTGAACGAGAGTGTTCCCAGTGAAAATCTGTATAAGATAGACCTATTAAATCTTGCTAAATCGACATTTTTTTTCGAAAATTTAAACGCGAATATCTCGGAAACGGTAAGAGATACAACGTTTTTCTTTGAACGAAAGTGTTCCCAGTGAAAGTCTGTATAAGATAGACTTATTAATTCCTGCTAAATCGAATTTTTTTTTTCGAAACTTTAAACGCGAATATATCGGAAACGGTAAGAGATAGAACGTTTTTCTTGGAAGGAGAGTGTTCCCAGTAAAAATCTGTATCAGATAGACCTATAAAATCCTGCTAAATCGACATTTTTTTTCGAAACTTCAAACGCGAATATCTCGGAAACGGTAAGAGATAGAACGTTTTTCTTTGAACGAGAGTGTTCCCAGTGAAAATCTGTATAAGATAGACCTATTAAATCCTGCTAAATCGACATTTTTTTCGAAACATTAAACGCGAATATCTCAGAAACGGTAAGAGATAGAACGTTTTTCTTTGAACGAGAGTGTTCCCAGTGAAAATCTGTATAAGATAGACCTATTAAATCCTGCTAAATCGAAATTGTTTTCGAAACTTTAAGCGTAAATATATCGGAAACGGTAAGAGATAGAACGTTTTTTTTGAACGAGTGTTCCCAGTGAAAATCTGTATAAGATAGACGTATTAAATTCTGCTAAATCGACATTTTTTTTCGAAACTTCTTACCGTTTCCGATATATTCGCGTTTAAATTTTCGAAAAAATGTCGATTTAGCAGGATTTAATAGGTCTATCTTATACAGATTTTCACTGGGAACACTCTCGTTCAAAGAAAAACGTTCTATCTCTTACCGTTTCCGAGATAATTGCGTTTAGAGATAGAACGTTTTTCTTTGAACTATAGTGTTCCCAGTGAAAATCTGTAGAAGATAGACCTATTAATTCCTGCTAAATCGACATTTTTTTCCGAAACTTTAAACGCGAATATCTCGGAAACGGTAAGAGATAAAACGTTTTTCTTTAAACGAGAGTGTTCCCAGTGAAAATCTGTATAAGATAGACCTATTAAATCCTGCTAAATCGACATTTTTTTCGAAAAATTAAACGCGAATATCTCGGAAACGGTAAGAGATAGAACGTTTTTCTTTGAACGAGAGTGTTCCCAGTGAAAATCTGTATATGATAGACCTATTAAATCCTACTAAATCGACATTTTTTCCCGCAGCTTTAAACGCGAATATCTCGGAAACGGTAAGAGACAGAACGTTTTTCTTTGAACGAGAGTGTTCCCAGTGAAAATCTGTATAAGATAGACCTATTAAATCCTGCTAAATCGACATTTTTTTTCGAAACTTTAAACGCGAATATCTCCGAAACGGTAAGAGATAGAACGATTTTCTTTGAACGAGAGTGTTCCCAGTGAAATTCTGTATAAGATAGACCTATAAAATCCTGCTAAAACGACATTTTTTTTCGAAACTTCAAACGCGAATATCTCGGAAACGGTAAGAGATAGAACGTTTTTTCTTTGAACGAGAGTGTTCCCAGTGAAAATCTGTATAAGATAGACCTATTAAATCTTGCTAAATCGACATTTTTTTTCGAAAATTTAAACGCGAATATCTCGGAAACGGTAAGAGATACAACGTTTTTCTTTGAACGAAAGTGTTCCCAGTGAAAGTCTGTATAAGATAGACTTATTAAATCCTGCTAAATCGAATTTTTTTTTTCGAAACTTTAAACGCGAATATATCGGAAACGGTAAGAGATAGAACGTTTTTCTTGGAAGGAGAGTGTTCCCAGTAAAAATCTGTATCAGATAGACCTATAAAATCCTGCTAAATCGACATTTTTTTTCGAAACTTCAAACGCGAATATCTCGGAAACGGTAAGAGATAGAACGTTTTACTTTGAACGAGAGTGTTCCCAGTGAAAATCTGTATAAGATAGACCTATTAAATCCTGCTAAATCGACATTTTTTTCGAAACATTAAACGCGAATATCTCAGAAACGGTAAGAGATAGAACGTTTTTCTTTGAACGAGAGTGTTCCCAGTGAAAATCTGTATAAGATAGACCTATTAAATCCTGCTAAATCGAAAATGTTTTCGAAACTTTAAGCGTAAATATATCGGAAACGGTAAGAGATAGAACGTTTTTTTTGAACGAGTGTTCCCAGTGAAAATCTGTATAAGATAGACCTATTAAATCCTGCTAAATCGACATTTTTTTTTCGAAACTTTAAACGCGATTATCTCGGAAACGGTAAGAGATAGAACGTTTTTCTTTGAACGAGAGTGTGCCCAGTGAAAATCTGTATAAGATAGACCTATTAAATCCTGCTAAATCGACATTTTTTTCGAAATATTAAACGCGAATATCTCAGAAACGGTAAGAGTAGAACGTTTTTCTTTGGACGAGAGTGTTCCCAGTGAAAATCTGTATAAGATAGACCTATTAAATCCTGCTAAATCGAAATTGTTTTCGAAACTTTAAGCGTAAATATATCGGAAACGGTAAGAGATAGAACGTTTTTTTTGAACGAGTGTTCCCAGTGAAAATCTGTATAAGATAGACGTATTAAATTCTGCTAAATCGACTTTTTTTTCGAAACTTCATACCGTTTCCGATATATTCGCGTTTAAAGTTTCGAAAAAATGTCGATTTAGCAGGATTAAATAGGTCTATCTTATACAGACTTTCACTGGGAACACTCTCGTTCAAAGAAAAACGTTCTATCTCTTACCGTTTCCGAGATATTCGCGTTTAGAGATAGAACGTTTTTCTTTGAACGAGAGTGTTCCCAGTGAAAATCTGTATAAGATAGACCTATTAAATCCTGCTAAATCGACATTTTTTTCGAAACATTAAACGCGAATATCTCGGAAACGTTTCTCTTTGAACGAGAGTGTTCCCAGTGAAAATCTGTATAAGATAAACCTATTAAATCCTGCTAAATCGAAATTGTTTTCGAAACTTTAAGCGTAAATATATCGGAAACGGTAAGAGATAGAACGTTTTTTTTGAACGAGTGTTCCCAGTGAAAATCTGTATAAGATAGACGTATTAAATTCTGCTAAATCGACATTTTTTTTAACTTCTTACCGTTTCCGAGATATTCGCGTTTAAACTTTCGAAAAAAATGTCGATTTAGCAGGATTTAATAGGTCTATCTTATACAGATTTTCACTGAGAACACTCTCGTTCAAAGAAAAAGTTCTATCTCTAAACGCGAATATCTCGGAAACGGTAAGAGATAGAACGTTTTTCTTTGAACGAGAGTGTTCCCAGTGAGAATCTGTGTAAGATAGACCTATTAAATCCTGCTAAATCGACATTTTTTTCGAAACTTTAAACGCGAATATATCGGAAACGGTAAGAGATAGAACGTTTTTCTTCGAGCCAGAGTGTTCCCAGTAAACACTCTCGTTCAAAGAAAAACGTCCTATCTCTTACCGTTTCCGAGATATTCGCGTTTAAAGTTTCGAAAAAAGATGTCGATTTAGCAGGATTTAATAGGTCTATCTTATACAAATTTTCACTGGGAACACACTCCTTCAAAGAAAAACCTTCTATCTCTTGCCGTTTCCGAGATATTCGCGTTTAGAGATAGAACGTTTTTCTTTGAACGAACGAGAGTGTTCTCAGTGAAAATCTGTATAAGATAAACCTATTAAATCCTGCTAAATCGACATTTTTTTCGAAACTTTAAACGCGAATATCGCGGAAACGGTACGAGATAGAACGTTTTTCTTTGAACGAGAGTGTTCCCAGTGAAAATCTGTATAAGATAGACCTATTAAATCCTGCTAAATCGACATTTTTTCGAAACATTAAACGCGAATATCTCGGAAACGGTAAGAGATAGAACGTTTTTCTTTGAACGAGAGTGTTCCCAGTGAAAATCTGTATAAGATAGACCTATTAAATCCTGCTAAATCGAAATTGTTTTCGAAACTTTAAGCGTAAATATATCGGAAACGGTAAGAGATAGAACGTTTTTTTTGAACGAGTGTTCCCAGTGAAAATCTGTATAAGATAGACGTATTAAATTCTGCTAAATCGACATTTTTTTTCGAAACTTCTTACCGTTTTCGATATATTCGCGTTTAAAGTTTCGAAGAAAAAATGTCGATTTAGCAGGATTTAATAGGTCTATCTTATACAGACTTTCACTGGGAACACTGTCGTTCAAAGAAAAACGTTCTATCTCTTACCGTTTCCGAGATATTCGCGTTTAGAGATAGAACGTTTTTCTTTGAACGAGAGTGTTCCCAGTGAAAATCTGTATAAGATAGACCTATTAAATCCTGCCAAATCGATTTTTTTCCCGTAACATTAAACGCGAATATCTCGGAAACGGTAAGAGATAGAACGTTTTTCTTTGAACGAGTGTGTTCCCAGTGAAAGTCTGTATAAGATAGACCTATTAAATCCTGCTAAATCGACATTTTTTCTTCGAAACTTTAAACGCGAATATCTCGGAAACGGTAAGAGATAGAACGTTTTTCTTTGAACGAGAGTGTTTCCAATGAAAATCTGTATAAATAGATAGACCTATTAAATCCTGCTAAATCGAATTTTTTTTCCGAAAATTTAAACGCTAATATCTCGGAAACGGTAAGAGATAGAACGTTCTTCGTTGAACGAGAGTGTTCCCAGTGAAAATCTGTAGAAGATAGACCTATTAAGTCCTGCTAAATCGACATTTTTTCCCGAAACTTTAAACGCGAATATATCGGAAACGGTAAGAGATAGAACGTTTTTCTTTGAACGAGAGTGTTCCCAGTGAAAATCTGTATAAGATAGACCTATTAAATCCTGCTAAATCGACATTTTTTCGAAACTTTAAACGCGAATATCTCGGAAACGGTACGAGATATAACGTTTTTCTTTGAACGAGAGTGTTCCCAGTGAAAATCTGTATAAGATAGACCTATCAAATCCTGCTAAATCGAAATTTTTTTTCGAAACTTTAAACGCGAATATCTCGGAAACGGTAAGAGATAGAACGTTTTTCTTTGAACGAGAGTGTTTCCAGTGAAAATCTGTATAAGATAGACCTATTAAATCCTGCTAAATCGAAATTGTTTTCGAAACTCTAAGCGTAAATATATCGGAAACGGTAAGAGATAGAACGTTTTTTTTGAACGAGTGTTCCCAGTGAAAATCTGTATAAGATAGACGTATTAAATTCTGCTAAATCGACATTTTTTTTCGAAACTTCTTACCGTTTCCGATATATTCGCGTTTAAAGTTTCGAAAAAAATGTCGATTTAGCAGGATTTAATAGGTCTATCTTATACAGATTTTCACTGGGAACACTCTCGTTCAAAGAAAAACGTTCTATCTCTTACCGTTTCCGAAATAATTGCGTTTAGAGATAGAACGTTTTTCTTTGAACGAGTGTTCCCAGTAAAAATCTGTATAAGATAGACCTATTAAAACCTGCTAAATCGAATTTTTTTTTCGAAACTTTAAACGCGAATATCTCGGAAACGGTACGAGATAGAACGTTTTTCTTTGAACGAGAGTGTTCCCAGTGAAAATCTGTATAAGATAGACCTATTAAATCCTGCTAAATCGACATTTTTTTCGAAACATTAAACGCGAATATCTCAGAAACGGTAAGAGATAGAACGTTTTTCTTTGAACGAGAGTGTTCCCAGTGAAAATCTGTATAAGATAGACCTATTAAATCCTGCTAAATCGAAATTGTTTTCGAAACTTTAAGCGTAAATATATCGGAAACGGTAAGAGATAGAACGTTTTTTTTGAACGAGTGTTCCCAGTGAAAATCTGTATAAGATAGACGTATTAAATTCTGCTAAATCGACATTTTTTTTCGAAACTTCTTACCGTTTCCGATATATTCGCGTTTAAAGTTTCGAAAAAATTTCGATTTAGCAGGATTTAATAGGTCTATCTTACACAGATTTTCACTGGGAACACTCTCGTTCAAAGAAAAACGTTGTATCTCTTACCGTTTCCGAGATAATTGCGTTTAGAGATAAAACGTTTTTCTTTGAACGAGAGTGTTCCCAGTGAAAATCTGTATAAGATAGACCTATTAAATCCTGCTAAATCGACATTTTTTTCGAAAAATTAAACGCGAATATCTCGGAAACGGTAAGAGATAGAACGTTTTTCTTTGAACGAGAGTGTTCCCAGTGAAAATCTGTATATGATAGACCTATTAAATCCTACTAAATCGACATTTTTTCCCGCAGCTTTAAACGCGAATATCTCGGAAACGGTAAGAGACAGAACGTTTTTCTTTGAACGAGAGTGTTCCCAGTGAAAATCTGTATAAGATAGACCTATTAAATCCTGCTAAATCGACATTTTTTTTCGAAACTTTAAACGCGAATATCTCGGAAACGGTAAGAGATAGAACGATTTTCTTTGAACGAGAGTGTTCCCAGTGAAAATCTGTATAAGATAGACCTATAAAATCCTGCTAAAACGAAATTTTTTTTCGAAACTTCAAACGCGAATATCTCGGAAGCGGTAAGAGATAGAACGTTTTTCTTTGAACGAGAGTGTTTCCAGTGAAAATCTGTATAAGATAGACCTATTAAATCTTGCTAAATCGACATTTTTTTTTCGAAAATTTAAACGCGAATATCTCGGAAACGGTAAGAGATACAACGTTTTTCTTTGAACGGGAGTGTTCCCAGTGAAAGTCTGTATAAGATAGACTTATTAAATCCTGCTAAATCGATTTTTTTTCCGAAACTTTAAACGCGAATATATCGGAAACGGTAAGAGATAGAACGTTTTTCTTGGAAGGAGAGTGTTCCCAGTAAAAATCTGTATCAGATAGACCTATAAAATCCTGCTAAATCGACATTTTTTCGAAACATTAAACGCGAATATCTCAGAAACGGTAAGAGATAGAACGTTTTTCTTTGAACGAGAGTGTTCCCAGTGAAAATCTGTATAAGATAGACCTATTAAATCCTGCTAAATCGAAATTGTTTTCGAAACTTTAAGCGTAAATATATCGGAAACGGTAAGAGATAGAACGTTTTTTTTGATCGAGTGTTCCCAGTGAAAATCTGTATAAGATAGACCTATTAAATCCTGCTAAATCGACATTTTTTTTTTCGAAACTTTAAACGCGATTATCTCGGAAACGGTAAGAGATAAAACGTTTTTCTTTGAACGAGAGTGTTCCCAGTGAAAATCTGTATAAGATAGACCTATTAAATCCTGCTAAATCGACATTTTTTCGAAACATTAAACGCGAATATCTCAGAAACGGTAAGAGTAGAACGTTTTTCTTTGGACGAGAGTGTTCCCAGTGAAAATCTGTATAAGATAGACCTATTAAATCCTGCATAATCGAAATTGTTTTCGAAATTTAAGCGTAAATATATCGGAAACGGTAAGAGATAGAACGTTTTTTTTGAACGAGTGTTCCCAGTGAAAATATGTATAAGATAGACGTATTAAATTCTGCTAAATCGACATTTTTTTTCGAAACTTCTTACCGTTTCCGATATATTCGCGTTTAAAGTTTCGAAAAAAATGTCGATTTAGCAGGATTTAATAGGTCTATCTTATACAGATTTTCACTGGGAACACTCTCGTTCAAAGAAAAACGTTCTATCTCTTACCGTTTCCGAAATAATTGCGTTTAGAGATAGAACGTTTTTCTTTGAACGAGTGTTCCCAGTGAAAATCTGTATAAGATAGACCTATTAAAACCTGCTAAATCGAATTTTTTTTTCGAAACTTTAAACGCGAATATCTCGGAAACGGTACGAGATAGAACGTTTTTCTTTGAACGAGAGTGTTCCCAGTGAAAATCTGTATAAGATAGACCTATTAAATCCTGCTAAATCGACATTTTTTTCGAAACATTAAACGCGAATATCTCAGAAACGGTAAGAGATAGAACGTTTTTCTTTGAACGAGAGTGTTCCCAGTGAAAATCTGTATAAGATAGACCTATTAAATCCTGCTAAATCGAAATTGTTTTCGAAACTTTAAGCGTAAATATATCGGAAACGGTAAGAGATAGAACGTTTTTTTTGAACGAGTGTTCCCAGTGAAAATCTGTATAAGATAGACGTATTAAATTCTGCTAAATCGACATTTTTTTTCGAAACTTCTTACCGTTTCCGATA
This sequence comes from Amphimallon solstitiale, assembly GCA_963170755.1. Lineage (NCBI taxonomy): Eukaryota > Metazoa > Arthropoda > Insecta > Coleoptera > Scarabaeidae > Amphimallon > Amphimallon solstitiale. The sequence continues at coordinate 89,671 of OY720678.1, forward strand.
TATTCTCGTTTAAAGTTTCGAAAAAATGTCGATTTAGCAGGATTTAATAGGTCTATCTTACACAGATTTTCACCGGGAACACTCTCGTTCAAAGAAAAACGTTCTATCTCTTACCGTTTCCGAGATAATTGCGTTTAGAGATAGAACGTTTTTCTTTGAACTATAGTGTTCCCAGTGAAAATCTGTAGAAGATAGACCTATTAACTCCTGCTAAATCGACATTTTTTTCCGAAACTTTAAACGCGAATATCTGGGAAACGGTAAGAGATAAAACGTTTTTCTTTGAACGAGAGTGTTCCCAGTGAAAATCTGTATAAGATAGACCTATTAAATCCTGCTAAATCGACATTTTTTTCGAAAAATTAAACGTGAATATCTCGGAAACGGTAAGAGATAGAACGTTTTTCTTTGAACGAGAGTGTTCCCAGTGAAAATCTGTATATGATAGACCTATTAAATCCTACTAAATCGACATTTTTTCCCGCAGCTTTAAACGCGAATATCTCGGAAACGGTAAGAGACAGAACGTTTTTCTTTGAACGAGAGTGTTCCCAGTGAAAATCTGTATAATATAGACCTATTAAATCCTGCTAAATCGACATTTTTTTTCGAAACTTTAAACGCGAATATCTCGGAAACGGTAAGAGATAGAACGATTTTCTTTGAACGAGAGTGTTCCCAGTGAAAATCTGTATAAGATAGACCTATAAAATCCTGCTAAAACGACATTTTTTTTCGAAACTTCAAACGCGAATATCTCGGAAACGGTAAGAGATAGAACGTTTTTCTTTGAACGAGAGTGTTCCCAGTGAAAATCTGTATAAGATAGACCTATTAAATCTTGCTAAATCGACATTTTTTTTCGAAAATTTAAACGCGAATATCTCGGAAACGGTAAGAGATACAACGTTTTTCTTTGAACGAGAGTGTTCCCAGTGAAAGTCTGTATAAGATAGACTTATTAAATCCTGCTAAATCGAATTTTTTTTTCGAAACTTTAAACGCGAATATATCGGAAACGGTAAGAGATAGAACGTTTTTCTTGGAAGGAGAGTGATCCCAGTAAAAATCTGCATCAGATAGACCTATAAAATCCTGCTAAATCGACATTTTTTTTCGAAACTTCAAACGCGAATATCTCGGAAACGGTAAGAAATAGAACGTTTTTCTTTGAACGAGAGTGTTCCCAGTGAAAATCTGTATAAGATAGACCTATTAAATCCTGCTAAATCGACATTTTTTCGAAACATTAAACGCGAATATCTCAGAAACGGTAAGAGTAGAACGTTTTTCTTTGGACGAGAGTGTTCCCAGTGAAAATCTGTATAAGATAGACCTATTAAATCCTGCTTAATCGAAATTGTTTTCGAAACTTTAAGCGTAAATATATCGGAAACGGTAAGAGATAGAACGTTTTTTTTGAACGAGTGTTCCCAGTGAAAATCTGTATAAGATAGACGTATTAAATTCTGCTAAATCGACATTTTTTTTCGAAACTTCTTACCGTTTCCGATATATTCGCGTTTAAAGTTTCGAAAAAAATGTCGATTTAGCAGGATTTAATAGGTCTATCTTATACAGATTTTCACTGGGAACACTCTCGTTCAAAGAAAAACGTTCTATCTCTTACCGTTTCCGAAATAATTGCGTTTAGAAATAGAACGTTTTTCTTTGAACGAGTGTTCCCAGTGAAAATCTGTATAAGATAGACCTATTAAAACCTGCTAAATCGAATTTTTTTTTCGAAACTTTAAACGCGAATATCTCGGAAACGGTACGAGATAGAACGTTTTTCTTTGAACGAGAGTGTTCCCAGTGAAAATCTGTATAAGATAGACCTATTAAATCCTGCTAAATCGAAATTGTTTTCGAAACTTTAAGCGTAAATATATCGGAAACGGTAAGAGATAGAACGTTTTTTTTGAACGAGTGTTCCCAGTGAAAATCTGTATAAGATAGACGTATTAAATTCTGCTAAATCGACATTTTTTTTCGAAACTTCTTACCGTTTCCGATATATTCGCGTTTAAAGTTTCGAAAAAATGTCGATTTAGCAGGATTTAATAGGTCTATCTTACACAGATTTTCACTGGGAACACTCTCGTTCAAAGAAAAACGTTCTATCTCTTACCGTTTCCGATATAATTGCGTTTAGAGATAGAACGTTTTTCTTTGAACTATAGTGTTCCCAGTGAAAATCTGTAGAAGATAGACCTATTAATTCCTGCTAAATCGACATTTTTTTCCGAAACTTTAAACGCGAATATCTGGGAAACGGTAAGAGATAAAACGTTTTTCTTTGAACGAGAGTGTTCCCAGTGAAAATCTGTATAAGATAGACCTATTAAATCCTGCTAAATCGACATTTTTTTCGAAAAATTAAACGCGAATATCTCGGAAACGGTAAGAGACAGAACGTTTTTCTTTGAACGAGAGTGTTCCCAGTGAAAATCTGTATAAGATAGACCTATTAAATCCTGCTAAATCGACATTTTTTTTCGAAACTTTAAACGCGAATATCTCGGAAACGGTAAGAGATAGAACGATTTTCTTTGAACGAGAGTGTTCCCAGTGAAAATCTGTATAAGATAGACCTATAAAATCCTGCTAAAACGACATTTTTTTTCGAAACTTCAAACGCGAATATCTCGGAAACGGTAAGAGATAGAACGTTTTTCTTTGAACGAGAGTGTTCCCAGTGAAAATCTGTATAAGATAGACCTATTAAATCTTGCTAAATCGACATTTTTTTTCGAAAATTTAAACGCGAATATCTCGGAAACGGTAAGAGATACAACGTTTTTCTTTGAACGAGAGTGTTCCCAGTGAAAGTCTGTATAAGATAGACTTATTAAATCCTGCTAAATCGAATTTTTTTTTTCGAAACTTTAAACGCGAATATATCGGAAACGGTAAGAGATACAACGTTTTTCTTTGAACGAGAGTGTTCCCAGTGAAAATCTGTATAAGATAGACCTATTAAATCCTGCTAAATCGAAATTGTTTTCGAAACTTTAAGCGTAAATATATCGGAAACGGTAAGAGATAGAACGTTTTTTTTGATCGAGTGTTCCCAGTGAAAATCTGTATAAGATAGACCTATTAAATCCTGCTAAATCGACATTTTTTTTTTCGAAACTTTAAACGCGATTATCTCGGAAACGGTAAGAGATAGAACGTTTTTCTTTGAACGAGAGTGTTCCCAGTGAAAATCTGTATAAGATAGACCTATTAAATCCTGCTAAATCGACATTTTTTCGAAACATTAAACGCGAATATCTCAGAAACGGTAAGAGTAGAACGTTTTTCTTTGGACGAGAGTGTTCCCAGTGAAAATCTGTATAAGATAGACCTATTAAATCCTGCTAAATCGAAATTGTTTTCGAAACTGTAAGCGTAAATATATCGGAAACGGTAAGAGATAGAACGTTTTTTTTGAACGAGTGTTCCCAGTGAAAATCTGTATAAGATAGACGTATTAAATTCTGCTAAATCGACTTTTTTTTCGAAACTTCATACCGTTTTCGATATATTCGCATTTAAAGTTTCGAAAAAATGTCGATTTAGCAGGATTAAATAGGTCTATCTTATACAGACTTTCACTGGGAACACTCTCGTTCAAAGAAAAACGTTCTATCTCTTACCGTTTCCGAGATATTCGCGTTTAGAGATAGAACGTTTTTCTTTGAACGAGAGTGTTCCCAGTGAAAATCTGTATAAGATAGACCTATTAAATCCTGCTAAATCGACATTTTTTTCGAAACATTAAACGCGAATATCTCGGAAACGTTTTTCTTTGAACGAGAGTGTTCCCAGTGAAAATCTGTATAAGATAGACCTATTAAATCCTGCTAAATCGAAATTGTTTTCGAAACTTTAAGCCTAAATATATCGGAAACGGTAAGAGATAGAACGTTTTTTTTGAACGAGTGTTCCCAGTGAAAATCTGTATAAGATAGACGTATTAAATTCTGCTAAATCGACATTTCTTTTTAACTTCTTACCGTTTCCGAGATATTCGCGTTTAAACTTTCGAAAAAAATGTCGATTTAGCAGGATTTAATAGGTCTATCTTATACAGATTTTCACTGAGAACACTCTCGTTCAAAGAAAAAGTTCTATCTCTAAACGCGAATATCTCGGAAACGGTAAGAGATAGAACGTTTTTCTTTGAACGAGAGTGTTCCCAGTGAAAATCTGTATAAGATAGACCTATTAAATCCTGCTAAAACGACATTTTTTTTCGAAACTTCAAACGCGAATATCTCGGAAACGGTAAGAGATAGAACGTTTTTCTTTGAACGAGAGTGTTCCCAGTGAAAATCTGTATAAGATAGACCTATTAAATCTTGCTAAATCGACATTTTTTTTCGAAAATTTAAACGCGAATATCTCGGAAACGGTAAGAGATACAACGTTTTTCTTTGAACGAGAGTGTTCCCAGTGAAAGTCTGTATAAGATAGACTTATTAAATCCTGCTAATTCGAATTTTTTTTTTCGAAACTTTAAACGCGAATATATCGGAAACGGTAAGAGATAGAACGTTTTTCTTGGAAGGAGAGTGTTCCCAGTAAAAATCTGTATCAGATAGACCTATAAAATCCTGCTAATTCGACATTTTTTTTCGAAACTTCAAACGCGAATATCTCGGAAACGGTAAGAGATAGAACGTTTTTCTTTGAACGAGAGTGTTCCCAGTGAGAATCTGTGTAAGATAGACCTATTAAATAGTGCTAAATCGACATTTTTTCGAAACATTAAATGTGAATATATCGGAAACGGTAAGAGATAGAACGTTTTTCTTCGAGCCAGAGTGTTCCCAGTAAACACTCTCGTTCAAAGAAATACGTTCTATCTCTTACCGTTTCCGAGATATTCGCGTTTAGAGTTAGAACGTTTTTCTTTGAACGAACGAGAGTGTTCTCAGTGAAAATCTGTATAAGATAAACCTATTAAATCCTGCTAAATCGACATTTTTTTCGAAACTTTAAACGCGAATATCGCGGAAACGGTACGAGATAGAACGTTTTTTTTTGAACGAGAGTGTTCCCAGTGAAAATCTGTATAAGATAGACCTATTAAATCCTGCTAAATCGACATTTTTTCGAAACATTAAACGCGAATATCTCGGAAACGGTAAGAGATAGAACGTTTTTCTTTGAACGAGAGTGTTCCCAGTGAAAATCTGTATAAGATAGACCTATTAAATCCTGCTAAATCGAAATTGTTTTCGAAACTTTAAGCGTAAATATATCGGAAACGGTAAGAGATAGAACGTTTTTTTTGAACGAGTGTTCCCAGTGAAAATCTGTATGATAGACGTATTAAATTCTGCTAAATCGACATTTTTTTTCGAAACTTCTTACCGTTTCCGATATATTCGCGTTTAAAGTTTCGAGGAAAAAATGTCGATTTAGCAGGATTTAATAGGTCTATCTTATACAGGCTTTCACTGGGAACACTGTCGTTCAGAGAAAAACGTTCTATCTCTTACCGTTTCCGAGATATTCGCGTTTAAAGTTTCGAAGAAAAAATGTCGATTTAGCAGGATTTAATAGGTCTATCTTATACAGACTTTCACTGGGAACACTCTCGTTCAAAGAAAAACGTTCTATCTCTTACCGTTTCCGAGATATTCGCGTTTAGAGATAGAACGTTTTTCTTTGAGCGAGAGTGTTCCCAGTGAAAATCTGTATAAGATAGACCTATTAAATCCTGCCAAATCGATTTTTTTTTTCCGTAACATTAAACGCGAATATCTCGGAAACGGTAAGAGATAGAACGTTTTTCTTTGAACGAGTGTGTTCCCAGTGAAAGTCTGTATAAGATAGACCTATTAAATCCTGCTAAATCGACATTTTTTCTTCGAAACTTTAAACGCGAATATCTCGGAAACGGTAAGAGATAGAACGTTTTTCTTTGAACGAGAGATGTTTCCAATGAAAATCTGTATAAATAGATAGACCTATTAAATCCTGCTAAATCGAATTTTTTTTCCGAAAATTTAAACGCTAATATCTCGGAAACGGTAAGAGATAGAACGTTCTTCGTTGATCGAGAGTGTTCCCAGTGAAAATCTGTAGAAGATAGACCTATTAAGTCCTGCTAAATCGACATTTTTTTCCGAAACTTTAAACGCGAATATCTCGGAAACGGTAAGAGATAGAACGTTTTTCTTTGAACGAGAGTGTTCCCAGTGAAAATCTGTATAAGATAGACCTATTAAATCCAGCTAAATCGACATTTTTTTCGAAAAATTAAACGCGAATATCTCGGAAACGGTAAGAGATAGAACGTTTTTCTTTGAACGAGAGTGTTCCCAGTGAAAATCTGTATAAGATAGACCTATTAAATCCTGCTAAATCCACATTTTTTTCGAAACTTTAAACGCGAATATCTCGGAAACGGTAAGAGATAGAAAGTTTTTCTTTGAACGAGAGTGTTTCCAGTGAAAATCTGTATAAGATAGACCTATTAAATCCTGCTAAATCGAAATTTTTTCGAAACATTAAACGCGAATATCTCGGAAACGGTAAGAGATAGAACGTTTTTCTTTGAACGAGAGTGTTCCCAGTGAAAATCTGTATAAGATAGACCTATTAAATCCTGCTAAATCGAAATTGTTTTCGAAACTTTAAGCGTAAATATATCGGAAACGGTAAGAGATAGAACGTTTTTTTTGAACGAGTGTTCCCAGTGAAAATCTGTATAAGATAGACGTATTAAATTATGCTAAATCGACATTTTTTTTCAAAACTTCTTACCGTTTCCGATATATTCGCGTTTAAAGTTTCGAAGAAAAATGTCGATTTAGCAGGATTTAATAGGTCTATCTTATACAGACTTTCACTGGGAACACTGTCGTTCAAAGAAAAACGTTCTATCTCTTACCGTTTCCGAGATATTCGCGTTTAAAGTTTCGAAGAAAAAATGTCGATTTAGCAGGATTTAATAGGTCTATCTTATACAGACTTTCACTGGGAACACTCTCGTTCAAAGAAAAACGTTCTATCTCTTACCGTTTCCGAGATATTCGCGTTTAGAGATAGAACGTTTTTCTTTGAGCGAGAGTGTTCCCAGTGAAAATCTGTATAAGATAGACCTATTAAATCCTGCTAAATCGACATTTTTTCTTCGAAACTTTAAACGCGAATATCTCGGAAACGGTAAGAGATAGAACGTTTTTCTTTGAACGAGAGTGTTTCCAATGAAAATCTGTATAAATAGCTAGACCTATTAAATCCTGCTAAATCGAATTTTTTTTCCGAAAATTTAAACGCTAATATCTCGCAAACGGTAAGAGATAGAACGTTCTTCGTTGAACGAGAGTGTTCCCAGTGAAAATCTGTAGAAGATAGACCTATTAAGTCCTGCTAAATCGACATTTTTTTCGAAAAATTAAACGCGAATATCTCGGAAACGGTAAGAGATAGAACGTTTTTCTTTGAACGAGAGTGTTCCCAGTGAAAATCTGTATAAGATAGACCTATTAAATCCTGCTAAATCGAAATTTTTTTTCGAAACTTTAAACACGAATATCTCGGAAACGGTAAGAGATAGAACGTTTTTCTTTGAACGAGAGTGTTCCCAGTGAAAATCTGTATGAGATAGACGTATTAAATTCTGCTAAATCGACATTTTTTTTCGAAACTTTAAACGCGAATATCTCGGAAACGGTACGAGATAGAACGTTTTTCTTTGAACGAGAGTGTTCCCAGTGAAAATCTGTATAAGATAGACCTATTAAATCCTGCTAAATCGAAATTGTTTTCGAAACTTTAAGCGTAAATATATCGGAAACGGTAAGAGATAGAACGTTTTTTTTGAACGAGTGTTCCCAGTGAAAATCTGTATAAGATAGACGTATTAAATTCTGCTAAATCGACATTTTTTTTTCGAAACTTTAAACGCGAATATCTCGGAAACGGTACGAGATAGAACGTTTTTCTTTGAACGAGAGTGTTCCCAGTGAAAATCTGTATAAGATAGACCTATTAAATCCTGCTAAATCGACATTTTTTTCGAAAAATTAAACGCGAATATCTCGGAAACGGTAAGAGATAGAACGTTTTTCTTTGAACGAGAGTGTTCCCAGTGAAAATCTGTATAAGATAGACCTATTAATCCTGCTAAATCGAAATTTTTTTTTCGAAACTTTAAACTCGAATATCTCGGAAACGGTAAGAGATAGAACGTTTTTCTTTGAACGAGAGTGTTCCCAGTGAAAATCTGTATGAGATAGACCTATTAAATCCTGCTAAATCGACAATTTTTTCGAAACATTAAACGCGAATATCTCAGAAACGGTAAGAGATAGAACGTTTTTCTTTGAACGAGAGTGTTCCCAGTGAAAATCTGTATAAGATAGACCTATTAAATCCTGCTAAATCGAAATTGTTTTCGAAACTTTAAGCGTAAATATATCGGAAACGGTAAGAGATAGAACGTTTTTTTTGAACGAGTGTTCCCAGTGAAAATCTGTATAAGATAGACGTATTAAATTCTGCTAAATCGTCATTTTTTTTCGAAACTTCTTACCGTTTCCGATATATTCGCGTTTAAAGTTTCGAAAAAAATGTCGATTTAGCAGGATTTAATAGGTCTATCTTATACAGATTTTCAGTGGGAACACTCTCGTTCAAAGAAAAACGTTCTATCTCTTACCGTTTCCGAAATAATTGCGTTTAGAGATAGAACGTTTTTCTTTGAACGAGTGTTCCCAGTGAAAATCTGTATAAGATAGACCTATTAAAACCTGCTAAATCGAATTTTTTTTTTCGAAACTTTAAACGCGAATATCTCGGAAACGGTACGAGATAGAACGTTTTTCTTTGAACGAGAGTGTTCCCAGTGAAAATCTGTATAAGATAGACCTATTAAATCCTGCTAAATCGACATTTTTTTCGAAACATTAAACGCGATTATCTCAGAAACGGTAAGAGATAGAACGTTTTTCTTTGAACGAGAGTGTTCCCAGTGAAAATCTGTATAAGATAGACCTATTAAATCCTGCTAAATCGAAATTGTTTTCGAAACTTTAAGCGTAAATATATCGGAAACGGTAAGAGATAGAACGTTTTTTTTGAACGAGTGTTCCCAGTGAAAATCTGTATAAGATAGACGTATTAAATTCTGCTAAATCGACATTTTTTTTCGAAACTTCTTACCGTTTCCGATATATTCGCATTTAAAGTTTCGAAAAAATGTCGATTTAGCAGGATTTAATAGGTCTATCTTATACAGATTTTCACTGGGAACACTCTCGTTCAAAGAAAAACGTTCTATCTCTTACCGTTTCCGAGATAATTGCGTTTAGAGATAGAACGTTTTTATTTGAACTATAGTGTTCCCAGTGAAAATCTGTAGAAGATAGACCTATTAATTCCTGCTAAATCGACATTTTTTTCCGAAACTTTAAACGCGAATATCTCGGAAACGGTAAGAGATAAAACGTTTTTCTTTGAACGAGAGTGTTCCCAGTGAAAATCTGTATATGATAGACCTATTAAATCCTACTAAATCGACATTTTTTTCGAAAAATTAAACGCGAATATCTCGGAAACGGTAAGAGATAGAACGTTTTTCTTTGAACGAGAGTGTTCCCAGTGAAAATCTGTATAAGATAGACCTATTAAATCCTGCTAAATCGACATTTTTTTCGAAACATTAAACGCGATTATCTCAGAAACGGTAAGAGATAGAACGTTTTTCTTTGAACGAGAGTGTTCCCAGTGAAAATCTGTATAAGATAGACCTATTAAATCCTGCTAAATCGAAATTGTTTTCGAAACTTTAAGCGTAAATATATCGGAAACGGTAAGAGATAGAACGTTTTTTTTGAACGAGTGTTCCCAGTGAAAATCTGTATAAGATAGACGTATTAAATTCTGCTAAATCGACATTTTTTTTCGAAACTTCTTACCGTTTCCGATATATTCGCATTTAAAGTTTCGAAAAAATGTCGATTTAGCAGGATTTAATAGGTCTATCTTATACAGATTTTCACTGGGAACACTCTCGTTCAAAGAAAAACGTTCTATCTCTTACCGTTTCCGAGATAATTGCGTTTAGAGATAGAACGTTTTTATTTGAACTATAGTGTTCCCAGTGAAAATCTGTAGAAGATAGACCTATTAATTCCTGCTAAATCGACATTTTTTTCCGAAACTTTAAACGCGAATATCTCGGAAACGGTAAGAGATAAAACGTTTTTCTTTGAACGAGAGTGTTCCCAGTGAAAATCTGTATATGATAGACCTATTAAATCCTACTAAATCGACATTTTTTTCGAAAAATTAAACGCGAATATCTCGGAAACGGTAAGAGATAGAACGTTTTTCTTTGAACGAGAGTGTTCCCAGTGAAAATCTGTATATGATAGACCTATTAAATCCTACTAAATCGACATTTTTTCCCGCAGCTTTAAACGCGAATATCTCGGAAACGGTAAGAGACAGAAAGTTTTTCTTTGAACGAGAGTGTTCCCAGTGAAAATCTGTATAAGATAGACCTATTAAATCCTGCTAAATCGACATTTTTTTTCGAAACTTTAAACGCGAATATCTCGGAAACGGTAAGAGATAGAACGATTTTCTTTGAACGAGAGTGTTCCCAGTGAAAATCTGTATAAGATAGACCTATAAAATCCTGCTAAAACGACATTTTTTTTCGAAACTTCAAACGCGAATATCTTGGAAACGGTAAGAGATAGAACGTTTTTCTTTGAACGAGAGTGTTCCCAGTGAAAATCTGTATAAGATAGACCTATTAAATCTTGCTAAATCGCCATTTTTTTTCGAAAATTTAAACGCGAATATCTCGGAAACGGTAAGAGATACAACGTTTTTCTTTGAACGAGAGTGTTCCTAGTGAAAGTCTGTATAAGATAGACTTATTAAATCCTGCTAAATCGAATTTTTTTTTTTCGAAACTTTAAACGCGAATATATCGGAAACGGTAAGAGATAGAACGTTTTTCTTGGAAGGAGAGTGTTACCAGTAAAAATCTGTATCAGATAGACCTATAAAATCCTGCTAAATCGACATTTTTTTTCGAAACTTCAAACGCGAATATCTCGGAAACGGTAAGAGATAGAACGTTTTTCTTTGAACGAGAGCGTTCCCAGTGAAAATCTGTATGAGATAGACCTATAAAATCCTGCTATATCGACATTTTTTTCGAAACTTCAAACGCGAATATCTCGGAAACGGTAAGAGATAGAACGTTTTTCTTTGAACGAGAGTGTTCCCAGTGAAAATCTGTCTCAGATAGACCTATTAAATCATGCTAAATCGACATTTTTTTTCGAAACTTTAAACGCGAATATCTCGGAAACGGTAAGAGATAGAACGTTTTTCTTTGAGCGAGAGTGTTCCCAGTGAAAATCTGTATAAGACAGACCTATTAAATCCTGCTAAATCGACATTTTTCCCCGCAACTTTAAACGCGAATATTTCGGAAACGGTAAGAGATAGAACGTTTTTCTTTGAACGAGAGTATTCCCAGTGAAAATCTGTATAAGATAGTCCTATTAAATCATGCTAAATCGACATTTTTTTTTCGAAACTTTAAACGCGAATATCTCGGAAACGGTAAGAGATAGAACGTTTTTCTTGGAAGGAGAGTGTTCCCAGTGAAAATCTGTATCAGATAGACCTATAAATTCCTGCTAAATCGACATTTTTTCCCGAAACTTTAAACGCGAATATCTCGGAAACGGTAAGAGATAGAACGTTTTTCTTTGAGCGAGAGTGTTCCCAGTGAAAATCTGTATAGGATAGACCTATTAAATTCTGCTAAATCGACATTTTTTCCCGCAACTTTGAACGCGAATATCTCGGAAACGGTAAGAGATAGAACGTTTTTCTTTGAACGAGAGTGTTCCCAGTGAAAATCTGTATAAAATAGACCTATTAAATCCTGCTAAATCGACATTTTTTTCGAAACTTTAAACGCGAATATCTCGGAAACGGTAAAAATAGAACGTTTTTCTGTGAACGATAGTGTTGCCAGTGAAAATCTGTATAAGATAGACCTATTAAATCCTGCTAAATCGACATTTTTTTTCGAAACTTCAAACGCGAATATCTCGGAAACGGTAAGAGATAGAACGTTTTTCTTTGAACGACAGTGTTCCCAGTGAAAGTCTGTATAAGATAGACTTATTAAATCCTGCTAAATCGAATTTTTTTTTCGAAACTTTAAACGCGAATATATCGGAAACGGTAAGAGATAGAACGATTTTCTTGGAAGGAGAGTGTTCCCAGTGAAAATCTGTATCAGATAGACCTATAAATTCCTGCTAAATCGACATTTTTTTCCCGAAACTTTAAACGCGAATATCTCGGAAACGGTAAGAGATAGAACGTCTTTCTTTGAGCGAAAGTGTTCCTAGTGAAAATCTGTATAGGATAGACCTATTAAATCATGCTAAATCGACATTTTTTCGAAACCTTAAACACGAACATCTCGGAAACGGTAAGAGATGGAACGTTTTTCTTTGAACGAGAGTGTTCCCAGTGAAAATCTGTATATGATAGACCTATTAAATCCTGCTAAATCGACATTTTTTCCCGCAGCTTTAAACGCGAATATCTCGGAAACGGTAAGAGATAGAACGTTTTTCTTTTAACGAGAGTGTTCCCAGTGAAAATCTGTATAAGATAGACGTATTAAATTCTGCTAAATCGACATTTTTTTTTCGAAACTTTAAACGCGAATATCTCGGAAACGGTACGAGATAGAACGTTTTTCTTTGAACGAGAGTGTTCCCAGTGAAAATCTGTATAAGATAGACCTATTAAATCCTGCTAAATCGACATTTTTTTCGAAAAATTAAACGCGAATATCTCGGAAACGGTAAGAGATAGAACGTTTTTCTTTGAACGAGAGTGTTCCCAGTGAAAATCTGTATAAGATAGACCTATTAATCCTGCTAAATCGAAATTTTTTTTTCGAAACTTTAAACTCGAATATCTCGGAAACGGTAAGAGATAGAACGTTTTTCTTTGAACGAGAGTGTTCCCAGTGAAAATCTGTATGAGATAGACCTATTAAATCCTGCTAAATCGACATTTTTTTCGAAACATTAAACGCGAATATCTCAGAAACGGTAAGAGATAGAACGTTTTTCTTTGAACGAGAGTGTTCCAGTGAAAATCTGTATAAGATAGACCTATTAAATCCTGCTAAATCGAAATTGTTTTCGAAACTTTAAGCGTAAATATATCGGAAACGGTAAGAGATAGAACGTTTTTTTTGAACGAGTGTTCCCAGTGAAAATCTGTATAAGATAGACGTATTAAATTCTGCTAAATCGTCATTTTTTTTCGAAACTTCTTACCGTTTCCGATATATTCGCGTTTAAAGTTTCGAAAAAAATGTCGATTTAGCAGAATTTAATAGGTCTATCTTATACAGATTTTCAGTGGGAACACTCTCGTTCAAAGAAAAACGTTCTATCTCTTACCGTTTCCGAAATAATTGCGTTTAGAGATAGAACGTTTTTCTTTGAACGAGTGTTCCCAGTGAAAATCTGTATAAGATAGACCTATTAAAACCTGCTAAATCGAATTTTTTTTTTCGAAACTTTAAACGCGAATATCTCGGAAACGGTACGAGATAGAACGTTTTTCTTTGAACGAGAGTGTTCCCAGTGAAAATCTGTATAAGATAGACCTATTAAATCCTGCTAAATCGACATTTTTTCGAAACATTAAACGCGATTATCTCAGAAACGGTAAGAGATAGAACGTTTTTCTTTGAACGAGAGTGTTCCCAGTGAAAATCTGTATAAGATAGACCTATTAAATCCTGCTAAATCGAAATTGTTTTCGAAACTTTAAGCGTAAATATATCGGAAACGGTAAGAGATAGAACGTTTTTTTTGAACGAGTGTTCCCAGTGAAAATCTGTATAAGATAGACGTATTAAATTCTGCTAAATCGACATTTTTTTTCGAAACTTCTTACCGTTTCCGATATATTCGCATTTAAAGTTTCGAAAAAATGTCGATTTAGCAGGATTTAATAGGTCTATCTTATACAGATTTTCACTGGGAACACTCTCGTTCAAAGAAAAACGTTCTATCTCTTACCGTTTCCGAGATAATTGCGTTTAGAGATAGAACGTTTTTATTTGAACTATAGTGTTCCCAGTGAAAATCTGTAGAAGATAGACCTATTAATTCCTGCTAAATCGACATTTTTTTCCGAAACTTTAAACGCGAATATCTCGGAAACGGTAAGAGATAAAACGTTTTTCTTTGAACGAGAGTGTTCCCAGTGAAAATCTGTATATGATAGACCTATTAAATCCTACTAAATCGACATTTTTTTCGAAAAATTAAACGCGAATATCTCGGAAACGGTAAGAGATAGAACGTTTTTCTTTGAACGAGAGTGTTCCCAGTGAAAATCTGTATATGATAGACCTATTAAATCCTACTAAATCGACATTTTTTCCCGCAGCTTTAAACGCGAATATCTCGGAAACGGTAAGAGACAGAAAGTTTTTCTTTGAACGAGAGTGTTCCCAGTGAAAATCTGTATAAGATAGACCTATTAAATCCTGCTAAATCGACATTTTTTTTCGAAACTTTAAACGCGAATATCTCGGAAACGGTAAGAGATAGAACGATTTTCTTTGAACGAGAGTGTTCCCAGTGAAAATCTGTATAAGATAGACCTATAAAATCCTGCTAAAACGACATTTTTTTTCGAAACTTCAAACGCGAATATCTTGGAAACGGTAAGAGATAGAACGTTTTTCTTTGAACGAGAGTGTTCCCAGTGAAAATCTGTATAAGATAGACCTATTAAATCTTGCTAAATCGCCATTTTTTTTCGAAAATTTAAACGCGAATATCTCGGAAACGGTAAGAGATACAACGTTTTTCTTTGAACGAGAGTGTTCCTAGTGAAAGTCTGTATAAGATAGACTTATTAAATCCTGCTAAATCGAATTTTTTTTTTCGAAACTTTAAACGCGAATATATCGGAAACGGTAAGAGATAGAACGTTTTTCTTGGAAGGAGAGTGTTACCAGTAAAAATCTGTATCAGATAGACCTATAAAATCCTGCTAAATCGACATTTTTTTTCGAAACTTCAAACGCGAATATCTCGGAAACGGTAAGAGATAGAACGTTTTTCTTTGAACGAGAGCGTTCCCAGTGAAAATCTGTATGAGATAGACCTATAAAATCCTGCTATATCGACATTTTTTTCGAAACTTCAAACGCGAATATCTCGGAAACGGTAAGAGATAGAACGTTTTTCTTTGAACGAGAGTGTTCCCAGTGAAAATCTGTCTCAGATAGACCTATTAAATCATGCTAAATCGACATTTTTTTTCGAAACTTTAAACGCGAATATCTCGGAAACGGTAAGAGATAGAACGTTTTTCTTTGAGCGAGAGTGTTCCCAGTGAAAATCTGTATAAGACAGACCTATTAAATCCTGCTAAATCGACATTTTTCCCCGCAACTTTAAACGCGAATATTTCGGAAACGGTAAGAGATAGAACGTTTTTCTTTGAACGAGAGTATTCCCAGTGAAAATCTGTATAAGATAGTCCTATTAAATCATGCTAAATCGACATTTTTTTTTCGAAACTTTAAACGCGAATATCTCGGAAACGGTAAGAGATAGAACGTTTTTCTTGGAAGGAGAGTGTTCCCAGTGAAAATCTGTATCAGATAGACCTATAAATTCCTGCTAAATCGACATTTTTTCCCGAAACTTTAAACGCGAATATCTCGGAAACGGTAAGAGATAGAACGTTTTTCTTTGAGCGAGAGTGTTCCCAGTGAAAATCTGTATAGGATAGACCTATTAAATTCTGCTAAATCGACATTTTTTCCCGCAACTTTGAACGCGAATATCTCGGAAACGGTAAGAGATAGTACGTTTTTCTTTGAACGAGAGTGTTCCCAGTGAAAATCTGTATAAAATAGACCTATTAAATCCTGCTAAATCGACATTTTTTTCGAAACTTTAAACGCGAATATCTCGGAAACGGTAAAAATAGAACGTTTTTCTGTGAACGATAGTGTTGCCAGTGAAAATCTGTATAAGATAGACCTATTAAATCCTGCTAAATCGACATTTTTTTTCGAAACTTCAAACGCGAATATCTCGGAAACGGTAAGAGATAGAACGTTTTTCTTTGAACGACAGTGTTCCCAGTGAAAGTCTGTATAAGATAGACTTATTAAATCCTGCTAAATCGAATTTTTTTTTCGAAACTTTAAACGCGAATATATCGGAAACGGTAAGAGATAGAACGATTTTCTTGGAAGGAGAGTGTTCCCAGTGAAAATCTGTATCAGATAGACCTATAAATTCCTGCTAAATCGACATTTTTTTCCCGAAACTTTAAACGCGAATATCTCGGAAACGGTAAGAGATAGAACGTCTTTCTTTGAGCGAAAGTGTTCCTAGTGAAAATCTGTATAGGATAGACCTATTAAATCATGCTAAATCGACATTTTTTCGAAACCTTAAACACGAACATCTCGGAAACGGTAAGAGATGGAACGTTTTTCTTTGAACGAGAGTGTTCCCAGTGAAAATCTGTATATGATAGACCTATTAAATCCTGCTAAATCGACATTTTTTCCCGCAGCTTTAAACGCGAATATCTCGGAAACGGTAAGAGATAGAACGTTTTTCTTTTAACGAGAGTGTTCCCAGTGAAAATCTGTATAAGATAGACCTATTAAATCCTGCTAAATCGAAAGTTTTTTTCGAATCTTTAAACGCGAATATCTCGGAAACGGTAAGAGATAGAACGATTTTCTTTGAACAAGAGTGTTTCCAGTGAAAATCTGTATAAGATAGACTTATTAAATCCTGCTATATCGAATTTTTTTTTCGAAACTTTAAACGCGAATATCTCGGAAACGGGAAGAGATAGAACGCTTTTCTTTGAACGAGAGTGTTCCCAGTGAAAATCTGTATAAGCTAGACCTATAAAATCCTCCTAAAACGACATTTTTTTTCGAAACTTCAAACGCGAATATCTCGGAAACGGTAAGAGATAGAACGTTTTTCTTTGAACGAGAGTGTTCCCAGTGAAAATCTGTATAAGATAGACCTATTAAATCTTGCTAAATCGACATTTTTTTTCGAAAATTTAAACGCGAATATGTCGGAAACGGTAAGAGATACAACGTTTTTCTTTGAACGAGAGTGTTCCCAGTGAAAGTCTGTATAAGATAGACCTATTAAATCCTGCTAAATCGAAATTGTTTTCGAAACTTTAAGCGTAAATATATCGGAAACGGTAAGAGATAGAACGTTTTTTTTGAACGAGTGTTCCCAGTGAAAATCTGGATAAGATAGACGTATTAAATTCTGCTAAATCGACATTTTTTTTCGAAACTTCTTACCGTTTCCGATATATTCGCGTTTAAAGTTTCGAAGAAAAAATGTCGATTTAGCAGGATTTAATAGGTCTATCTTATACAGGCTTTCACCGGGAACACTGTCGTTCAGAGAAAAACGTTCTATCTCTTACCGTTTCCGAGATATTCGCGTTTAAAGTTTCGAAGAAAAAATGTCGATTTAGCAGGATTTAATAGGTCTATCTTATACAGACTTTCACTGGGAACACTCTCGTTCAAAGAAAAACGTTCTATCTCTTACCGTTTCCGAGATATTCGCGTTTAGAGATAGAACGTTTTTCTTTGAACGAGAGTGTTCCCAGTGAAAATCTGTATAAGATAGACCTATTAAATCCTGCCAAATCGATTTTTTTTTTCCGTAACATTAAACGCGAATATCTCGGAAACGGTAAGAGATAGAACGTTTTTCTTTGAACGAGTGTGTTCCCAGTGAAAGTCTGTATAAGATAGACCTATTAAATCCTGCTAAATCGACATTTTTTCTTCGAAACTTTAAACGCGAATATCTCGGAAACGGTAAGAGATAGAACGTTTTTCTTTGAACGAGAGATGTTTCCAATGAAAATCTGTATAAATACATAGACCTATTAAATCCTGCTAAATCGAATTTTTTTCCCGAAAATTTAAACGCTAATAGCTCGGAAACGGTAAGAGATAGAACGTTCTTCGTTGAACGAGAGTGTTCCCAGTGAAAATCTGTAGAAGATAGACCTATTAAGTCCTGCTAAATCGACATTTTTTTCCGAAACTTTAAACGCGAATATCTCGGAAACGGTAAGAGATAGAACGTTTTTCTTTGAACGAGAGTGTTCCCAGTGAAAATCTGTATAAGATAGACCTATTAAATCCTGCTAAATCGAAATTGTTTTCGAAACTTTAAGCGTAAATATATCGGAAACGGTAAGAGATAGAACGTTTTTTTTGAACGAGTGTTCCCAGTGAAAATCTGTATAAGATAGACGTATTAAATTATGCTAAATCGACATTTTTTTTCAAAACTTCTTACCGTTTCCGATATATTCGCGTTTAAAGTTTCGAAGAAAAATGTCGATTTAGCAGGATTTAATAGGTCTATCTTATACAGACTTTCACTGGGAACACTGTCGTTCAAAGAAAAACGTTCTATCTCTTACCGTTTCCGAGATATTCGCGTTTAAAGTTTCGAAGAAAAAATGTCGATTTAGCAGGATTTAATAGGTCTATCTTATACAGACTTTCACTGGGAACACTCTCGTTCAAAGAAAAACGTTCTATCTCTTACCGTTTCCGAGATATTCGCGTTTAGAGATAGAACGTTTTTCTTTGAGCGAGAGTGTTCCCAGTGAAAATCTGTATAAGATAGACCTATTAAATCCTGCTAAATCGACATTTTTTCTTCGAAACTTTAAACGCGAATATCTCGGAAACGGTAAGAGATAGAACGTTTTTCTTTGAACGAGAGTGTTTCCAATGAAAATCTGTATAAATAGATAGACCTATTAAATCCTGCTAAATCGAATTTTTTTTCCGAAAATTTAAACGCTAATATCTCGCAAACGGTAAGAGATAGAACGTTCTTCGTTGAACGAGAGTGTTCCCAGTGAAAATCTGTAGAAGATAGACCTATTAAGTCCTGCTAAATCGACATTTTTTCCCGAAACTTTAAACGCGAATATCTCGGAAACTGTAAGAGATAGAACGTTTTTCTTTGAACGAGAGTGTTCCCAGTGAAAATCTGTATAAGATAGACCTATTAAATCCTGCTAAATCGACATTTTTTTCGAAAAATTAAACGCGAATATCTCGGAAACGGTAAGAGATAGAACGTTTTTCTTTGAACGAGAGTGTTCCCAGTGAAAATCTGTATAAGATAGACCTATTAAATCCTGCTAAATCGAAATTTTTTTTCGAAACTTTAAACGCGAATATCTCGGAAACGGTAAGAGATAGAACGTTTTTCTTTGAACGAGAGTGTTCCCAGTGAAAATCTGTATGAGATAGACCTATTAAATCCTGCTAAATCGACATTTTTTCGAAACATTAAACGCGAATATCTCAGAAACAGTAAGAGATAGAACGTTTTTCTTTGAACGAGAGTGTTCCCAGTGAAAATCTGTATATGATAGACCTATTAAATCCTACTAAATCGACATTTTTTTCGAAAAATTAAACGCGAATATCTCGGAAACGGTAAGAGATAGAACGTTTTTCTTTGAACGAGAGTGTTCCCAGTGAAAATCTGTATATGATAGACCTATTAAATCCTACTAAATCGACTTTTTTTCCCGCAGCTTTAAACGCGAATATCTCGGAAACGGTAAGAGACAGAAAGTTTTTCTTTGAACGAGAGTGTTCCCAGTGAAAGTCTGTATAAGATAGACTTATTAAATCCTGCTAAATCGAATTTTTTTTTTCGAAACTTTAAACGCGAATATATCGGAAACGGTAAGAGATAGAACGTTTTTCTTTGAACGAGAGTGTTCCCAGTGAGAATCTGTGTAAGATAGACCTATTAAATAGTGCTAAATCGACATTTTTTCGAAACATTAAATGTGAATATATCGGAAACGGTAAGAGATAGAACGTTTTTCTTCGAGCCAGAGTGTTCCCAGTAAACACTCTCGTTCAAAGAAATACGTTCTATCTCTTACCGTTTCCGAGATATTCGCGTTTAGAGTTAGAACGTTTTTCTTTGAACGAACGAGAGTGTTCTCAGTGAAAATCTGTATAAGATAAACCTATTAAATCCTGCTAAATCGACATTTTTTTCGAAACTTTAAACGCGAATATCGCGGAAACGGTACGAGATAGAACGTTTTTTTTTGAACGAGAGTGTTCCCAGTGAAAATCTGTATAAGATAGACCTATTAAATCCTGCTAAATCGACATTTTTTCGAAACATTAAACGCGAATATCTCGGAAACGGTAAGAGATAGAACGTTTTTCTTTGAACGAGAGTGTTCCCAGTGAAAATCTGTATAAGATAGACCTATTAAATCCTGCTAAATCGAAATTGTTTTCGAAACTTTAAGCGTAAATATATCGGAAACGGTAAGAGATAGAACGTTTTTTTTGAACGAGTGTTCCCAGTGAAAATCTGTATGATAGACGTATTAAATTCTGCTAAATCGACATTTTTTTTCGAAACTTCTTACCGTTTCCGATATATTCGCGTTTAAAGTTTCGAAGAAAAAATGTCGATTTAGCAGGATTTAATAGGTCTATCTTATACAGGCTTTCACTGGGAACACTGTCGTTCAGAGAAAAACGTTCTATCTCTTACCGTTTCCGAGATATTCGCGTTTAAAGTTTCGAAGAAAAAATGTCGATTTAGCAGGATTTAATAGGTCTATCTTATACAGACTTTCACTGGGAACACTCTCGTTCAAAGAAAAACGTTCTATCTCTTACCGTTTCCGAGATATTCGCGTTTAGAGATAGAACGTTTTTCTTTGAACGAGAGTGTTCCCAGTGAAAATCTGTATAAGATAGACCTATTAAATCCTGCCAAATCGATTTTTTTTTTCAGTAACATTAAACGCGAATATCTCGGAAACGGTAAGAGATAGAACGTTTTTCTTTGAACGAGTGTGTTCCCAGTGAAAGTCTGTATAAGATAGACCTATTAAATCCTGCTAAATCGACATTTTTTCTTCGAAACTTTAAACGCGAATATCTCGGAAACGGTAAGAGATAGAACGTTTTTCTTTGAACGAGAGATGTTTCCAATGAAAATCTGTATAAATAGATAGACCTATTAAATCCTGCTAAATCGAATTTTTTTTCCGAAAATTTAAACGCTAATATCTCGGAAACGGTAAGAGATAGAACGTTCTTCGTTGATCGAGAGTGTTCCCAGTGAAAATCTGTAGAAGATAGACCTATTAAGTCCTGCTAAATCGACATTTTTTTCCGAAACTTTAAACGCGAATATCTCGGAAACGGTAAGAGATAGAACGTTTTTCTTTGAACGAGAGTGTTCCCAGTGAAAATCTGTATAAGATAGACCTATTAAATCCAGCTAAATCGACATTTTTTTCGAAAAATTAAACGCGAATATCTCGGAAACGGTAAGAGATAGAACGTTTTTCTTTGAACGAGAGTGTTCCCAGTGAAAATCTGTATAAGATAGACCTATTAAATCCTGCTAAATCGACATTTTTTTCGAAACTTTAAACGCGAATATCTCGGAAACGGTAAGAGATAGAAAGTTTTTCTTTGAACGAGAGTGTTTCCAGTGAAAATCTGTATAAGATAGACCTATTAAATCCTGCTAAATCGAAATTTTTTCGAAACATTAAACGCGAATATCTCGGAAACGGTAAGAGATAGAACGTTTTTCTTTGAACGAGAGTGTTCCCAGTGAAAATCTGTATAAGATAGAAGTATTAAATTATGCTAAATCGACATTTTTTTTCAAAACTTCTTACCGTTTCCGATATATTCGCGTTTAAAGTTTCGAAGAAAAAATGTCGATTTAGCAGGATTTAATAGGTCTATCTTATACAGACTTTCACTGGGAACACTGTCGTTCAAAGAAAAACGTTCTATCTCTTACCGTTTCCGAGATATTCGCGTTTAAAGTTTCGAAGAAAAAATGTCGATTTAGCAGGATTTAATAGGTCTATCTTATACAGACTTTCACTGGGAACACTCTCGTTCAAAGAAAAACGTTCTATCTCTTACCGTTTCCGAGATATTCGCGTTTAGAGATAGAACGTTTTTCTTTGAGCGAGAGTGTTCCCAGTGAAAATCTGTATAAGATAGACCTATTAAATCCTGCTAAATCGACATTTTTTCTTCGAAACTTTAAACGCGAATATCTCGGAAACGGTAAGAGATAGAACGTTTTTCTTTGAACGAGAGTGTTTCCAATGAAAATCTGTATAAATAGCTAGACCTATTAAATCCTGCTAAATCGAATTTTTTTTCCGAAAATTTAAACGCTAATATCTCGCAAACGGTAAGAGATAGAACGTTCTTCGTTGAACGAGAGTGTTCCCAGTGAAAATCTGTAGAAGATAGACCTATTAAGTCCTGCTAAATCGACATTTTTTTCGAAAAATTAAACGCGAATATCTCGGAAACGGTAAGAGATAGAACGTTTTTCTTTGAACGAGAGTGTTCCCAGTGAAAATCTGTATAAGATAGACCTATTAAATCCTGCTAAATCGAAATTTTTTTTCGAAACTTTAAACGCGAATATCTCGGAAACGGTAAGAGATAGAACGTTTTTCTTTGAACGAGAGTGTTCCCAGTGAAAATCTGTATGAGATAGACCTATTAAATCCTGCTAAATCGACATTTTTTCGAAACATTAAACGCGAATATCTCAGAAACAGTAAGAGATAGAACGTTTTTCTTTGAACGAGAGTGTTCCCAGTGAAAATCTGTATAAGATAGACCTATTAAATCCTGCTAAATCGAAATTGTTTTCGAAACTTTAAGCGTAAATATATCGGAAACGGTAAGAGATAGAACGTTCTTTTTGAACGAGTGTTCCCAGTGAAAATCTGTATAAGATAGACGTATTAAATTCTGCTAAATCGACATTTTTTTTTCGAAACTTTAAACGCGAATATCTCGGAAACGGTACGAGATAGAACGTTTTTCTTTGAACGAGAGTGTTCCCAGTGAAAATCTGTATAAGATTTACCTATTAAATCCTGCTAAATCGACATTTTTTTCGAAAAATTAAACGCGAATATCTCGGAAACGGTAAGAGATAGAACGTTTTTCTTTGAACGAGAGTGTTCCCAGTGAAAATCTGTATAAGATAGACCTATTAATCCTGCTAAATCGAAATTTTTTTTTCGAAACTTTAAACTCGAATATCTCGGAAACGGTAAGAGATAGAACGTTTTTCTTTGAACGAGAGTGTTCCCAGTGAAAATCTGTATGAGATAGACCTATTAAATCCTGCTAAATCGACATTTTTTTCGAAACATTAAACGCGAATATCTCAGAAACGGTAAGAGATAGAACGTTTTTCTTTGAACGAGAGTGTTCCCAGTGAAAATCTGTATAAGATAGACCTATTAAATCCTGCTAAATCGAAATTGTTTTCGAAACTTTAAGCGTAAATATATCGGAAACGGTAAGAGATAGAACGTTTTTTTTGAACGAGTGTTCCCAGTGAAAATCTGTATAAGATAGACGTATTAAATTCTGCTAAATCGTCATTTTTTTTCGAAACTTCTTACCGTTTCCGATATATTCGCGTTTAAAGTTTCGAAAAAAATGTCGATTTAGCAGGATTTAATAGGTCTATCTTATACAGATTTTCAGTGGGAACACTCTCGTTCAAAGAAAAACGTTCTATCTCTTACCGTTTCCGAAATAATTGCGTTTAGAGATAGAACGTTTTTCTTTGAACGAGTGTTCCCAGTGAAAATCTGTATAAGATAGACCTATTAAAACCTGCTAAATCGAATTTTTTTTTTCGAAACTTTAAACGCGAATATCTCGGAAACGGTACGAGATAGAACGTTTTTCTTTGAACGAGAGTGTTCCCAGTGAAAATCTGTATAAGATAGACCTATTAAATCCTGCTAAATCGACATTTTTTTCGAAACATTAAACGCGATTATCTCAGAAACGGTAAGAGATAGAACGTTTTTCTTTGAACGAGAGTGTTCCCAGTGAAAATCTGTATAAGATAGACCTATTAAATCCTGCTAAATCGAAATTGTTTTCGAAACTTTAAGCGTAAATATATCGGAAACGGTAAGAGATAGAACGTTTTTTTTGAACGAGTGTTCCCAGTGAAAATCTGTATAAGATAGACGTATTAAATTCTGCTAAATCGACATTTTTTTTCGAAACTTCTTACCGTTTCCGATATATTCGCATTTAAAGTTTCGAAAAAATGTCGATTTAGCAGGATTTAATAGGTCTATCTTATACAGATTTTCACTGGGAACACTCTCGTTCAAAGAAAAACGTTCTATCTCTTACCGTTTCCGAGATAATTGCGTTTAGAGATAGAACGTTTTTATTTGAACTATAGTGTTCCCAGTGAAAATCTGTAGAAGATAGACCTATTAATTCCTGCTAAATCGACATTTTTTTCCGAAACTTTAAACGCGAATATCTCGGAAACGGTAAGAGATAAAACGTTTTTCTTTGAACGAGAGTGTTCCCAGTGAAAATCTGTATATGATAGACCTATTAAATCCTACTAAATCGACATTTTTTTCGAAAAATTAAACGCGAATATCTCGGAAACGGTAAGAGATAGAACGTTTTTCTTTGAACGAGAGTGTTCCCAGTGAAAATCTGTATATGATAGACCTATTAAATCCTACTAAATCGACATTTTTTCCCGCAGCTTTAAACGCGAATATCTCGGAAACGGTAAGAGACAGAAAGTTTTTCTTTGAACGAGAGTGTTCCCAGTGAAAATCTGTATAAGATAGACCTATTAAATCCTGCTAAATCGACATTTTTTTTCGAAACTTTAAACGCGAATATCTCGGAAACGGTAAGAGATAGAACGATTTTCTTTGAAGGAGAGTGTTCCCAGTGAAAATCTGTATAAGATAGACCTATAAAATCCTGCTAAAACGACATTTTTTTTCGAAACTTCAAACGCGAATATCTTGGAAACGGTAAGAGATAGAACGTTTTTCTTTGAACGAGAGTGTTCCCAGTGAAAATCTGTATAAGATAGACCTATTAAATCTTGCTAAATCGCCATTTTTTTTCGAAAATTTAAACGCGAATATCTCGGAAACGGTAAGAGATACAACGTTTTTCTTTGAACGAGAGTGTTCCTAGTGAAAGTCTGTATAAGATAGACTTATTAAATCCTGCTAAATCGAATTTTTTTTTTCGAAACTTTAAACGCGAATATATCGGAAACGGTAAGAGATAGAACGTTTTTCTTGGAAGGAGAGTG
Source organism: Amphimallon solstitiale (assembly GCA_963170755.1). Lineage (NCBI taxonomy): Eukaryota > Metazoa > Arthropoda > Insecta > Coleoptera > Scarabaeidae > Amphimallon > Amphimallon solstitiale. The sequence continues at coordinate 114,957 of OY720678.1, forward strand.
TTACCAGTAAAAATCTGTATCAGATAGACCTATAAAATCCTGCTAAATCGACATTTTTTTTCGAAACTTCAAACGCGAATATCTCGGAAACGGTAAGAGATAGAACGTTTTTCTTTGAACGAGAGCGTTCCCAGTGAAAATCTGTATGAGATAGACCTATAAAATCCTGCTATATCGACATTTTTTTCGAAACTTCAAACGCGAATATCTCGGAAACGGTAAGAGATAGAACGTTTTTCTTTGAACGAGAGTGTTCCCAGTGAAAATCTGTCTCAGATAGACCTATTAAATCATGCTAAATCGACATTTTTTTTCGAAACTTTAAACGCGAATATCTCGGAAACGGTAAGAGATAGAACGTTTTTCTTTGAGCGAGAGTGTTCCCAGTGAAAATCTGTATAAGACAGACCTATTAAATCCTGCTAAATCGACATTTTTCCCCGCAACTTTAAACGCGAATATTTCGGAAACGGTAAGAGATAGAACGTTTTTCTTTGAACGAGAGTATTCCCAGTGAAAATCTGTATAAGATAGTCCTATTAAATCATGCTAAATCGACATTTTTTTTTCGAAACTTTAAACGCGAATATCTCGGAAACGGTAAGAGATAGAACGTTTTTCTTGGAAGGAGAGTGTTCCCAGTGAAAATCTGTATCAGATAGACCTATAAATTCCTGCTAAATCGACATTTTTTCCCGAAACTTTAAACGCGAATATCTCGGAAACGGTAAGAGATAGAACGTTTTTCTTTGAGCGAGAGTGTTCCCAGTGAAAATCTGTATAGGATAGACCTATTAAATTCTGCTAAATCGACATTTTTTCCCGCAACTTTGAACGCGAATATCTCGGAAACGGTAAGAGATAGAACGTTTTTCTTTGAACGAGAGTGTTCCCAGTGAAAATCTGTATAAAATAGACCTATTAAATCCTGCTAAATCGACATTTTTTTCGAAACTTTAAACGCGAATATCTCGGAAACGGTAAAAATAGAACGTTTTTCTGTGAACGATAGTGTTGCCAGTGAAAATCTGTATAAGATAGACCTATTAAATCCTGCTAAATCGACATTTTTTTTCGAAACTTCAAACGCGAATATCTCGGAAACGGTAAGAGATAGAACGTTTTTCTTTGAACGACAGTGTTCCCAGTGAAAGTCTGTATAAGATAGACTTATTAAATCCTGCTAAATCGAATTTTTTTTTCGAAACTTTAAACGCGAATATATCGGAAACGGTAAGAGATAGAACGATTTTCTTGGAAGGAGAGTGTTCCCAGTGAAAATCTGTATCAGATAGACCTATAAATTCCTGCTAAATCGACATTTTTTTCCCGAAACTTTAAACGCGAATATCTCGGAAACGGTAAGAGATAGAACGTCTTTCTTTGAGCGAAAGTGTTCCTAGTGAAAATCTGTATAGGATAGACCTATTAAATCATGCTAAATCGACATTTTTTCGAAACCTTAAACACGAACATCTCGGAAACGGTAAGAGATGGAACGTTTTTCTTTGAGCGAGAGTGTTCCCAGTGAAAATCTGTATATGATAGACCTATTAAATCCTGCTAAATCGACATTTTTTCCCGCAGCTTTAAACGCGAATATCTCGGAAACGGTAAGAGATAGAACGTTTTTCTTTTAACGAGAGTGTTCCCAGTGAAAATCTGTATAAGATAGACCTATTAAATCCTGCTAAATCGAAAGTTTTTTTCGAATCTTTAAACGCGAATATCTCGGAAACGGTAAGAGATAGAACGATTTTCTTTGAACAAGAGTGTTTCCAGTGAAAATCTGTATAAGATAGACTTATTAAATCCTGCTATATCGAATTTTTTTTTCGAAACTTTAAACGCGAATATCTCGGAAACGGGAAGAGATAGAACGCTTTTCTTTGAACGAGAGTGTTCCCAGTGAAAATCTGTATAAGCTAGACCTATAAAATCCTCCTAAAACGACATTTTTTTTCGAAACTTCAAACGCGAATATCTCGGAAACGGTAAGAGATAGAACGTTTTTCTTTGAACGAGAGTGTTCCCAGTGAAAATCTGTATAAGATAGACCTATTAAATCTTGCTAAATCGACATTTTTTTTCGAAAATTTAAACGCGAATATGTCGGAAACGGTAAGAGATACAACGTTTTTCTTTGAACGAGAGTGTTCCCAGTGAAAGTCTGTATAAGATAGACCTATTAAATCCTGCTAAATCGAAATTGTTTTCGAAACTTTAAGCGTAAATATATCGGAAACGGTAAGAGATAGAACGTTTTTTTTGAACGAGTGTTCCCAGTGAAAATCTGGATAAGATAGACGTATTAAATTCTGCTAAATCGACATTTTTTTTCGAAACTTCTTACCGTTTCCGATATATTCGCGTTTAAAGTTTCGAAGAAAAAATGTCGATTTAGCAGGATTTAATAGGTCTATCTTATACAGGCTTTCACCGGGAACACTGTCGTTCAGAGAAAAACGTTCTATCTCTTACCGTTTCCGAGATATTCGCGTTTAAAGTTTCGAAGAAAAAATGTCGATTTAGCAGGATTTAATAGGTCTATCTTATACAGACTTTCACTGGGAACACTCTCGTTCAAAGAAAAACGTTCTATCTCTTACCGTTTCCGAGATATTCGCGTTTAGAGATAGAACGTTTTTCTTTGAACGAGAGTGTTCCCAGTGAAAATCTGTATAAGATAGACCTATTAAATCCTGCCAAATCGATTTTTTTTTCCGTAACATTAAACGCGAATATCTCGGAAACGGTAAGAGATAGAACGTTTTTCTTTGAACGAGTGTGTTCCCAGTGAAAGTCTGTATAAGATAGACCTATTAAATCCTGCTAAATCGACATTTTTTCTTCGAAACTTTAAACGCGAATATCTCGGAAACGGTAAGAGATAGAACGTTTTTCTTTGAACGAGAGATGTTTCCAATGAAAATCTGTATAAATAGATAGACCTATTAAATCCCGCTAAATCGAATTTTTTTCCCGAAAATTTAAACGCTAATAGCTCGGAAACGGTAAGAGATAGAACGTTCTTCGTTGAACGAGAGTGTTCCCAGTGAAAATCTGTAGAAGATAGACCTATTAAGTCCTGCTAAATCGACATTTTTTTCCGAAACTTTAAACGCGAATATCTCGGAAACGGTAAGAGATAGAACGTTTTTCTTTGAACGAGAGTGTTCCCAGTGAAAATCTGTATAAGATAGACCTATTAAATCCTGCTAAATCGAAATTGTTTTCGAAACTTTAAGCGTAAATATATCGGAAACGGTAAGAGATAGAACGTTTTTTTTGAACGAGTGTTCCCAGTGAAAATCTGTATAAGATAGACGTATTAAATTATGCTAAATCGACATTTTTTTTCAAAACTTCTTACCGTTTCCGATATATTCGCGTTTAAAGTTTCGAAGAAAAATGTCGATTTAGCAGGATTTAATAGGTCTATCTTATACAGACTTTCACTGGGAACACTGTCGTTCAAAGAAAAACGTTCTATCTCTTACCGTTTCCGAGATATTCGCGTTTAAAGTTTCGAAGAAAAAATGTCGATTTAGCAGGATTTAATAGGTCTATCTTATACAGACTTTCACTGGGAACACTCTCGTTCAAAGAAAAACGTTCTATCTCTTACCGTTTCCGAGATATTCGCGTTTAGAGATAGAACGTTTTTCTTTGAGCGAGAGTGTTCCCAGTGAAAATCTGTATAAGATAGACCTATTAAATCCTGCTAAATCGACATTTTTTCTTCGAAACTTTAAACGCGAATATCTCGGAAACGGTAAGAGATAGAACGTTTTTCTTTGAACGAGAGTGTTTCCAATGAAAATCTGTATAAATAGATAGACCTATTAAATCCTGCTAAATCGAATTTTTTTTCCGAAAATTTAAACGCTAATATCTCGCAAACGGTAAGAGATAGAACGTTCTTCGTTGAACGAGAGTGTTCCCAGTGAAAATCTGTAGAAGATAGACCTATTAAGTCCTGCTAAATCGACATTTTTTCCCGAAACTTTAAACGCGAATATCTCGGAAACTGTAAGAGATAGAACGTTTTTCTTTGAACGAGAGTGTTCCCAGTGAAAATCTGTATAAGATAGACCTATTAAATCCTGCTAAATCGACATTTTTTTCGAAAAATTAAACGCGAATATCTCGGAAACGGTAAGAGATAGAACGTTTTTCTTTGAACGAGAGTGTTCCCAGTGAAAATCTGTATAAGATAGACCTATTAAATCCTGCTAAATCGAAATTTTTTTTCGAAACTTTAAACGCGAATATCTCGGAAACGGTAAGAGATAGAACGTTTTTCTTTGAACGAGAGTGTTCCCAGTGAAAATCTGTATGAGATAGACCTATTAAATCCTGCTAAATCGACATTTTTTCGAAACATTAAACGCGAATATCTCAGAAACAGTAAGAGATAGAACGTTTTTCTTTGAACGAGAGTGTTCCCAGTGAAAATCTGTATATGATAGACCTATTAAATCCTACTAAATCGACATTTTTTTCGAAAAATTAAACGCGAATATCTCGGAAACGGTAAGAGATAGAACGTTTTTCTTTGAACGAGAGTGTTCCCAGTGAAAATCTGTATATGATAGGCCTATTAAATCCTACTAAATCGACATTTTTTCCCGCAGCTTTAAACGCGAATATCTCGGAAACGGTAAGAGACAGAAAGTTTTTCTTTGAACGAGAGTGTTCCCAGTGAAAATCTGTATAAGATAGACCTATTAAATCCTGCTAAATCGACATTTTTTTTCGAAACTTTAAACGCGAATATCTCGGAAACGGTAAGAGATAGAACGATTTTCTTTGAACGAGAGTGTTCCCAGTGAAAATCTGTATAAGATAGACCTATAAAATCCTGCTAAAACGACATTTTTTTTCGAAACTTCAAACGCGAATATCTTGGAAACGGTAAGAGATAGAACGTTTTTCTTTGAACGAGAGTGTTCCCAGTGAAAATCTGTATAAGATAGACCTATTAAATCTTGCTAAATCGCCATTTTTTTTCGAAAATTTAAACGCGAATATCTCGGAAACGGTAAGAGATACAACGTTTTTCTTTGAACGAGAGTGTTCCTAGTGAAAGTCTGTATAAGATAGACTTATAGACTTATCCTGCTAAATCGAATTTTTTTTTTCGAAACTTTAAACGCGGATATATCGGAAACGGTAAGAGATAGAACGTTTTTCTTGGAAGGAGAGTGTTACCAGTAAAAATCTGTATCAGATAGACCTATAAAATCCTGCTAAATCGACATTTTTTTTCGAAACTTCAAACGCGAATATCTCGGAAACGGTAAGAGATAGAACGTTTTTCTTTGAACGAGAGCGTTCCCAGTGAAAATCTGTATGAGATAGACCTATAAAATCCTGCTATATCGACATTTTTTTCGAAACTTCAAACGCGAATATCTCGGAAACGGTAAGAGATAGAACGTTTTTCTTTGAACGAGAGTGTTCCCAGTGAAAATCTGTCTCAGATAGACCTATTAAATCATGCTAAATCGACATTTTTTTTCGAAACTTTAAACGCGAATATCTCGGAAACGGTAAGAGATAGAACGTTTTTCTTTGAGCGAGAGTGTTCCCAGTGAAAATCTGTATAAGACAGACCTATTAAATCCTGCTAAATCGACATTTTTCCCCGCAACTTTAAACGCGAATATCTCGGAAACGGTAAGAGATAGAACGTTTTTCTTTGAACGAGAGTATTCCCAGTGAAAATCTGTATAAGATAGTCCTATTAAATCATGCTAAATCGACATTTTTTTTTCGAAACTTTAAACGCGAATATCTCGGAAACGGTAAGAGATAGAACGTTTTTCTTGGAAGGAGAGTGTTCCCAGTGAAAATCTGTATCAGATAGACCTATAAATTCCTGCTAAATCGACATTTTTTCCCGAAACTTTAAACGCGAATATCTCGGAAACGGTAAGAGATAGAACGTTTTTCTTTGAGCGAGAGTGTTCCCAGTGAAAATCTGTATAGGATAGACCTATTAAATCCTGCTAAATCGACATCTTTTTCGAAACCTTAAACGCGAATATCTCGTAACGGTAAGAGATAGAACGTTTTTCTTTGAACGAGAGTGTTCCCAGTGAAAATCTGTATATGATAGACCTATTAAATTCTGCTAAATCGACATTTTTTCCCGCAACTTTAAACGCGAATATCTCGGAAACGGTAAGAGATAGAACGTTTTTCTTTGAACGAGAGTGTTCCCAGTGAAATTCTGTATAAGATAGACCTATCAAATCCTGCTAAACCGACATTTTTTTCGAAACTTTAAACGCGAATTTCTCGGAAACGGTAAGAGATAGAACGTTTTTCTTTGAACGAGAGTGTTCCCAGTGAAAATCTGTATAAAATAGACCTATTAAATCCTGCTAAATCGACATTTTTTTCGAAACTTTAAACGCGAATATCTCGGAAACGGTAAAAATAGAACGTTTTTCTGTGAACGATAGTGTTGCCAGTGAAAATCTGTATAAGATAGACCTATTAAATCCTGCTAAATCGACATTTTTTTTCGAAACTTCAAACGCGAATATCTCGGAAACGGTAAGAGATAGAACGTTTTTCTTTGAACGACAGTGTTCCCAGTGAAAGTCTGTATAAGATAGACTTATTAAATCCTGCTAAATCGAATTTTTTTTTTCGAAACTTTAAACGCGAATATATCGGAAACGGTAAGAGATAGAACGATTTTCTTGGAAGGAGAGTGTTCCCAGTGAAAATCTGTATCAGATAGACCTATAAATTCCTGCTAAATCGACATTTTTTTCCCGAAACTTTAAACGCGAATATCTCGGAAACGGTAAGAGATAGAACGTCTTTCTTTGAGCGAAAGTGTTCCTAGTGAAAATCTGTATAGGATAGACCTATTAAATCATGCTAAATCGACATTTTTTCGAAACCTTAAACACGAACATCTCGGAAACGGTAAGAGATGGAACGTTTTTCTTTGAACGAGAGTGTTCCCAGTGAAAATCTGTATATGATAGACCTATTAAATCCTGCTAAATCGACATTTTTTCCCGCAGCTTTAAACGCGAATATCTCGGAAACGGTAAGAGATAGAACGTTTTTCTTTTAACGAGAGTGTTCCCAGTGAAAATCTGTATAAGATAGACCTATTAAATCCTGCTAAATCGAAAGTTTTTTTCGAATCTTTAAACGCGAATATCTCGGAAACGGTAAGAGATAGAACGATTTTCTTTGAACAAGAGTGTTTCCAGTGAAAATCTGTATAAGATAGACTTATTAAATCCTGCTATATCGAATTTTTTTTTCGAAACTTTAAACGCGAATATCTCGGAAACGGGAAGAGATAGAACGCTTTTCTTTGAACGAGAGTGTTCCCAGTGAAAATCTGTATAAGCTAGACCTATAAAATCCTCCTAAAACGACATTTTTTTTCGAAACTTCAAACGCGAATATCTCGGAAACGGTAAGAGATAGAACGTTTTTCTTTGAACGAGAGTGTTCCCAGTGAAAATCTGTATAAGATAGACCTATTAAATCTTGCTAAATCGACATTTTTTTTCGAAAATTTAAACGCGAATATGTCGGAAACGGTAAGAGATACAACGTTTTTCTTTGAACGAGAGTGTTCCCAGTGAAAGTCTGTATAAGATAGACCTATTAAATCCTGCTAAATCGAAATTGTTTTCGAAACTTTAAGCGTAAATATATCGGAAACGGTAAGAGATAGAACGTTTTTTTTGAACGAGTGTTCCCAGTGAAAATCTGTATAAGATAGACGTATTAAATTCTGCTAAATCGACATTTTTTTTCGAAACTTCTTACCGTTTCCGATATATTCGCGTTTAAAGTTTCGAAGAAAAAATGTCGATTTAGCAGGATTTAATAGGTCTATCTTATACAGGCTTTCACTGGGAACACTGTCGTTCAGAGAAAAACGTTCTATCTCTTACCGTTTCCGAGATATTCGCGTTTAAAGTTTCGAAGAAAAAATGTCGATTTAGCAGGATTTAATAGGTCTATCTTATACAGACTTTCACTGGGAACACTCTCGTTCAAAGAAAAACGTTCTATCTCTTACCGTTTCCGAGATATTCGCGTTTAGAGATAGAACGTTTTTCTTTGAACGAGAGTGTTCCCAGTGAAAATCTGTATAAGATAGACCTATTAAATCCTGCCAAATCGATTTTTTTTTCCGTAACATTAAACGCGAATATCTCGGAAACGGTAAGAGATAGAACGTTTTTCTTTGAACGAGTGTGTTCCCAGTGAAAGTCTGTATAAGATAGACCTATTAAATCCTGCTAAATCGACATTTTTTCTTCGAAACTTTAAACGCGAATATCTCGGAAACGGTAAGAGATAGAACGTTTTTCTTTGAACGAGAGATGTTTCCAATGAAAATCTGTATAAATAGATAGACCTATTAAATCCTGCTAAATCGATTTTTTTTTCCGAAAATTTAAACGCTAATAGCTCGGAAACGGTAAGAGATAGAACGTTCTTCGTTGAACGAGAGTGTTCCCAGTGAAAATCTGTAGAAGATAGACCTATTAAGTCCTGCTAAATCGACATTTTTTTCCGAAACTTTAAACGCGAATATCTCGGAAACGGTAAGAGATAGAACGTTTTTCTTTGAACGAGAGTGTTCCCAGTGAAAATCTGTATAAGATAGACCTATTAAATCCAGCTAAATCGACATTTTTTTCGAAAAATTAAACGCGAATATCTCGGAAACGGTAAGAGATAGAACGTTTTTCTTTGAACGAGAGTGTTCCCAGTGAAAATCTGTATAAGATAGACCTATTAAATCCTGCTAAATCGACATTTTTTTCGAAACTTTAAACGCGAATATCTCGGAAACGGTAAGAGATAGAAAGTTTTTCTTTGAACGAGAGTGTTTCCAGTGAAAATCTGTATAAGATAGACCTATTAAATCCTGCTAAATCGAAATTTTTTCGAAACATTAAACGCGAATATCTCGGAAACGGTAAGAGATAGAAAGTTTTTCTTTGAACGAGAGTGTTCCCAGTGAAAATCTGTATAAGATAGACTTATTAAATCCTGCTAAATCGAAATTGTTTTCGAAACTTTAAGCGTAAATATATCGGAAACGGTAAGAGATAGAACGTTTTTTTTGAACGAGTGTTCCCAGTGAAAATCTGTATAAGATAGACGTATTAAATTATGCTAAATCGACATTTTTTTTCAAAACTTCTTACCGTTTCCGATATATTCGCGTTTAAAGTTTCGAAGAAAAATGTCGATTTAGCAGGATTTAATAGGTCTATCTTATACAGACTTTCACTGGGAACACTGTCGTTCAAAGAAAAACGTTCTATCTCTTACCGTTTCCGAGATATTCGCGTTTAAAGTTTCGAAGAAAAAATGTCGATTTAGCAGGATTTAATAGGTCTATCTTATACAGACTTTCACTGGGAACACTCTCGTTCAAAGAAAAACGTTCTATCTCTTACCGTTTCCGAGATATTCGCGTTTAGAGATAGAACGTTTTTCTTTGAGCGAGAGTGTTCCCAGTGAAAATCTGTATAAGATAGACCTATTAAATCCTGCTAAATCGACATTTTTTCTTCGAAACTTTAAACGCGAATATCTCGCAAACGGTAAGAGATAGAACGTTCTTCGTTGAACGAGAGTGTTCCCAGTGAAAATCTGTAGAAGATAGACCTATTAAGTCCTGCTAAATCGACATTTTTTCCCGAAACTTTAAACGCGAATATCTCGGAAACTGTAAGAGATAGAACGTTTTTCTTTGAACGAGAGTGTTCCCAGTGAAAATCTGTATAAGATAGACCTATTAAATCCTGCTAAATCGACATTTTTTTCGAAAAATTAAACGCGAATATCTCGGAAACGGTAAGAGATAGAACGTTTTTCTTTGAACGAGAGTGTTCCCAGTGAAAATCTGTATAAGATAGACCTATTAAATCCTGCTAAATCGAAATTTTTTTTCGAAACTTTAAACGCGAATATCTCGGAAACGGTAAGAGATAGAACGTTTTTCTTTGAACGAGAGTGTTCCCAGTGAAAATCTGTATGAGATAGACCTATTAAATCCTGCTAAATCGACATTTTTTCGAAACATTAAACGCGAATATCTCAGAAACAGTAAGAGATAGAACGTTTTTCTTTGAACGAGAGTGTTCCCAGTGAAAATCTGTATAAGATAGACCTATTAAATCCTGCTAAATCGAAATTGTTTTCGAAACTTTAAGCGTAAATATATCGGAAACGGTAAGAGATAGAACGTTTTTTTTGAACGAGTGTTCCCAGTGAAAATCTGTATAAGATAGACGTATTAAATTCTGCTAAATCGACATTTTTTTTTCGAAACTTTAAACGCGAATATCTCGGAAACGGTACGAGATAGAACGTTTTTCTTTGAACGAGAGTGTTCCCAGTGAAAATCTGTATAAGATAGACCTATTAAATCCTGCTAAATCGACATTTTTTTCGAAAAATTAAACGCGAATATCTCGGAAACGGTAAGAGATAGAACGTTTTTCTTTGAACGAGAGTGTTCCCAATGAAAATCTGTATAAGATAGAAATATTAAATCCTGCTAAATCGAAATTTTTTTTCGAAACTTTAAACTCGAATATCTCGGAAACGGTAAGAGATAGAACGTTTTTCTTTGAACGAGAGTGTTCCCAGTGAAAATCTGTATGAGATAGACCTATTAAATCCTGCTAAATCGACATTTTTTTCGAAACATTAAACGCGAATATCTCAGAAACGGTAAGAGATAGAACGTTTTTCTTTGAACGAGAGTGTTCCCAGTGAAAATCTGTATAAGATAGACCTATTAAATCCTGCTAAATCGAAATTGTTTTCGAAACTTTAAGCGTAAATATATCGGAAACGGTAAGAGATAGAACGTTTTTTTTGAACGAGTGTTCCCAGTGAAAATCTGTATAAGATAGACGTATTAAATTCTGCTAAATCGTCATTTTTTTTCGAATCTTCTTACCGTTTCCGATATATTCGCGTTTAAAGTTTCGAAAAAAATGTCGATTTAGCAGGATTTAATAGGTCTATCTTATACAGATTTTCAGTGGGAACACTCTCGTTCAAAGAAAAACGTTCTATCTCTTACCGTTTCCGAAATAATTGCGTTTAGAGATACAACGTTTTTCTTTGAACGAGTGTTCCCAGTGAAAATCTGTATAAGATAGACCTATTAAAACCTGCTAAATCGAATTTTTTTTTTCGAAACTTTAAACGCGAATATCTCGGAAACGGTACGAGATAGAACGTTTTTCTTTGAACGAGAGTGTTCCCAGTGAAAATCTGTATAAGATAGACCTATTAAATCCTGCTAAATCGACATTTTTTTCGAAACATTAAACGCGAATATCTCAGAAACGGTAAGAGATAGAACGTTTTTCTTTGAACGAGAGTGTTCCCAGTGAAAATCTGTATAAGATAGACCTATTAAATCCTGCAAAATCGAAATTGTTTTCGAAACTTTAAGCGTAAATATATCGGAAACGGTAAGAGATAGAACGTTTTTTTTGAACGAGTGTTCCCAGTGAAAATCTGTATAAGATAGACGTATTAAATTCTGCTAAATCGACATTTTTTTTCGAAACTTCTTACCGTTTCCGATATATTCGCATTTAAAGTTTCGAAAAAATGTCGATTTAGCAGGATTTAATAGGTCTATCTTATACAGATTTTCACTGGGAACACTCTCGTTCAAAGAAAAACGTTCTATCTCTTACCGTTTCCGAGATAATTGCGTTTAGAGATAGAACGTTTTTATTTGAACAATAGTGTTCCCAGTGAAAATCTGTATAAGATAGACGTATTAAATTCTGCTAAATCGACATTTTTTTTCGAAACTTCTTACCGTTTCCGATATATTCGCATTTAAAGTTTCGAAAAAATGTCGATTTAGCAGGATTTAATAGGTCTATCTTATACAGATTTTCACTGGGAACACTCTCGTTCAAAGAAAAACGTTCTATCTCTTACCGTTTCCGAGATAATTGCGTTTAGAGATAGAACGTTTTTATTTGAACAATAGTGTTCCCAGTGAAAATCTGTAGAAGATAGACCTATTAATTCCTGCTAAATCGACATTTTTTCCGAAACTTTAAACGCGAATATCTCGGAAACGGTAAGAGATAAAACGTTTTTCTTTGAACGAGAGTGTTCCCAGTGAAAATCTGTATATGATAGACCTATTAAATCCTGCTAAATCGACATTTTTTTCGAAACATTAAACGCGAATATCTCAGAAACGGTAAGAGATAGAACGTTTTTCTTTGAACGAGAGTGTTCCCAGTGAAAATCTGTATAAGATAGACCTATTAAATCCTGCAAAATCGAAATTGTTTTCGAAACTTTAAGCGTAAATATATCGGAAACGGTAAGAGATAGAACGTTTTTTTTGAACGAGTGTTCCCAGTGAAAATCTGTATAAGATAGACGTATTAAATTCTGCTAAATCGACATTTTTTTTCGAAACTTCTTACCGTTTCCGATATATTCGCATTTAAAGTTTCGAAAAAATGTCGATTTAGCAGGATTTAATAGGTCTATCTTATACAGATTTTCACTGGGAACACTCTCGTTCAAAGAAAAACGTTCTATCTCTTACCGTTTCCGAGATAATTGCGTTTAGAGATAGAACGTTTTTATTTGAACAATAGTGTTCCCAGTGAAAATCTGTAGAAGATAGACCTATTAATTCCTGCTAAATCGACATTTTTTCCGAAACTTTAAACGCGAATATCTCGGAAACGGTAAGAGATAAAACGTTTTTCTTTGAACGAGAGTGTTCCCAGTGAAAATCTGTATATGATAGACCTATTAAATCCTACTAAATCGACATTTTTTTCGAAAAATTAAACGCGAATATCTCGGAAACGGTAAGAGATAGAACGTTTTTCTTTGAACGAGAGTGTTCCCAGTGAAAATCTGTATATGATAGACCTATTAAATCCTACTAAATCGACATTTTTTCCCGCAGCTTTAAACGCGAATATCTCGGAAACGGTAAGAGACAGAACGTTTTTCTTTGAACGAGAGTGTTCCCAGTGAAAATCTGTATAAGATAGACCTATTAAATCCTGCTAAATCGACATTTTTTTTCGAAACTTTAAACGCGAATATCTCGGAAACGGTAAGAGATAGAACGATTTTCTTTGAACGAGAGTGTTCCCAGTGAAAATCTGTATAAGATAGACCTATAAAATCCTGCTAAAACGACATTTTTTTTCGAAACTTCAAACGCGAATATCTCGGAAACGGTAAGAGATAGAACGTTTTTCTTTGAACGAGAGTGTTCCCAGTGAAAATCTGTATAAGATAGACCTATTAAATCTTGCTAAATCGCCATTTTTTTCCGAAAATTTAAACGCGAATATCTCGGAAACGGTAAGAGATACAACGTTTTTCTTTGAACGAGAGTGTTCCTAGTGAAAGTCTGTATAAGATAGACTTATTAAATCCTGCTAAATCGAATTTTTTTTTTCGAAACTTTAAACGCGAATATCTCGGAAACGGTAAGAGATAGAACGTTTTTCTTTGAACGAGAGCGTTCCCAGTGAAAATCTGTATGAGATAGACCTATAAAATCCTGCTATATCGACATTTTTTTCGAAACTTCAAACGCGAATATCTCGGAAACGGTAAGAGATAGAACGTTTTTCTTTGAACGAGAGTGTTCCCAGTGAAAATCTGTCTCAGATAGACCTATTAAATCATGCTAAATCGACATTTTTTTTCGAAACTTTAAACGCGAATATCTCGGAAACGGTAAGAGATAGAACGTTTTTCTTTGAGCGAGAGTGTTCCCAGTGAAAATCTGTATAAGACAGACCTATTAAATCCTGCTAAATCGACATTATTCCCCGCAACTTTAAACGCGAATATCTCGGAAACGGTAAGAGATAGAACGTTTTTCTTTGAACGAGAGTATTCCCAGTGAAAATCTGTATAAGATAGACCTATTAAATCATGCTAAATCGACATTTTTTTTCGAAACTTTAAACGCGAATATCTCGGAAACGGTAAGAGATAGAACGTTTTTCTTGGAAGGAGAGTGTTCCCAGTGAAAATCTGTATCAGATAGACCTATAAATTCCTGCTAAATCGACATTTTTTCCCGAAACTTTAAACGCGAATATCTCGGAAACGGTAAGAGATAGAACGTTTTTCTTTGAGCGAGAGTGTTCCCAGTGAAAATCTGTATAGGATAGACCTATTAAATCCTGCTAAATCGACATCTTTTTCGAAACCTTAAACGCGAATATCTCGTAACGGTAAGAGATAGAACGTTTTTCTTTGAACGAGAGTGTTCCCAGTGAAAATCTGTATATGATAGACCTATTAAATCTTGCTAAATCGACATTTTTTCCCGCAACTTTAAACGCGAATATCTCGGAAACGGTAAGAGATAGAACGTTTTTCTTTGAACGAGAGTGTTCCCAGTGAAATTCTGTATAAGATAGACCTATCAAATCCTGCTAAACCGACATTTTTTTCGAAACTTTAAACGCGAATTTCTCGGAAACGGTAAGAGATAGAACGTTTTTCTTTGAACGAGAGTGTTCCCAGTGAAAATCTGTATAAAATAGACCTATTAAATCCTGCTAAATCGACATTTTTTTCGAAACTTTAAACGCGAATATCTCGGAAACGGTAATAATAGAACGTTTTTCTGTGAACGATAGTGTTGCCAGTGAAAATCTGTATAAGATAGACCTATTAAATCCTGCTAAATCGACATTTTTTTTCGAAACTTCAAACGCGAATATCTCGGAAACGGTAAGAGATAGAACGTTTTTCTTTGAACGACAGTGTTCCCAGTGAAAGTCTGTATAAGATAGACTTATTAAATCCTGCTAAATCGAATTTTTTTTTCGAAACTTTAAACGCGAATATCTCGGAAACGGTAAGAGATAGAACGTCTTTCTTTGAGCGAAAGTGTTCCTAGTGAAAATCTGTATAGGATAGACCTATTAAATCATGCTAAATCGACATTTTTTCGAAACCTTAAACACGAATATCTCGGAAACGGTAAGAGATGGAACGTTTTTCTTTGAACGAGAGTGTTCCCAGTGAAAATCTGTATATGATAGACCTATTAAATCCTGCTAAATCGACATTTTTTCCCGCAGCTTTAAACGCGAATATCTCGGAAACGGTAAGAGATAGAACGTTTTTCTTTTAACGAGAGTGTTCCCAGTGAAAATCTGTATAAGATAGACCTATTAAATCCTGCTAAATCGAAAGTTTTTTTCGAATCTTTAAACGCGAATATCTCGGAAACGGTAAGAGATAGAACGATTTTCTTTGAACAAGAGTGTTTCCAGTGAAAATCTGTATAAGATAGACTTATTAAATCCTGCTATATCGAATTTTTTTTTCGAAACTTTAAACGCGAATATCTCGGAAACGGGAAGAGATAGAACGCTTTTCTTTGAACGAGAGTGTTCCCAGTGAAAATCTGTATAAGCTAGACCTATAAAATCCTGCTAAAACGACATTTTTTTTCGAAACTTCAAACGCGAATATCTCGGAAACGGTAAGAGATAGAACGTTTTTCTTTGAACGAGAGGGTTCCCAGTGAAAATCTGTATAAGATAGACCTATTAAATCTTGCTAAATCGACATTTTTTTTCGAAAATTTAAACGCGAATATGTCGGAAACGGTAAGAGATACAACGTTTTTCTTTGAACGAGAGTGTTCCCAGTGAAAGTCTGTATAAGATAGACTTATTAAATCCTGCTAAATCGATTTTTTTTTTTCGAAACTTTAAACGCGAATATATCGGAAACGGTAAGAGATAGAACGTTTTTCTTGGAAGGAGAGTGTTCCCAGTGAAAATCTGTATCAGATAGACCTATAAAATCCTGCTAAATCGACATTTTTTTTCGAAACTTCAAACGCGAATATTTCGGAAACGGTAAGAGATAGAACGTTTTTCTTTGAACGATAGCGTTCCCAGTGAAAATCTGTATAAGATAGACCTATAAAATCCTGCTAAATCGACATTTTTTTCGAAACTTCAAACGCGAATATCTCGGAAACGGTAAGAGATAGAATGTTTTTAATTGAACGAGAGTGTTCCCAGTGAAAATCTGTTTATACAGATTTTATAGGTCTATCTTATACCTATAAAATCCTGCTAAATCGACATTTTTTTTCGAAACTTCAAATGCGAATATCTCGGAAACGGTAAGAGATAGAACGTTTTTCTTTGAACGAGAGTGTTCCCAGTGAAAATCTGTATACGATTCACCTATTAAATCATGCTAAATCGACATTTTCTTTTCGAAACTTTAAACGCGAATATCTCGGAAACGGTAAGAGATAGAACGTTCTTCTTTGAACGAAAGTGTTCCCAGTGAAAATCTGTATAAGATAGACCTATAAAATCCTGCTAAATCGACATTTTTTTCGAAACTTCAAACGCGAATATCTCGGAAACGGTAAGAGATAGAACGTTTTTCTTTGAACGAGAGTGTTCCCAGTGAAAATCTGTATAAGATAGACCTATTAAATCATGCTAATTCGACATTTTTTTCGAAACTTTAAACGCGAATATCTCGGAAACGGTAAGAGATAGAACGTTTTTCTTTGAACGAGAGTATTCCCAGTGAAAATCTGTACAAGATTGACCTATAAAATCCTGCTAAATCGACATTTTTTTCGAAACTTTAAACGCGAATATCTCGTAACGGTAAGAGATAGAACGTTTTTCTTTGAACGAGAGTGTTCCCAGTGAAAATCTGTATAAGATAGACTTATTAAATCCTGCTAAATCGACATTTTTTTTCGAAACTTCAAACGCGAATATCTCGGAAACGGTAAGAGATAGAACGTTTTTCTTTGAACGAGAGTGTTCCCAGTGAAAATCTGTATAAGATTGACCTATTAAATCATGCTAAATCGACATTTTTTTTCGAAACTTTAAACGCGAATATCTCGGAAACGGTAAGAGATAGAACGTTCTTCTTTGAACGAGAGTGTTCCCAGTGAAAATCTGTATAAGATAGACTTATTAAATCCTGCTAAATCGACATTTTCCCCCCGAAACTTTAAACGCGAGTATCTCGGAAACGGTAAGAGATAGAACGTTTTTCTTTGAGCGAGAGTGTTCCCAGTGAAAATCTGTATAAGACAGACTTATTAAATCCTGCTAAATCGATTTTTCTTTTCGATCCTTTAAACGCGAATATCTCGGAAACGGTAAAAAGAGAACGTTTTTCTGTGAACGATAGTGTTGCCAGTGAAAATCTGTATAAGATAGACCTATTAAATCCTGCTAAATCGACATTTTTTTTCGAAACTTCAAACGCGAATATCTCGGAAACGGTAAGAGATAGAACGTTTTTCTTTGAACGACAGTGTTCCCAGTGAAAGTCTGTATAAGATAGACTTATTAAATCCTGCTAAATCGAATTTTTTTTTCGAAACTTTAAACGCGAATATCTCGGAAACGGTAAGAGATAGAACGTCTTTCTTTGAGCGAAAATGTTCCTAGTGAAAATCTGTATAAAATAGACCTATTAAATCCTGCTAAATCGACATTTTTTTCGAAACTTTAAACGCGAATATCTCGGAAACGGTAAAAATAGAACGTTTTTCTGTGAACGATAGTGTTGCCAGTGAAAATCTGTATAAGATAGACCTATTAAATCCTGCTAAATCGACATTTTTTTTCGAAACTTCAAACGCGAATATCTCGGAAACGGTAAGAGATAGAACGTTTTTCTTTGAACGACAGTGTTCCCAGTGAAAGTCTGTATAAGATAGACTTATTAAATCCTGCTAAATCGAATTTTTTTCGAAACTTTAAACGCGAATATCTCGGAAACGGTAAGAGATAGAACGTCTTTCTTTGAGCGAAAGTGTTCCTAGTGAAAATCTGTATAGGATAGACCTATTAAATCATGCTAAATCGACATTTTTTCGAAACCTTAAACACGAATATCTCGGAAACGGTAAGAGATGGAACGTTTTTCTTTGAACGAGAGTGTTCCCAGTGAAAATCTGTATATGATAGACCTATTAAATCCTGCAAAATCGATATTTTTTCCCGCAGCTTTAAACGCGAATATCTCGGAAACGGTAAGAGATAGAACGTTTTTCTTTTAACGAGAGTGTTCCCAGTGAAAATCTGTATAAGATAGACCTATTAAATCCTGCTAAATCGAAAGTTTTTTTCGAATCCTTAAACGCGAATATCTCGGAAACGGTAAGAGATAGAACGATTTTCTTTGAACAAGAGTGTTTCCAGTGAAAATCTGTATAAGATAGACTTATTAAATCCTGCTATATCGAATTTTTTTTTCGAAACTTTAAACGCGAATATCTCGGAAACGGGAAGAGATAGAACGCTTTTCTTTGAACGAGAGTGTTCCCAGTGAAAATCTGTATAAGCTAGACCTATAAAATCCTGCTAAAACGACATTTTTTTTCGAAACTTCAAACGCGAATATCTCGGAAACGGTAAGAGATAGAACGTTTTTCTTTGAACGAGAGGGTTCCCAGTGAAAATCTGTATAAGATAGACCTATTAAATCTTGCTAAATCGACATTTTTTTTCGAAAATTTAAACGCGAATATGTCGGAAACGGTAAGAGATACAACGTTTTTCCTTGAACGAGAGTGTTCCCAGGGAAAGTCTGTATAAGATAGACTTATTAAATCCTGCTAAATCGATTTTTTTTTTCGAAACTTTAAACGCGAATATATCGGAAACGGTAAGAGATAGAACGTTTTTCTTGGAAGGAGAGTGTTCCCAGTGAAAATCTGTATCAGATAGACCTATAAAATCCTGCTAAATCGACATTTTTTTTCGAAACTTCAAACGCGAATATTTCGGAAACGGTAAGAGATAGAACGTTTTTCTTTGAACGATAGCGTTCCCAGTGAAAATCTGTATAAGATAGACCTATAAAATCCTGCTAAATCGACATTTTTTTCGAAACTTCAAACGCGAATATCTCGGAAACGGTAAGAGATAGAACGTTTTTAATTGAACGAGAGTGTTCCCAGTGAAAATCTGTTTATACAGATTTTATAGGTCTATCTTATACCTATAAAATCCTGCTAAATCGACATTTTTTTCCGAAACTTCAAATGCGAATATCTCGGAAACGGTAAGAGATAGAACGTTTTTCTTTGAACGAGAGTGTTCCCAGTGAAAATCTGTATACGATTCACCTATTAAATCATGCTAAATCGACATTTTCTTTTCGAAACTTTAAACGCGAATATCTCGGAAACGGTAAGAGATAGAACGTTCTTCTTTGAACGAAAGTGTTCCCAGTGAAAATCTGTATAAGATAGACCTATAAAATCCTGCTAAATCGACATTTTTTTCGAAACTTCAAACGCGAATATCTCGGAAACGGTAAGAGATAGAACGTTTTTCTTTGAACGAGAGTGTTCCCAGTGAAAATCTGTATAAGATAGACCTATTAAATCATGCTAATTCGACATTTTTTTCGAAACTTTAAACGCGAATATCTCGGAAACGGTAAGAGATAGAAAGTTTTTCTTTGAACGAGAGTATTCCCAGTGAAAATCTGTACAAGATTGACCTATAAAATCCTGCTAAATCGACATTTTTTTTCGAAACTTTAAACGCGAATATCTCGTAACGGTAAGAGATAGAACGTTTTTCTTTGAACGAGAGTGTTCCCAGTGAAAATCTGTATAAGATAGACTTATTAAATCCTGCTAAATCGACATTTTTTTTCGAAACTTCAAACGCGAATATCTCGGAAACGGTAAGAGATAGAACGTTTTTCTTTGAACGAGAGTGTTCCCAGTGAAAATCTGTATAAGATTGACCTATTAAATCATGCTAAATCGACATTTTTTTTCGAAACTTTAAACGCGAATATCTCGGAAACGGTAAGAGATAGAACGTTCTTCTTTGAACGAGAGTGTTCCCAGTGAAAATCTGTATAAGATAGACTTATTAAATCCTGTTAAATCGACATTTTCCCCCCGAAACTTTAAACGCGAGTATCTCGGAAACGGTAAGAGATAGAACGTTTTTCTTTGAGCGAGAGTGTTCCCAGTGAAAATCTGTATAAGACAGACTTATTAAATCCTGCTAAATCGATTTTTCTTTTCGATCCTTTAAACGTGAATATCTCGTAACGGTAAGAGATAGAACGTTTTTCTTTGAACGAGAGTGTTCCCAGTGAAAGTCTGTATAAGATAGACTTATTAAATCCTGCTAATTCGATTTTTTTTTTCGAAACTTTAAACGCGAATATATCGGAAACGGTAAGAGATAGAACGTTTTTCTTGGAAGGAGAGTGTTCCCAGTGAAAATCTGTATAGGATAGACCTATTAAATCATGCTAAATCGACATTTTTTTTCGAAACTTTAAACGCGAATATCTCGGAAACGGTAAGAGATAGAACGTTCTTCTTTGAACGAGAGTGTTCCCAGTGAAAGTCTGTATAAGATAGGCCTACCAAATCCTGCTAAACCGACATTTTTTTCGAAACTTTAAACGCGAATATCTCGGAAACGGTAAGAGATAGAAAATATTTCTTGGAAGGAGAGTGTTCCCAGTGAAAATCTGTATCAGATAGACCTATAAATTCCTGCTAAATCGACATTTTTTCCCCGAAACTTTAAACGCGAATATCTCGGAAACGGTAAGAGATAGAACATTTTTCTTTGAGCGAGAGTGTTCCCAGTGAAAATCTGTATAGGATAGACCTATTAAATCCTGCTAAATCGACATTTTTTTCGAAACCTTAAACGCGAATATCTCGTAACGGTAAGAGATAGAACGTTTTTCTTTGAACGAGAGTGTTCCCAGTGAAAATCTGTATATGATAGACCTATTAAATCCTGCTAAATCGACATTTTTTCCCGCAACTTTAAACGCGAATATCTCGGAAACGGTAAGAGCTAGAACGTTTTTCTTTGAACGAGAGTGTTCCCAGTGAAAATCTGTATAAGATAGACCTATAAAATCCTGCTAAATCGACATTTTTTTTCGAAACTTCAAACGCGAATATCTCGGAAACGGTAAGAGATAGAACGTTTTTCTTTGAACGAGAGTGTTCCCAGTGAAAATCTGTATAAAATAGACCTATTAAATCCTGCTAAATCGACATTTTTTCCCCGAAACTTTAAAAGCGAATATCTCGGAAACGGTAAAAATAGAACGTTTTTCTTTGAAAGATAGTGTTGCCAGTGAAAATCTGTATAAGATAGACCTATTAAATCCTGCTAAACCGACATTTTTTTTCGAAACTTTAAACGCGAATATCTCGGAAACAGTAAGAGATAGAACGTTTTTCTTTGAACGAGAGTGTTCCCAGTGACAATCTGTATAAGATAGACCTATTAAATGCTGCTAAATCGACTTTTTTTCGAAACTTTAAACGCGAATATCTCGGAAACGGTAAGAGATAGAACGATTTTATTTGAACGAGAGTGTTCCCAGTGAAAATCTGTATAAGATAGACATTGCATTATGCATTATTAAGTCCTGCTAAAACGATTTTTTTTCGAAACTTTAAACGCGAATATCTCGTAACGGTAAGAGATAGAACGTTTTTCTTTGAACGAGTGTGTTCCCAGTGAAAATCTGTATAAGATAGACTAATTAAATCCTGCTAAATCGAATTTTTTTTTCGAAACTTTTTACGCGAATATATCGGAAACGGTAAGAGATAGAACGTTTTTCTTGGAAGGAGAGTGTTCCCAGTGAAAATCTGTATATGATAGACCTCATAAATCCTGCAAAATCGACATTTTTTTTCGGAACTTTAAACGCGAATATCTCGGAAACGGTAGGAGATAGAACGTTTTTCTTTGAACGAGAGTGTTCCCAGTGAAAATCTGTATACGATAGACCTATTAAATCCTGCTAAAACGAATTTTATTTTTCGAAACTTTAAACGCGAATATCTCGAAAACGGTAGAGATAGAACGTTTTTCTATGAGCGAGAGTGTTCCCAGTGAAAATCTGTGTAAAGATAGACCTATTAAATCCTGCTAAATCGACATTTTTCCCGAAACTTTAAACGCGAATATCTCGGAAACGGTAAGAGATAGAACGTTTTTCTTTGAACGAGAGTGTTCCCAGTGAAAATCTGTATAAGATAGAAATATTAAATAGAGGTGGTCATTTTTGGCATTATTACGGCCCGGCCCAGCCCGGCTCGGCATAACAGTCAGTCCGGCCCGGCCCGGCATAACCGTCGGCCCGGCCCGGCTCGGCTCGGCCCGACAGCCCGACCCGGCTCGACATGCCGAGCTCGGCCCGACTTGCCGAGCCGGCTCGACTTGCCGAGCCGGCCCGACATGTCGAGCTCGGCCCGACTTGCCGAGCCGGCCCGACATGTCGAGCTCGGCCCGACTTGCCGAGCCGGCCCGGCATGTCGAGCCGGCCCGGTTCCATTTGCCCAGTCACAACGTATGATGATGTACTTATTGAACGTGCACGGTCAGCTGGCATGTATGTGCACCGTTGTTATCTGTTTATTTAAATATTATAGCTGCGTGTTCGCCGTCAAATAATATTTATTGACACAATAAAAAATACAAAATATATAAAACAAAAATAGCAACACAAAGTATGTATATATTGCAACAAAACATTGCTAAATAATTAATATTTAAAAAAAATTAAAACCTTTAATATGTATAAATAACAGTTGGAGAATTGATAGCAGTATATTTGTGCAAAAGTCAACGTCATAGGTTTAATTAATTCTTAAATAGGTATGGAAGGTATCCCTATTCTTTATTTTTTACAGCAGAATGGTTTTATACATTTAAAATTCATATTAGATGCAATTTCAGGAGATTTTCTTCGTTTAAACACATTTTTGAAAAATATTGCAAATAATATATATTGTAAGAGTTTTGAATATATAAAATGTAAACAAATATTCTATATAAGCACATTTATAATTCCTTACTACCTAGTATGCAAAAAAAAATAGTTACAAAAAGGACACCTTAATTATTGAACATAAAAATAAAATTTTATGAACATTGGGTGGGTTCGATTAACTACGTTGCTATTCTAATGTTCGTCCAGCAATAGAAAATGCCCTTTTACTGAGCGTAATAGTAGCAGGTTGGCTAGTACATACTGTTTATCAAGTTTAAATAACTGAGGAAATACTTCAATTTTTATCAAAATTTGGTGTAATATTTTTATGATGATTAATATATGTCAAATTCATTCTCAATGTTAAAACTGATGAATGCAGTTCGTTTATCTGCGTATCGAAAAAAAATCCTGTTAATGTAGATGTTGATAATTTCGACGAAGGTATTTCCTCTATTCTTGTTAATTTAAAATATTTTTTCATGGGCGGATATAAACATGTACCTGTTTTATGAACAAATTTGATAGCATACTTTTCTCTCAAACCTTCACTTATACAAAATTTTAAATTTTTAATATGTACGTTTTTATTGGGTTGTATTATTAAGTAAGCAGATAGTTTTTTAAACCAAGGTAAAATTAAACTATTGTGGGAATTTGATCAAAACCTACTTCTAAGGTGGCTCTATTAAATGACTCCAGTAAATTAATTACATCTAACAATATTAGGTCTACACATTGAATTTTCTAGAGTTCTTGTTTCTGTAATAATAATTCCTCAATTGAATGGAAAACTAATAGTACCTATGTATGTTAACGTAATTAATATTCCATCTAGAACGGCTTGTTTTATAGATTTCTTCAATTTTGAAGTTAAACCTGCTTTTTTAAAAAACATGTCTAGGTCTTTGCAGTTTTGAATCATGACACAAACTGGATTGGATGCAATTCTGCTGCTGTCTATTTTAGACAATTATTTATTATTAAATTATATTATGTCCAGCGCAAGAAATTCTTCAGTAATTCTTGAACGCACTACAAAGGTTTGAGGCATTATTTGTTACAAAACCTATGTAATCCTGTTGAATAACTGCACTAATTCAAAATTCGAAAATTTAAGGAAATCCTTTTTAATAATAAATAAATTTTCTTATTGTTCATTATCTCCAAAATAATTAAAAAATATTTCAAAGCAAAACCTTGTTTTATGATATATCCCGTTAAAGTAATATAGAATATTTGCTTGTATAGCCTGACCAAAAATTTATGGTGAATGGTATTTCATCCTCGTAGAAAGCTTTATACCAAATTTTATTACTGATTGTTTATTTATCAAACTGAATTTATTTCATCAGACATAGTTATTACAACGAACGACAATTATTATTAGTAGTACGAGATTATTGGTGTTTTGCCAGCGCGAGGTCAATAATACATTGACTGTACATATTGTTTTATATTTCTTCATTTGGGAAACTAAAGAAGATTATATGACTGCCTATATATCTAAACAAATATATTTCATTCTACACTTAATATTTCCCTTTACAAATCAGATAAAGCACTTGTGAACATATTTTTTTACACACGAACTAAAGACTAGGTAATGTTATGGTTTTTAATATCCATACAATATATTGATTTACAATTGTGTTATTACATATAATTTTTCAATTCTTAAAAGTATATTTTTATCAATGTAAAGAATTAATCATTTAAATGTTCATTTGATGTTCATAGGTTGATGAGATTTTTGTGTTGATCTGGTTGTCGTAGAGGAAAAATAAGGTTTTCTTTCTTCTATGTTTGTATTTCTAGAATCTGTTAAAGAGAAATTAAAAAAACATTATTATTATTGTCAAATATGATGTATTATATTTTATGTACAAAATTGTTTAATTAACGATGATGTGACGAGTATTGTAAACGTAAATAATTGATTTAGAGTATAAACTAATTGGAATTAAATTTTCCCGCCATAATTTGAACAGGTGTTAATGAAAGAAATATTTTGACAGTTCCTGAAATGAGAATTTATAAATTGAATGACAATTGTGTGAAATGTTTTGAAATTAGGTTTTTTAAATGTAAAAAGAATAATTAATACATGTAGTAATAAATTATAAGGATGTAAATATTCGAAAGTAAATAGTAAAGAGATATTTTGAATTATAAAGGTAGGTGTAGATTTCTGATTGGAGAATTTAAAAAAAAATTGTAAAAGGGTTGCTTAGGTGATGGAAAAAAAAACAAGGAGGAGATGAAAAATAATTTTCATACGACGCGGTTATTTTTATCTTTGAATAAAAAATAATTCATTGATAATTTCTAAAATACAGCGAATTTTGTGCTTAAAAGCGTTGAAAGTTATTAATTTAACAAAGGCAGAGTGAATAAAACAGTAAACAGTGAAAGAAACATACAAAATTTATGTGATATCTATAAAACATAGGTATCAAAATTGATAGATAAAGGAAAGGAATATTTAAAAGGTTGAATTATAATTTATCACGAGTACTTACATAAATAGAAGATTATCCATAGACGAATTCCAAGGTGTATTTTCAAGATTAACCATAAACGAAGAGTTGCAGTATTTTATCGTGTATAGGCTTACGAAGAGAATTTTTCTGAGACCGAACGAGTATTTCCATAACAGACCGAACGTGTAATTCCAAAGGAGACCGAACGTGTGTTTCCAAATCAGACCGAACAAGTAGGCATCATTTCTTCTAGAGTAGCAGTATTATGTTATGCAGAGAACTTCGAAGAGAATTTTTCTGAGTCAGAACGTGCATATCCAAAGGAGTCCATTATAAAGGAATACAAGAAGGACGTCGAAGATCGGAGAATATCGGAGAACATCATCAAGATATCAAGTCCAGGTCATACAACAGTAGCAACAGCACCTACAAGTAAATATACCTTAACATTTGAAGTAATATAAAGTATATTGGTACTATTCGATTTAAAATTAACATATTTTATATTAATATTTAGGAAAGTTATTCACTTTTACACCCGAATGTATTGAATTAAGAATAAGAAAAGCAATACCTTATTTGTAGTAATATTACAATTTGCATTCCATAGAAATCTCATCAACAATTGAATGTTTACAACTATAAATAAAATACATTATTAGTCAATCGTAGAAAACATACAAGTCGTCATTCCACAAACTTACTTGCTACAGTTATGTCAGTATCTCTCATGGTTTATTTTGATATTTTCTAACCAACGTCAATGCATCGTAGTTAAATAATTTTTCAATAATATTTATTTTCATTTGTGTATCTGATCAACACATCATTATACCATTATTAGCTTGAGCAGTTTGTTTTCTTTCATTTGTAGCATTAATTATGTGTTTTTACAAACAAAGCAGCTGATCTACAAGAGTGTGTAACACTAAAATCCTAAAAATATTGAATTAATTTAACCTGAAAAAGACCCATCAAAATTTGTAATACTTACGTGTTTAGTCGTAGTTCTACAAAGTACAAGCAAATAATCAGTCACAATGGACCATTAAACACCCCTGATGTTATATAAAAATAGTATTTTATAAAGAATACGTGCAATTCAATCGATAATAAACAAATCATAAGTTAGGTTATATTTCTTGACATGTAATGTAAAATATCCCTCCCATTTTTATCATGTATTGGTATAGGGTTCAAAGAATATAGTCCTACCAGTTCAATTAATAAGACAAGGAGAAATAAAATTTTATATTTATTAAATTTGAGTATTAGCCGAGGCATTTTAAAAAATAATATTAGTAGTAAAAAAAATTAGGTGTTAAAAATAATACTCTTCCAACACACATATAAATACATTTAGTGCACGAACTTGGAACATTATTAGAGGATAGTTTGTTGAAAATAACGATCATCCAACCCTTATACAGGTACATTTGGCTGGCCCAATTTGGGGCAACAATATTAAGACAATTGGTGCTCAACGTAGAGGTATAACGGTTAGTATAGTGTATTTGTTGCTGGCCCAACTTGGAGCTACGTATACTAATACATTTTTGGTGCCCGAACGTTGGGGCAAGAGAAAAGAAAGGTTTCTGGTTATTTGTGTATTTTGTAGAATAATAAAAACACAGATTTATTAGGTACATTTATTTAGTTTATCGCAATTTGGTATTACATGTGATACATTGGTGCATAATTGTGCGTATTAAAGATACATATAAAATATTTTATATAGAGTGCATACATATTAGTACAATTTTAAAAATATTTAACAAAAATGGATACAAGATCTAAATCTAGTATGAAACAGACTCCAGGTACCAGTGAGAGCGGAGAAGATAGTGAACAGGAAAGAGGTGATACACAACAAATTATACCAAGTAGGAACATAGAAGATATGTTAAAAGCTATTTTAGAGGAGAATAAGAAAAATCAAGAGAAATATGAGAAAAATAGAGAACTAGATCAAGAGAAAAATGAGAAGTTATTGGAGAATATGGAAAAGTCTAATCAAGAGAAAAATGAGAAGTTATTGGAGAAAATGGAAAAGTCTATTAGAGAAGAAAATAAGAAAATAAAGGAGGATATTTTCGAGGTTTTGGAGAAGAAGTTAGAGAAGTTTGGGGATGATAATAAGAAAATAAATGAAAATCTTGTGAGTCTAAATGAAAAAATTGATCAGATTAATGAAAATATGAAAACAAAATTAGAGGAAGGATTAAACAATTTAGAAGAGAAATTTATAAAAGAAATAGAGAAGAAGAATGAAAGTAATAAAGTAGAGATTTTAGAAACTATAGAGAATAAACCTGGAGAAGTAGAACTAGTTAGTGGAAATCATTGTATAAATATAAAAATAACTGAGTTGAATAAGGTAACAGATATGGGTTCTTATTTAGATTACAGTGAGTGTACTAACTCGAATATGAACATGTTTAAGAAACAAGAATTTGCTGTGTCAAGATGTTTCAGTGATTTTATAGGTCTTTATATTAAGTTCACTGGAGAACATTTTAAAGCTGGAGGTAATATGTTACCAACACCTATGGGAAGTGTTATTGAAAATGGAATGGTTAAAATGTACAGTCAACAAGAAGGAACTGCTAATGGAATTGATTTAGTTGAGAGCAAACTAGGCATCATGAATACATTGATAAGAAACAACACTGATATTGTGAGATTGTTTAACAAGGTTGGAAACATGGATAATGTGAGCATTGACACTACGAAAGAAAAGGATTCATGGTATGAAGAAAATAGGATACAAGAAGTAACAGTGGACATTTTAAAGAATAGAGTCCGATTAAAATTAATAATGAGAAACATGACTCGGAAAATTATTGCTACAGATTTAAATATATAAATAGGACATGGTTTAGGTAAGACGCAGTATTAGGAAGACTGTACTGTGAAAGTGATTAACGCCACTTCCTAAATCTGAGTTATATTAAATCTTCCGAAATAATAGGTAAGACACAGTATTGGGAGATTGTACTGTGAAATGAGTGACGACATTTCCTTTCTGAGTTCGGCTAAATCATCCACAAAAATGTTATAAATAGGACATGGGATAGGTAAGACACAGTATTGGGAGATTGTGCTGTGTAAGTGAGTGACGACACTTCCTAAATCTGAGTTATATCAAATCATCCACACCAAATCATCCACACAACAACAAATATGTTAGGTAGGACATGGTATTGAGGAGATTGTATCATGTTAGTGGCTGGCATCACTACCTTATACCGAGCCAAATTAAATACTACAAAGATATTCAATATTCCCAAAATAGAACGTAAAACACATATATCAGGCAGGACATAGTATTAGAATAGATTGTACTATGAAGGTGATTGACCACACTTCCTTATCCGAGTCACACTAAATTATTCACAACATATTAATCAGAACAAGAGGTTCATATAGAAGAGATCAACTTTTGACGGTTTTTGGAATACCGACTTATTTCAGCAATCTTGGATCTTTTCAATTCCCAAAAATCTATTTCTTAAAATAGACCTTCCCATTGTATATAAATAAATCCCATTAAACATAATGATTTCATTAATGCAATTGCTAATATCATATTTAGTCAGGATAGAAGTTTCCTAGTGGAAATAATGTTAGTTAATAGTACCCAGTTAGAAATAATAATTTGTTTGATAAAATATATAATTAGTAGATGTCCTTATATTTTAATTATGTAATTTAATTGTCATGTATCATGTGCAATGTAGTGATGTATCATATGTGATATGCAAAAGTATAAAATAGAAACAGTACAAGATGAATATAAATAGGAAAATTTAAATGTTTTTAAGTTATGTACAACTGTAACAAGTGTTGAAAGTAAAGAAATATTAAGTTAGTAGTTATGTTCTTAAATGTAATATGAATAGGGAATTACCAATATCATGTATACGAATAGAGTATAAAATAAAAGAAATTGAAATCTTAAGAATACAGTACAAGTATAAAGTATATGGATTTGTTCAAAAATAAGAACAGGTGTTTAGTAAAAATAGAATATGTATTATAATTGAAAATATAAAGTTTTATAGAGAATGGAGTGATTTTAGTTGGAATTTAATAGTAATATAAAAAAATATATAAATGTCGAAATAGACAATAAAGATTATAAAATATGTATTATGAAGTATAAAACATCTTGTAGAGGTATAAGAGTACCTACAAGATTAATTAAAGAATTTATGAACCAGTATATGGTATATAGCACTAAAGGTAGTGTTTATTGGATGAATTAAAGTATGATTAATAAAGATAATTGTGGAATGTATATGAAAGAGTTGTTAAAACTATTGAAATGGATTAAAGATTATAATATGATTAATAAACACCAATATATAAAAGAACAAGTATTAAAGTAAATACAAGATAATAAATGCAGAGTACTGTTTATAAATGTTTAGATATGCATACAGGTGAAATCATTTAAGAATTACTATAACTATGAAATATGGAAATAAAAATCTTTTACAGACAAAAGTTAAACAGTAAACAAACTTAAAACAAAATTAGTTGGGAAAGTTGTAAAAAAAATATATATTTTAAACATGTATGGTACATTATAGTTGTCAGTTTTACAAAAAGAGTTATTAATACATAGCATATATAAAATAGAATGTAAAATAGTGTATAAAAGTTAGAAGCATAGATTTATGTGTTTATGGGTTAAATAATGAAAGTGTTGATTAGAGAAAAATAAATGAATAAAATGACGAGTATACAGAGTATTGATAGAATTTATAGTGAGGTTGTGTTGAATTAAATTAGTTATGATACTTAAAGTTATTGTTAAACAAATATAAATTTTCAACAAAGTTAAAATTTACATTTGTTAAAGGGGCAAATGTTATGGTTTTTAATATCCATACAATATATTGATTTACAATTGTGTTATTACATATAATTTTTCAATTCTTAAAAGTATATTTTTATCAATGTAAAGAATTAATTATTTAAATGTTCATTTGATGTTCATAGGTTGATGAGATTTTTGTGTTGATCTGGTTGTCGTAGAGGAAAAATAAGGTTTTCTTTCTTCTATGTTTGTATTTCTAGAATCTGTTAAAGAGAAATTAAAAAACATTATTATTATTGTCAAATATGATGTATTATATTTTATGTACAAAATTGTTTAATTAACGATGATGTGACGAGTATTGTAAACGTAAATAATTGATTTAGAGTATAAACTAATTGGAATTAAATTTTCCCGCCATAATTTGAACAGGTGTTAATGAAAGAAATATTTTGACAGTTCCTGAAATGAGAATTTATAAATTGAATGACAATTGTGTGAAATGTTTTGAAATTAGGTTTTTTAAATGTAAAAAGAATAATTAATACATGTAGTAATAAATTATAAGGATGTAAATATTCGAAAGTAAATAGTAAAGAGATATTTTGAATTATAAAGGTAGGTGTAGATTTCTGATTGGAGAATTTAAAAAAAAATTGTAAAAGGGTTGCTTAGGTGATGGAAAAAAAAACAAGGAGGAGATGAAAAATAATTTTCATACGACGCGGTTATTTTTATCTTTGAATAAAAAATAATTCATTGATAATTTCTAAAATACAGCGAATTTTGTGCTTAAAAGCGTTGAAAGTTATTAATTTAACAAAGGCAGAGTGAATAAAACAGTAAACAGTGAAAGAAACATACAAAATTTATGTGATATCTATAAAACATAGGTATCAAAATTGATAGATAAAGGAAAGGAATATTTAAAAGGTTGAATTATAATTTATCACGAGTACTTACATAAATAGAAGATTATCCATAGACGAATTCCAAGGTGTATTTTCAAGATTAACCATAAACGAAGAGTTGCAGTATTTTATCGTGTATAGGCTTACGAAGAGAATTTTTCTGAGACCGAACGAGTATTTCCATAACAGACCGAACGTGTAATTCCAAAGGAGACCGAACGTGTGTTTCCAAATCAGACCGAACAAGTAGGCATCATTTCTTCTAGAGTAGCAGTATTATGTTATGCAGAGAACTTCGAAGAGAATTTTTCTGAGTCAGAACGTGCATATCCAAAGGAGTCCATTATAAAGGAATACAAGAAGGACGTCGAAGATCGGAGAATATCGGAGAACATCATCAAGATATCAAGTCCAGGTCATACAACAGTAGCAACAGCACCTACAAGTAAATATACCTTAACATTTGAAGTAATATAAAGTATATTGGTACTATTCGATTTAAAATTAACATATTTTATATTAATATTTAGGAAAGTTATTCACTTTTACACCCGAATGTATTGAATTAAGAATAAGAAAAGCAATACCTTATTTGTAGTAATATTACAATTTGCATTCCATAGAAATCTCATCAACAATTGAATGTTTACAACTATAAATAAAATACATTATTAGTCAATCGTAGAAAACATACAAGTCGTCATTCCACAAACTTACTTGCTACAGTTATGTCAGTATCTCTCATGGTTTATTTTGATATTTTCTAACCAACGTCAATGCATCGTAGTTAAATAATTTTTCAATAATATTTATTTTCATTTGTGTATCTGATCAACACATCATTATACCATTATTAGCTTGAGCAGTTTGTTTTCTTTCATTTGTAGCATTAATTATGTGTTTTTACAAACAAAGCAGCTGATCTACAAGAGTGTGTAACACTAAAATCCTAAAAATATTGAATTAATTTAACCTGAAAAAGACCCATCAAAATTTGTAATACTTACGTGTTTAGTCGTAGTTCTACAAAGTACAAGCAAATAATCAGTCACAATGGACCATTAAACACCCCTGATGTTATATAAAAATAGTATTTTATAAAGAATACGTGCAATTCAATCGATAATAAACAAATCATAAGTTAGGTTATATTTCTTGACATGTAATGTAAAATATCCCTCCCATTTTTATCATGTATTGGTATAGGGTTCAAAGAATATAGTCCTACCAGTTCAATTAATAAGACAAGGAGAAATAAAATTTTATATTTATTAAATTTGAGTATTAGCCGAGGCATTTTAAAAAATAATATTAGTAGTAAAAAAAATTAGGTGTTAAAAATAATACTCTTCCAACACACATATAAATACATTTAGTGCACGAACTTGGAACATTATTAGAGGATAGTTTGTTGAAAATAACGATCATCCAACCCTTATACAGGTACATTTGGCTGGCCCAATTTGGGGCAACAATATTAAGACAATTGGTGCTCAACGTAGAGGTATAACGGTTAGTATAGTGTATTTGTTGCTGGCCCAACTTGGAGCTACGTATACTAATACAGTATATACTGTTTATGTGACGTGAAGTATTCATTCTCACATATATTTGTATTCTTGTCTCTTAACTTCTAACATTTTTTAAAAAAGATGTCTTGAAAGTAATGTCGAAGACAATGTTTGCAAATTATTATATTCAACATAATATAATACATTTTTGCAAATAACCTGATTAGTTTACTCTCTAAAAAAATAATTAAAAATAGAAAATATTATACATAAAATTAAAAATATTTACATTATTAAAGTGTCTCTTTGTCATTTATTAGATTCGAAACGATATCAAGTTAATAAATGTGTGTATATTGTCAAATGAAACATAATATTCACTCTAGCAAAGCATATTGAGCTGAGCGTCTTTAGCTACTATACACGGGTCACATCCGCCCGACTTGCCGATCGGCCCGACATACCGAGCCGGCCCGACATGCCGAGCTCGGCCCGACATGCCGAGCCGGCTCGACTTGCCGAGCCGGCTCGACTTGCCGAGCCGGCTCGACTTGCCGAGCTCGGCCCGACTTGCCGAGCCGGCTCGACTTGCCGAGCTGGCCCGGTTCCATAAATTTATGTTAGAGGCAATTTTAATAAATTTCTTTGTATTATAATTTTTTGCTTTAGATATGATAATTATTTATTGAATTAGGTAAATTTTTAAAATTACAAATTTGCCAAATTAAACTAATAATTACCAGTGCTAAAGAAAAATTATAATAATAATTTTCAACACTGAGAAACACTAATTTTAAAATTATTTAAACATCCTTTCGAAAGATGTTCCAAATAACATAGATTGTAAGAGTTTTGAATATACAAAATTCAAACAAATGTCCTGTATAACAACATAATTTCTTACTTCCTAGTATGCAAATATAAAAAAGAATTGTTACAAAAAGATACTTTAATTATTATTGCTAATAAATAGGACCTCTACGGGCCACTTCCCTGGAAATATTTGATCTAAACATTTCGTACCTGTAGCATAGATTGTGACGGATCACCTTGTTGTTGCATCCACATCTCTTCGTAAATTTAGCAAAACATCTTCCAATAACTCCACTAAATTGCTTGAAAATGACCTACTTATTATTAATTATGTAAGGGTTTTATTTGAATAATAATGAAAAAGCTTTGGCTAACTATTCTGCTACTATTGTGAAAAGTTGTTTCATCCGTAAATAACACATTAAAAAGAATTGCCTGGGCTTTAATTTTAGTTATTACCAATTGACAGAACACTCCTCTAGCTTTAAAAGAAAAGATGCGTAACTCAATATTTAAATGTGTGTGGATTTGACCAATATCCAGCAAACGACTTACTTTACGGTACTGACGTAAGGATTTTCTGTTGCTGCCGTAAGAATTCGTAGTTGATTTTCATCATTTATCACATATTTAGCTTTCTGTGGTTTTGAATAAGCAATACTACCAATATTACTGAAAGTGGGCAATTTAATATCAAAAACTGTCATTTTCAGTAAAGGTCACTTTTAAAGTTATAACGTCTTACAAGTTTTTGTTGCGAAATTTAGTAAGCAATTCATATATGTACCGATATTATATTCTATTCCGTTTGAAAAATGGATATTTAGACAAAAATTTAATTTTAATCCACTTTTCTGCACATGGAATTGGTAATTGGAGAAAAATGTGTATTAGGATCAAAACGAAAATGAATAGTATAAACACATGGATGTTAAAACTAACATCAAGCAGTAAATAAATACTGTGACTTACATATACACATTTATACGTAAAATGTATATGCATATATGTATATACGTTTTAGGTATAAATGTGTATATGTAAGTCACAGTATTAGGATCCTTTATTATGAACAAAACTACCGAAAATTGTGTCTATCTAATACGTCACTTTCGAGAAATATAATTTTATAGAAGCAACGGGTTTTTCAGAAAACTGCTAATAAGCTGAGCACTTTAAGTTTTAGATCTATACTATCTTACAACTTTTTGACCAAAAAATATACAAGGAACACAAAAATGTAAATGTGTACAGGCTGTCCCTTTAGATAACTATAAATATAGTCGACCAACATATTATGGAACACTCTCTATATTACAAAAATAACTGAAATGGTAATTCTAATATATGGCTATCATAGGAAAAACAACCATTCCAAATATCCTTTCTCATAAAGTCACAATCTGCCTGCCCTAGGAAGATGACTCACCCTGTATATATAGAACTGAATAAATAAAACAAACAAGAACAGAGAATCAATATATTTGTTTATATATTTATGATATAACTGTTTACATTTTTATGATACACATAATAAAGGTTTTTCATACATAATATGACATGTAAATATAAATTATATACAGGGTGTCTCTAAAAGGTCTTTAAACAACTCTACCACGTATTTTTCGGACCAAAATAAATCGATTTAGCAAAACTTGGCTTAGTGAAAGTTGCTTAGTTTGTGCGCAATACGGTCCTGAAGTTGCAGTTGGAAAATTGTTTTTTTGTTATAAATTTGAAACGGCTGGAGCGATTGCGCTAAATTTTGTCACGTTTACATAGTTTTATGAGTCAAGAAATTCTGTATCAAAATTGTGATAGTAATCAATCCATAGGCGGAGAACTTGCGTTTATAAATATTAAAACATTTCCATTTTCTACGCCAATGGATAAAAAAGAGTTTGTCTATAAAATTTTAGATTAAGTGTCTTAAGTACAAGAAAAAAGGTACTCTTGGCAAGACTCGAAAAATTGCATCGTTTTCTCAAAAATCGCATTTTAAGAATTGTTAACAATTTTTTTATGATATGTTTTCTTTTTTAATAAATACGGAACAACCAATACCAAATAGGTCAAAACAAACAGGGACTAGTTAATAAAAAAGATATTCTGTTTATTTCGTCAATTAATACAAAGATGCTATTTTTTTTAATAATGTTTTTTCATATAAATTCCAATTGTGTTCTTGTTGGTGGACAACAGAGAATTATTAACAATTAAACAATGAAATAATGAAAATGAAACAATGATTTTAAAAAAAAAAAAGAAAAGATATA
Organism: Amphimallon solstitiale; assembly: GCA_963170755.1. Lineage (NCBI taxonomy): Eukaryota > Metazoa > Arthropoda > Insecta > Coleoptera > Scarabaeidae > Amphimallon > Amphimallon solstitiale. The sequence continues at coordinate 150,627 of OY720678.1, forward strand.
AAAGGTGTTCAAAATGTCTGCCATTTTCGTGAATACAAAGGTCTATTCGCCAGAGGAAATTAAATTGAACTCTTTGCAAAACTTCTACATCACCTCTGAGATTATTGGTTGCTTCTTGAATACGTTGCCACAATTCTTCTTCATTATTTACAGGTGTATTGTAAACAATGGATTTCTGGTGTCCCCAAAAAAAATAATCCAGAGGATTCAGATCTGGACTTCGAGGTGCCCATTGTACAGGAGCGTCATTACCTCTACCGATCCATCTATTTGGAAAGTGATGGTTTAAGTAGTGTCGTACGTTCATCGAAAAATGTGGTGGTGCACCATCGTGCATAAACCACATATTCCGTCGAATATCTAGCGGTATATCATCTAACAAGTCCGGAAGAGTATGTTGTAAAAAAATCAAATAGGCTTCTCCAGTTAATCTTTGCGGTAGTCTGACAGGTCCAATAATAAAATTTCCGATTATTCCAGCCCATACATTCATTTTAAATTCATGTTGAAAATGGTTAATTTTAATGGCATGTGGATTTTCCTCTGCATAAACATGTTCATTATGAAAGTTCGTTATCCCTCTTCTTGTAAAACAAGCTTCGTCGGTAAATAAGATTTTTTTGCAAAAGTTTAAATTTCTTGCTCTTTTATCTTCAATAAACCGGCAAAAATTTAGGCGCCTTTCAGGATCTTGAAGTAAGAGGTCTTGAACTCGAATCTTATGGTATGGATGTAATAATTGTTCTCTAATTACTCTATTGACCACATCTTTAGATACTGCAATTTCTCTAGCTATTCGTCTAACGCTCAGTTCCGGATCTTCTTGAACACGGTCTAAAATTTCTTCTTCTACTTCAGGTTGCCTCACAAAGCGCTGCCTGTCATAGTTTGCTGTTACAGGAGCTAAGCGACCGGTTTCTCGAAGGCGTCTCTCTACTGCGGCAAACGTTGGATGACTTGGAACACGACGATTTGGAAACCGTTCCGAATATACTCTAACACTCTCGGCACAATTGCCTTGACAATATCCATATACTAATAACATATCGGTATATTCTTCGTTGGTGTATTGAACAGCCATGACAAAACGAAAATAAAAGTAATGATGGAAAACACTTTTGAAAATCCAGAAAAGTCGTTGTCAAATATTCAAACAGTCATAACTATAGAAACCAACAATAAAAACTAAATACAAACATATGTATTTTACAAAACGCAGGGCACAAGTGGAATTCTTAAAACAAAAAAAAAAACATAAAAAAAATAGCATTTTTTGCATCAGTTGTCGAGATAAATAGAATATCTTTTTTGTAAACCATATAATACAAACATGTATTTTACAAAACGCAGGGCACAAGTGGAATTCTTAAAAAAAAAAAACATCAAAAAAATAGCATTTTTTGCATCAATTGTCGAGATAAATAGAATATCTTTTTTGTAAACCAGTGCCTTTTTGTTTTAACCTATCTGGTATTGGCCGTTCTGTATTTTTTAAAAAAGAAAACATTTTACAAAAAAAAATTATCAATTCAGAAACGACGTCAAAAGACGTGTACATAGTTTAAAGAGACGTCTAAACGGCCTAAGACACGTGTACACGGCTTAAAGATACATGTACATGGAGCACACAGTATGCGCTGCCGTCCTCTAGTTAATGTTCTCAAATCTTAAAATGCGATTTTTGAGAAAACGATGCAATTTTTCGAGTCTTACCAAGAGTACCTTTTTTCTTGTACTTAAGACACTTAATCTAAATTTTATAGACAAACTCTTTTTTATCCATTGGCGTAGAAAATGGAAATGTTTTAATATTTATAAACGCAGGTTCTCCGCCTATGGATTGATTACTATCACAATTTTGATACAGAATTTCTTGACTCATAAAACTATGTAAACGTGACAAAATTTAGCGCAATCGCTCCAGCTGTTTCAAATTTATAACAAAAAAACAATTTTCCAACTGCAACTTCAGGACCGTATTGCGCACAAACTAAGCAACTTTGACTAAGCCAAGTTTTGCTAAATCGGTTTATTTTGGTCCGAAAAATACGTGGTAGAGTTGTTTAAAGACCTTTTAGAGACACCCTGTATATCTACAAAATGTTTGAAGAAATTCAGTATCTTCCAGACTGAAATTCTATTTTTCACTATGCATTTGATGTTACTATCGAAAAAGATAGAATTTGTGCCTACACAGATAAAAAAGATTTCTTCAGTTAAAGAAATATGCATTCAGCCAAAGAAATGATATTTTTGTATATGAGCAAATAAATATTTTTTTCAGCGAAAAAGTTCATATCTTTAAATTTAATTTGTGTTACGTTGTAAATTTACTTTGTCTATAGTTCGCAAAAGATTGTGTACCTTTTGTCTAAATACGTGGAATTTTGTATAAAGCTCATGACTTTTGAGCGTACCCTGTATATTGTCTATTTCACCGGTTACTAAGACTGCCTGTCGTATGCTTCCGTGGGTACTAAACCTACTATTGAGCCCTCACCGCTCTAAACCATGAGCCGCGAATATGACAGATACATTTTGTGTAAGATCGGGCATTTACACCCTGTTTTTGTGAAAGCCTCTTTATCTGAGTAACTAATTTTAATTATCTTAGCTCTAGCTTAATCTAACCTACCTGTAGTTTCGTATTTTCCGCATTTGCAATTATCTCTACGCCTTGCTTAAGTATATAAAATATCTTCTTATATATATTACGACCGATCCCTACCTAATGCATTTATTGTGGTTTGTAAACGCTTTGAAACGATAGTCAAGATATTGTGTAACTGTTCCGCATGTTTTGCGTATTGCCAAACAAAGTTCTTGAGCAGGCCCGAGTATTATTGTTATTTTCCTTTTCCTTCGCAGTCGTCTCTCTAAAAAAAAATATGGAGTGTTAATTAAGGGAATGCTTGGAACAGAGGGCATACTATTAATTGTTGTCGATCACTTGCTGCTCTATCTTCGACATTCTAGTATTAGGAACTGCTGTTAATCCGTCCCCAGAATCACCGCAGGGGTTAGGTTGTAATTCCTCTGTAACATAAGTTTATGATCGGTTCTCGTGACCGTCTTCGGCAGCGTTTTGATATTGAAGCTTTGATATTTCGTTAATTACCTGCAGAAATTCTGTTCTCTCTCATAATAAAATAGAAACTACGGGTGGAAGAATGTTTGTTGTTGTCTGTCATATCTAACGTTCATATTGCTCAGGTTGTCTACGCACACGGAATGCCAACGTCTCGCATGGGATTTTCCCTCGTGCTGTCGGCGCTGTGATTTTCTTCGCGCCGTTGTCGGTTATTCCGCTTATTTTCGCTTCGCCTAAGTCATGTTCTTGTTTGCGCGTAATTGTGAGTCACTGTGTTAACTCCCTTTTCGGTCAAACTCAGACTTGTGGTTGTAATTTTATTTGAATGTTCCCGAATGTCTGTTTGGAGGTATTTCGTGTCTTTATGTTTTGACAGGGCTGTGCGTGGAATTGAACGCGCATGAGATATGAAAGAGGTTCCCGCTTCCGGACACTTGACGGTCACATCTTGCGTAAAGAACAGTGTGTGCAAATTGCTTTTCTTCCTTTAGTACTTATGTACATTATCCATGTGGATAGTTTTCGCGTATGCGGCTTAATTTGGAGAAAGCAGAAATTACCGTACCTTTCTTTGGGATATTAACGTGAATTTATATCGTCGTACCGTTATCTAAAAAAATTCACGTATAGCCACGTGTGTTGGCTTCTTTGTCGTAAATTTTGCACCCTGAGGTGACTTGAAGTCGTTTACCGTGGGATCTCCATTAATTGGGGTAAGTGTTTATATCTCTGTGTTAATTTTCGGGTTTTTATCTTTGGGTTTTTATTAAATTTTAATAGGATTCTTTTGTCGGGCGCAAAAGCCGTTAGGATTCCTTTGACGACCATTTAAGCCCTCCGAAGTCTTATTTTGGTGTTATCGCCCACATCAGGGGTTTTATCCAACATCCAGCCCACCTGTTGAATTGGAAATTTTCCACCAAGGGAGTCGCCGCCATTTTGGGATTTCTGTAGCGACTTCCCGGCAACCATCTTGCCAGCTAAGGTTGTAATTTTTACCTCATATTTTCGTCTGATTTTCGACGTTTTACGCCTGAGTGCAAGACTTATTTTTGCCTAATTAAGACTAAGAATTTTGAGTGGCTAAATTACTATCGCACCTCTTAGTAATCTGTGCGGTCACAATTTAATCCTTTTTTTTTAAAAATTACCGTTAAAATTTCTTTTTTTTATGTATAAATCAGAGTAACCTGAATGTTTGGTTTTGTCACTACCGTAATTTCTGTAGCCCTATATTGAGGCAAATATTTAATTAAAACTTAATCTAGTAAATTCATAATTTTATCACTTTATCTCTTGGGTAGATGTTATTCAATTAGTAATATACCTAGTGTTTTCTCTTCCGTTACAATAACTGTATGTTACATGATGTGTTGCAATTTTGGAATCTATAATTTGTTTATAATTTAGCACGTTTATATTTTGCTGTAATTTTGTAAATTTTGCCTTCCGTTGATCAATTAAATTTACCTGAGCTAGACTAATTCTTTTCTGTAGTAGCACACTTTGATTCTCGAAGCTCAGGGTTTTATTGTATTTTAAGGAATTTCTATTCTAAATTATACCTCTAACTTTTGTCTTTGCTAGTAATTAACCTTCAAATTAATTTAACGTAGTTCATGTAAGTAAACCTGACGTTTTTTAATAATTTAGCGAATTTTACACACTTTAGGCTAAGACTTTATATTGACACATTAATCTTCTGCGCTTATTAATTTTATATATTGTTTCACCTTTATGTATCGACATTGCCGTTGTGGCGTGTCCTTGAAAACACATGTACACCTTATGTGAGGTGAAGGAAACGTTTCTGCAACCGACCAACTTCTGCTGAAGCGCAGAGTATATGTTTAATCATTAAGTCCTTTATTCTTTTTTTATACTTTCAAAATTTTGTATTGTCACCTAACGTTTGTTTTTTTATTTAACACCTGTCTAGCTTAATTACATTTTATTCAAATTTAACTTTTCATCCAACGTTTCTTTTTTTTTATTGCCTATCTTCACAAATTAAATTTTTCTTACTTTAAAATAAAAACATACAGCACATCAAATTTAATTAAATTTTGTTACGTTACGAATACCTTATCTTTTATTTCTGTTACCTCTGCATATCTTTAATATTATTGTGACAAGCACGCTCATAATATTGGGTGCTTCAAATATACAGGGTGTTCTTTAGGAAACCCGCTGGAGGGACACAGCCAGTGGTAGTTCGTAGGAGGCGCAGGTAGGTTATCTGTAGATAGCATAGTGTCCTGGTGCCCGGACAATCGTCGCAAGCGTCGTTGCCGACCGACGCTCTACTTATAGGTGTTCTCTTTTACCTGAACCGTCACGCCGTCTGCGACAGAGTTAGCTCGGCCCTGCGTTATCCTGTTTAACAACCCCCTATTGCGACTCCCCGTTTCATATCTTAATCAGCCGTTATCTTATTGCGACGAAGATCCGGTAGCATTTGTTTGGTTTAACAAAATATATTTTTAACAGAAGGACATGTATTTCATTGAGTCAAAATTTAACCTTTTTTACATTTCCTACGACTTTGTTCACTTAAAGAAACATAATTTCCATCCAATACCTGTTTGACATTATCTTAAAAAAACAATATTTTGGAATAAATTTGCATTTTATTAATACAATGCATTCATACACCTCGTCCTAAAAAAATTTTTTTTGAATTAAAATAAGGTATATTTATCTGAAAAATATATATTTTTTAGAGACAAAGTTTAATTTTTTGATTTTCTTTCATTTTGTTCAATTAAAGAAATATAATTTTCATGCAATACTTGATTTATATTGACTGATAAAAACGTAATTTTCTGTGAAATTTTCATTTTATTAACTCTCCTGTCTGGTTCTTTGAGCCAACAAATAATTTCTTTGCATGAAAGGATGCTTTATTTGAACGAAGAGTGGGAAAAGTCAAAAAAAGACAGATGACCATACAAAAGGTAGAATCACTATAATTGTACTAGTCGCTATATCTATTTATATGTAGGTATGTTATCTCAGTCATCCACATAAATAAATAAATATAAGACCTATTAGTAAAATTATAACGATTGTAATTTTACTAATAGCTGTTATTTATGTGTGTGACTGAGATAACGTACATATAAATAAATATCTCTACCAATACAATTATAGTCATTGTACCTTCTCTATGGTCATCTGTCTCTTCTCCCTTTATCCCACGTGCTGCAATTGTTTTGGATGGGATTATGTTACTATTAAATAAAACAAATTTATACTAAATTTCTATTTTATTGAAGAACGCTAATTATACAATAACTTTAATTTTATTATGTTGTGGAATTTTCGACTAGTTATTTTGTGCACATTGAAACACGCATAAGTTAAGATGCTGATACTTTAGGTGTAACAATAATTGATTTTATATTTTTTCTTCAATGACGTCTTCGATATCGGTTGGAGTCTGTAAAAAGTAATGAGAAAATAGTTAATTATGTCAACAGAAGCATAAATCGTAGTTTAGTTGTAGCTCTAGGTATGTAAAATGATATACATATGCGACAAATTTTATTATGCGTACGTCACTATAATTAGAGCAAGTATGGTTAACTTAAGTAGCCGGTACTAGAAAACCACTTTTAAAATTAAAGACAAAAATGTTTCAGCTATAAAATGATACTCACATTTACTTTAATAATAATACTAACAGAACACTCTGCAATTGTTGGCTTCCATGGGATTTTACTTTCTCTTTTAACACGTCCTCTGGGTGGTATCAAGTAAGACAATAACTGTAATTGTGTCGTAATGCGAAAATCTGGAATGAAAAATGTAACCACTGTACTTGAAAGTTATTTTTATATATAGGTATACAAACTTTTCGATAAGTCCTGCTTTAATGTTTCCATAAATTGTAATGATTGTTTTTCACTAAGGTGATTTCCCCTTACAATCAATATTTTGTCAAAAAACTCGTTCCATTTATCGTAAGTTAACATGTACGTTTCAAACATGCACTCAAAGTCAATGTCAATCTGAAAACAAATTTGCTTGTGAAAACAGAACTTGTTTTTATTAACGTATTTACCAATGCGGGTCCGTTCTTATGTTTAAGCAACGGCCATTCCAAATACAATTCTGAAACAGTCTGTGATTTATTTATTTGTCTTAGACAAAAAGTTTCCTTCCAATGCAGAACCACTTCTTCCCATGGTTCACTCCGTGTATCCAACCAGTGTTTGCTTGTGTTAGAATCCCTATTATCTAAAAAATTATACATATAAGTATATATGAAAGTTCACAACAATAAGTAACCTATATTCGAAACATTCTCCATATTAATAAGTTTAATTTTAACCTTTATCAATTCTGAAAATACGTATAAATATTATGAGTTTCGTACCTATCATTGGGTAAATATTACTAATTTTAATAATTAAATAAGTTACTCCTAAATACACGATAGAAAAGAATACAACTTTTTTTGTCAGGAACAATATAAACTGCACTATAAATTGAATTCTTGTAACGCTATTCCCGGGTTACCTATCTGAAAGAGTCGCCGACATGCCGGTACACATACATATTGCTGTGACTCTTAGAAATATATATATATATATAATAAATTTAATTCACTTAATTAATGCGTAACTGAGAGTCAAGCACGCATCCTAGTGCTAGGCCTTATGCTAGACTACGATACGGTGAACTTTCTGCAGAAAGGTAGGTTAAGCAAAACATTCTACATGTAACTAGCTCAGTTTGAAAATAAATAGTTCTCTCAGGGGCAGAAAATATGACTTGATTCTCCTGCTCTTTAATCATCTCCAGGTCAGGTAAAGAAATAAAATACAAAATAAATCTTAACATCTAATTTATTAAAATAAAATAATTTTAAATGAATTCAAAAGTTTTAATCTATAAATATTTACACACCAAAAATCAATATTCAGTCATAATCCAAATTTATACATCATAAACAATAAAATATTATAGAAAAGAAAATAAACGAAGTCATAATGTCATGTAAAGCTTATGTAAAAAAAAATGTGAACGTGATTATTATGATTAATATTTGTCATAGATACATGTAAACAATCAAAAATAAAATAAATTACCCGTGATGAATTGTACTGGAATATAAATAAAAAATAAAATTTGTGCGGTCTACTATTTGCTAACAAAATATAAACATTAAGGAAGTGGCTTTGCCCTAATTAGTCCTGTCCGGCGCCTTTTCTCGCTCCCAACACAGTACCATCAGATAACAAATTCACACAGATGAGTATCCCAAAGTTCCACCCTACGAGCATGTCATTTTCAGCTCGTCGGACGCAACCCGAACATACATCACAATGTGCACACTCCTTAAAGAATATATAAATTTTTAATTAAATAAATAAAATGAAATAAAATAATGTATCTGCGTATTCAATAAATTAACTCAGCCCTGATTAGTTCTGCCTGGTGCCTTTTCTCGCTCCCAAACGCAGTACCACCAAGACCAATTCGTGTATTTCAAATTCACCAGGACTCCATGCTATGAATTAAATAATGACATAATTCATTTCACACATCCCTGATGTATTATTCAACACGTTAATACTGAACACCCAAATACAACAAAAACATACTTAATTCTCATATCAGAAGAAATAATATATATACATTAATAAAAATAAACTTTACCTTTTTCGCGAAATTCCAATACAAAAGACACCACTACAAATAAAGAATTTGGGACGCCACTATACACACATTTATAACAAATATTGTTTAATCACCTTAACTCTTCGTACATTGTATTAAACTCATCCATAATAAATTTTTCAATGAAAACTTGATTCACTTATAAATAACCTATATACACATAAAACAAAATTATTAATTTCAAATATCTTTTGTAGGATGAATAAATTTAAAAGAAAAATAAATTATACGGAAAAGAAAATGATTATGCTATTCAAAGTTATCATTACAAATGCTAGAAGGTTTTGTCATAATGTATGGCATAGTACCCCTACATGCAAAACAAAACTCTCTAGGAAAAGGAAAATAAAATAAAATTAAATAAATTCAAATACCGAGTTCATAAATAAAAGTATCTCATACATAAGTAGTTATTCAGATACATCTAGACATTTTAATGTAATACGCGCTGCATGTTAAAAATAAAATTATTATAAGTGTAGAATCTTGTTAAAATTTTATAAGTATCGAAAATCTCGAAATTTATTCTAAGTCCGGATTTTAAAGTAATCCTTTTAAAGAGGAGGGAGGAAGTGGTTTATCACCTACTTTTAGACCTGCTAATATTGCGGTTTTCACCAGCAATCCCGGAAATTTTATCTGTCCGCGCTTTTATTCGTAAATCTCTTTATAAAAACATACGGCAACTTTCGTTAAACACGAATCCACCTCCAGAATTGTGTATCGACGGTGCTGCCCTTATCGGTCACTTGGAGAAACAGCGTATTAATAATCCTTGAAAAAGGTAAACAAACATGTGACTATAAATCCGTCTGTATTTTTATGACTCAGCCATGCACCTGATAAACAATACTTTTTGCGCCGGTCCACCCGGTCGATCCTTTTCACGTAGCATTTAATACGTCTTAAAATTATAACCTTATAAAAATTTATTAAGATTCTTTTATGTTTTACTTAAATAAAAATAAAGTTTTCATAAATTATCAATACAGTGAATATTTATACACATCATGGTAAATATGAATAAAGTAAAAATTAATTTAAATAAAACTTGAAGTGATCTTGATTATACTTATTTATTTACATATTATTATTTATTCAAGATCACTGCATAAATATCCCTATGGGAATATCTGCGATTTATAAGCGAGAATCGCTAATGCCAATGGTATAAATTCAAGATTTCCCATAAATACCAGTTAATATACTTATACATTATTTACAATATTATTGATATAAAGCATAGAGACATGAAATTTCCCTATAATATGCTCATTCTATATTTATATACAAATCAGGAATAAATATGCAAAACTCTTGGAGTTTATTTTAAACTTTACTCCTTTCATTACAATAAAGTTTAAACAAATAACATTTAAAACACCTAAATTAATTAAACTACTTATAACTATATATACAAAAGTGTACTTAAATTCTTTAAATTTTACACCTTTCATAGGTATTACAAATATTGTAATTGCATCATCGAGTTCCCTTAAAATGAAGTGGCAATTGTAGTCCACTATTTTGGGAAAACTTCTTAACATTTTTAAGTATCTGGGCTGTGGGTACTTTTCAACTGCATCCAAAACCTCTATTCTCGCATGGGTCCATATAAATTTCACACCCTCTTGTAAAATCATTTTATCATTCACATGATGTGACACATTTTCATCATGTGGGTTTAATATATGCTGTACGGGCCTTTACATACCCATAATGTAAAATATTTTGTTCCTTATGAACAATTTTATTTAAATTCACTAATAAATTTACCACTATTGGATATAATTTCATGAAACATTTATATAGCTGTACCAACCAAAGAGAATTAACATTTACAAACCACTTTGCATCAGTACTTATTGACAATAATGTTTCTAATAATTTGGGGAGTTGTAGCTGTTGTTTTATTGGCTTAAATTTACACAAACTTAATTTATTATTCTTGGTGTTTTCTAAATAATCTAAATATTTCTTAATTACTATTGTGATGGGGTTCATTAAGTTATATACTAAATTTTCAATAATTTCATCTTCTAACAAATTTTTAATTTTAAACTTTACACTTACTTTGTACTGGGAAAATGGATGAGTCGTTTTTGTTTTAAAACAATTATCATAGTCTACTGCCAAATCTATATTATTATTAAATAATTTAATATCTTTTGTCAAAGGATCTCTCACATTATCATTATTAAATTGTTTGTTGCAAATCAAATTTTTGTCACCCATATTTATTTCCCGGTGTGAACATTTATTTATTATGTCACCCATATATTTCGTGGCGTCTTTCTTTTGAAGACCCTCCACATGGTGTGTACATTTATTATTTATGTCACCCGTGGCAAACATGGACTCTTCTCTTTGAAGATCATCCACATGGTGTGAACTTTTATCCTTGTCAATCAAACTATCATTATTTATTTTTAAAGTGAGGTCCCTATCAAAATTATCAATGATTGAATTATTAACTAATATTTTATCATCTTGAGCACCTTTGTCCCTAGACATGTTTACTTTACTATTGTGAAGGGTTCTATTTTCCCTTTCCAATTTCGATGTATATAGACTCAAAAAATCCATCCCAAGTACGCAGCAATATTTTAATCTTGGTGAAACAATAAATTGTGTTACAAGTTCTACATCACCCATCTCTATATTTATACAAAATACATTATCTTGCTTGTAAAAACCTAATTTTTCAAACCTTTTATCAAATAATCCCCCATCTAAAAGTGACAATTCTAATTCACTATCTATTACAGCTACCCCATATACATCCCCTACTTTAACATCTACCAGTGGAAATTCAGTGGTTATATTACTTAAATCTACGACGTTTCTCTTGCTTCGTTGTTTCTTCTTTCTCCCTTTGGTTGGACCTACCAAAAATCCAGGTCCTTCTTTATTGCTCCTCTTGACGCATCTCTTGTTACAGCTTCTGTTTTATTTTCTTTATTTTCTATAATTATGTTATTAAATCCTCGGGTATCTTCTGTTCCATTTTTTCCATATTTTCTTGTTACATGACCCTCCTGTCTCCAATTATTATTATTATTATTACTACTACTACTATTATTACCCATGTTCTTGTTGTTACCATTCTCCACCCTTCCTCCCTGGTAACTATTATTCTGATACCGATTACCATTGTATCTTTGTTGGTTATTGTGGTTATTACCATTATATCTTTGCTGAGCATTATAATAGTTACCATTGTTACCTGTTCTATACCCATTTTTATTCTGAGATACACTCCTATCTTCCACGTCGTCCAGACGCTTTACCAATTCCAAGAGTTGCTCAACGGTGTCTATACCCTGTAAAGCAACTGCTTGTACTACCTCATGCTCAAAATGATTAGCTAGTTGGGTAACAATGTCACACTCCTGGATCACAGGTTGTATATGTTTCAAGAAAGAATATTTCCGAATAACATAATTCTCTCTAGATGTAATGGAACGATATTTTCCAAAAGTAAGGTCATGTCTAATGCGTCTTTGCTGAGTTTGTCCCCAGTACTGCCTAATAAACATATTTTCTAATTCTTCGTACGACTGTACCTCATCAATTACCATATCATACCATAATAATGCATAGTCTCTAAGACACCCTCTCATGAAATGTAATTTTGACATATCATCATGAATACCACGAATATATGTCTTAATGGTTTTAAGAAATGCCATAGGGTTGTCTTTATTATACCCAGAAAATTTTGGTATATTTTCTGTGCCAAGTGATACCTGTTGCGGCACAACACAAGGTGTAATTGTACCTTGTTCAACCCTCGTTTTCAAATTCTTAATTGTATCTTGACAATTTAATGTCATATCCTGTAGCTTTAAAAGTGAATCTGTGCATGTTCCATATTTGATTCTACAGTCCTCAAATTTATTTGTTAAATTTTGAACATCTTTCTGAACTGACATGGCACTACTGTCCACCTTCAGTTCCAAGAATTGTATTTTCTCATCTTGTCCTCCAATCCTTTCTTCTATCTGTCTAAAATTTTCTCTTGCTACACCGGCCCTCTGATTCATTTCATCTATTAGAAAATTACTGCTATCCTTACACTTCTTTTCATTTGCTTCAATTTTTTCATTGATCTGTGCCGTGCTTTGTTTCACATCTTCTTTTATTTTATTGTTCATTGCAGACATTTCCATTTTACAAGCTTTAATTCTTTCGTCAATCTTCTCATTCATCGACTTTACTACAGCTTGTATCTCTATTTTATTTCTATACATCTCTTCTTTATTTTCTTTAAACTTCTCATCAAACTTCTTATTCATTTCAGCTTTATTTTCATCAAACTTTTTATTCATCTCTTCTTTCATTTCTATTTTATTCTCATCTAACTTTTTGTTCATTTCTATCTTGTCACATTCCAACTTACAGAAAAGTTTTTCAAATAGAAAATCGAATCTGTCTCCGCCTGGCATTTCTTTTGTTTCAATTTTTACATTTTCAGTCACATTTTCATCCTCATCAAGAGGTAGCGTTCTTTCTGAATCCGTCACAGAGGAAATACCTTGTGGTTCCCTGTACGTTTCAAATAAATACCTGGTATCCGTACCACTTTCAGGATTTTCACCCTCACCCTTATACTCAGACATATTTACTTTATCTGTCCTGGCACTTAAAGAGACTTATTTGTGGAGAAAAATAAATCAAAACTTGACAAAATTTTATTTGTGAATTATATTTATTAATTATTCAAATGCACTTAAAGGTGAAAATACCTCCCTTTAATTACACAGCTATTTGAATATTAAATAATCAATTAATTTTTATCTAAACAGTTTAAAATGTAGAAGTTTTGCCCCACTACGTTGGGTGCCATATATATGCTGTGACTCTTAGAAATATATATATATATTATACTAATATTTACCTACCAAAGGCGTATAGGTGTAAAACATGTGATTACAAATAAGTAACTAGGCAACTTAAGATACCATATCATAGAATGACTCAAGTGTTAAAAAAAATTGATATTTAATTGTTTAAAAAATTCTTAATAAAATTTAGAAGGCAAATAAAGCCTTAAAATCAAGTTAAAATTGAATTATAACATTCATATGAACTTAAAACAAATATTTATATTTAACCACTTAAAGTTAGACAACTTAGTATACACACTCCAAAAATATAAATCAAGATGCATTTATATGATTATTATGAAGAAAAAGAAAAACAATTGGAGAGTAATTTAATTTTTCACTGGGAGAAGACGCTAAAAGAGACGCTCTCCAAAATTTAGTTTAAAAATTAGTAATTAAAGTAATAGTATAAATACCTGGTAATAGCGTGTTTATTATCACGATTATATACATTACCTATATAAAAATTTCATTTACATTGTACCAAATAAGGTATTTATTATATAAAATTGTTACTCGTACCTACAATAAAATCCAGAAAGTGAATAGTGTTAAGAGTGCTAAACTAACATAATACCTACGTTGGAAAGTATAGAACGTCGAAAAAATAGGCAGATAAGCAGTCCATTAAGAAAGCAGTCCATAAGAAAAGTATCCAGAAGAAGTGGAACATCAGGCTCGAACCATTCGGAGGAGAGAACCCGACAAACTTTATCTAAAAATAAAAATACCACAACAGATTAATATTGAAAAGTACGTACAGAATTTATTTAAAAAAATCGATTTTAAAGATTCAGAATTTAATTTTAATGGCCAAGTTAAGTTATATTTATTTAATATAAGCATTATAGTTATATTTGTAAGAGTTATTCTATAGCAATATCATCATGAGTTGGTTTTTTTGAATAGTGTTTTTATTTAAGGTCATTCATAAACAATTCAAAAGAATTAACGTATTTATTATACATTTAATTTTCTAAAAGTATTTCCAATAGTAAAAATTTAATTACATACCTGTTATTGTTCAATTTTAATTTTTCCAAGAGAAGCTGAGACGTTCTTCATAACAGTTTTATTATGCATTGTTTGTATTTGCCTGATTTATGACCTTGATGCTTTAATGTATATATTTTGAATTCAATATATTTAATTTTACACGTTGATATTGTCTTTCTTTTATACGATAGTAATATTCCACACCACACAAAGAAAACCGAACGCCCTGGGAACAATTAGAGTCTCATCAAATACTAAAATTAACGAGCTGGTCAAATGTAAACATAACCAAAAGGTTATAAGAGTAGATAAATTTCTCCCACGTAAAATTTTACCATTCATCTGAACTTAGTTACACTGATCTAGTTATTTACCTAAAAGTCGATACAGTGTGTACAAATAATCATCGTACAACTTAGAATTATTTCTTGTAGAGTGAATCAAGATAAAAATTGCACGAATCATAATTAATTTAAAGAAATTAGATTAAAATCATTGCAAATTGTTAGAGCATTAATACTACCATTAACACAGAGAAAGGGAATAGTATATTGGTGGTGCTCAACATAGAGGTATAATGGCATTACAGTATATTTGTGGCTGGTCCAACTTGGAGCTACATATACTGGTATATTTTGGCTGCCCAACTTTGAGGCTCGATTAAACTAAAATAACTTAGTTTAATATAACTTAAATAAACGTGGGTGATAAAGAAGGAAATTACTTTCGTGTAAAGGAAAACAAGATTAAAAAAAAAAAAATAATAAGGAGACATAACTGTTGGTAGTGTTTATTATTGAATTGTTTATACATACATATATTTGATTTTATTAGTATTTTGTGGATTTCTTGTGTTTACTCATTGTTCTGTGTGTTGATTTGGTATCTGAAAAAAAAAAAAAACAGGTAACAATCGTGTTAGTAGGGTATTTCTTATTTATTCTATAAGCCATATTAGACTGTAACAATGCCGAATACAAGAAAAGGTACATCAGCTGCTGGAGAAGGTTCTGATAACACAGAAGAACAGTTAGATATGCAAACCATGTTTAAATATTTACAAGATATGAACACAAACATGCAAAAACAATTAGAGACACAAGACACAAATATGCAAAAACAATTAGAGACACAGAACACAAATATGCAAAAACAATTAGAGACACAGAACACAAATATGCAAAAACAACTAGACCTACAGAAGCAAGACATCAACACAAATTTACAAACACAATTGAACATGCAACAACAAGTAAACTCAGACATGCAACAACAATTAAACTCAGACATGCAACAACAACTAAATACTAACATGCAGGATATCAATACAAATATACAGAATTTAAAAGGACAATTGGATATACAAAAGAAGGAATATAAGGATAGCATGGATGGATTACATGACTATATTGGTAATCTTAAGGATGAAATTAAAAAAGAATTGCAGGAGAATGTTAAAAATATCCAAATAAATATGATTAATATGGAACTGAGGTTGGATACAAGGATTACAGTGAATGCACAGAAAACCTCCGAATTAGAGGTCAAAACAAAGAAGAATATGGAGGAGCTTACCAAGAAAATAGAGAATAAGCTACAGGATGAACAAAAGGACATACAGAATCAATTTGATGTTATATCTTCTAGAATAAAAGATAATAAAGAAGAAACGAAACAAATTAAGGGAGATGTAAGAATTCTTAAAGAAGATACTTTAGAATTGAAGGGAAAAGTGAATTATGTAGACGAACAATACAAAATAGACATAGGTAAATTTCAGAGAGAAGAAACGGAATTTTACGAAAGAATAAGAAAAGAATTGGACCTAATAAAAAAATCAGGGAATAGGATTATTTACAATGAGAAGAATAACACCTATAATCCATATTTGA
Source organism: Amphimallon solstitiale (assembly GCA_963170755.1). Classification (NCBI taxonomy): domain Eukaryota; kingdom Metazoa; phylum Arthropoda; class Insecta; order Coleoptera; family Scarabaeidae; genus Amphimallon; species Amphimallon solstitiale. The sequence continues at coordinate 167,183 of OY720678.1, forward strand.
GACCAGAGATGTGGCCGAAATATAGAGATAGCAGAGACCAAGTACATGCCATGACGTATTTAAAGAATATAGCTAAATTAACGAACGACATAGAAGATGAGACCCAGAAGATGAATTTAGTGAGGTTAACTTTAGAGGGAAGAGCCATGGAATGGTATGAAATGGTTGAAGGAAGGTGCAACACATTCGAGCAATTTAGCAAAGAATTTATTACGCAATATTGGAATAAGAATATTCAAGACAGAACGAAAATTAAACTTCTAACAGGAAGATATCAAAAAGGATATGTAAGTAGGGAAAATTATGCAAGGGATGTGTTTAATCAATCTAAACACCTACCAGAAATAACAGAAGAGGAGATTGTAAGGCATATACTTAATCATTTCATATTAACAGATGGAGAGGTAGTTATAAGTAAAAATGTGGGTAATATTGAAGAGTTGATGGAAACGTTGAGAAGGCTTGATGATTTAACGGACTTACAGAAGAAAAATGGTAATAGCAATTTCCAGAATAACCATAGGGAGAACAATTCGTATAATTATAATAGTTATGGGAGAGGAAATGGATATAATAATAAAGAAAATTATAATTCTCATAACGTAAATAATTTTAATTCTCATAATAATGGACAAGGAAGAGGAAATAGTTATAGGAATAATAGAGGAAATTTTAATAATAATCTCAATAGACAGGATTATTATCAAGAAAATAATTTCAAGGGATATGAAGGAGAAAATAGAAGAGGAATGCCACCTAACAGAGGTAACTTCCAAGGAAATTTCAATGGACAAGGAAGAGGAACTTATAATGGAAATGGTAATAATAATTTCCAGAATAAAGGATACCATAGACCTCAAATTAATCAATATAGTTTGAGACATCCTAATGGCGAATTTGAGAGTCACCATCAAGAAATTGTAAGAGGAGGAAATTATGAAGAGAATGGAGATTTACCGGAAATTGAGAAAAAAAAAACGCCAATTTATCCAGACCAGGAGAACCTGAGTACACTGGAGTACCATCGGTCGAAACCGAGTACATCCAAGAATTAAGTGAACAATACATTATTAGTAGTTATTACCTGGACGTGACACACAACAGATTCTATGACAACCCACACAATTTTATCAGTATTAATGAAGAACACGAAGATTTAAGTGAAAATGACATACCAATGATAGACATAGATATTAAAAATATAAAGTTAAAAATGGTTATAGACACCGCAGCAGAAATCTCACTACTTAAAAGAGAAGTTTTAGAGAAAATAGAAAACTATAGAGACCACTTGTTAAAAATAAAGAAGATGGATATTATAGCTACAAACAGGAAGAAAATGGGAATAATCCAGGAGAAGATTTGTTTGGAAATGATTATAAATAAAAAGACGTACGTATTAGAATTTTACATATTTGATAATATGAATTTTGATTGTATTCTGGGAATAGATAACATTAGAAGGTATGAAATGGTCATCGATTTTGAAAAAAATGTATTGCGAACAGGAGATAATAGTATTGAGTTAGTAAAAGATAATAAGAAGATGCAGGTGAATAATTGTAATATTTCAAGGAATGATGAACAGATTAATGATGAGAAGGAATTTGAAGAGGAAATTATGGAAGATGGTATAATAGATAATAATAAAAATATGTTTATACATGAAATTAGTGAATTATATGAGATAAATGAAAATATGATGAATAATTATGAAAATATGAAGAAAGAAGATTATATAGAAGAGATTAATAAAATAATAAATGGAATGGAATTCGATGAAGAGATTAAGGAAAGTTTAAAAAGAATATTGTTGAAGAATAGAAAATTATTCAATGAAGAGGTGACTTTTGCCAAAAACTATGAACATAAGATAGTAGTTACAAACGATGAACCATTAAATGGAAGAAACTACCCAATACCATACCAATATAGAAAGCAAGTAGATGAGGAAATTATAAAATTGTTAGAACAAAACATTATAGAAAGATCAACGTCTTATTTTATCAATCCTGTAGTTATTGTACGAAAAAGTGATAATAGTTTGAGATTATGCTTGGATATGAGAGAAGCCAATAAGAGGGTCAAACCTGGTTTTGAAGCTCCTACACACATTAATGTATTAATATCAAGATGCGGACAATGTGAATATTTTTCTAAAATTGACCTGAAACATGCTTTTTGGTTAATACGACTTGAAGAGGAATCCAAGAAATATTGTGCTTTTAATATCAATGGAAATATCTATCAATTCACAGTGGCTCCGTTTGGATTAATAAGTAGTCCTAGTGCACTTATTAGATTTCTACACAAAATTTTAAATAAATATGACCAATTTTGCAGTCATTATTTTGACGATATACTAATATTTTCCAAGAATAAGGAAGAACATGTACAACATTTGAATATAATATTAAATACTTTATGCCAGGAAGGTATGAAAATAAATCTAAGGAAATGTGAATTTTTTAAAACACAAGTAAATTATTTAGGCTATGTTATAAATAAGGAAGGAATCACATTAAATCCAGAAAGATTAGAGGAAATAAAATCGTATCCACAACCAAGAAGAGTTAAGGATATAAGATCTTTTTTAGGAATACTTAATTATTATCATAAGTTTATATCTAATTACTCTAGAAAGACCCTACCTTTAGTACAGTTATTGAAGAAAAATGTTAAATGGAACTGGGGTGAAGATCAACAAAAAGCGTTCCAGGAATTAAAAAACGTATTTATTAGTTCACTGCAATTACATCATCCGGATTTCCAACAGCAATTCATACTTCGAACTGATGCTTCCAACTATGCCATCGCAGCGGAATTGGTGCAATATCAGAATGGATTGGAGGTACCCATATATTTTGTCTCTAGAACACTAAGAAATAACGAAATTAGATTTTCGGTGTCAGAAAAGGAAATGTTAAGCATTATTTATAGCGTAGATAAGCTGAGATACTTCCTATTAGGTCGACATTTCATTATAGAGAGTGATCATTTAGCTCTGGTATCATTAATGAATCACAAAATTAATAATAATCGTATATACCGTTGGAGTTTACTTTTGGCCGAATTTGATTTCGAAATAAAATACAAACCAGGAAAAGAAATGATAGTTGCAGATATCCTAAGCCGGAAATATAATATAAAGAATACCGATGAAATACTAATTACAAATATCAATCTTAAAGGTACAGGAATTTGTTCAAAAACAATAGTCAGGGAAGCACAAAAAGATGAAAGCTTGAAAAGTATCAAGAAAATTATAAATGAAAAAGGTGATTATAAAGGTTACAACATCGAGAATGACTTCTTAATGAAGAAAGTAGGAAGGAAAAACTTATTTGTACTTGACTCACAACAAACTTTGAAAATCATTGACTATATTCACACAAAATTTGAACATATAGGCATTAGAAAAACCTGGTTAATCTTTAGAGAAGCCTTTTATTGTAAGAAAGATAACAACATAATCAAAAATTTTATTCAAAAATGTAAATTGTGTCAATTGACCAAAGAAAAGAATTTTAAAAATGAAACTTTAGCAGGAACCATAGTACCACTGGAAAAATTACATATCGTAGCCGTAGATTATTTGACACAATTACCAAGAAGCTCTAAAGGATATAAGAATATCTTAGTATTATACGAATTATATACTAAACATGTAAAATTAATACCTACAGAAAAATGTGACACTGACACAACTTTATGTGCTTTTGATATGTACATAACGGAATTTGGAAAACCAAATATTATTCTAAGTGACAATGCCAGTTATTATACAAATGATAGGTACAGAAAATATATGGAGGACAGAGACATAAAAAGTTACCATACAAGTATAAGACATCCACAATCTAATCCATGTGAAAGGATGATAAAGGAAATCATTAAATACTTAAGAATAATGATGAATGATAATCACCACATATGGTATAAGAAAATAAAGAAAATAGAACATATTATTAATAATACACCTAATACCGAAATAGGATTATCACCGATCTTCCTAATGACCAATCAAAAACCAGAAAGGCCTTGGTTAGATGATGAATATGCAGAATTAAAAGAAACGTATGAAATCATAAAACAACATTACAGAAGAAAGAAGAACAAGATGGAAAAACAAAAGAAGCCAAAACATTATAAAAAGTTTAACATCGGAGATCAAGTCATTATTAAAAATCTGAGAGTCACTGATAAAAGTAAAAAACAGGTAGCAAAATTTATGAAAAACTATATTGGTCCGTACAGAATAAATAAAATATTCGGTGATACTACATATGAATTAGTAGAACCTGAAACTAGTCAGATCCGAGGTAGATTTCACATATCAATGATTTACGATTATAATGAGTAAACATAGGGAAGTATGGGTTATCAAAAATTTTACTTGAAAAAAAATTATGATACTAATTTTTTTTATTCAAATAAGGGGCAAAAATATACTAATATTTACCTACCAAAGGCGTATAGGTGTAAAACATGTGATTACAAATAAGTAACTAGGCAACTTAAGATACCATATCATAGAATGACTCAAGTGTTAAAAAAAATTGATATTTAATTGTTTAAAAAATTCTTAATAAAATTTAGAAGGCAAATAAAGCCTTAAAATCAAGTTAAAATTGAATTATAACATTCATATGAACTTAAAACAAATATTTATATTTAACCACTTAAAGTTAGACAACTTAGTATACACACTCCAAAAATATAAATCAAGATGCATTTATATGATTATTATGAAGAAAAAGAAAAACAATTGGAGAGTAATTTAATTTTTCACTGGGAGAAGACGCTAAAAGAGACGCTCTCCAAAATTTAGTTTAAAAATTAGTAATTAAAGTAATAGTATAAATACCTGGTAATAGCGTGTTTATTATCACGATTATATACATTACCTATATAAAAATTTCATTTACATTGTACCAAATAAGGTATTTATTATATAAAATTGTTACTCGTACCTACAATAAAATCCAGAAAGTGAATAGTGTTAAGAGTGCTAAACTAACATAATACCTACGTTGGAAAGTATAGAACGTCGAAAAAATAGGCAGATAAGCAGTCCATTAAGAAAGCAGTCCATAAGAAAAGTATCCAGAAGAAGTGGAACATCAGGCTCGAACCATTCGGAGGAGAGAACCCGACAAACTTTATCTAAAAATAAAAATACCACAACAGATTAATATTGAAAAGTACGTACAGAATTTATTTAAAAAAATCGATTTTAAAGATTCAGAATTTAATTTTAATGGCCAAGTTAAGTTATATTTATTTAATATAAGCATTATAGTTATATTTGTAAGAGTTATTCTATAGCAATATCATCATGAGTTGGTTTTTTTGAATAGTGTTTTTATTTAAGGTCATTCATAAACAATTCAAAAGAATTAACGTATTTATTATACATTTAATTTTCTAAAAGTATTTCCAATAGTAAAAATTTAATTACATACCTGTTATTGTTCAATTTTAATTTTTCCAAGAGAAGCTGAGACGTTCTTCATAACAGTTTTATTATGCATTGTTTGTATTTGCCTGATTTATGACCTTGATGCTTTAATGTATATATTTTGAATTCAATATATTTAATTTTACACGTTGATATTGTCTTTCTTTTATACGATAGTAATATTCCACACCACACAAAGAAAACCGAACGCCCTGGGAACAATTAGAGTCTCATCAAATACTAAAATTAACGAGCTGGTCAAATGTAAACATAACCAAAAGGTTATAAGAGTAGATAAATTTCTCCCACGTAAAATTTTACCATTCATCTGAACTTAGTTACACTGATCTAGTTATTTACCTAAAAGTCGATACAGTGTGTACAAATAATCATCGTACAACTTAGAATTATTTCTTGTAGAGTGAATCAAGATAAAAATTGCACGAATCATAATTAATTTAAAGAAATTAGATTAAAATCATTGCAAATTGTTAGAGCATTAATACTACCATTAACACAGAGAAAGGGAATAGTATATTGGTGGTGCTCAACATAGAGGTATAACGGCATTACAGTATATTTGTGGCTGGTCCAACTTGGAGCTACATATACTGGTATAATATATAATAAATTTAATTCACTTAATTAATGCGTAACTGAGAGTCAAGCACGCATCCTAGTGCTAGGCCTTATGCTAGACTACGATACGGTGAACTTTCTGCAGAAAGGTAGGTTAAGCAAAACATTCTACATGTAACTAGCTCAGTTTGAAAATAAATAGTTCTCTCAGGGGCAGAAAATATGACTTGATTCTCCTGCTCTTTAATCATCTCCAGGTCAGGTAAAGAAATAAAATACAAAATAAATCTTAACATCTAATTTATTAAAATAAAATAATTTTAAATGAATTCAAAAGTTTTAATCTATAAATATTTACACACCAAAAATCAATATTCAGTCATAATCCAAATTTATACATCATAAACAATAAAATATTATAGAAAAGAAAATAAACGAAGTCATAATGTCATGTAAAGCTTATGTAAAAAAAAATGTGAACGTGATTATTATGATTAATATTTGTCATAGATACATGTAAACAATCAAAAATAAAATAAATTACCCGTGATGAATTGTACTGGAATATAAATAAAAAATAAAATTTGTGCGGTCTACTATTTGCTAACAAAATATAAACATTAAGGAAGTGGCTTTGCCCTAATTAGTCCTGTCCGGCGCCTTTTCTCGCTCCCAACACAGTACCATCAGATAACAAATTCACACAGATGAGTATCCCAAAGTTCCACCCTACGAGCATGTCATTTTCAGCTCGTCGGACGCAACCCGAACATACATCACAATGTGCACACTCCTTAAAGAATATATAAATTTTTAATTAAATAAATAAAATGAAATAAAATAATGTATCTGCGTATTCAATAAATTAACTCAGCCCTGATTAGTTCTGCCTGGTGCCTTTTCTCGCTCCCAAACGCAGTACCACCAAGACCAATTCGTGTATTTCAAATTCACCAGGACTCCATGCTATGAATTAAATAATGACATAATTCATTTCACACATCCCTGATGTATTATTCAACACGTTAATACTGAACACCCAAATACAACAAAAACATACTTAATTCTCATATCAGAAGAAATAATATATATACATTAATAAAAATAAACTTTACCTTTTTCGCGAAATTCCAATACAAAAGACACCACTACAAATAAAGAATTTGGGACGCCACTATACACACATTTATAACAAATATTGTTTAATCACCTTAACTCTTCGTACATTGTATTAAACTCATCCATAATAAATTTTTCAATGAAAACTTGATTCACTTATAAATAACCTATATACACATAAAACAAAATTATTAATTTCAAATATCTTTTGTAGGATGAATAAATTTAAAAGAAAAATAAATTATACGGAAAAGAAAATGATTATGCTATTCAAAGTTATCATTACAAATGCTAGAAGGTTTTGTCATAATGTATGGCATAGTACCCCTACATGCAAAACAAAACTCTCTAGGAAAAGGAAAATAAAATAAAATTAAATAAATTCAAATACCGAGTTCATAAATAAAAGTATCTCATACATAAGTAGTTATTCAGATACATCTAGACATTTTAATGTAATACGCGCTGCATGTTAAAAATAAAATTATTATAAGTGTAGAATCTTGTTAAAATTTTATAAGTATCGAAAATCTCGAAATTTATTCTAAGTCCGGATTTTAAAGTAATCCTTTTAAAGAGGAGGGAGGAAGTGGTTTATCACCTACTTTTAGACCTGCTAATATTGCGGTTTTCACCAGCAATCCCGGAAATTTTATCTGTCCGCGCTTTTATTCGTAAATCTCTTTATAAAAACATACGGCAACTTTCGTTAAACACGAATCCACCTCCAGAATTGTGTATCGACGGTGCTGCCCTTATCGGTCACTTGGAGAAACAGCGTATTAATAATCCTTGAAAAAGGTAAACAAACATGTGACTATAAATCCGTCTGTATTTTTATGACTCAGCCATGCACCTGATAAACAATACTTCTTGCGCCGGTCCACCCGGTCGATCCTTTTCACGTAGCATTTAATACGTCTTAAAATTATAACCTTATAAAAATTTATTAAGATTCTTTTATGTTTTACTTAAATAAAAATAAAGTTTTCATAAATTATCAATACAGTGAATATTTATACACATCATGGTAAATATGAATAAAGTAAAAATTAATTTAAATAAAACTTGAAGTGATCTTGATTATACTTATTTATTTACATATTATTATTTATTCAAGATCACTGCAATATGTATACCTATTATTAAAATACAATACAATTAGAATGGTCTAGTCCGTTAACTTTTTACGCTCTACTATTTTACATATTAAATTGCAACAAGGAATTATCAACAAGTGATAGTGTTAATACATTATTTAAAATACTGACTTTTATTACAAATTTTTAATCACATCATCCTGTTTTTTACGGCAGCTTATATGAAAGACTACTTTCAGTAAATAAAGGATTTACCGACAAAGACATGTTTCTATGCTTGATGTGTTATATGAGATTTATTTAATGAAAGACATACTGTATAAACTTATCAATAGAATTTGTTAAAGTAAATTTATAAAATATAACGTACCTTTGAAATAAACTACACTCCTCACATGTACGGTAAACTAATACAATACTAATGGCCGACACAAATGCAAGCGTATCGTCGCGTCGCAGTCCCGTGCTACTAAGGAAAATTGAAGGGGGTTTAATCTGGTTTGAACCAGTTATGTCGGTTGTCAAACAAATATTCTTTTAAGTAAAAAGAAGTTCGCAAAAATATTTCATTTTTGAATGAAAAAACACATATACGCCATTTAAAACTAAATTCTTTTAACTTAAGAATAATTATTTTCTTTCAAATGAATTGTGTTAACAAAGTATATTTCTTTGAAATAAAAAAACCTTTTTATCTGTGTAGGTGTCTCTTAAAGAAATATTTTGATTTTTGGCTACTAACATTTCGATCCTAAAAATTTCGGAGCTTTATTCTGTTAGTTAAGAAAATGTATGACATACTACTGGATACAATAGTAAAAACTGAATTTTGGAATTGTGTAGTATGTTTCCCTTCTATATAAAAGATATGATGAAGATAAGAAATTACTACAACCGAAAGGTCACTAACGAGAAATAAGGGTTTTCTTTGAGACATGATTACGCACAAATCTATTAAAGTAATACCAAACAAATATTGGTATTAATACATGTATTTGTATATATATATATATATATATATATATATATATACGCTGGTATACCAGCAATACTTTCCATCTGTTACTTGCTATATGTATATGTATATGTATATCAGTACAATTTAAAGGTGTCGAGACCGAAGCCCGTGGTAGTGTAGTGGTTAACACACCTGACTAGTAATCAGGAGATTTCGGGTTCGATTCCTGGACCGCTGGGTAATTTTTAAAGATATTAAAAATTACCTAATTAACAATTAAACTAATTTTAAATTAATTTGAAATTAGTATGACCTCTAAATCGTCCAAGAAATTTAATTATATATATATGCACATGAATATGTGAATAAGGTCAAGAAAAATTTAGAAAAATTTAGAATTATATATATATATATAGTAATAAAAATAATAAAAATGTTTTGCTTTACCACTTTTTGTTATACAAAGTGTTTTTCTTGGTTTTTTTGGGTAACAAAATTAACTAATAAAATAAAACCATCAATTTCCTTTGATGTTTCAATGTATCAAAAAGTTATTCAATAAAAATGCAATTCATACAAAGAAAGAAGTCGGGAATTAGCAAAGGGAAACGATACACAGGCATATATGATCAACTTACTTCGAAAGACCCTCTTAATAGCACAAACGCTCTTTGTCTACCCACCTTTTCACTTAGTCAACGCCGGAAAACAGCTAGTTAAGGGGGCGTTTGAATGCAAAAAATTTCGTTTCTGTCAAAAAATAACAACATTTTAGTACTAAAGATGTCGCGCAGTGTAACAAATATAAAAATAATTGAATTTGGCCCTTTTCTTTATGTTAAGCTTGAAATATAATAGGAGTTGCCTGCATGGCAGAATGTGTTCCAAATAATAAATAGGTATACGATCACGTGATTGGTATTAAAAAAAAAATACTTTTATTTAGCTAGCATATTGGATGGCGTTATTACGTTTGAAACTGGAAAGGCATTAGTTGCAACGTTGCCACCTCTCACTTTATCTATCATTACAACACAGCGTTGGAATTTATAGGTTGACTTGTCATTGTGATTTATTTGTGGTTCTCGAATATTTTTGTATGTGTTATAGTTTTGGTTTTTGTTTGAATAGTTTTAGTGTTTTCTTTGTAAAGACAATTGTGAAAGACTTGTGTTAGATACATTTTTACGTAGTTTTACGTAAAATAGACGCAATACTTTACTCTATATTAGAAACAAAAAAATAACAATATTAGCAAATAAACAAAACTTATTACGTTGTATAAATTTTATGATTGAAAAGTAAGATATTTCTATCTTTTTGGATCCATTGACAATTTCAATAGTTAGCATGCAAATGCTTTTCTGCACTTTTTGCCATGTGCTTCTATAGATAACTTAATTTTTACAATAATACTTAGATATCATTCCTTCAACTTGTGTACTATTTTTTACACAGCAATTTTTATTGTTAATACAGTGTAACTAATAATTTTTATAATGCAAAAGTTAAAATCATATGCATTTGTAAATTGTAACGATTTATTTAATATTAACTAATTTTAGACATGCCACCTAAAAGAACGTTATGCCGGCAACGGAAGTTCTCTAAAAAGTCTGTTGTGATGAAAAGATTGTGGAAAAGAAGGCAGCCGTAAGTAAACTGTAGCCATACGTATATGAATTAAATTTACAAACAAGAGTTTTGATGACGTAGATAGTATGGTAATTATATTGCCTTCTGATAATAAAAATTATATTTTTAGGATAGAGCAATTTCTACAACAGGAAGCTGATGTTAATAACATTATGGCTGTTCATGATTATTGTATTAATACTGAAATATCCGCAGCGGAGCTACCAATTACATGTGACCCAATCAATGAGTTCGACAATAAAACTTAGTAAAATTAAAAAATCATGTACCCATAAATATTTTTTTTTAATTATTACTTTTACTTTGTATATTATTTCTTATATTTTAAAAAGTTTATATTGATTTTCAAACTTCATGTTTAGAGAAATCCAATCTTCTGAAAAGGACACAAACATTAATGATTTTATGACGGACCGTGTGTATTGTACGGATCCTACTAGGTCTCCCATACAACAGGTAGCCTTTGATCCTTGGGATCCAAATAATGAATATAACAGGTAATAAAAATAGCTCATAGTACAATATGCGAAATATAATATTTATACAGTTTTAAACTTATTTTTTGCTTTAATTATGTAATAGATAGTAGGTTTTTATATATGAAATCATTTTCAGCATTCAGTCTCACAAATTATATGTTGAGAAAGAAAAGGAGAAAGAAGCATTTCCTTTGAAGGGAAATAGAATCGTCAACATACAATATTTCCTTACTGAAACATTGAAAGTGCAGTATAATCATTCCAGACACTGTACTTTTGGGTTATTAAAACCTTCTTATGAAAAGCTGCATGGTTTATCTTCAGTAATAACATTAAAATGCTCAAATTGTGAAAAGTTATTTGCAGTTAATACCGAAAAACCGAGAAATACATTAGAGCTCTTGTCTAAGTCTGTTATAAATACAGCATTTGTGTGGGGAACATTAAGCAGCGGCCTTACTTTTACTAGTACCCAGGATATAATGGCATCACTAGATATACCACCGATATCCTATTCATGTTTTAATCAAATAGAGAACTTATTGGGTGACCAGTGGAAGGATGTACTTTGGGCATGCATGCATAAAGCAGGCAAGGAAGAACAGAAAATTGCAGTAGAGAATAATCAAATTACTGAAGATGGTGTTCCATGGATTGCTGTTCACTGTGATGGTGGCTGGAGCAAAAGATCGTATGGACATTCATATAATGCTTTATCCGGAACAGTTAGTAACACAGATTTTTTTAAAAAAGTAAATGCAATATACTACTTTATAACATTATTATTTGTAGGCTGTCGTTATTGGTAAAGAAATTGGCAAAGTATTATTTATTGGTATACGAAATAAATACTGTTGTGTTTGCACCCGTGCAGCTAATAAAAAAAATTCTGCATCCAATCATCGTTGTTTTCGGAATTGGAGTGGATCTTCAACGGGAATGGAAGCTGATATTATTGTAGAGGCATTTCAGTCCAGCATTGAAATGCATGGGTTAAAATACTTAAAAATCATAGCTGATGGAGACTCTAGTGTATATACCAAAATTCAAAAGGAAGTATCTTATGGAAAAGATGTTGAGAAAATTGAATGTGTAAATCATGTAATTAAAAATTACGGGAAGCAGCTTTATAAACTAAAAACGAATACTAACATCCCAGCAGTTACAAGAAAATTGCTAACAAGTGAGAAAATTAAAAAGTTACAAAACTTTGTCATGCAGTCATCAAAGTTAAACAATGATGTAGAAACTATGAAATATGCCATTTCAAATTCCATTTACCATGTATATGGCAACCATAGTAACTGTAATGAAAGATATTGTAGTGTTCTTGGTCATCAAGATAATGTATTGTGCCAAAAATTTGAAGCATCTGGATTGATACATTATTTTAAAGGTAATGTTATTTTTGTTGACTTACTTAGAAATACCTTTTTTTTTGTAATAGATGCTCAAGATTTTTTAATGAAAAAAGCTCATAAGATTGTTTCGTATGAAAATAATAATAAAGCCGAGATGTTTATGTCACTGCTGTCAAAAATGAATGCTGGTAAGAGGTTGAATTTAATTCAAAGACGATCTTTTGAAGTACGGAGTTATTTGGCAGCTCTTAGATACAATGAAGGTACACTGAAATCAACATTCTTGGAACTATTCTTCATTAGAATACTATCTATTTATCTGAACTTGTTTTAGGACTATTATGGCAAGTGCAAGCTTATGAGGATGCAACAACATCAGATGTAGGGGAATACTTCTCAAAGTTAATTAGAAGAAGCGCTATGAAAAAACAGCACAAACAAAAGAGGCGAATAAACATAAGGGGTCCTGTAGTATGGATATGGATTATGGTACTGAAGCAAATCAAGCACTTTTAAATCCAGAAGAATTTAAATCGGAATGAAAAAGAATTCTTCAATCCAATCAGGTTTTTCATTATAAACATTATGAACTTAACATTAAAAATAAGAATTCTCTTTCAGTTTTTATATACATACTTTATTAAGGAAGTAGGTAATAAATAACACTGACATGATCTATTTACCATTTACAATGTGAGTGGTAATATAATGAAAAAGTGTACACGTTATTTCTTGAAAGTAATTTTATTATTTTTTTTATGGGTGGTTACTGTATAGTTAATACAGTCTGGGTTCCGATAGGTAAGCAAGCGTAAATTCGAAGCTGGATAAGTATATCAACAGCAGTGGAAAAATGTAAACACTATAAATGCATATGGGTCGTGCATGGCTATTTGCTTATGTAGTGATAGTATTCTAAATGTCCTAACATTGTCTTGCTTTGGTACTATAAAATGTGTTTGCTTTCTATAATGCTTCTTATATCCTCTGTAGATATACTGCATGTTTGCATGTTCATAAATCTGCATGTTTATTGACATATAGTATTATATATCATATATTCATTCTTTTTTTTAAACAGATTAAGGAAAGTCAGCAGTGGCAAATTGCATCAGCAACTGTAGGTCAGTTTGATAATCCCATTTTCAAAATTGAAAGAAGACGTCGCCTAACTGCTTCGAATTTTGGTGCTGTTGTAAAACGACAACGTAGTGCCTGTAAACCCTTGCTAAGAAGAATATTGTATTCTAAAGGCATTCAACTCCAGCAATCGAATATGGGAAAAACTTTGAAGCCAATGCCAGACTTAAATTTGAAAATGAAATGGGATTATTAGTGCATGTAACTGGATTGTTTGTGGATACTACATATGGATTTTTAGGAGCTTCTCCAGATGGTAATACTAAGTCGTAAAATACTATTAACATTTTGTAGTTTTTAATTTTTCTTTGTAGGGCTTATCGGTGATAATGCACTTATTGAAATTAAATGTGCCTATAGTTTAAATAAGAATAGGCAATCTATTGATGACGCAATACAAAATAATAAAAACTTTTATTTAAAATATAACGAGTTTGGACAACCGACATTGAAACAAAATCATAACTATTTTTATCAGGTATAATTAATTCTGTAATATCATAAATAATTGATAAAGTACAATAAATATATTTCTAGGTGCAAGGCCTCTTGAATATCACCAAAAGAGAATTATGTTACTTTATTATATACATAAATGATAAAGAACCACTTTTCGTGGAAAAAATTGCGAAAAATGAATCTTTGTGGCAAGAAAGAATGCTACCAAAATTAAAAAAATTCTATATGGGGTTTTATTTACCAGAGCTTATTCAAAGATATATTGAGAGAGGAGTTGAGTGCCCTCATGAGGAAGTGTCAGTTTAAAAGCACTTTTGCCGTAAGTTGAAAGACAAGTTCGTTCATTTATGACTTATGCATGTTTCACTCCTAGATGGGACAAGTTGTGGATAGTTTTGTCATACTTGATCATGACCATAAACACTATTTCATCTGTATGATGGGGTCCAGTAAGAACAAAACGTTGTATTGGCAATGACTTGGTGCAGTTAGTGTTGTAAGGTTAGGAAAACAGCTTGTGTTTAACCTGTATCAAGCTCATACTTGCTGCATCGATAGGAGGCCATGACTGTATATGTGATCTGTACCTCTAAATAGAATAAGGCAGCATATAGGGACTCTGTTAACTTGTATTGGTAATGACTTGGTGCAGTTAGTGTTGTAAGGTTAGGAAAACAGCTTGTGTTTAACCTGTATCAAGCTCATACTTGCTGCATCGATAGCAGGCCATGACTGTATATGTGACCTGTACCTCCAAATAGAACCAAGGCAGCATATAGGGACTCTGTTAACTTTAACTGAGTAGAAGAAAACAAGTGTATCTCCCATATTGCCTTGGTATGCCAATAATTAGGCGCAATATTTTCATTAGTAATTGTTAGGGACATTTCACTGATGGTTTCTTTCAAACACAGCTACAAAATACTTTGCCACTATAGTCAGTGGAGTTTTAATTTATTTTGGAGCTGGTAATTAGTGATGGACATAATAGTTCGAATCGATGCACTAGCTCATGCGACCTAATTGAGACATGGAAGAACTAGTTCATAGGAATAGTTCGAAAAGAACTACTTGTACCTTATGTCTGTATTTTAAGACAGAGATCCTTGTTGAAGTAAAGATTAGCAGTATATATTATACTTTGTAACACAGTATTCTTCAATATTAATTGTAAATCCGTAAATTTACGAGAAAAGTAAATAGCTAGACTTCGAGTTAGATTGAGGCAACTCATTTTAGTATTTTACAATAATATTTCTAAACTAACAACCTATAATCACCATATTATAGAGATTATAAAAATTAAATTATAGTACAAGAGAGTTTAGATGAGGCAAAGAGTAGAGTGGTTCTCATTCATATATATTACTGTACGTAAAGCTTGATAACACAAAATGGTTTTTCATAATTAGTAAATCTACAAGTTCCCTTTAATTCCTTTATAGTTTAAGATTTTTTATTTTTCCAAAGGAAATTTTGAAAATATATTACTATATGTTTATTCTCTAAAAAGAAGTATTAAGTGTCAATATTATATATATGAAATTTGATGTATGTATGTTCCCTATAGACTCCGAAGCCGATGAACCGATTTTGATGAAATTTTCAGGAAAACTAGCATAGTCTGGATAGTGTTCATCTGAAGTTTTCACTTACCACTTTGTCTTAATAAAAATATTTTTAGAGATGCACTGAACATTGATACGAAATCAAAATTTATTTTATACACATATTGCTGTGGTATTTTCTTGTAAATAAATGAATAAATAAAATAAAGAAACCAAACAAATAAAAATCAACGAAAATAAAATATTATTATGTTTATTTTAAGTAAAAATAATTTTACATATTTAATATAAATTACAATTTTATATATTTCAATATAATAAATATTTTAACAATATATGAATACGGAAAAGTCACTAATTAATGTAAATGTATGTAGTTTTAATTATATTTTTGTGTTCACTTAAAAATTCATAACTAGGCAGTAGTATACACATAAATGCAATATGGGTTGCATACCCGTAAAAATAATAGCATTCACAATTAAAAATAAAAATGAAAAATATAAAACAATATTAAAATAGATTAGAGCATAAAATCATGTTAAATATTCTATAAAACAATATTCAAGTACTGACCTCCGTTTAATAAAAAAGGATATATAAGAATTTAAAGCATTATTATTAGTGGTTAATAAAAATGTAGGTCACTCGAGAACACACTCTTTAAGCAGCAATAATGGTTCAGAATGAGAATTAATCACCAAGAATATCAATATTATAACCACCAACATTGTCAAGAATAAATGTTATGTATCACTATACACGTTTCACTTATATTTTCTGTATAAAATATTATTGAGTGTACGTAAAGAGGCACGATTTGTTTATTCTCTTCTCTACACGAATATATTCTAAGAAAGACCAAGCTAAAACCAAAAATACAATATTAAACAAAGGTCTATATACATAAATAAATATATAAATACCACTTATTTCACGGTCACAAGATCAATTGTATATTCTTCTGCATGGGACATGGAATGCACACAAAGGTATATGATTTATCTGTTTTCGATATACATCAATGCATCCAGAATGTAAATATTGTGACCTAGTTTATCATTGAAAATAAAACATTATGCTGGCTATGCAAATTCACTGATATTCACAAAATAAAAAGACATTGTTGAATGTACGTCTAAATATGCGATGGTACATAATTTTATTCATGTACAAATGCTTCAAGACATCCAGGCTAAAATAAATAAATAAAGCATTAGTCAGTACATAATATAAGACAATAAAAGAATACTTACCAACAAATAAAACTAACCAAAATGTCCATGGAATAGGATAAAAATAAAAAGATATGTAAAATAATAACAACAACAAACATGGTGGAAACAAGGTCACGTGATTACATAATTTCGATAGTTATCGAAATCAACACGAGGGGCGTGACAGACGAAAATTCAAACGAAACGCACGATTTAAAAACAAAATAAGCCGCTTGTCAGATGTTTATCATTATAAAAAGCGGGACACAAGCGAAAATAAGGCAGTCCATAGGAAGTCATCATTCTCTTCAAAACTTAAAAAGAAAATAGTTAAACCAGTGCTCCGAAGGATCTAAAGGCATATAACGCTTTAAGATTCAAACGCGGTAGACGTAAAAGGCGGCAACGATAAGTGCGATCCAGATATACAAAGAGACGCCAAGTAACGCGATTGGACCGCACAGAAGCGACAACAATAAATTCAATTAAAATGGAGGGAATGGATTATCAGGAGGAATTCGAAATATTATACGACCTAGAAAAGTGAGTACAAGCACTATAAAGTAAAATCCATCTTGCAATCCTAAAGTAAATAAATGAAAGAGCCTTCATGACTGCTCCATAAACTAATAGCAATAAAAATTTATGAATATTATTTAAACAATTAAAAATGAATTCTTCTTTGAATATGTCTTGGGTCGACGTGTGAATCTTGGCTCAAGACGGTCCAACGAAGTATTAGTAAATTCTCCGGATAGCAATAAAAATTTATGAATATTATTTAAACAAGTAAAAAATAAATTCTTCTTTGAATATGTCTTGGGTCGACGTGTGAATCTTGGCTCAAGACGGTCCAACGAAGTATTAGTAAATTCTCCGGATAGCAATAAAAATTTATGAATATTATTTAAACAAGTAAAAATAAATTCTTCTTTGAATATGTCTTGGGTCGACGTGTGAATCTTGGCTCAAGACGGTCCAACGAAGTATTAGTAAATTCTCCGGATAGCAATAAAAATTTAGAATATTATTTAAACAATTAAAAATAAATTCTTCTTTGAATATGTCTTGGGTCGACGTGTGAATCTTGGCTCAAGACGGTCCAACGAAGTATTAGTAAATTCTCCGGATGACAATGAAAATCTAGAACCATATATATAAATAATTTAAAACAAACTCTTCTTTGAGTAAGCTCTGGATTGACGTGTGAATCTTGGTTCAGAGCGACTTAACGAGGTGCTAACGCTTTTATAGAATAACGGCAATTTCGAGATATGAGCATACGTGAAAGGTTAGAGCAGTGAATTTTATTTTTATTCATGATTAACAATTTTACAAAAATTAAGGATTGCAAGGTGCTTGTACCGCGGATGAAAGAGACTGGATATGACAATGAAATAAATAATGTATTGTATTGCATAGTAATGATATTTAATAATGTTTTGTAAATATTTATATATAAAATAAAATAAGTTGTGCTGACATTCTATATCTACTTATTTATACCCATCCCAGGAGAATCTAAGGAAAGTAAACATCACAATCACAGCTAGAACTCACAATAAGTACAAGGCTGCGACAAATCATCTGATATAAAAATATAATAAATCCACACTTAGACCCTGAGATTACTAAAATATATTAATTTATTAATTCAATTTTGGTCATTAACCAATATAGAGGAAGTCACAGCAATATGTATCTGTCATATAAACAAAAATTATTATTTATAACATATATTTTTAATTTTAGTGATATTTTCCATACAGGTATATGAGAAATGAATTTAAGGCCTTGTGAACTACATTTCTCTGACCGAAAGATGGTTTCAGCATGGTTTCAATAGTCACACACAGTTTACTCCTTTTTATGAAAATTAGTTCGCCGGGAACTAGTTCGCTTGGAAATTGCGAACTACTTCATTTAGTTCTATGAGAAGAATCGTTCTTATTGAATCGGCCGTTCGCGAACTATCCATCTCTACTGGTAACTGCAAACCTGAAAGTATTCACTTTCTGGAGATCACTACAATAATGTACTATTTATCGATTATAATAAATCAATAAAATGTATTTCTTTGACTTTTACTTTCCATTTCCTTATATAGTTTGTACAAATTAAATTGAATTTGTTTTAAATAATAATGTATGTATATAATACATGTAATACTCTGAATTTTCTTTTGTCTATAAGTTCAAAATGAACAAGAATTTAATTATTTAAATTATTTACTATTTCTTGCAAAAGTTTTGTCGCATTAGATATAACTGAGTACCACATTCTACGTTTTAAATAGCTTAGGTGATATTTGTATAGACAACCAGTCACACTATAATGCTGTCACAATTATATTATTTGACACTTGCGGCCTCTCTTAGGAAACCGTCCAAGGTAGTGTCTATGTGTGTGTGTAAATATGGCCGCTGTTTACCCAATACTTGAAATATGCAAATAATCCAAACTAATACATATTACCAAAATTTCTGTTATATTTCTCTTCTACGAAACACGCGCCATAGGGTTAAGGGGTTCTTTTGATAAAATTGAAATAAAAAATGTATAAAAAGAATTTGTGGAAATTAAACCCCTATACCATACGTAGGAAGATATTACGACTTATTTCATACAATAAAACAAACATTTAATGATTTTATAACCGATATTTGCATAAATATAAAATTGTTACCGGCCCATAGGTATCTACTTTATCTTAACCCCCCTTAATCGCTCTGAATCTAACATCACGCTTTTTTCCTTCAAGATTATTTTTTTTAAGTTTGTAACTGTGTTTGTATAATACACTGAAATTATTAATATAACTTCTGCGTTTTCTAAGTGTCAATGTTCTAAAATATATGCATAAACAAACCTATAGATAGATGTTCTTTGGTTCTTATTTTGTTTTGTTTTGGGTTTTTTGGGTAACAAAATTAAATAATGCAATAATCGTTAATTTCATTTGACGTTTCGATATAATTATCATTTTTATCAAAAAATCATACAATAAAACTGCAACAGATAAAGATGATAATTACATCGAAACGTAAAGAGAAATTGATGGTTTTATTTTATTAGTTAATTTTATTATCCAAAAACACCAACAAAAATACTTTGTATACAAAAAGTGGTAAAGAACAACAATTTTATTATTTTTATTACTGTTTATTATCCTGGGAAAATAATGGATTTAAACCATATTAGAAACACCTACGGAAAAGACATATACGGACGTTGCAAGAAGATAATTAAACAATAATGGCATATTAATAAGGCCAAAAACAGGCAATCTTTTTGCTTATTTGTTAACAAAATAATCTTACACCTAGGATTTTAAATTTTAAGTGTGACCATATGAGGCCGGGGTGTGAGCGTCTTATGTCTAAATTACAGAGTAAAGTAAGTAATTTTAAAAATTCCATTTTAAATATAACCATTGCGGATAGAGTAAATCATTTAAACTAACCCTAAAAAACATTATCTTACAAACACAGCTCAGTTGGATTCAAATTTGTACAGCCGATTTATGCAGATTCTTAAACAAATTTTTTAAAGGTTAGAGAACGTCACATCCGTAAAATGCCAATGCCAATAGGAATACAAACATTTCAAGCACTAACATTCACCAAAATGTACAAAATATTTTAAGTCTAGACCCCAAGGTTCCTAAAGTATATAGGTTGCCTACTAACTTCCAGCCAATCAGAAACTTGCATAAAATACGCGGGAATACGTCATCCTGCCTGCCTATTTCAAACTGCTCTACAGCTTTGTTATGGAAACCTAACTATAAAATCGACGTTTCTTGCTTAAAAAAAAGCTGCATTGCCATTAAATGGTTATTTAGAGGATTCGTTGCTAAGTAGCTAAATGAATTGTTATGAACATGTATTAGAAAAAAGGATTTTTCAAAGGAAGAAAATAATTAATACTTGATTTTATCCAATTTTATATATTGCAAATTACAAAAAATTAATTTACTTTACTTTTAATTGACAATTTTTTTCATTTTTTTTGCTATTTTGCGCTCAGATCTTGTAGGAGATCCCTTCCTTTTACGGAACTTCAGTTCTGCCCTTTTTTCGTTTAGGTACCGTATTCGTATCAGTATTCGAAGCCGACAAAATGATTTAACCAGCACCTCTGGTACATCAGATACCTTGTTCAAAATAAATCGCAGTGTTCTCCGAACAACATGTTTTCCTTTGCTAATTGTCTCCTTATGAAATTTAAGAAAATATTTTTCCAAATTTTCTACTTGTGACGACCATTCTTTTGATGGTTGGATAAGGCCACCAAATGATAAACTCTGTATCCACGAAGGCATACTATACGTATACATGTTTATGGTTTCCATCTTGTAAGTGTACTCTCCCAGATTGGGAAACGCAGCTAAATTTTGTTTAGCTATGTATCCTGCCAAATACAAAAGCCCGTCTTTTTCACTTGCTCCTCGTCGAGTTGACGCCCTTGACGATGAGCTGCTGGAACTGGTGGTACTACTGTCGTAATCCAATATACTCTGAAGTCCTGCAACTGCTGGATCCACAGCTGGGTCCACAGAAATATTGGTAATACTTGCTTGTTTCAAAGCAGTAGCTACCAAATATTCTTCAGGACCAGTATCTGTGCTTGTTTCAACATTTGTGTGGGATTGCACCATTCCAGGATTTTTTCCTAATAAGATCATTCGAATTCTAAATAATGAATTGAGTGGAGATGGGTGATCATGTAGGCCACCTCGACTTCGCAACTAGAAGCATAATAAATACATGTAAATCTTTTATTTTCAGATGTTGAAATAATTATTACCTGAGAAAAAAAGTTTTCCAGACAGTCTTGATTTAGACGATGGGTCAATATATAAGTTATTTCCAACTTCTGCTTGAGATGAAGGAATAATTGTTGTAATGATGATGTGGACATTATCACACCCTTTTGAAAAACTTGCAACACACAGCATATTAGCAACAGTCGATTTCATTGTGTCCAGAATGTAGTCTTGCTGTTCGATGTCTAAACCATATGGTTTTTTTGATGACACTTTTGGTGATGGTGTATAGGAGTTCATGACATCAAACCAGTTGTTCACTAACTGTACAAAATTTGATACATCTTCATTAGAAGCGTCATCATCTCCACCAGGCTTATAATACTTCAGTGCAGTAGCAGTAGTGTTGGAAAACAACTGCGCAGCAAGTTTAACATTTTGCCTCTGTGTTTTATCGCAAATGACATGTAAATCTGTCAACTTGTGGCATGAACTCACTTCAGTATTTATCTCCACTAATAATTTCTGTATTGGTTCTTTATTAATGAGTCTCCCATTCTCAAGAACAAATCCGGTATCGATAAACCAATTTCTAGTTAGTTTCAGAAGATGTGGAACATCAGCAAAAAAGAAAATTGGTTCCTGGGTTGCAGGGTGTGGATGGAAAGTTTTATCCACATCAATATTGAGTGCCTTCCATAATCCCTGGTTTCCTCCGCCACAGTCTGACACACATGCCACTACATTATAATGAATTTGATGCAATAAATTGATTAAGGATTCCAACAACTCTTTCGTCATTTTTTCATCAAATCCAATATATACTGGCTGCTTCCAGCTGTCAAAAAGTCCTCGAGCCATGATGATCTGCATGTATGAATGAGGTCCAACAACTTCATCATCTTTTTGATCATACTCATACAGAGCTGCAACTTTCACTTCGTCAAAGGACAAAACTGTGGTTTTTTGGTAAAAGCTCTGGAAAGTTCCTCAGTCGTCCAACGGGCTCTCGTTTTTTTTTGCAAAGCAATTGCAATATGATTTGGGGTCAAGAAGTGCATAAAAGCTGTTTTGGCCCTATCTTCAAAACTGCAGTCAGATTCTTTAATCTGTTTCTCCAATTCCATTATTCGTTTTTTAAGCATTTCGGTGTTTTCTTCCTGCTGCAGCACTTTACCCCGTAACTGAACATTCTCTTGCTGCAGGATGTGTAGCTGCTCAAGTATATCAGAGTCTTTGCTACAGGATGGCTCAGCATAGACATCTTCCCTCTCTTGTGGCTCTTGGACCTCTACCTCTTGTGGCTCTGTCTCTAAAATGAATATTGTATATTATGCAATTTTAAAGCTTTTAGCACTTATCATGTTCACCAACTTTACTTGTTTCTCCAATTAAACTTTCCACCCAGGCTTGTCTCTGTTTTTTTTCTGCTCTTTCAGATCGTTTTGACAACAAAGGTTTTTCTGTGTGAACTCTGGTCTGGGGGAGCAGTAACAATGAAGGAATCGCTAAAAACAAACATAAATGCGTAAATATTTCCTAAATGGGTTTCATTTGTAAGTATTACCCGTCTTTTTCAACTTTTGAGCTTGAATGCCCATTAATCTGGCTTTCATCTCATCTTCAAAGTCATCCGACTTAAAATGTTTGCTGCACACTCTTTTATTTTCCACAGAAAAGCTATCTTTTCTGTAACATTTTCGAATCCATTCTTTTCTAACTTCTGGGTCCTTTGGAAACGAAAAAAACATGATGTTTTCCCCAGTTTCTTTGGCCTTCTTCGAATTGCTTTTGCAAATAGCAACACTACATATTTTTCCTCCAGGCATCTGGTGAAATAAGAAATACAAGTAGATACAAAAATATAAATTCACACAATTCAATAAATGCCCACATGTTGCATGATCTTAATTTAAGGTTATAACTGTTGACTTACCCTGCTGAAGATCTAATATGTTAAATTCGATAAAACACAATACACACTATTAATTGTCTTTCTTTAAAAACTAATATTACACGAAACTACAATGAAAAACCGACATAAACACCAAAAACAACGTAATAATCAACACACAACAATGGCTTTAACAGCATAATATGGGTACTGGGTAGGCACGATGACGCGCAATATGGCGACCAATGACGACCTTGAATAGTTAATAGGCAACCTATATACTTTAGGAACCTTGTCTAGACCCCACCTACGGAATAAATTATGTTGACCCTAAAAAGATACCTGTAAAAAATATAATCGCAAACATTGAAAGCGGAATAACAACGATAACAAAAAGAAATGCGCAAAGGTATGTAATATTTAACAAATTTTAAACAATTATGGAGTACGCAAGCCAACAACAACCACATACACAAAAAATTCCATAAAGACGTGGCCCTAAAAAATACGTTTATTAAACACAACCCACAAATTTGTATATTGAAGCCATACAAAAACTGTAACACCGTTGATTACGAACAAAAAATGTTTGACTTACTGATAAAAATGCTTACAACGAATTAAAAACTGACCCAACTCAGCTATATTAAATCCTAAACAGTAACTTAATTAGGTCTTGGGAACATTTGAACTTAATTTCCAAGCATACTGCCAGTACATCAAAAATAAACAATGTATATGCAGCAAAACTTTATGGCTTGCCGAAACAACATAAAAACCATATTCCGTTGCGACACATAGTACACCATAGTATCATGTTTACAATCTTCATTTTACAGTTTGTCCAGCTATTTGTCTGAAGCTATAAAGCCTATTACAGGAAATAATGGATATTATACCAAAAATTTGTGATAGTTCAAAAAAAATATTCATACGGTTTCAGTACCAGAAAACCACAAACTTGTGTCTCTTGATGTAATTTCTCTATGCACAAACATTTCCATAGGATTTGCAAAATCTATTATTACAAAAAAATGGAACGAAATAAGCGAATATACCACGTTAATCCTTTGGGAATTCCTTAAGGCATACGAACACATATTTCTAGTATAAAGAAAAATTTTATAAACAAACTTTTGGTTTTACGATGGGCTCGCCTATTCAATAGTTATTGCCCAATTGGTAATGGAGGATTTGGAAGAGACAGTAATACCTAATGTACATAAAATTGCATTTTTTCAAAAGATATGTGGTCGATTGTATTACTGCAATGCCTGAACAACATATTGAACTCATCCTCAAGCAGTTTAATAAATTCCACAAAAAGAATCAATTTACCATTGAAAAAGAAAACAATTCATCAATAAATTTCATTCATTTCATACGTGAATACAAAACAAGAAAAATATTAACTAAATGGTGCACAAAAAAAAAGCGTTGACGGGCAGGTACCTAAACGACAACTTCATTACACCATTATAATACAAGAAAAATGTTGTTGCTAACCTAATAAACCGTTCACTTATACTAACGTCACCCATATACAGAGAAGAAATTATCATAAAAATTAAACACACACTCATACAAACAACTGACCTATTAATGTTCTAAATACATTTTTAAAGAGAAAAGCGTATGAAATGTACAAACGGCAAAGTAACACAAAGTTTAATAACAAAAAGGAAAAAGATAGTAAAGTCACCGACACGCAGAATTTAACCCTTCCCTACATAAAACCCCTTTCGGAAAAATTGCAAAGTGTATTTAAACCATTCAATATCTCTATTGTAAACATAAATACAAATAATTTAAAACACCTATGTTCCAACCTTAAAATCAAAACACCTAAAGAATTTAAAACTCATATAATATATGAAATACCTTGTAACAAGTATATCAGACAATCACAACAATCCAATTAAATTAAAATAAAACACCAATATGAAGTTTTGAGATTTACACTAATTTATTAAAAGACACTACAGTTCTTTCGCTACACAGTAGCTTTTTCAAGCGATAACTATAAAGTTTATAGTTACATCAAATAAAGGTCGAAACAATTCCGAACAAAACAATATCTCAAAAATAGAATTAACGGACACAAATCCTGTAAAAATGACATTGCTTTAAAAAAGCATACAGCTACTCTTTGATTTTAAAAATTAAAAAATTATTGATAAGGAATATAATCAAAAGGCGCGAGAAATACTTGAAACGATACATATTAAGAACTGATGGCGCTGATACCGAAAACCGTGCAAATATCTGCTATCCCTTTTTAAAATAAGAAACATAGGCTAACATAGTTATTTAATTTACTACTTTTAATTAAACTTTGTATTACAAAATAAATTTCAACATAACTAAAAGGTAGGTAAAAAAGTCTAAAAAAATGCAAGATAAAATAAAAACCAAAGAACAGCTGTGGTAAATATCTGTAGAGCTGTTTATGCATATATTTTAGAACATTGACACTTAGAAAACGCAGAAGTTATATTAATAATGTCAGTGTATTATACAAATACAGTTACAAACTTCAGTAAGAAATGTTAATCCAGAAGAAAAAAGACCTAATATCAAATTCAGAGTGTTTAACTAGCTGTTTTCCGGCTTTTATTAAGTGAAAAGATAGAAAGACAGATACAGCGTTTGTGCTATTGATAGACTTTTTGATAAAGATGATAATTACATCGAAACGTCAAAGGAAACTGGTGGTTTTATTCTTATTAGTTAATGGACCTTTATATTTTTCGAGTGAGAGAAACAGCAATGATATTTGGGAATAAGTAAAAGTAGGATAAAAGATCAGTGCGTGCGTCAGTGGTAGAAAAATTTTAAATTTTGTGGCTGTTACTACCATTTTTACATTGAATAAAAATATTTTTTTCATAAGTAACACATCCACATCGTTGATATTGAAAGATTAGTTAAGTTTTTGTTATTTTCAATGTTTAGAGTATTATTTAAAATGTTGTAGTTAGTGGCCGGCAGCGCGTGCACCTGGTAGAAAGGTCACCCTAGTGACGTCAAGGTGGGCGTGAAAAATATAAAGGTCCATTATGTTACCTAAAAAACGTACTTATATATATATATAAAGAGGAATTATCGCGGATACATAAAATAAAACAAGAAAAAGAGAATATTGGGTAAAATCCGCTGTAGTGTAACCGTAGACACGTGTTTCTGACTAATTGGGCGTCATCAGTACGGTGTATGCTTACATCTCCAAGGTTATCCCACCTTATTCCTTGGCTACACCGTACTGATGACGACCAATTAGTCAGAAACACGTGTCTACGGTTGCACTACATCGGATTTTACCAAATATTCTCTTTTTCTTGTTATATATATAGTAATAATAAAAATATCGACCGTATATATATATATATATATATATATACATGACATACATATATTCATAGTAATTTCTTAAGGGGATATTAAAGTCGATTTGTATTTGGGAATTCACTATAATTGCTTTTGGAGGTGTTGGCCCGTAGGAGGAGCCAAATGCAAGCCATCTCATTCTCACATATTTGAAATGAATGTGTTGTTTTCCGTCACCCGAATACAGAGAAACAACTGAACTATTCAAATCAACGGCAGCAGAATATCGTGACAAATACGATGGTCGATTATACTAGCAAAAAAGAGTCTGTTCCTACAAGCAGATTTGTATTTTTCCTCAGTTTATTTGATTTTAGCGTTTTTTGCATGAAGGAAGGTTATTTCGCTATAGTTATTTCTTTTAGAAAAGCAAATATTTGGCAAATACTATATATAAACAAAAATTAAAGTATTCCATTCAAACAAGTGCAATAAATGTATTCAAAGACATCTCTACGAAATGTACGAAGAATGTATATGAAACTGACAATTTTTTTTTGCTGCAATAAAATATTTGTATGTGCATATGTGAACGAGACACTTTCCACAATCACGCAATCAACTCAATAAAAGTTTTTCTTTCCGTGATAAGTACATAATATGTACTTATCACGGCCAGCAAGGATCGCGATATAACTATATTATAGTTATATCGCGATCCTTGCTGGCTTTTCGCACATACAGTAAATACTAGTTAGGGCTGTTCGCTGTTCTTATTATTTGGAGAATTAATTTTTTGACACTTTTTGGTGTTGAGTGCCGAAGTAGAGTGTGACGTAAAGGTATTCACAATGGCAAGAGGCAACAGAAACTTAAACAAATATCCAAGATTATCCTCAAAGCGGAAAAATAGAAGCAGGCAAGTGTTAAAAAGACTCTATAAGAGCAATGAGAGTGATCCATCATCAACCGTTCAAGTTTGCCAAACGTAAATTCAATACCTTTCTCAATCATTTATATTATATTTATTTTTTTTCTTTCAAGTTCGGTTAGTCATGAGGATGTTGATAAAGATTACATGGATGTATTATATGCGATTGAACGTGAACCTGAAGTTGACTTATCAAATGAAAATATTTCAAAGAAGGCAGTTCCAGCAACTATTTAAATTATTATTTGTATTATAAAGCAAGTTATATACAGGATGTTTCCAAATAAGTTTGGAAAGTTTTTAGAGGGTGATTCCTTGTCAAAAATTAAAGGGGGTCTTTCATGTAAACATAAGCACATACAGAGCTGTTCGTTATAAATTAATTGAGTTTTGAGTTTATTTTAGAATTGAAATAATAAAAGAGAGTGCACATTCTGAATACTCTGTTTCTGGTAGAAGAATAATTGATGTTGAACAATTCTTTAAATCAATTGTGGAGTTCAAACATAATCCATTGTTTTCCTGCAATACTGAGAATTTGAAAATCATAAATGAAAAGAAACTTGGTCTCAATAGTATTTTTTATTTACAATGTGCAATGTGCAAGGAAACATCATCCGTAAGCACAGATAGTGCATCAAAAAATTCGCTTGATATAAACAAAGCAGCAGTCTTGGGAATGATATCCTCAGGAGGTGGTTTTTCGCAGCTGGAGAAAATTCTTGCATTTTGTAACATTCCTTGTATGAGTTTTCCAAAGTTTGCTGCAACTCAGCAGGAAAGGAAGAGGCTCAACTCGCAAAGGAAGTAGGAGACGTGGATCAAGACGGCATTACACATATCGCTGTAATAGCAGATGGAGCCTGGTGTAAGCGTTCATATCGGACGAATTACAGTGCGTCATCAGGTGTTGTTAGTACTTTCCTCAATTTTGTTTGACATGTATTTCCATGAAGACATTGAGAACATAATATTTCATTTTTAGGGAGTTATTATTGGGCAAAAATCCAAAAAAATATATCTTGGTATCAAGAACAAATATTGTTGTATGTGTTCCCGTGCAGAAAAAAAAAACAAGAAGATGTCAAACCTCATACCTGTTTCAAAAATTGGTGCAAACATGCAATGGAAGCAGAAATAATTGTAGAGGGTTTCAAAAGCAGCATTGAAATGCACGGTCTGAAATATAAATATCTTATAGGAGACGGGGATAGCAGCGTAACAAGAAAATTAGCTGAGGCAATGTGCTGTTAAACACTGGATTAAAGAAGATATTTCACATGAGCAAAAAGTGAGGAAACTGCGTTCTGATATTCTCAATTCATCCAAACATATATTTGGAGAGCATTCGAATTGTAAACAATATTTTTGTCAAGGAAAGTATTCTGGAAGTGGATTTTTCATAGTGTATCATTTAATATATATATTATGTAGGTAAGGATGAACGCAAGTGGGTGAATGAAATGACGGAAAGTGGTCTTTTGCAAGATGTCGAAATTCTGTTGTACCGCTTAGTGCATAATGCTGATAGTCTTCTCCTAAACATGGATAATAATGCTGCAGAGTGCTACAATTCAGTTGTCGCAAAATTTGTGAGTGGGAAAAGATTGAATTTATCCAGCAGAGGTTCATACCAAACTCGATGCGAAGCAGCAAGTGTGAGTTTTTCAGCAGGATCACATAATTATCCTGGCATAATATATAAGGCAATATCGCAGAAAAGCCCTGGACAATTTACCAAAAAATTAATGCGCAGAAGAGAAAAGCAACACCTCTACCATAAATCCCCAAAGACCTTATTCCCTGAAAAATATCGCAAGAAGTTGAAAGCTAAGGCTCCCGCAGACAAAGATTACGGGCCTGTCGCGGCTCTTCTTTCTGCTGAACTGCCCGAGAATTATGAAATCCTGAAAAAAAAATGTTTGGAAAATCTACAAAAAACGCCTTCTCAAATTCGTGACTTAGAGAAAAAAACTGATGGGCAAAGTAGCAATGACGACTGGAGAACCGAACGTCACAATAGACTGACTGCTTCCAGTTTTGGCAGAATATGCAGAATGAGGTCAACCACGTCTTGTAATGCAACTGTTAAAGAATTGGTGTATAGTACTTTCACAGGAAACGAGGCTACCGAGTGGGGTATTAGCCACGAGCCAATTGCTAGAAAGGAATTTGAAAAACATTTTGGACTTGAAGTGTCCTCATGTGGACTTTTCGTAGATTCCGTGCTTGGTTTTCTTGGTGCCTCGCCACACGGACTAATCGGTACCGATGCGATCATAGAAATTAAGTGTCCAAAGTCCATTTGTAATTTGTCACCTCGTGATGCCGTCGACCAGAAGAAAATCAAATTTGCAATAATTGATGATGATGGAATCTTTCATTTGAACAAAACAGCCCATTTTTACTACCAGGTCCAAGGACAACTACACATTTCTCAAAGGAATGTGTGCTATTTTGTCTTGTGGAGTCCACTGGGAATGGAAGTAGAGCATGTTTGAAAACACACTATTAGGAATAAAAATATGTTAACTGCTTATTCGACCTGTTTAGATTTACAGAGATGACATCTTCTGGACGAATCATATGGAGTTACAACTAGGAGATTTCTATGAAAATTGCGTTCTACCAGAACTCATAGATCCACAACATCCACAAAATCTACCCTTCCAAGATTTGAGGCAGAAGAACAAATTTGTAGAATCCGAAAAAGTGTAGAAAAAATAAAAAAATAATCTATATCATCGTTTTGTGTGTGTTTAATATTCTTATTTCATTTGTTCCATTTTTAGTACACATTTTGCGTGTTTCTCTTTTGTTATTTCATAACACAATCCAAAAAAATTAATTTTCGATTGTGAAAGTAGTTACGGAGTTTAGTCAATAATTTCAGCGAAAAGTAACGTGAATGCGATCCATTCTTGCGAAAATCATGAGAAATTTCCGAGGATGTGTGTCGGATTGATTTATATGTTCGACCTTAGGAATGAGGTATTTAATTGTGATTATGCGAACATCATAATTAAGTATAATAAAACTTAGACTGGAATTATTTTGTTTTTTGAAAATTTTTATTATATATTTTGGTTATAATTATACATGCTAAAAGGCATACATGTGGATAGATTCATAATTTTTGAGTGTTATTTAATTGTCTTAGGAATATCTGTTTTTC
Organism: Amphimallon solstitiale; assembly: GCA_963170755.1. Classification (NCBI taxonomy): domain Eukaryota; kingdom Metazoa; phylum Arthropoda; class Insecta; order Coleoptera; family Scarabaeidae; genus Amphimallon; species Amphimallon solstitiale. The sequence continues at coordinate 198,375 of OY720678.1, forward strand.
AATATTTTCTATTTTGAAATATTATACATCATACATTTTTGGTAATATTATTTATTTGTTAATATTTTGTAAATGTTTAATAAAAGTTGAAATAAAGGTTTTAATTTATATTATAAAACTATATGTTAAATAAAGTTATTATATTTGTTCTTTGAAAAATTTGTGTTTTGTTTTATAAATTGCCATACCACTTTGAAGTGTTAAAGCTACCTACACCCTGAGATATAGAGTAAATGCCGGGAAGAGATTTTGTTAAAGATAAGAGGAGCAAATAAGAGCATAAACCACTGTTAAGTTGCTAACCCACCGTTTTTTTAGCAATATAACTGTGGTTGTTTATTTCCAAGAGTTAAAATCATTTTCTAAATATTATTAAAATTATTAAGGTCACAGCAATATGTGCGTTTCAAATTATACAATAGTTGGTCTAAATTAAGTTTTAAATAGTTTTATCTTCTTAAAAAATTAAACCTGTAAGTGTGTTACACAAAAAAATTTTGTTATAGGAAAATTATTCAGAATCCTATTCTAAGTACTTCTATTCTCTTAATAAATTACTATAGAATGCATACTTTACGAGATATTTGCAAAAAAGTGCTACTCGATAAAGGTAAAAGCGATACTTCCGGTCAGTGGCGGCTCTTTAATGAAAGCAAGTGAGCAATTGCACCCCCTGGAATTTTGAAACAAAACAAACCAAGCGGCGACTAACTGTGAAAGTATTTATTTATTACGTATTCATAGTTATTGAACAGGAACGTGGCGTGTGCGGCACGCGTAACAACCTACATGCACCGATCGTCGTCACAGATATAATGACGACTAACAGCGCACGAGCAACTATTCGAATGTTTACCCCTTCCACCGAGAGAAACATACCCATGAACAAAGCCCAACCGTTGCTCCGTTAAGCCATTAACATTACATTGAAGGTGGGGAGAACTGTATTTTGTTCTACTTCCATATCGTATAATACATAGCGTGTGAGCAAGATCTCCAGTCTGCTCACCGCTGTTGTAAGATAAATTTCGTCTCTGCGTTACAGAATAACACGTTTTCGCGGTTAACGTATGATGAAAAAATCGTAATAAAAAATCTTAAACGCCCGATGCCTCAATTATGTTTAGAAAATAAACAATCTGTTAAAGGTAAAGACGTTATAAGAAAATTCAAAATGAATATTTATCAGAAAAATGACTGGATTTGTGGGTGTGAAATTAAAAATACTTTGTTTTATTTTCCGTGTATTTTGTTTGGTGGTGAACCGTCTTGGTCAAAGAACGGAATAAAAGACTTAATTCATCGTAGTGCTAAAATTACGAAACATGAAAATTCCGAAGGGCATTTGAAAAATATATTTAGTCTAAGAATGTTGGGAAAAAATAACATTCAGAATGTTTTAGATTCATCATATAGAAAAGCAGTTCAATAACACAATGAACAGGTAACAAAAAATAGGCATGTGTTAAATTTAATAATAAATTGCATTAGATTTTGTGGCGCGTTTGAACTGGAACTTCGGGGTCATGATGAACGGCAAACGTGGAATACCAAGGGCATTTTTCGGGAATTGATAAATTTTACGGCAGAATTGGATAAATTGCTCAGAGATCACATCGAAGCAGCACCGGTTTTTAAGGGATTATCAAAAACGATACAGAATGAGCTGCTTGATGCAATGTTGAACGTGTATCATGGACAAGTTTCCAGTGAAATTAAAGCAACCGACTTCACATCTGTGATAGCTGATGAAACCACAGATGTGTCCAATCAGTTTCAGTTGGTGGTTGTTTTAAGATATATTGTGAACGCGAGACCGGTCGAAAGATTTTGGAAATTTCTTCTGCCTAGTGGACATGATGCTAATTCTTTATCTGCTTCCATCCTTAACGAAATTAGTTTGCTTGTTGATGACCCAGAAAAACTGATTGCACAGAGCTATGATGGGGCAGCAGTCATGAGTGGTGCTATTAACGGCGTGCAAAGACATGTCCAAGACCAGTATCCAAGGGCCAATTTTGTACATTGTTACGCGCATCAGACAAATCTTATTATGTCACATGCTACATCGAGCAGTAGTAAATGCAGATTTTTTTGCCAATCTGACGGGATTATGTACTTTTTTTCTCCACTTCACCATAACGAGCTGCAAGATTGGAAGAATTCCTTCAGAGAAAAAGCTTACCTCGTTCTTCAAAAATAAGATGGAACTTCAATTCTAGGACAGTGAATACAATATATGAGCACCGAGCTCTAGAACAAATCGAGGGAGAAGCTAGTTTACAAACTACCATCCATCAAGCTGGTGCCAATTTGCGAATTTTAGAGGAGGAAAATTTTATCTATTGGTTAACTTCCTTTCATAAAATTATGCCACATGTGGACATATTGTTTAATCAATTACAAAAAGTCAATACAGATGCATTAAAAATCAAGAATAATTTAGATAATTTTGAACGCGCTATTGGAAAAATTCGAACCGAAATCGTTGACACAGATAATCAGTTGGTTAAACAAAATGACTCAGAACTGACTCCTCGACCATCAACGCGACGAAGAGTAACTGATGGTAGCCAAAGACGGAGGGAGACTATTGAAGTGTGCGATATTATTTTGCTTGAAATAAAAACTAGATTTCGGTATACAGGGCACTTAATATTAGCAAACTTAATTTCTTTTAAACAGTTCTCCTCTTTTCAAAAAAAATTTCCGGAAGATTGCCTTAAAGAAGCAGTAAAATTTTATCCATGTCTCAATGCAAGCAGACTACGAACTGAATTAAGTGTTCAATATTCTAGAGAAGAATTTAGGCAAAATATAGAAGTCAGTGCTGTAGGTCTAATCATTTCTCAAGAGGGAGATTATACTACTAAATACAAAATTTGGAATACGCGCCCCAAATTAAAAAAAAGACGAATACTGATGCGGAGCTTCATTCATCGAGCACTAATATTGTCAACTGGGAAATTTCTGCGGCATAAATATCCAGTTCGTAGAAAAGCCAGGCGATATCACACATTGAAAAATAAATATATGTATATGACAATTATTTTATCATTAAATCACATATATAAAATGTCTATTACACAACTCAAACAAATATTTTAAAAATTTTAAAAAATTTTCAAAGTCCATAAATTATTTTAACAGATGCGAAAAATATAATAGGCAGCAACATGTTCCAATGCAACTGCAACGCTATTTCTGCATGCAAACTAGAGAACTAAACAAAATCGCAATAAGTCAATCACCAAAAGTCAATTTAATTGTGTCCTTTTACGCGCCACGAAATTATAAAAAAAATTCAAAAAATGTTCTAAGTTCATTAATTTACTATAGCGGATGCTAAATAGGCAATACAAGCATAATACATGCAGCAACATGTTCCAATGCTACTGCAACGCTATTTCTGCATACAAATTAAAGAACTAACCAAAATCGCAATAAGTCAATCACCAAAATAAAAATAAATTGTATCTATACCTACTTCTGGATTGTCATTAAAATCATATACAATACAATGCATTCATACATTTATCCATATACGAAAAAATTTTTTCGTATATGTATACTTGCATGGTAAAATCATATAGCTTCGAAACTGGTAATAATATGAATGCGTAAAATTGGAGTGAGGAAAAGTGAAATAAAATACTCCAGACAACCGCAAAAAGTTCGGACAGTCCTATTAGGCGGGGCCAAGAAGTTGGGTGCATATCCGTAGCAGCTGAAGGCGCTGCTAAAATACAAATAATTCAGTATCGCAGCATTCCGGAATTTCTTAATTTAATTACTCAAATTAAACTTTTTTCCGCAATTCAAAAAGCTATATCTCACAAGAAAACATTGGTCTACACGGGAATTACATGCGTTTTGATCAATTTCATTTAATTCTTTCAGATTTTGACGGAGAAACACACGTAGGGGAGAGTGGGGTATAATGATCCCTCTAAGACAAAACACGTCGTAGGCGAAGTACGGTACGAGCAAAAAAATTAAATTTATTGTAACAGAGAGAGCATACTTTTCTTAGCACTTTGGTATGGTCGTCAAGGTTGAATCATTAAAAACCATTCATAGAAATGGATACAATGTATACTTCGCAAAAGGATCATTTTGCCCCAACGGTAGAGGTAAAATGATCCCATGAGGCGGGTAAAACGATCCCACCCCCCAGTAAAAGCATTTTTGATTGACACAGTTACTATAAGTATAGCAACACATTAGGTAAAGATTTTTAATAAAGTTGTTTTTACTGCAAATACAAAAATAATATATTTTCTCAAAAAAAAACAACAAAATATTCTTTAGGAACTCAAAAACTTTGGCATAAAATAATGATTAAACTAAAATTTAATTTGTAGTTTAGCACGGGCTACTTGAGTACGGAATACACATCTGGTACATGTATAATCCTCATCATCGTTGCTAACTGCTGCACATTCATCATGTGCCCATCCGCGACACGTAGTGCATTGGATCCAACCTTCTCCACTGATAGACCTTTTAAAACTTGCACCACACAATATGCATTCAGTGTCATCTGAATCGTCACTACTACACCCATACTCTCCCGGAGCTTTTCTTTTTCTTTACTTTTCTTTGGTCTTTTTGAAGTCTTAACTGCTTGAGTTTTACCCAGTCTTGCTTGTTTTTTCTCCTTCTTCCTTTTTTCGGTTTCATGTTTTTCCATCTTTTCTTTTTCGAGGTTATCCTTGTATGGAGTGCTCGTGAGAATTACAGTACCAGTTGACTTGCGTTTATTCCTACTTTTTTTCTTGTCAATTTTCGGAAGAGGAAGACAGATGGAGGGAGTATTAATAGTAAATGAAGAATTATTATTGTGCTGTTGTGATTCGGGTTCCAAAATGACGGAATCTGGGCGCGAACCTGAACCAGGAGTAGGACTTTCTTGACGTTTTTCTTCTACGACGTTATCTAGACGCAAACTTGGACCTGCAATAGGATTTTCTAGACGTCTTTTTTGTAACATCTAAGTTATCTAAAATCGGCGCATTTCGTTCTTCATTTGGTTCTTCTGTAACATCTGCAGCTATGAAATCGACATCCGTAAACGTTTCTGGATTAAATGGAACAATACCAGTTTTTCGAAACCCATTGATAGCGTTTATCGGTGTAGAAGCTTTCAAGTATGCTTCGCAAAAGACGCTACTTATTTGAAACGTGGTAATAGTCCTTCCAGGGTGATTGTTCATCCATTTTTCTAGAGCTTGGTCCAAGTAGGTATTTAAGGGGAACATAACTCCAACGTCTAACGGCTGGAGTTTATGTGTTGTGTGAGGTGGCAGACACAACAAAGAAACAAAGTTGTCCCTTGCTTTAAAAATTCCATCCAAATTTTTGGTATGTGTTAAGTGTCCATTCAAAACAAGTAATACAGGGTCATCTTTAGAGGGCTTAACAAAACTCACAAAATGATCAAACCACTGTTTAAATAAATCAAGCTTCATCCACCCATTTTCGTTACATGCGAAAATTGTACCTGGAGGGGCCCCGACCATTAATTCAGCTTTCATACGTTTTCTGCTGAAAATAAGCATGGGTGGTATAAAATTTCTAGCTGCTGAAATACAAATGACCGCTGTTGTAGATATACCATGTTCAGCTGACGTAATGCGTGCCACTTGCTTTCTTCCTTTCTTCGCAAATGTCTTGGAATTTTTTCCAGGAACTGTGGAAATTGATGTCTCATCTACATTGAATATTCTGTGGGAAGGATAATCATGTCGTTCTCTTAAGTCTTTCAGAAGACCAAAAAACTTCGTCACCACTGGTTTATTGGAAGCTCTTGCGCGAGCGGCAGAAGTAGACTCTGGACTTCGCAGACTAATATCTGGATGTCTTGTTTGAAAACCAGATAGCTAGTCTGTGAAAATGGATGTGGTATATTGTTTTTTTCGGCCAACTGAAAGGCCAAACGACGAAGATCTAGGGTTGTGATGCCATACATTCTTGTTTCCAGATCAAGAATGTATTGTACCAACTCGTCTTCTTGATCTGGACTAAGGACCGTCTTCTTGCAACCAAGATGTTTTATACTACTCGTGCCAATTTTGTTTTTATTTTTGGCTCAACGTTTTAATGACATAATAGGAACATTGAAGGTTTTTGCTGCGGTTTTGATAGGCATTCCATTTTTAAACTCATCCAGAGCATTTTGCATATTCTCTGGATCACAACTTTGTCTTCGCGTTTTTCGTTGGTAGTGACGTGGCATTCTGAAAAAAGTAAAAAATCTAAACAAGAATAACTGAAATAAAACAATAAATGGGGGTAAAATGATCCCAGGATCATTTTATACGACCCATTAGGGATCGTTTAACCCCAAACGCCCATTCTGACTTTCACCTAACCTAACAATTTTCAGTGAGAAAATAGGCCCTAACTACTTAAGGATTTTGAAGTCCAACTATACCATTGCAAGTTGTGCACAAACTCGATTCGATAAAGAACAATACATAGATTTAATACTGATACTACGAAGCACTTACCTTATATTGGAAAGTCACACAACACAGAACTGCAAACCACGAGTTTTTAAACAGGCTTGAACAGATCGCATGGCGTGTCCGTGAGTACAGAACACTTTAATTTCAATATTCTGTCACTGTAAACTAGATGGCATCATTAGTTTTTGCGAAATGAGGTGGGATCATTTCACCTCCAAGGATCATTATACCCCACTCTCCCCTACATTTGACTCTAATTTGGAATAAAAAAAATAGGTGGTTGTGACAAAAAATTACATAATCTGACAACCTTTCCGTGTACTCATATCTATATTGGAGTTGTACAGAAAATTTCACATTTCTATCTTGAACAATAGTAAAAAAGAACTGATAAATTCGATATCTTGCTTTCTCGACCGCTTTAATATCCCCTTAACTACATTCAGATATATCTTTAAAAAAATTTCTGAAATTAATTCAAATGATTCAAAAAATGTTGTGGTATAACAAACACAGTATTATACTGGATATATTAAATGAACATTGGAAAAGCAAGAACTTATTCCTCGGCGCTGCGCGCCTCGGAATTTAATCTCGCCACTCGGGCAATAATAGTCATCTTCTCAACCTTGGTATGTAATATACTATTAATATATATATTTTGTTCGTAAGTTAGTAGTAATACATAGGTAGGTCCATTTAGCAGAAATATCTATAAAATTAATGAGGTAAAAATATCTTATTACTAAAAGTTTTAATTTAAGTATTGTATTGGGGTAAGATTGTGTTTGTATGTGTGTTAAGTCTTTATATCAATATTTATTATTTAATTAACCCTTATAAATAATAATCTATATTTTCACATTAGTTCTAATTCGTCGCTTAGCTCGAAGTGACAATTTTGCTCCCTTAATTTAATAATAGACAATAGCTCAAGGAAGACATCTTTGGCTTTTTTAGAGCCTGCAAACTGTTCTAATAACAGTTATTTCAGCTAAACATAATTAATTATATACTAACAAATACAGCAGCACTGTTATTCATATGTACATAGATTATATAAATTCCAATGATTATCATGATAATGTCTTAATTTTGTTCTCTTCATAAAACTTCATTGGTAAATTAAGTAGATAGTTAGGTTTAATTCACAACGGCTGGACATTTAATTAAATTTATATATAATTTTCAGTTTTTCTTTTTAGAGTTATTTAACATTTTGATTTATCTGTGAACATTTCCAAAAATATTGATATATTTTTTCGTAATTTGTATGTATTAATTGCGTAGAAATCAAAACGTGACAAATAATTATAAGCAAGAAACCTGCTTATTTGACTCACTATTTGGTTTTCCTAGCATTAAATGCCAGTAATTTATTAAATATTATACTCTACTAAATATCATATCAATAAACATTCCTCGAAACAATAAGTTTTTCATTTTTATGTGTTAAGCAATATATTTTCTAAATGTTTGAATGGGTATTTGAATTAAATTATTTATGCCGTTTCTAATTATGCAATATTTTAATAATAGGTATTAAAATAAGACTGGTGTTATTTTGAAAGAATTATTAAAATTATAAAAATTGAACTGATTATTATTATATTAGGAAACTACCACATGGACGCACGCGAAGAAGAATGCCTTTTTTCTTACCTGAGCACTTTTACTCCAGTTCCAACCAATAGAGAAGATTTGATAGTGACGAATAACCAACCAAAATTTATGAGACAAGATAACAGATTTTTATTCAGATGATAACAAATATGTATCCGTAAGAAAATCACACAAAAGGGATAGATATTTTTAAATATCAAATAATTAGTATCATTGCGATTTGTAGAAATATCTTAATTTATGCGATAGTTTTAATAAAAAGCTTTCATCTAAAAGAACAAGTAATTAACTTATAGTATTTCCAGCGCTGAAATTTCTCAGATTTTAAGCCTAGATATTTAGAATTTGCAAACCTTTTGTTATAACGCCCTGACATATATTAAATGTGATGTCCTCAATTTTAAAATATTATTTGTTCTGTTGAAAAATAATTTTAATAGAAGAATATATTCGTTTTTTGCCATATCGCAATGTAATACCAATGGGAAGTTCTTTACATAGCACCATTTTCCTGTTAGCTTTATTTAGGAATTGTGTTAGCTTTCTGCCTTTGTCTTTAGGTGGCAATAAAATAACAAATTATAACTCAGTCTTAAAATTGTTTTAGTTGCCCCTAATTTTACGTTTTTTTATAACAAATTGTAGTTTCTGAAGAAGAAATAAATTGTTATTCCGAAACAATATAGAGTTACAGATGTAGTGCTTCTTTACTGGTTGCCCATATATTTTATTTTTATTTCAATAAAAAGTAATCCAACTTGTTTAGTAATTTTTAATATATCACAGTCCTTAACATAAATCATATTATGTTATGTATGTCTGTATATCGTTTGTATATGCATGTTAGTACAAAAGCAAGATACAATGACATATATATTTCCAATTTAAATAATATCTATATATATATATATACAGGGTCCGCCATCCGTCTGGGATTGTCATATTACGGCTTTAATATTGCAAAATTCGAAAAGTTATGTAATGTAGGTGGTAGCCGACTAGTAGGAGCACAAAATAAAATTATTGGTAATTATACAAAGTGTTCAGGAAAGGAGTGTGATGTCAAAGTTATATTTTTTTAAATGGAACACCCGGTATATTATGTGATTTTTGAATTGCGCAATTAAAAATATTGGGATTTCATATGGGATTGTATTGACCTAAAGCTTACGTTTTGGGAGTTATGGACGCATCAATTGGAAAAAATGCCATAATCTAGCAGAATGTGGATTGGTTAGTATAGTGTTTAGAAATATCGTGCTTATCATGAAGTTTTCCACGTTAGTATACTTTTATTCCGAGGTATTAATTTTAAGCTACATCAATCTGTTATACAGGGTGTTCATCATACGCGAATACTAATTTTTCTCAATTTTTTCAAATGGAACACCCTGTATATTATTACCAATTGTTAATAAGGGCACTTCTAGCTTTCATTTGATATAAGGGTATGGCTGTCTAACTCCAATAATTTTCAAGAAACATCGAATTAACGTTTGAAATTTAACATTTTTAATAGCATTTTGTAGAAATTATTTACATCTACTCGTACATTGATATTGCACTACGAAAATAAGCACAAAGTTTTTAGTGGCCTTAACGTAATGATCTTTCTTTATTATCCAACTGCCCAGAAGGAAACCTGTGGCCACAGTTGCTCTCTGTCTTTAACAACAAAAATACATATACGAATAAATACGTATTGTATAAAAAGTCATGTAGGCATGGCTAGTTTAAATAAAATTGAACAAAAGAGTTTGACTTTTTCCTTGTGCGCAGCTAGTCTGTCATTGCTGTCATAATTTTGTGATTAAAGATGAATTTTTCCGTTCCGGAAATGATAAATATGGTATACATTTTGGGAGAATGTTCTGGTAACTGTTTATTAGCAAATAGGTTGTACGCGCAACGTTATCGGAATTTACGTAAACCTAAGCCAACGGCATTTGAAAAACTAAAAGAAAGGTTCGATGCTAGAGGTAGCGTTGCGTATCCTAAAAAGGTATTCACACATCCTCTAATTTCTAATGAAGATAATAAATTATCTGTGCTGTTATCCGTAGAAGAAAATCCCCATGCGAGTGTGAGTAATATCAGTTTAGATACGGGAATTAGTGAAACATCAGTTAGAAGAATACTGAAAAAATACAATTTTCATCCTTATCATATGGAACTTCATCAGCAGTTAAATGAAGATGACTTAGAGCATAGACTAGGATTTTGCCAAGAAATGAGACAAAGGCTCCAAATCCGCCCAGAAATGTTAGACTGTATTCTGTTTAGTGATGAGGCGTCATTTCGACACAATGGTTCACTTAACAGGCACAATATGCATTATTATGCCACCGAAAATCCCCACTGGGTTAGATACATTGATCATCAACATCAGTGGTCATTAAACGTTTGGGGAGGCATACTAGGATCACATGTTATAGGACCGTATTTTTTCAATGGTAAATTGACTGGCGAAAGATACTTAGAATTTTTAAGAAATGAACTTCCGCTGCTTTTGGACGATGTTGATTTAGCAACTAGGCAACAGATGTACCTACAGCAGGACGGTGCGCCAGCACATTATCATCAAGCAGTCAGGAATTATTTGCAAGAGTGGCTTTCTGAAAGATGGATAGGGCGAGGAGGTCCTATCTCATGGCCTGCTAGGTCTCCTGATCTAACTCCGGTAGACTTTTTTCCGTGGGGACACATAAAACAACAGGTTTACTCAGTAGCACCAACAACAGCCGAAAATATGCAAATTAGAATTTCTCAAGCATTTAGAAATATTTCTCCTGAAATTTTGGAACATGTTAGGATATCGTTTATTCGAAGACTTGACATTTGCATAGCAAATGATGGCCGAGTTTTTGAACATTTGTTGCAAATTTCCATTTTTGATATTACTTTGTGCTCATTTTCGTAGTGCAATAGCAATGTATGAGTAGATGTAAAGTAATTTCTACAAAATGTTATTAAAGATGTTAAATTTCAAACGTTAATTCGATGTTTCTTGAAAATTATTGGAGTTAGACAGCCATACCCTTATATCAAATGAAAGCTAGAAGTGCCCTTATTAACAATTGGTAATAATATACAGGGTGTTCCATTTGAAAAAATTGAGAAAAATTAGTATTCGCGTATGATGAACACCCTGTATAACAGATTGATGTAGCTTAAAATTAATACATCGGAATAAAAGTATACTAACGTGGAAAACTTCATGATAAGCACGATATTTCTAAATACTATACTAACCAATCCACATCCTGCTAGATTATAGCATTTTTTCCAATTGATGCGTCCATAACTCCCAAAACGTAAGCTTTAGGTCAATACAATCCCATATGAAATCCCAATATTTTTAATTGCGCAATTCAAGAATCACATAATATACCGGGTGTTCCATTTAAAAAAATACAACTTTGACATCACACTCCTTTCCTGAACACTTTGTATAATTACCAATAATTTTATTTTGTGCTCCTACTAGTCGGCTACCACCTACATTACATAACTTTTCGAATTTTGCAATATTAAAGCCTTAATATGACAATCCCAGACGGATGGCGGACCCTGTATATATATTTTCCTTTTCTTGTATATATATATATATATATATATATATATATATACATCTCACTATCTTTAGAGCGTCCGTTCATAAAACGACCATAGAGCGTCCGCTACCTAACCAACACCATAGCGAGAACACTAAGAGTGCATTATGTGGATATACTTTGAACATCTCGGCGTATATTTGATTCCGCATTGTAGTAACGTGAGCTTCCATCCACACCACTATCAATAGAGCGTCCTTTCATTCTACAGATGTTAGAGCGTCCGAAAGAAAATATACGATAACCATTCTCTCGATCTTAGAGCGTCCTTTTGTATATTGAGTTTCATTTAATAGATAATAGAGCGTCCGGTAATGTTGCCAGACTTCACTCGCTATTAAATTAACGTGCATGTACGTGTTTGTTTACTTTGTCTATAAATAGATGTGTTACAAGAAACTCGTTTTCCATAAAAATTGTTTGATCGTTTAGTAGCTTTAAAATATATATAGAAAAAGAGAACTTGAAATTTAAAATTGCTGCATTTCTCATGCGTTTTTGGATTGAATTTGTTAACTGTATACAAGGGGTGGCACAAAATTGACAATTTAATAAAGTAGAGGATTTTTAAATGTAAAAGAAAATAATTTGACCTCATCTAACTTTTTTAATTAAACCTGTAAGAGAGTCAAAAAACTGTAGCTGCAACCGCTTTCGAACTATAACTGAAGATTCAAAAATATCAAAAATATTGTCGCATCTTCATTTATTATTGTAAACATTAAGATTAAAGATGCATTTTCTACATATTTAAAAGAGTAACTAACTGATACTATTGCATTTTCTCTCGCTCAAAACATAACGCAAACTAGTACATGTCAGAGTAAAAAGTCAGAAGTAATTTCGATAATCATTTCCTTTTGAAAAATTCTAGAAGCAGGTACATTTTTATTTTCAAGTCTACGTTTTTCCATGTTGTATATGGAAATAAATACATTAATTTTATTTTCTTTATGTTATTGAATTTTTTTTTTGATAAATTCTGAACTGTATCCGATATTTTGATTCCTTATTTAGTTCTTGGTTTGATAGCTTATATAAAGATATAATTAAGAATACTAAGAATAAATATACTAAAAATTACAATTACAACATTATTCTTATTGGAAGAAATAGCAATATGACAATAGTTGCCATGGCAGCTCTTATTTTTTTCTCACCACCTGTCTAGATTAAGTAACACATACAATTAATAAGTGCTGCTTTTACTATTTTTTTAGCTAATAAAGTGAATATAATATAAATCTGTATTTGATGTTATTTTTGTGAATATGTCTTTTATGTAAGCAGTCAAAATAGTTATACTATCATACAGGTAACTAAATGAGGCAACAAATATAAAATACAGCTTATTGTTATCACTAAAAATATGCCAATGACATTATTTAAGCGCGTGAAGTGTACCAGGCTAAGTTAACGCAACAAAATACATTACATACTATTTGAGGTACATGATTGATTTCTTTCACGTAAGTTAAGATTACTAATAAAAAGTAGTATTCCAAATTTCATTTATCAAAGTGCAGTTGTCCCAAAATACGGGCATCCAAACATCACTACTTTGAGCACTCACTGACTGACTTACTCATTGATTATAAGTCTCGTTTCTTTCCACTAAGTAAGATCTTAGAAATGCCGTCCATAGTGTCGAAGGTGCTGACGAGAAAAATCGAAAATTAGTAAAAATCTAATTAGTATCATAATTATTCTTTTCTATTTCGATGCTATAAAGTTCACTTTGCGACACCCGTTTTGGTTGCATAAAATATTACTTTATCGCACGCTAATTTAATTTTCTTGAGGTTAGTAACAAAAAAAATGAAACCAAATCATATTTAATGTAAGAAACATGTGCAACAGAAGGTATACAAAATAAAAAACACACATGCTAACATTTAATTTACTAATTAACAATATAAATTGTTAAGCAGAATTGGATGACAAGTTTTCCGATACTACTATTGAAATTTATTTCCCATGTTGAACAGTACAACTTTTATAAAAGTTTACCATAACACTACAAGATTCGTGTGCAGTAATGGATATTCCAGGCAGATTTTGGGAACACACTACGTTTTGTCTGAATTCCTTCGCATTGACTGACACGTACGGTAATATTCGCTATATTATTTTCTGTACACCAACTTAAAAGTGCTGGTATTGTTTTTGATTAATATGTTGAGACTTTGTTGTCAAAATATTTTGTAAATTGTCTTCTGCTATTTTGCGAATCTCTGAGGGCGTGCAAATATTTATTTCCTCCTTTTTGTTGATAAATTGAAATAATAATTGCATAAATCAGTCTAAATTTTAAACAAAATTACATATAATACCGCCGATATTCAAATATTTAAAATGTTCGATCAAAACATGTCTCTCATTTTAAGCTTTTTTGAACTTTTAATAACGCGTGCGCAAAAATCATGTCTTATGAAACTTGTATTTTAATATACTATTATCCTTATTATACCTACTACGCGGCAATGATGCGGCACGCAGTCTAAGGAATTGAGGCGGTGCCTGGGCAAAGCTTTCATTAAAGATGTTAACTTTATCGAACACTGAAACTTGTCAAATTTGATCTGGAGGTTTATCAGTTTACACAGAATTTTCTGTGGTTATCAGGATAATGCAAGGCAAAACAAATTGCAGGCAAGCAATTTGGTGCAGTTTCTATATTTGATATATTTTTTAAAGATAATATAACACACATGTCGGCGCGAACTCGACCTATTTTTTTTAGATGTATGTTGGTGGGATCACATTTAAAGGAATCCAGAGCCACTTCAAAAAATGCAAAATTAGAGTTGGATATTTTACTTTCAAAAAAGTAATACCATTAAATAATCCATTATTAATTACATCCAACTTATATTTTAACACTTTTAGTTTTAACCTTTATTTTGAAGGACTCTCTTGTTTTTTTGGTTAAATTCTCTGTTTTATAAAAAAAAACGTACAACATCTTTTGGATTGTTGCGACTTTTCGTGTAATGGAGATCTTTCTGCTAGGTTTTCATTTTGAAAGGAAATTTCTATATCATTATTTTTGTCATTATTAATATTTTCATTATATTCACATATTTATATCATTATTGTCTATACATCACAGCTATGCATTTACACTTACATTTTGCAGCATCATTAGAAACATACAAAATTATTACAATTATAAACTATTACCACTGCGTCAGAATCATGTAGATAAATGAGATGTGGTACATATGAATTCTTTATAAATTTGTTTAAACTTAGTAGTTGACGAAATACTAGCAAAATTCGATTTTTTGACTGAAGTAAACTGCTACTTCCAATCTACCGATTTTACAGAAAAACTAATCAGATCTCAAGAGGGAGATTATATTCGTAAATACAAAATTTGGAATTGATATCTATAGCAGTGTGACCACATAGGGAATTTTATATCACAAATTAAATTATTAATCAATATTTTTAAAAATATATAGGGTGTTCTATTTAAAAAAATAAAAAATTTAATGTTTATCGTAAATGCGTTATTCAGTTGTTTATTCATGAACTGCATATTAATCAACATTAAAAACACTACTACTTTGCTAATTTAACCAACTTTCTAGAATGAATAATAACGGAGTTAGCAATGGTGCGCATTTAATTTGAATCAGCCTGTATATTATAATATAGTAAATGAAAAATGAAAAACATTAATAAAATAAACTAAGAGAACTCTTACGTCTTCTTCCAAAAAAATATGTATCAAGAAATATAATAAATTCTTATTGGCTACGTATACCAGCCAGGATATTATTGGACAATTCAAACGCAAACCGTCGGTTGTATGTTCATAACAACATAGTAATTGTGTCTCCCTTCTTATCTGCGATTTCTATTTTAAGTATTTGTATTAACGATTCAGAGATGAGAATATACTCCGAACATTCTATCGATTATAGAGCGTCCGCTAAGTTGCCAAATTTAGTGGACGCTCTATCATCGGTAAAGTGTACGAAACGTATATTCACCATAATATACACTAACTACAGCAGCGCCGTCGGTGGTCAACTCCGTGAACCAGTAATATACACGTTTCCGCCACTTTACTATTCTTAGGGCGTCCACCACGATTTTTGCCATTTTATTTTTATTGATTTTGTCTTTTAATTTGGTATTTATGAATTTTAAGTCGTTGTAGCTTTTGTGCGCTACTTTAATATTCTGTTTAGAAAACATTTTTGTTAATTTTTCTGATAGGTTGGGTACATATGGCGCTAAGTAATTTGTTTCATTTCCGGTTGATGTTACTGTGGGTTCGTGTCCTTGGTATTGTGTACTATTATAGAACTTATGAATTCTTTGTTTAGTAATTTTTTTAATGAAATGTTCCGGAAAATTATTACTTCTTAGTAAATTTGTGACTATATTCAGGACCTCCCTTCTATATTCTGGGCTAGTTAATTTTATTGCTCTATCAACGAGGCCTATAACTACACTTTTTTTGATTGTTACTGGATGCGCAGAAAGGAAGTTCATGTACCTCCCCGAAGCTGTCGGTTTGGTATACCACTTAGTAGTTATGTTATTACCATCTCTAATTAAAGTCATATCTAAGAAATTCAGTTGGTTGTTTTTTTCGATTTCGCTTGTAAACTGTAGTTTTTTGTGGTAACTATTAAACAGGTTTATAATGTAATCTAATTTGTCTAGGGGCGCTGCAAGGATGCAGTCATCTACGTATCTTTTATAGAATGGAATATACACAGAGATTATTGGGATTACATTTTCTTCAAGGTTTTCAAGGACCAGTTGCGCGATCACGCTCGATATTGGGGAGCCCATAGCACAACCGTAAATTTGTTTATAATACTTATTATTGAATTGAAAATACATGGTAGTCAAAGTCAACTCGACAGCTTCGGTAAAAGCAGACAAGGTCAATTCTGTATGATATTGTAGGTCGTCCCACTTTTTTTGGATAATACTTTTACCAAGATCCACTGGTAGGTTAGTATACAAAGAAGTTACATCGAAAGAGACAAGTCTTTGGTCTGTGCTGAGATTAATATTGTTTATCAAATTTTTGAATTCAAATGAGTTTTTTATATAGTAGTCATTTTTGCCTGTGATATTTGAAATGCAATTTGCTAGATATTTAGATAATTTATATAGAGGTATACAGGCGTATACAGGACACAATAGGTCTCATTGGTATATTGGCCTTATGTATTTTAGGCAATCCGTACATTTTAGGGGGTTGCGCGTTATTAATTTTTAGCGATTTTGCCAATGTAGGTGAAATTATATTACAACCTTCCCATTTTTTAATTAAGTTGTTGTTTTGTTTTTGATAGATTGTTGTGGGATTATTCTTTATTTTGGTGTACGTAGTTTTGTCATTAAGCAAGAGATTCATTTTATTTGTGTAGTCAGCAGTATTCATTATAACAGTTTTGTTGCTTTTGTCAGGTTTTAAAATTGTGATCTGGGGATTGTCTTTTATGAATTTTCTTGCCTTTTTTATTGTTTGTGTGCTTACAATACTATCACTATTATTATTTGCGCTTTGGAAATTTTTTATAATATTGCATACATTTGCTCTTATGTTGCATTTTTCTGGTTCATTTACATTCTCAATTGATGACTCAATGTTTGCAATTATATTTGGAACTAGCTAATACGGCAGGCCTAGAAGGCCCGCTGCCGCCTCTTATTCCGCTTACAGTTGAGGTACCGCTCCCCCTTATTCTTCTAAATTTATTGCGGATTTTGTCTTTATTGCGTTTCAGTTTTTGAAACACCATATAATTCCGATATATAGTGAATAACTAAATATAATTGTGTTTTAGATGTTCAATATTGTTTAGTTGTTTTTATACACCCCTGTATATAGTTTACAACTATGCAATATTTTATTCAGAATGCTTATCGGATGAAATGATTAATAATAGATTTAGTGATAATAGCAGTTTTTAAATTGAAAATGTTTAACGGCTGTCCATGAATTAAGATCGCGGGCTCGTCATTTTAATTGACATACTCAAATATACGTAGTATCTCCATAGTGTTTAATATGTTTACAACAAATTTTGTTTGGTAAATGGGCGTCGCTTTCAAGCATTCTTATAGCATGCTAATGAATGCTGATGAACTTCGAACATATAGCTCGCAAACATATGTATGCGAATGGGAAAAGTAAATTTAATTTATAAAGTATATTACTTTCTTACTACCTTTTCGAAGTCCACTATCGTTAATAAAAAAGCAGAGTATATTTTATCTAAAATTATTCTCCTTCTGTTTTTGACACAAATCGGTACACACTCAAGAGCGAGAAAGGTAATTTAATGTTAATCATAAGCCATGTTAAAGTATCCAAAGACACAATGAGCTCAAAAAGCGCAACATTTTTATTAAAACAGTTTACAATACTATTTTGATGTAAAGTGTGACCCTTTTGAAATCCACTATCATTAATAAAGGAGCACAAAATAATAATAAAAGTAAGAAACCCAAGTTTTAAATTTAAGCCCTTTTCAAGCGCCTTTCCTGTAAACAGTGCTTTCTAGAATGTCCATTTTTATAAATTTTTGAAGCACCCCTGTATATACATATATTTTGTTAAGCCAATAGGATATCTTATTTAAAATTCTTCTCGAACTGTTTTTAACACAAACCGGTACACACTCAAGAGCGAGAAAGGTAATTTAATGTTAAACATAAGTCGTGTTAAAGTATGCAAAGACACAATGAGATCAAAAAGCGCAACACTTTTATTAAGACAGTGTACAATACTATTTTGATATAAAGTGTGACCTCTTTGAAATCCACTATCGTTAATAAAGGAGCATAAAATAAAAGTAAAAGTAAAAAGCCCAAGTTTTAAATTGAAGCACCTTTCTTGTAAAAAGCGATCACTGGCATGACGCTTTTTAGAATGTCCGGTTTTATAAACTTTTAAAGCATCCCGGTATATACATATATTTTGTGAAACCAATTGTATATTTTATTTAAAATTTTTCTGGAATTGTTTTTTACACAAACCGGTACATACTCAAGAGCGAGAAAGGTAATTTAATGTTAAACATAAGTCGTGTTAAAGTATGCAAAGACACAATGAGATCAAGAAGCGCAACATTTTTATTAAGAGAGTGTACAATACTATTTTGATGTGAAAGTGTAAAAGCCTGTCAACCTTTTCGAAATCCACTATCGTTAATAAAAGAGCACATAATAATAATAAAAGTAAAAAGCCCAAGTTTTAAATTTAAGCCCTTTTGAAGCGCCTGCCCCGTAAAAAGCAATCACTGTCATGACTTTTTAGAATGTCTACCTTTATAAACTTTTGAAGCACCCCTGCATATACATATATTTTGTTAAGTCAATAGGATATTTTATTTAAAATTCTTCTCGAACTGTCTTTAACACAAACCGGTACACCCTCAAGAGCGAGAAAGGTAATTTAATGTTAAACATAAGTCGTGTTAAAGTATGCAAAGACACAATGACATCAAAAAGCGCAACGCTTTTATTAAGACAGTGTACAATACTATTTTGATGCGAAAGTGTAAAAGCCTGTCAACCTTTTTGAAATCCACTATCGTTAATAAAGGAGCACATAATAATAATAAAAGTAAAAAGCCCAAGTTTTAAATTGAAGCCCTATTGAAGCGCCTTTCCTGTAAAAAACGCTTTTAAGAATATCCACTTTTATAAACTTTTGAAGCACTCCTGTATATACATATATTTTGTTAAGCCAATTGGATATTTTATTTAAAATTCTTCTCGAACTGTTTTTGACACAAACCGGTACACAGTCAAGAGCGAGAAAGGTAATTTAATGTTAAACATGTCATGTTAAAGTATTCAAAGACAAAAAACGCAACATTTTCATTAAGACAGTTTACAATACTATTTTCATATGAACGTGTAATAGCCTATCAATATTTTCGAAATCCACTATCGTTAATGAAAAAGTACAAATTAATAATAAAAGTAAAAAGCCCAAGTTTTAAATTGAAGCCCTATTGAAGCACTTTCCTGTAAAAAACGCTTTTTAGAATGTCCACTTTTATAAACTTTTGAAGCACCACTGTATATATATATATATATTTTGTTAGGCCAATAGGATATTTTATTTAACATTCTTCTCGAACTGTTTTTGACATAAACCGGTACACACTCAAGAGCGAGAAAGGTAATTTAATGTTAAACAAAACTCGTGTTAAAGTATCCAAAGACACATTGAGATCAAAAAGCGCAACATTTTTATTAAGACAGTGTACAATACTATTTTGATGTAAAGTGTGACCCTTTTGAAATCCACTATCATTAATAAAGGAGCACAAAATGAAAATAAAAGTAAAAAGCCCAAGTTTTAAATTGAAGCGCCTTTTATTTTATTTAAAATTTTTCTCGAATTGTTTTTTACTCAAACCGGTACACACTCAAGAGCGAGAAAGGTAATTTAATGTTAAACATAAGGCATGTTAAGGTATCCAAAGACTCAATGAGTTCAAAAAGACCAACATGTTCATTAAGACAGTTTTCAATACTATTTTGATGTGAAAGTGTAAAAGCCTGTCAACCTTTTCAAAATCCACTATCGTTAATAAAGGTGCAGGAAATAATAATAAAAGTAAAAAGCCCAAGTTTTAAATTTAGGCCCTATTGAAGCGCCTTTCCTGTAAAAAAACGCTTTTTAGAATGTTCACTTTCATAAACGTTTGAAGCACCCCTGTATATATATATATATTTTGTTAGGCCAATAGGATACTTTATTTAAAATTCTTCTCGAACTGTTTTTGACATAAACCGGTACACACTCAAGAGCGAGAAAGGTAATTTAATGTTAAACAAAACTCGTGTTAAAGTATCCAAAGACACATTGAGATCCAAAAGCGCAACATTTTTATTAAGACAGTGTACAATACTATTTTGATGTAAAGTGTGACCTTTTTGAAATCCACTATCATTAATAAAGGAGCCCAAATGAAAATAAAAGTAAAAAGCCCAAGTTTTAAATTGAAGCGCCTTTTATTTTATTTAAAATTTTTCTCGAATTGTTTTTTACACAAACCGGTACACACTCAAGAGCGAGAAAGGTAATTTAATGTTCAACATAAGTCATGTTAAAATATCCAAAGAAACAATGAGCTCTCAAAAAGCGCAACCTTTTCATTAAGACAGTTTACAATACTATTTTGCTGTGAACGTGTAAGAGCCTGTCAATCTTTTCGAAGTCTACTCTCGTTAAGAAAAAAGCACAAAATAATAATAAAAGTAAAAAGCCCAAGTTTTAGATTTAAGCCCAATTGAAGCGTCTTTCCTATAAAAAACTCTTTTTAGAATGTCCAGTTTTATAAACTTTTAAAGCATCCCGGTATATACATATATTTTGTGAAGCCAATTGTATATTTTATTTAAAATATTTCTGGAATTGTTTTTTACACAAACCGGTACACACTCAAGAGCGAGAAAGGTAATTTAATGTTAAACATAAGTCGTGTTAAAGTATGCAAAGACACAATGAGATCAAGAAGCGCTACATTTTCATTAAGACAGTGTACAACACTATTTTGATGCGAAGGTGTGAAAGCCTGTCAACCTTTTTGAAATCCACTATAGTTAATAAAGGAGCACGAAATAATAATAAAAGTAAAAAGCCCAAGTTTTAAATTGAAGCCCTATTGAAGCGCCTTTCCTGTAAAAAGCGATCACTGGCATGACGCTTTTCAGAATGTCCACTTTTATAAACTTTTGAAGCATCCCTACATATATTTTTTTAAGCCAATAGTATATTTTATTTGAAATTCTACTCGAACTGTTTTTTTACACAAACCGGTTCACACTCAAGAGCGAGAAAGGTAATTTAATGTTAAGCATGTCATGTTAGAGTATCGAAAGAAACAATGAGTTCAGTGAGCGTAACATTTTCATTGAGACAATGTACAATACGATTCTGATGTTTGCGAATCTACTGTTGATACGAAAAAATTAAGTATTAAATTTAAACCCTGTTCAATCACGTTTCGAAGAATCACCAAATTGAAGACGTAATAAGCGACCACAAACATCCCCGTATCTAAACTTTCACATTCATACGTCAATTTTCAAAAAACTCTTCCGCCATTTTGTTTTTTTTTGACATTTTGACTTTGGAATCGTGATCGGCGACCCCCAAAACTCCCGTATTCTAAAATTTCACATTCATACGTCAATTTTCAAAAAAATCTTCCACCCTTTTGTTTTTTTTGATATTTTGACTTTGGAATCGTGATCGGCGACCCCCAAAACCCCCGTATCTAAAATCTTACATTCATACGTCAATTTTCAAAAAAATCTTTCGCCGTTTTGCTTTTTTTGATATTTTGACTTTGGAATCGTCATCGGCGACCCCCAAAACCCCCGTATCTAAAATTTTACATTAATACGTCAATTTTCTAAAAATCTCGCCATTTTTTTTTTGACATTTTGACTTTGGAATCGTGATCGGCGACCCCCAAAGCCCCCGTATCTAAAATTTCACATTCATTCGTTAATTTTCAAAAAAATCTTTCGCCGTTTTGCTTTTTTTGATATTTTAACTTTGGAATCGTGATCAGCGACCCCCAAAACCCCCGTATCTAAAATTTTAAATTAATACGTCAATTTTCAAAAAAATCTTTCGCCATTTTGTTTTTTTTGACTTTGGAATCGTGATCGGCGACCCCCAAAACCCCCGTATCTAAAATTTTACATTCATACGTCAGTTTTCATAAAATCTTCCGGCATTTTGTATTTTTTGACATTTTGGCTTTGGAATTGTGATCGGCGACCCCCAAAACCCCCGTATCTAAAATTTTACATTAATACGTCAATTTTCAAAAAAATCTTTCGCCATTTTGTTTTTTTTGACTTTGGAATCGTGATCGGCGACCCCCAAAACCCCCGTATCTAAAATTTTACATTCATACGTCAGTTTTCAAGAAATCTTCCGCCATTTTGTTTTTTTTGTGACATTTTGACTTTGGAATCGCGATCGGCGACCCCCAAAACGCCCGTATCTAAAATTTTACATTCATACGTCAATTTTCAAAAAAATCTTCCGCCATTTTGCTTTTTTTGACATTTTGACTTTGGAATCGTGATCGGCGACCCCCAAAGCCCTCGTATCTAAAATTTCACATTCATACGTCAATTTTCAAAAAATCTTCCACCATTTCGTTTTGTTTTGACATTTTGACTTTGGAATCGTGATCGGCGACCCCCAAAACCCCCATATCTAAAATTTTACGGTCATACGTCAATTTTCCAAAAATCTTCTGCCATTTTGTTTTTTTTTGACATTTTGACTTTGGAATCGTGATCGGCGACCCCCAAAACCCCCGTATCTAAAATTTTACATTCATATGTCAATTTTCCAAAAATTCTTTCACGATTTTGTTTTTTATGACCTTTTGATTTTGGATTTGTGATCGGCGACCTAACACACCCCCGCATCTAAAATTTCACACTCATACGTCAATTTTCAAAAAAATCTTTCGCCATTTTGTTTTTTTTGACATTTTGACTTTGGAATCGTGATCGGCGACCCCCAAAACTCCCGTATCTAAAATTTCACATTCATACGTCAATTTTCTAAAAAATCTTTCGCCATTTTCCTTTTTTTTGACATTTTGACTTTGGAATCGTGATCGGCGACCCCCAAAACCCCCGTATCTAAAATGTCACATTCATACGTCAATTTTCTAAAAAATCTTTCGCCATTTTGTTTTTTTTGACATTTTGACTTTGGAATCGTGATCGGCGAACCCCAAAACCCCCGTATCTAAAATTTTACATTCATACGTCAATTTTCAAAAAATCTTCCGCCATTTTGTTTTGACATTTTGGCTTTGGAATCGTGATCGGCGACCCCCAAAACTCCCGTATCTAAAATTTCACATTCATACGTCAATTTTCAAAAAAATCTTCCGCCATTTTTTTTTGACATTTTGACTTTGGAATCGTTATCGGCGACCCCCAAAACCCCCGTATCTAAAACTTTACATTCATACGTCAATTTTCAAAAAAATCTTTCGCCGTTTTGCTTTTTTTGACATTTTGACTTTGGAATCGTGATCGGCGACCCCCAAAGCCCTCGTATCTAAAATTTCACATTCATACGTCAATTTTCAAAAAATCTTCCACCATTTCGTTTTGTTTTGACATTTTGACTTTGGAATCGTGATCGGCGACCCCCAAAACCCCGTATCTAAAATTTTACATTCAAACGCCAATTTTCAAAAAAATCTTCCGCCATTTTGCTTTTTTTTACATTTTGACTTTGGAATCGTGATCGGCGACCATCAAAACCCCCGTATCTAAAATTTTACATTCATACGTCAATTTTCAAAAAATCTTCGGGCATTTTGTTTTTTTTTGACATTTTGACTTTGGAATCGTGATCGGCGACCCCCAAAACCCCCGTATCTAAAATTTTACATTCATACGTCAATTTTCAAAAAAATCTTCCACCCTTTTGTTTTTTTTGATATTTTGACTTTGGAATCGTGATCGGCGACCCCCAAAACCCCCGTATCTAAAATTTTACATTAATACGTCAATTTTCAAAAAAATCTTTCGCCATTTTGTTTTTTTTTGACATTTTGACTTTGGAATCGTGCTCGGCGACCCCCAAAACTCCCGTATCTAAAATTTCATAGTAATACGTCAATTTTCAAAAAAATCTTCCGCCGTTTTGTTTTTTTTGACATTTTGACTTTAGAATCGTGATCGGCGACCCCCAAAACCCCCGTATCTAAAATTTCACATTCATACGTCAATTTTCAAAAATCTTCCGCCATTTTGTTTTTTTTTTTGACATTTTGACTTTGGAATCGTGATCGGCGACCTCCAAGACCCCCGTATCTAAAATTTTACATTAATACGTCAATTTTCTAAAAAATCTTTCGCCATTTTGTTTTTTTTGACATTTTGACTTAGGAATCGTGATCGGCGACTCCCAAAACCCCGGTATCTAACATTTTACATTCATACGTCAATTTTCAAAAAAATCTTTCGCCGTTTTGCTTTTTTTGACATTTTGACTTTGGAATCGTGATCGGCGACCAACAAAACCCCCGTATCTAAAATTTTACATTCATACGTCAATTTTCAAAAAATCTTCCGGCATTTTGTTTTTTTTGACATTTTGGCTTTGGAATCGTGATCGGCGACCCCCAAAACCCCCGTATCTAAAATTTTACATTCATACGTCAATTTTCAAAAAAAATCTTTCGCCGTTTTGCTTTTTTTGATATTTTAACTTTGGAATCGTGATCGGCGACCCCCAAAACTCCCGTATCTAAAGTTTTACATTCATACGTCAATTTTCTAAAAAATCTTTCGCCATTTTGTTTTTTTTGACATTTTGACTTTGGAATCGTGATCGGCGACCCCCAAAACCCCGTATCTAAAATTTCACATTCATACGTAAATTTTCTAAAAAATCTTTCGCCATTTTGTTTTTTTTTGACATTTTGACTTTGGAATCGTTATCGGCGACCCCCAAAACCCCCGTATCTAAAATTTAACATTCATACGTCAATTTTCAAAAAATCTTCCGCCATTTTGTTTTGACATTTTGGCTTTGGAATCGTGATCGGCGACCCCCAAAACCCCCGTATCTAAAATTTTACGGTCATACGTCAATTTTCAAAAAATCTTCTGCCATTTTGTTTTATTTTGACATTTTGACTTTGGAATCGTGATCGGCGACCCCACAAAACCCCCGTATCTAAAATTTTACATTCATACGTCAATTTTCTAAAAAATCTTTCGCCATTTTGTTTTTTTTGACATTTTGACTTTGGAATCGTGATCGGCGACCCCCAAAACCCCGTATCTAAAATTTCACATTCATACGTAAATTTTCTAAAAAATCTTTCGCCATTTTGTTTTTTTTGACATTTTGACTTTGGAATCGTGATCGGCGACCCCCAAAACCCCCGTATCTAAAATTTAACATTCATACGTCAATTTTCAAAAAATCTTCCGCCATTTTGTTTTGACATTTTGGCTTTGGAATCGTGATCGGCGACCCCCAAAACCCCCGTATCTAAAATTTCACATTCATACGTCAATTTTCAAAAAAATCTTCCGCCATTTTTTTTTTGACATTTTGACTTTGGAATCGTTATCGGCGACCCCCAAAACCCCCGTATCTAAAACTTTACATTCATACGTCAATTTTCAAAAAAATCTTTCGCCGTTTTGCTTTTTTTGACATTTTGACTTTGGAATCGTGATCGGCGACCCCCAAAGCCCTCGTATCTAAAATTTCACATTCATACGTCAATTTTCAAAAAATCTTCCACCATTTCGTTTTGTTTTGACATTTTGACTTTGGAATCGTGATCGGCGACCCCCAAAACCCCGTATCTAAAATTTTACATTCAAACGCCAATTTTCAAAAAATCTTCCGCCATTTTGCTTTTTTTTACATTTCGACTTTGGAATCGTGATCGGCGACCATCAAAACCTCCGTATCTAAAATTTTACATTCATACGTCAATTTTCAAAAAATCTTCCGGCATTTTGTTTTTTTTGGACATTTTGACTTTGGAATCGTGATCGGCGACCCCCAAAACCCCCGTATCTAAAATTTTACATTCATACGTCAATTTTCAAAAAAATCTTCCACCCTTTTGTTTTTTTTGATATTTTGACTTTGGAATCGTGATCGGCGACCCCCAAAACTCCCGTATCTAAAATTTCATAGTAATACGTCAATTTTCAAAAAAATCTTCCGCCGTTTTTTTTTGTACATTTTGACTTTAGAATCGTGATCGGCGACCCCCAAAACCCCCGTATCTAAAATTTCACATTCATACGTCAATTTTCAAAAACGTCTTCCGCCATTTTGTTTTTTTTTTGTCATTTTGACTTTGGAATCGTGATCGGCGACCCCCAAAACCCCCGTATCTAAAATTTCACATTCATACGTCAATGTTCAAAAAATCTTCCGGCATTCTGTTTTTTTTGACATTTTGACTTTGGAATCGTGATCGGCGACCCCCAAAACCCCCGTATCTAAAATTTTACATTCATACGTCAATTTTCAAAAAAATCTTTCGCCGTTTTGCTTTTTTTGACATTTTGACTTTGGAATCGTGATCGGCGACCCTCAAAGCCCCCGTATCTAAAATTTTACATTCATACGTCAATTTTCAAAAAATCTTCCACCATTTTGTTTTTTTTGACATTTTGACTTTGGAGTCGTGATCGGCGACCCCCAAAACCCCCGTATCTAAAATTTTACATTGATACGTCAATTTTCAAAAAAATCTTTCGCCATTTTGTTTTTTTTTACATTTTGACTTTGGAATCGTGATCGGCGACCCCCAAAACCCCCGTATCTAAAATTTTACATTCATACGTCAATTTTCAAAAAATCTTCCGCCATTTTGTTTTTTTTTTGACATTTTGACTTTGGAATCGTGATCGGCAACCCCCAAAACCCCCGTATCTAAAATTTTACATTAATACGTCTATTTTCAATAAATCGTCCGCCATTTTGTTTTTTTTTGACATTTCGACTTTGGAATCGTGATCGGCGATCCCCAAAACCCCCGTATCTAAAATTTTACATTCATACGTCAATTTTCTAAAAATTCTTACGCCATTTTGTTTTTTTTGACATTTTAATTTTGGATTTGTGATCGGCGACCTAAGATACCCCCGTATCTAAACTTTCACACTCATTAGTGAATTTTCAAAAAATCTTCCGTCATTTTGTTTTTTTTTTGACATTTTGACTTTGGAATCGTGATCGGCGACCACCAAAACCCCCGTATCTAAAATTTTACATTCATACGTTAATTTTCAAAAAATATTCCGCCATTTTGTTTTTTTTTTGACATTTTGACTTTGGAATCGTGATCGGCGACCCCCAAAACCCCCGTATCTAAAATTTTATATTCATACGTCAATTTTCAAAAAATTTGTTTTTCTATGACATTTTGATTTTGAATTTGTGAACGGCGACTTAAGACACCCTCGTATCTAAAATTTCACATTTATAGGTCAATTTTCAAAAAATCCTTCGGCCATTTTGTTTTTTTTTTGACATTTCGATTTGGATACGTGATCAATGACACCACAAAGACTCCCAAGTGCCGAATTTTACTTTAATCAGAAGAGAGAAATTAATTTCAGATAGCTCCGCCCACCATGAATGTATGCGTAATCGTTGTCATAAGGTCACATAAATGTTAAAAGCAATCCTTTTCCCTATTAAGGCGTACGCGTTCTGGAATTAACGTATTTTAATAATTCAAATATATAGTCATCAAAAGAACAATCAACCTGTATATCTATAAAAATGTTAAGTCAAGCGGATGTATTATGTCGAGATTGAGATGCCGGACCCGATATAAATTAATCTGATACCCGACCGTAGTACATTGAATCACATGCACAATGAATCTGTGACGTATTTCGGCCATTTTTCTGACCAAACCCTTCTGCAAACGAATTTGAAAGTGCTCGTGCCCTACATTGCGTACGTTTGTCGACTCGAAATAAACATGTAATTGATTCCGAGAGGGCCCTTCTTCAAGACCCCGGTCCTAGTTGGACCGTCGCAACCTTCAAAATTTCGTATTTCACGCTTAAAAGTGAATCTGTGGACACAATTGAGTTTCCCTGCAAGTTTGACGTTTCCCGAGATTTATTTTGATTGTCACGTGAATCGTCATGATGACGTAAGCCATTTTTCTGTTAAAACACCGAGTGCACGCTCCTCTTCAACGGGCGATATCTCTGCACACGCTCCACTTGGGAAGAAAATCTCTTCGACGTCCGGAAATTCAATGTCGCCCCTACCAACATGCCAAAAGACAGCCCTTAATTTGGTGTATCCAGAGAGGAGTTGCCCGCCCCGTGCACCCAATTTTCGTCTATTTTTCGGGTCGTTTGGTTGCCATGGGCTACTCAGCTATTATTATATATAACTAGCTAATACGGCAGGCCTTGAAGGCCCGCTATCGCCTCTTATTCCGCTTACAGTTGAGGAACCGCTCCCCCTTATTCTTCTAAATTTATTGCGGATTTTGTCTTTATTGCGTTTCAGTTTTTGAAACACCATATAATTCCGATATATAGCGAATAACTAAATATAATTGTGTTTTAGATGTTCAATATTGCTTAGTTGTTTTTATACGTCCCTGTATATAGTTTACAACTATGCAATATTTTATTCAGAATGCTTATAGGATGAAATGATTAATAATAGATTTAGTGATAATAGCAGTTTTTAAATTGAAAATGTTTAACGGCTGTCCATGAAATAAGATGTATTTTATCGTTTAATGTTATATTGACATTTTTCACATACTTTTCCTGTGCCTCACAGACGGTAGTTTTCACTCTATTTATAATTTTTCTACTATTATTGGTTTTTGTGCCTTGACTTGCCGATGATTTATTTCACGTTTGCCTAATTTATCTATAGTTTGAATTTTGTTTGTGGCTATAAAATTAGAATAATCTCGAAATCTGTGTTTTTCGCATCAGTTGGAAAATGTGGTTTGATAGTTTTTGTTAATAGTGTTTCAGTCTATATACATATGTCGATTCCATTGGTCTTTTTGGTTTAAATGAAAATTCATTAGAATTTAAAAAAAACATTTTATTTTATACAAACTTGTAGATAGCTTTATTAAAATTATGTTTTGTTGACGCGAATGTATACTTTTAAATAATTCATTTAATTATTGTTCTATAACAAATAATATTTATTTCATTGGCATTTTTTATAATGATTTCCATTCCTATACTTTTATAATTTGCAGTGTTTCTTTGTGGTAAATTGTATTACAACTGTCAGTTATATATGATTCTTAATAATGTTGGTAAAGCCTTGTTCACACTGTACATAATTATTTTCTTTTACATTGTACACCTATAATTTAAGGAATATATAAATATAATATATGTATTATGGTAATATTGATTACTTATTGTTATATTCGAAAATACTGTAAAACATCCTTATAGAATTTCTATTTTGAATTATTGTAATTGACGATGTCGCGGGACGTTCATTTTCATCAATGATAATTAAACAATCTTTTTTGAATACGTATGATATTACTTCTCAATTTGCCTGACACAGTATCAACATGATTAAGTGCTTGTTTAATCTAGTAGGAATATATTTTAGTTTCTTTTTTCTATTTACAATATCTTATAATATTTTGAAGTATTTTTACAACTTAATTCATGGACGAAAAAAATGAGTAGAAAGTATTTATAAACAAATAAGTAATCGAATTTATAAATTTCTTACCTATACACTATTATCATTGGGCCAATTATTATATATTGCAATATTTATTGTGTTGAATGTTTGTGAGCTAATGCTTCAATCTTTTCGAGCTTGAATTCGCCCTTTTCGCGTCCGCTTACAGCTTTTTACAGTTTCCTGTAAAACGCGATCACTCTCGTGGTGGTTTTTAGAATGTAAGATTTTATAGACTTGTGGCACACTCTGTATATACATATATTTTGTAAAGCCAATTGTATATTTCATTCAGAATTCTTCTAGAATTTTTTTTTACACAAACTGTTACACAATGAAGAGCGAGAAAGATAATTTAATGTTAAACATAAGAATGATGTTAAAGTATCCGATGAAACAATATGCTCAATAAGTGCATCATTTTTATTGAGACAATCGGGATAATACGCTATTGAAATAACAGTGGAAAAATTTAGTAGATTAACAAAATGTATGTCAATTGCTCAGAAACAATTTAAGACAGGCATGCACAATATTAATAAAAAAGAACCTAATAATCAGTTTGACACTGAGATATTTTCACCCAAATTATTTGAAGTGGAACAGCGCTTTCATTATGAAATTTTGGTCAGCATAATTGAAATATTCGTCTGTCACATACTCAAAATTAGTTCGCACGTCAATTAAAAATGAAGGACTTGTATTGAAGAACATTTTAAATTTTCAATGAATTACATATATACTACTCGCCCGCTATCGCGGGCTCGTCATTTTAATTGACATACTCAAATATACGTAGTATCTCCATAGTGTTTAATATGTTTACAACAAATTTTGTTTGGTAAATGGGCGTCGCTTTCAAACATTCTTATAGAATGCTAATGAATGCTGATGAACTTCGAACATATAGCTCGCAAACGTATGTATGCGAATGGGTAAAGTAAATTTAATTTATAACGAATATTACTTTCTTACTACCTTTTCGAAGTCCACTATCGTTAATAAAAAAAAGCAGAGTGTATTTTATCTAAAATTATTCTCCTTCTGTTTTTGACACAAATCGGTACACACTCAAGAGCGAGAGGGGTAATTTAATGTTAATCATAAGCCATGTTAAAGTATCCAAAGACACAATGAGCTCAAAAAGCGCAACATTTTTATTAAAACAGTTTACAATACTATTTTGATGTAAAGTGTGACCCTTTTGAAATCCACTATCATTAATAAAGGAGCACAAAATAATAATAAAAGTAAGAAACCCAAGTTTTAAATTTAAGCCCTTTTCAAGCGCCTTTCCTGTAAACAGCGCTTTCTAGAATGTCCATTTTTATAAATTTTTGAAGCACCCCTGTATATACATATATTTTGTTAAGCCAATAGGATATCTTATTTAAAATTCTTCTCGAACTGTTTTTAACACAAACCGGTACACACTCAAGAGCGAGAAAGGTAATTTAATGTTAAACATAAGGCGTGTTAAAGTATGCAAAGACACAATGAGATCAAAAAGCGCAACATTATTTTTAAGACAGTGTACAATACTATTTTGATGTAAAGTGTGACCTTTTTGAAATCCAGTATCGTTACTAAAGGAGCACAAAATAAAAGTAAAAGTAAAAAGCTCAAGTTTTGAATTGAAGCACCTTTCCTGTAAAAAGCGATCACTGGCATGACGCTTTTTAGAATGTCCGGTTTTATAAACTTTTAAAGCATCCCGGTATATACATATATTTTGTGAAGCCAATAGTATATTTTATTTGAAATTTTTCTCGAATTGTTTTTTACACAAATCGGTACACACTCAAGAGTGAGAAAGATAATTTAATGTTAAACATAAGTCGTGTTAAAGTATCCAAAGACACAATGAGATTAAAAAGCGCAGCATTTTTATTAAGACAGTTTACAATACTATTTTGATGTGAACGTGTAAAAGCCTGTCAATCTTTTCGAAGTCTACTCTCGTTAAGAAAAAAGCACAAAATAATAATAACAGTAAAAAGCCCAAGTTTTAAATTGAAGCCCTATTGAAGTGCCTTTTCTGTAAAAAACGCTTTTAAGAATGTCCACTTTTATAAACTTTTGAAGCACTCCTGTGTATACATATATTTTGTTAAGCCAATAGGATATTTTATTTAAAATTCTTCTCGAACTGTTTTTGACACAAACCGGTACACACTCAAGAGCGAGAAAGGTAATTTAATGTTAAACATAAGTCATGTTAAAGTATTCAAAGACAAAAAGACGCAACATTTTCATTAAGACAGTTTACAATACTATTTTGATATGAACGTGTAATAGCCTATCAATTTTTCGAAATCCACTATCGTTAATGAAAAAGTACAAAATAATAGTAAAAGTAAAAAGCTCAAGTTTTAAATTTAAGCCCTATTGAAGCGCTTTTCCTGTAAAAAGCGATAACTGGCATGGCTTTTTAGAATGTCCGATTTTATTAACTTTTGAAGCGCCCCTGTATATACATATATTTTGTTAAACCAATAGGATATTTTATTTAAAATTCTTCTCGAACTGTTTTTGACATAAATCGTTACAGTCAAGAGCGAGAAAGGTAATTTAATGTTAAACATAAGTCGTGCTGAAGTATGCAAAGACACAATGATATCAAAAAGCGAAACATTTTTATTAAGACAGTGTACAATACTATTTTAATGTCAAAAGTGTAAAAGCCTGTCAACCTTTTTGAAATCCACTATCGTTAATAAAGGAGCACGAAATAATAATAAAAGCAAAATGCCCAAGTTTTAAATTGAAGCGCCTTTCCTATAAAAAGCGATCACTGGCATGACGCTTTTTAGAATGTCTACATTTATACTACTTTGAAGCACCCAAGTATATACATATATTTTGTTAAGCCAATAGGATATTTTATTTAAAATTCTTCGTGAACTGTTTTTGACATAAACCGGTACACACTCAAAAGCGAGAAAGGTAATTTAATGTTTAACATAAGTCGTGTTAAATTATCCAAAGACACATTGAGCTCAAAAAGCGCTACATTTTTATTAAGACAGTGTACAATACTATTTTGATGTAAAGTGTGACCTTTTTGAAATCCACTATCATTAATAAAGGAGACCAAATGAAAATAAAAGTAAAAAGCCCAAGTTTTAAATTTAAGCCGTATTGAAGCGCCTTTCCTGTAAAAAAACGCTTTTTAGAATGTCCACTTTTATAAACTTTTGAAGCACCCCTGTATATATATGTATATATTTTGTTAGGCCAATAGGATACTTTATTTAAAATTCTTCTCGAACTGTTTTTGACATAAACCGGTACACACTCAAGAGCGAGAAAGGAAATTTAATGTTAAACATAAGTCGTATCCAAAGAAACAATGAGCTCTCAAAAAGCGCAACCTTTTTATTAAGACAGTTTACAATACTATTTTGATGTGAACGTGTAAGAGCCTGTCTACTCTCGTTAAGAAAAAAGCACAAAATAATAATAAAAGTCAAAAGCCCAAGTTTTAGATTTAAGCCCAATTGAAGCGTCTTTCCTATAAAAAAACGCTTTTTAGAATGTCCAGTTTTATAAACTTTTAAAGCATCCCGGTATATACATATATTTTGTGGAGCCAATTGTATATTTTATTTAAAATATTTCTGGAATTGTTTTTTACACAAACCGGTCCACACTCAAGAGCGAGAAAGGTAATTTAATGTTAAACATAAGTCGTGTTAAAGTATGCAAAGACACAATGAGATCAAGAAGCGCTACATTTTTATTAAGACAGTGTACAATACTATTTTGATGCGAAAGTGTGAAAGCCTGTCAACCTTATTGAAATCCACTATCGTTAATAAAGGAGCACATAATAATAATAAAAATAAAAAGCCCAAGTTTTAAATTGAAGCCCTTTTCCTGCAAAAACCGATCACTGGCATGACGCTTTTTAGAATGTCCACTTTTATACACCTTTGAAGCACTCCTGTATATACATATATTTTTTAACCCAATAGGATGTTTTATTTAAAATTCTTCTCGAACTGCTTTTAACAAAAACCGATACACACTCAAGAGCGAGAAAGATAATCTAATGTTAAACATAAGTCGTGTTAAAGTATGCAAAGACACAATGAGATTAAAAATCGCAACATTTTTATTAAGACAGTGTACAATACTATTTTGATGTGAAAGTGTAAAAGCCTGTCAACCTTTTTGAAATCCACTATAGTTAATAAAGGAGCACGAAATAATAATAAAAGTAAAAAGCCCAAGTTTTAAATTGAAGCCCTATTGAAGCGCTTTTCCTGTAAAAAGCGATCACTGGCATGACGCTTTTCAGAATGTCCACTTTTATAAACTTTTGAAGCATCCCTACATATATTTTTTTAAGCCAATAGTATATTTTATTTGAAATTCTACTCGAACTGTTTTTTTACAGAAACCGGTTCACACTCAAGAGCGAGAAAGGTAATTTAATGTTAAACATGTCATGTTAGAGTATCGAAAGAAACAATGAGCTCAGTGAGCGTAACATTTTCATTGAGACAATGTACAATACGATTCTGATGTTTGCGAATCTACTGTTGATACGAAAAAATTAAGTATTAAATTTAAACCCTGTTCAATCACGTTTCGAAGAATCACCAAATTGAAGACGTAATAAGCGACCACAAACATCCCCGCATCTAAACTTTCACATTCATACGTTAATTTTCAAAAAACTCTTCCTCCATTTTGTTTTTTTTTGACATTTTGACTTTGGAATCGTGATCGGCGACCCCCAAAACTCGCGTATTCTAAAATTTCACATTCATACGTCAATTTTCAAACAAATTTTCCACCCTTTTGTTTTTTTTGATATTTTGACTTTGGAATCGTGATCGGCGACCCCCAAAACCCCGTATCTAAAATCTTACATTCATACGTCAATTTTCAAAAAAGTCTTTCGCCGTTTTGCTTTTTTTGATATTTTGACTTTGGAATCGTCATCGGCGACCCCCAAAACCCCCGTATCTAGAATTTTACATTAATACGTCAATTTTCTAAAAAATCTTTCGCCATTTTGTTTTTTTTGACATTTTGACTTTGGAATCGTGATCGACGACCCCCAAAGCCCCCGCATCTAAAATTTCACATTCATACGTCAATTTTCAAAAAATCTTCCGCCATTTTGTTTTTTTTTGACATTTTGACTTTGGAAACGTGATCGGCGACCCCCAAAACCCCCGTATCTAAAATTTTACATTCATACGTCAATTTTCAAAAAATCTTCCGCCATTTTGTTTTTTTTTTTGACATTTTGGCTTTGGAATCGTGATCGGCGACCCCCAAAACTCCCGTATCTAAAATTTTACATTCATACGTCAATTTTCAAAAAAAAATTTCGCCGTTTTGCTTTTTTTGATATTTTAACTTTGGAATCGTGATCGGCGACCCCCAAAACCCCCGTATCTAAAATTTTACATTAATACGTCAATTTTCAAAAAATCTTCCAACATTTTTTTTTTTTTTGACATTTTGACTTTGGAATCGTGATCGGCGACCCCCAAAACCCCCGTATCTAAAATTTTACATTCATACGTCAACTTTCAAAAAATCTTCTGCCATTTCGTTTTGTTTTGACATTTTGACTTTGGAATCGTGATCGGCGACCCCCAAAACCCCCGTATCTAAAATTTTACATTCATACGTCAATTTTAAAAAAATCTTCCGCCATTTTGTTTTTTTTTTTGATATTTTGGCTTTGGAATCGTGATCGGCGATCCCCAAAACTCCCGTATCTAAAATTTTACATTCATACGTTAATTTTCAAAAAAAAAATTCGCCGTTTTGCTTTTTTTGATATTTTAACTTTGGAATCGTGATCGGCGATCCCCAAAACCCCCGTATCTAAAATTTTACATTAATACGTCAATTTCCAAAAAAATCTTTCGCCATTTGTTTTTTTTTGACTTTTGACTTTGGAATCGTGATCGGCGACCCCCAAAACCCCCGTATCTAAAATTTTACATTCATACGTCAATTTTCAAAAAATCATCCGCCATTTTTTTTTTTTGACATTTTGACTTTGGAATCGTGATCGGCGACCCTCAAAACCCCCGTATCTAAAATTTAACATTCATACGTCAATTTTCAAAAAAAATCTTCCGCCATTTTGCTTTTTTTGACATTTTGACTTTGGAATCGTGATCGGCGACCCGCAAAACCCCGTATCTAAAATTTTACATTCATACGTCAATTTTCAAAAAATCTTCCGCCATTTTGTTTTTTTTTGACATTTTGACTTTGGAATCGTGATCGGCGACCCCCAAAACCCCCGTATCTAAAATTTTACATTAATACCTCAATTTTCTAAAAAATCTTTCGCCATTTTGTTTTTTTTGACATTTTGACTTTGGAATCGTGATCGGCGACACCCAAACCCCCCGTTTCTAGAATTTTACCTTCATACGTCAATTTTCAAAAAATCTTCCGCCATTTCGTTTTGTTTTGACATTTTGACTTTGGAATCGTGATCGGCGACCCCCAAAACCCCCGTATCTAAAATTTTACATTCATACGTCAATTTCAAAAAAATCTTCCGCCATTTTGTTTTTTTTTTGACATTTTGGCTTTGGAATCGTGATCGGCGACCCCCAAAACTCCCGTATCTAAAATTTTACATTCATACGTCAATTTTCAAAAAAAATTTCGCCGTTTTGCTTTTTTTGATATTTTAACTTTGGAATCGTGATCGGCGACCCCCAAAACCCCCGTATCTAAAATTTTACATTCATATGTCAATTTTCAAAAAATTCTTCCCCGATTTTGTTTTTTTATGACCTTTTGATTTTGGATTTGTGATCGGCGACCTAACACACCCCCGTATCTAAAATTTCACACTCATACGTTAATTTTTCAAAAAAATCTTTCGCCATTTTGTTCTTTTTGACATTTTGACTTTGGAATCGTGATCGGCGACCCTCAAAATCCTCGTATATAAAATTTTACATTCATACGTCAATTTTCAAAAAAATCTTTCGCCGTTTTGCTTTTATTGACATTTTGACTTTGGAATCGTGATCGGCGACCCCCAAAACCCCCGTATCTAAAATTTTACATTAATACCTCAATTTTCTAAAAAATCTTTCGCCATTTTGTTTTTTTGACATTTTGACTTTGGAATCGTTATCGGCGACCCCCAAAACCCCCGTATCTAAAATTTTACATTCATACGTCAATTTTCAAAAAATCTTCCCCCATTTTGTTTTTTTTTGACATTTTGACTTTGGAATCGTGATCGGCGACCCCCAAAACCTCCGTACCGAAAATTTCACATTCATACGTCAGTTTTCAAAAAAATCTTCCGCCATGTTGCTTTTTTTGACATTTTGACTTTGGAATCGTGATAGGCGACCCCCAAAACCCCCGTATCTAAAATTTTACATTCATACGTCAATTTTCAAAAAATCTTCCGCCATTTTGTTTTTTTTTGACATTTTGACTTTGGAATCGTGATCGGCAACCCCCAAAACCCCCGTATCTAAAATTTCACATTCATACGTCAATTTTCAAAAAAATCTTCCGCCCTTTTGTTTTTTTTTGACATTTTGACTTTGGAATCGTGATCGGCGACGTAAGACACCCCCGTATCTAAAATTTTACATTCACACGTCAATTTTCAAAAAATCTTCCGCCATTTTGTTTTTTTTGACATTTTGGCTTTGGATTCGTGATCGGCGATCTAAGACACCCCCGTATCTAAAATTTCACATTCATACGTCAATCTTCAAAAAAATCTTACGCCATTTTGTTTTTTTTTTTGACATTTTGACTTTGGAATCGTGATCGGCGACCCCCGAAACCCCCGTATCTAAAATTTTACATTCATACGTCAATTTTCAAAAAATCTTCCGCCATTTCGTTTTGTTTTGACATTTTGACTTTGGAATCGTGATCGGCGACCCCCAAAACCCCCGTATCTAAAATTTTACATTCATACGTCAATTTTAAAAAAATCTTCCGCCATTTTGTTTTTTTTTGATATTTTGGCTTTGGAATCGTGATCGGCGACCCCCAAAACTCCCGTATCTAAAATTTTACATTCATACGTTAATTTTCAAAAAAAAATTTCGCCGTTTTGCTTTTTTTGATATTTTAACTTTGGAATCGTGATCGGCGATCCCCAAAACCCCCGTATCTAAAATTTTACATTAATACGTCAATTTCCAAAAAAATCTTTCGCCATTTGTTTTTTTTTGACTTTTGACTTTGGAATCGTGATCGGCGACCCCCAAAACCCCCGTATATAAAATTTTACATTCATACGTCAATTTTCAAAAAACCATCCGCCATTTTGTTTTTTTTTTGACATTTTGACTTTTGAATCGTGATCGGCGACCCCCAAAACCCCCGTATCTAAAATTTAACATTCATACGTCAATTTTCAAAAAAAATCTTCCGCCATTTTGCTTTTTTTGACATTTTGACTTTGGAATCGTGATCGGCGACCCCCAAAACCCCCGTATCTAAAATTTTACATTCATACGTCAATTTTCAAATAATCTTCCGCCATTTTGTTTTTTTTTGACATTTTGACTTTGAAATCGTGATCGGCGACCCCCAAAACCCCAGTATCTAAAATTTTACTTTCATATGTCAATTTTCAAAAAATTCTTCCCCGATTTTGTTTTTTTATGACCTTTTGATTTTGGATTTGTGATCGGCGACCTAACACACCCCCGTATCTAAAATTTCACACTCATACGTTAATTTTTCAAAAAAATCTTTCGCCATTTTGTTCTTTTTGACATTTTGACTTTGGAATCGTGATCGGCGACCCTCAAAATCCTCGTATATAAAATTTTACATTCATACGTCAATTTTCAAAAAAATCTTTCGCCGTTTTGCTTTTATTGACATTTTGACTTTGGAATCGTGATCGGCGACCCCCAAAACCCCCGTATCTAAAATTTTACATTAATACCTCAATTTTCTAAAAAATCTTTCGCCATTTTGTTTTTTTTGACATTTTGACTTTGGAATCGTTATCGGCGACCCCCAAAACCCCCGTATCTAAAATTTTACATTCATACGTCAATTTTCAAAAAATCTTCCCCCATTTTGTTTTTTTTTTGACATTTTGACTTTGGAATCGTGATCGGCGACCCCCAAAACCTCTGTACCGAAAATTTCACATTCATACGTCAGTTTTCAAAAAAATCTTCCGCCATATTGCTTTTTTTGACATTTTGACTTTGGAATCGTGATAGGCGACCCCCAAAACCCCCGTATCTAAAATTTTACATTCATACGTCAATTTTCAAAAAATCTTCCGCCATTTTGTTTTTTTTTGACATTTTGACTTTGGAATCGTGATCGGCAACCCCCAAAACCCCCGTATCTAAAATTTCACATTCATACGTCAATTTTCAAAAAAATCTTCCGCCCTTTTGTTTTTTTTTGACATTTTGACTTTGGAATCGTGATCGGCGACGTAAGACACCCCCGTATCTAAAATTTTACATTCACACGTCAATTTTCAAAAAATCTTCCGCCATTTTGTTTTTTTTGACATTTTGGCTTTGGATTCGTGATCGGCGATCTAAGACACCCCCGTATCTAAAATTTCACATTCATACGTCAATCTTCAAAAAAATCTTACGCCATTTTGTTTTTTTTTTGACATTTTGACTTTGGAATCGTGATCGGCGACCCCCAAAACCCCCGTATCTAAAATTTTACATTCATACGTCAATTTTCAAAAAATCATCCGCCATTTTTTTTTTTGACATTTTGACTTTGGAATCGTGATCGGCGACCCTCAAAACCCCCGTATCTAAAATTTAACATTCATACGTCAATTTTCAAAAAAAATCTTCCGCCATTTTGCTTTTTTTGACATTTTGACTTTGGAATCGTGATCGGCGACCCCAAAAACCCCCGTATCTAAAATTTTACATTCATACGTCAATTTTCAAAAAATCTTCCGCCATTTTGTTTTTTTTGACATTTTGACTTTGGAATCGTGATCGGCGACCCCCAAAACCCCCGTATCTAAAATTTTACATTAATACCTCAATTTTCTAAAAAATCTTTCGCCATTTTGTTTTTTTTGACATTTTGACTTTGGAATCGTGATCGGCGACCCCCAAAACCCCCGTATCTAAAATTTTACCGTCATACGTCAATTTTCAAAAAATCTTCCGCCATTTCGTTTTGTTTTGACATTTTGACTTTGGAATCGTGATCGGCGACCCCCAAAACCCCCGTATCTAAAATTTTACATTCATACGTCAATTTTCAAAAAATCTTCCGCCATTTTGTTTTTTTTTTGACATTTTGGCTTTGGAATCGTGATCGGCGACCCCCGAAACTCCCGTATCTAAAATTTTACATTCATACGTCAATTTTCAAAAAAAATTTCGCCGTTTTGCTTTTTTTGATATTTTAACTTTGGAATCGTGATCGGCGACCCCCAAAACCCCCGTATCTAAAATTTTACATTAATACGTCAATTTTCAAAAAATCTTCCGCCATTTTTTTTTTGACATTTTGACTTTGGAATCGTGATCGGCGACCCCCGAAACCCCCGTATCTAAAATTTTACATTCATACGTCAATTTTCAAAAAATCTTCCGCCATTTCGTTTTGTTTTGACATTTTGACTTTGGAATCGTGATCGGCGACCCCCAAAACCCCCGTATCTAAAATTTTACATTCATACGTCAATTTTAAAAAAATCTTCCGCCATTTTGTTTTTTTTTGATATTTTGGCTTTGGAATCGTGATCGGCGACCCCCAAAACTCCCGTATCTAAAATTTTACATTCATACGTTAATTTTCAAAAAAAAATTTCGCCGTTTTGCTTTTTTTGATATTTTAACTTTGGAATCGTGATCGGCGATCCCCAAAACCCCCGTATCTAAAATTTTACATTAATACGTCAATTTCCAAAAAAATCTTTCGCCATTTGTTTTTTTTTGACTTTTGACTTTGGAATCGTGATCGGCGACCCCCAAAACCCCCGTATCTAAAATTTTACATTCATACGTCAATTTTCAAAAAACCATCCGCCATTTTGTTTTTTTTTTGACATTTTGACTTTTGAATCGTGATCGGCGACCCCCAAAACCCCCGTATCTAAAATTTAACATTCATACGTCAATTTTCAAAAAAAATCTTCCGCCATTTTGCTTTTTTTGACATTTTGACTTTGGAATCGTGATCGGCGACCCCCAAAACCCCCGTATCTAAAATTTTACATTCATACGTCAATTTTCAAATAATCTTCCGCCATTTTGTTTTTTTTTGACATTTTGACTTTGAAATCGTGATCGGCGACCCCCAAAACCCCAGTATCTAAAATTTTACTTTCATATGTCAATTTTCAAAAAATTCTTCCCCGATTTTGTTTTTTTATGACCTTTTGATTTTGGATTTGTGATCGGCGACCTAACACACCCCCGTATCTAAAATTTCACACTCATACGTTAATTTTTCAAAAAAATCTTTCGCCATTTTGTTCTTTTTGACATTTTGACTTTGGAATCGTGATCGGCGACCCTCAAAATCCTCGTATATAAAATTTTACATTCATACATCAATTTTCAAAAAAATCTTTCGCCGTTTTGCTTTTATTGACATTTTGACTTTGGAATCGTGATCGGCGACCCCCAAAACCCTCGTATCTAAAATTTTACATTAATACCTCAATTTTCTAAAAAATCTTTCGCCATTTTGTTTTTTTTGACATTTTGACTTTGGAATCGTTATCGGCGACCCCCAAAACCCCCGTATCTAAAATTTTACATTCATACGTCAATTTTCAAAAAATCTTCCCCCATTTTGTTTTTTTTTTGACATTTTGACTTTGGAATCGTGATCGGCGACCCCCAAAACCTCTGTACCGAAAATTTCACATTCATACGTCAGTTTTCAAAAAAATCTTCCGCCATATTGCTTTTTTTGACATTTTGACTTTGGAATCGTGATAGGCGACCCCCAAAACCCCCGTATCTAAAATTTTACATTCATACGTCAATTTTCAAAAAATCTTCCGCCATTTTGTTTTTTTTTGACATTTTGACTTTGGAATCGTGATCGGCAACCCCCAAAACCCCCGTATCTAAAATTTCACATTCATACGTCAATTTTCAAAAAAATCTTCCGCCCTTTTGTTTTTTTTTGACATTTTGACTTTGGAATCGTGATCGGCGACGTAAGACACCCCCGTATCTAAAATTTTACATTCACACGTCAATTTTCAAAAAATCTTCCGCCATTTTGTTTTTTTTGACATTTTGGCTTTGGATTCGTGATCGGCGATCTAAGACACCCCCGTATCTAAAATTTCACATTCATACGTCAATCTTCAAAAAAATCTTACGCCATTTTGTTTTTTTTTTGACATTTTGACTTTGGAATCGTGATCGGCGACCCCCAAAACCCCCGTATCTAAAATTTTACATTCATACGTCAATTTTCAAAAAATCATCCGCCATTTTTTTTTTTGACATTTTGACTTTGGAATCGTGATCGGCGACCCTCAAAACCCCCGTATCTAAAATTTAACATTTATACGTCAATTTTCAAAAAAAATCTTCCGCCATTTTGCTTTTTTTGACATTTTGACTTTGGAATCGTGATCGGCGACCCCCAAAACCCCCGTATCTAAAATTTTACATTCATACGTCAATTTTCAAAAAATCTTCCGCCATTTTGTTTTTTTTGACATTTTGACTTTGGAATCGTGATCGGCGACCCCCAAAACCCCCGTATCTAAAATTTTACATTAATACCTCAATTTTCTAAAAAATCTTTCGCCATTTTGTTTTTTTTGACATTTTGACTTTGGAATCGTGATCGGCGACCCCCAAAACCCCCGTATCTAAAATTTTACCGTCATACGTCAATTTTCAAAAAATCTTCCGCCATTTCGTTTTGTTTTGACATTTTGACTTTGGAATCGTGATCGGCGACCCCCAAAACCCCCGTATCTAAAATTTTACATTCATACGTCAATTTTCAAAAAATCTTCCGCCATTTTGTTTTTTTTTTGACATTTTGGCTTTGGAATCGTGATCGGCGACCCACAAAACTCCCGTATCTAAAATTTTACATTCATACGTCAATTTTCAAAAAAAATTTCGCCGTTTTGCTTTTTTTGATATTTTAACTTTGGAATCGTGATCGGCGACCCCCAAAACCCCCGTATCTAAAATTTTACATTAATACGTCAATTTTCAAAAAATCTTCCGCCATTTTTTTTTTTGACATTTTGACTTTGAAATCGTGATCGGCGACCCCCGAAACCCCCGTATCTAAAATTTTACATTCATACGTCAATTTTCAAAAAATCTTCCGCCATTTCGTTTTGTTTTGACATTTTGACTTTGGAATCGTGATCGGCGACCCCCAAAACCCCCGTATCTAAAATTTTACATTCATACGTCAATTTTAAAAAAATCTTCCGCCATTTTGTTTTTTTTTGATATTTTGGCTTTGGAATCGTGATCGGCGACCCCCAAAACTCCCGTATCTAAAATTTTACATTCATACGTTAATTTTCAAAAAAAAATTTCGCCGTTTTGCTTTTTTTGATATTTTAACTTTGGAATCGTGATCGGCGATCCCCAAAACCCCCGTATCTAAAATTTTACATTAATACGTCAATTTCCAAAAAAATCTTTCGCCATTTGTTTTTTTTGACTTTTGACTTTGGAATCGTGATCGGTGACCCCCAAAACCCCCGTATCTAAAATTTTACATTCATACGTCAATTTTCAAAAAACCATCCGCCATTTTTTTTTTTTTGTTGACATTTTGACTTTTGAATCGTGATCGGCGACCCCCAAAACCCCCGTATCTAAAATTTAACATTCATACGTCAATTTTCAAAAAAAATCTTCCGCCATTTTGCTTTTTTTGACATTTTGACTTTGGAATCGTGATCGGCGACCCCCAAAACCCCCGTATCTAAAATTTTACATTCATACGTCAATTTTCAAATAATCTTCCGCCATTTTGTTTTTTTTTGACATTTTGACTTTGAAATCGTGATCGGCGACCCCCAAAACCCCAGTATCTAAAATTTTACTTTCATATGTCAATTTTCAAAAAATTCTTCCCCGATTTTGTTTTTTTATGACCTTTTGATTTTGGATTTGTGATCGGCGACCTAACACACCCCCGTATCTAAAATTTCACACTCATACGTTAATTTTTCAAAAAAATCTTTCGCCATTTTGTTCTTTTTGACATTTTGACTTTGGAATCGTGATCGGCGACCCTAAAATCCTCGTATATAAAATTTTACATTCATACGTCAATTTTCAAAAAAATCTTTCGCCGTTTTGCTTTTATTGACATTTTGACTTTGGAATCGTGATCGGCGACCCCCAAGACCCCCGTATCTAAAATTTTACATTAATACCTCAATTTTCTAAAAAATCTTTCGCCATTTTGTTTTTTTTTGACATTTTGACTTTGGAATCGTTATCGGCGACCCCCAAAACCCCCGTATCTAAAATTTTACATTCATACGTCAATTTTCAAAAAATCTTCCCCCATTTTGTTTTTTTTTTGACATTTTGACTTTGGAATCGTGATCGGCGACCCCCAAAACCTCCGTACCGAAAATTTCACATTCATACGTCAGTTTTCAAAAAAATCTTCCGCCATATTGCTTTTTTTGACATTTTGACTTTGGAATCGTGATAGGCGACCCCCAAAACCCCCGTATCTAAAATTTTACATTCATACGTCAATTTTCAAAAAATCTTCCGCCATTTTGTTTTTTTTTGACATTTTGACTTTGGAATCGTGATCGGCAACCCGCAAAACCCCCGTATCTAAAATTTCACATTCATACGTCAATTTTCAAAAAAATCTTCCGCCCTTTTGTTTTTTTTTGACATTTTGACTTTGGAATCGTGATCGGCGACGTAAGACACCCCCGTATCTAAAATTTTACATTCACACGTCAATTTTCAAAAAATCTTCCGCCATTTTGTTTTTTTTGACATTTTGGCTTTGGATTCGTGATCGGCGATCTAAGACACCCCCGTATCTAAAATTTC
Organism: Amphimallon solstitiale; assembly: GCA_963170755.1. NCBI lineage: Eukaryota > Metazoa > Arthropoda > Insecta > Coleoptera > Scarabaeidae > Amphimallon > Amphimallon solstitiale. The sequence continues at coordinate 243,343 of OY720678.1, forward strand.
ACATTCATACGTCAATCTTCAAAAAAATCTTACGCCATTTTGTTTTTTTTTGACATTTTGACTTTGGAATCGTGATCGGCGACCCCCAAAACCCCCGTATCTAAAATTTTACATTCATACGTCAATTTTCAAAAAATCATCCGCCATTTTTTTTTTTGACATTTTGACTTTGGAATCGTGATCGGTGACCCTCAAAACCCCCGTATCTAAAATTTAACATTCATACGTCAATTTTCAAAAAAAAACTTCCGCCATTTTGCTTTTTTTGACATTTTGACTTTGGAATCGTGATCGGCGACCCCCAAAACCCCCGTATCTAAAATTTTACATTCATACGTCAATTTTCAAAAAAATCTTTCGCCATTTTGTTTTTTTTTGACATTTTGACTTTGGAATCGTGATCGGCGACCCCCAAAACCCCCGTATCTAAAATTTTACATTCATACGTCGATTTTCAAAAAAATCTTTCGCCATTTTGCTTTTTTTGACATTTTGACTTTGGAATCGTGATCGGCGACCCCCAAAACCCCCGTATCTAAAATTTTATATTCATAAGTAAATTTTCAAAAAATCTTCCGCCATTTTGTTTTTTTTTGACATTTTGACATTGGAATCGTGATCGGCGACCACCAAAACCCCCGTATCTAAAATTTTACATTCATACGTCAATTTTCAAAAAATATTCCGCCATTTTGTATTTTTTTGACATTTTGACTTTGGAATCGTGATCGGCGACCCCCAAAACCCCCGTATCTAAAATTTCATATTCATACGTCAATTTTCAAAAAAATCATGCGCCATTTTGTTTTCTTATGACATTTTAATTTTGGATTTGTGATCGGCGACCTAACACACCCTCGTATCTAAAATTTCACATTTATACGTCAATTTTCAAAAAATCCTTGGGCTATTTTGCTTTTTTTTGACATTTCGGTTTGGATACGTGATCAATGACACCACAAAGACTCCCAAGTGCCGAATTTTACTTTAATCAGAAGAGAGAAATTAATTTCAGGTAGCTCCGCCCACTCTGCATGTATGCGTAATCGTTGTCATAAGGGCACATAAAAGTTAAAAGCTATCTTTTTCCCCATTAAGGCGTACGCGTTCTGGAATTAAAGTATTTTAATAATGCAAATATATAATCATTAAAAGAACAATAATCAACCTGTATATCTATAAAAATGTTAAGTCAAGCGGATGTATTATGTCGAGATTGAGATGCCGGACCCGATATAAATTAATCTGATACCCGACCGTAGTACATTGAATCACATGCACAATGAATCTGTGACGTATTTCGGCCATTTTTCTTACCAAATCCTTTTGCAAACGAATTTGAAAGTGCTCGTGCCCTACATTGCGTGCGTTTGTCGACTCGAAATAAGCATGTAAGAGACCCCGAGTAGGCCGTTCTTTAAGACCTCGGGTCTTGTTGGGCGCTCGCAACCTTCAAAATTTCGTATTTCAGTCTTAAAAGTGAATCTGTAGCTACAACTGAGTTTGACGTTTCCCGAGATTTATTTTGATTGTCACGTGAATCGTCATGATGACGTAAGCCATTTTTCTGTTAAAACACCGAGTGCACGCTCCTCTTCAACGGGCGATATCTCTGCACACGCTCCACTGGGGAAGAAAATCTCTTCGACGTCCGGAAATTCAATGTCGCCCCTACCAACATGCCAAAAGACAGCCCTTAATTTCGCGTATCCAGAGAGGAGTTGCCCGCCCCGTGCACCCAATTTTCGTCCATTTTTCGGGCGTTTGGTTGCCATTGACTACTCAGCTTTTAGTATATATAACTAGCTCTAACGTCCGCTTACAGCGGGTCCTCCGCTTACAGCAGGTCCTCCGCTTACAGAGGGTCCTCCGCTTCCAGCAGGTCCGTCAATCTCTTTTAGTTTGAATCGCTTTTATCGCGTCTGCTTACAGCTTTTTCATAATTTCCTGTAAAAAGCAATCACTGTCATGACACCTTTTAGAATGTCCGATTTTATTAACTTTTGACGCACCCCTGTATATACATATATTGCGTGAAGCCAATAGTATATTTTATTTAAAATTCTTTTCGAACGGTTTTTTACACAAACCGGTACACACTCAAGAGCGAGAAAGGTATATTAATGTTAAACATAAGTCATGTTAAAGTATCCAGAGAAACAATAAGCTCAAAGAGCACAACATTTTCATCGAGACAGTTTACAATACTATTTTGATGTCATAGTGGAAAAGCATGTCAATCTTTTCGAAGTCTTACTCTCGTTAAGAAAAAAGCACAAAATAATAATAAAAGTAATAAGCCCAAGTTTTAATTTTAAGCCCTATTGAAGCACCTTTCCTGTAAAAAACGCTTTTTAGAATGTCCACTTTTATAAACTTTTGATGCACCCCCACATATACATATATTTTGTTAAGCCAATAGGATATTTTATTTAAAATTCTTATCGAACTGTTTTTTACACAAACTGGTACACACTCAAGAGCGAGAAAGGTAATTTAATGTTAAACATGAGTCATGTTAAAGTATCGAAAGAAACAATGAGCTCCAAGAGCGCAACATTTTCATTGAGACAGTGTACAATACCATTCTGATGTTTTCGAATCTACTATCGTTAAGAAAAAATGAAGTATTAATTTAAGCCCTGTTCAATCACGTTTCGAAGAATCGCCAAATTGAAGACGCAATAAGCGACCACAAGCACCCCGTATCCAGAATTTCACAAACATTCATCAATTTTACATTCATACGTCAATTTTCAAAAAATGCTGCCGCCATTTTGTTTGTTTTGACTTTGGATTTGTGATCGGCGTCCGCACACACCCCCGTATCTAAAATTTCACAGTCATACGTCAATTTTCAAAAAATTCTTCCGCTATTTTGTTTTTTTTGATATTTTGATTATGGATTGGTGATCGGCATCCGCACACACCCCCGTATCTAAAATTTCACATTCATACGTCAATTTTCAAAAAATTCTTCCGCTATTTTGTTTTTTTTGATATTTTGACTATGGATTGGTGATCGGCGTCGGCAGACACCCCCGTATCTAAAATTTCACATTCATTTTCAAAAAACTCTTGCGCCATTTTTTTTTGAAATTTGGCTATGAATTCGTGATCGGCGACCTACGACACCCCCGGTATCTATAATTTAACATTTATACGTCAATTTTCAAAAAATTTGTTCGCCATTTTCTTTTTTACATTTTGACTATGGATTCGTGATGGGCGACTGCAAACACCCCCGTATCTAAAATTTCACATTCATACGTCAATTTTCAAAAATCCCGTCCGCCATTTTTTTTTGACATTTTGACTTTGGATTTGTGATCGGCGACCGCAAACACCCCCGTATCTAAAATTTCACATTCATACGTCAATTTTCAAAAAACCCTTCCGCCATTTTGTTTTTTTTTTTGACATTTGGCTTTGGATTTGTGATCGGCGACCGCAACACCCCCGTATCTAAAATTTCACATTCATACGTCAATGTTCAACAAATTCTTCCGCCATTTTGTTCTTTTTTGACATTTTGATTATGGATTGGTGATCGGCGTCCGCACACACCCCGTATCTAAAATTTTACATTCATACGTCAATTTTCAAAAAACCCGTCCGCCATTTTTTTTTGACATTTTGACTATGGATTCGTGATCGGCGACTGCAAACACTCCCGTATCTAAAATTTCACATTCATACGTCAATTCTCAAAAATCCCGTCCGCCATTTTTTTTGTTGACATTTTGACTTTGGATTTGTGATCGGCGACCGCAAACACCCCCGTATCTAAAATTTCACATTCATACGTCAATTTTCAAAAAACCCTTCCGCCATTTTGTTTTTTTTTGACATTTTGACTTTGGATTTGTGATCGGCGACCGCAACACCCCCGTATCTAAAATTTCACATTCATACGTCAATGTTCAACAAATTCTTCCGCCATTTTGTTTTTTTTTTTGACATTTTGATTATGGATTGGTGATCGGCGTCCGCACATACCCTCGTATCTAAAATTTCACATTCATACGTCAATTTTCAAAAAACCCGTCCGCCATTTTGTTTTTTTTTTGACATTTTGACTTTGGATTAGTGATCGGCAACCTAAGATACCCCCGTATCTAATATTTCACATTCATACGTCAATTTTTAAGAAATCCTTCGGCCAATTTGGTTTTTTTCGACATTTGAATTAGAAACTCCCGAGTGCCCAGTTTTACTTTTAATCAGGAGAGAGAGAAATTGATTTCAGCCAGCTCCGCCCACAGTGCACGTTTGCATAATAGTTTAAATAAAATTATTTCGTAGTAGGGCACATAAATGCCGAAAGCAATCCTCCTCTTTTTCCCCTTTGAGGAAATACGCGTTCTGGTATTATCGTATTTTAATTCAAATTTAACCCCTGTATAGATAAAAATATTAAATCAAGTGGGAGACCATTATGTATTCTGGAGATGCCGAATATTCGCCGGACCGTAATACATTGATCGGCAGTGCACATGAATTTGATATTGATTTTTCGCCTGTCCGGAATACATTGATATCAGTGCACATTGAATCGGCCCTTTTTCTGACCAAATCCCTCTGCAAACGGACTTGGATTTACTCGTACCTTCGTCTAGGTACCTCTATAGACTGGGAATATGCAAGTAAACGTTTCCGAAATGTCACTTCTTTACGTTTCTGAATCTTAAAAAGTGAAAATGTGAATGCGTATGAGACCGCCTGTCAGTTTGACGTTTGTCGGGATTTTTTATCCATTTCGCTAAACTGTATCCGTCTGCAGATGAACTTTAAAGTGTTCGTACCTTTGTATCTGTACCACTATAAACTGGGTATATGAAAGTAAAGGGTCCTGAAATGTCAGTACTTTATGATTTTGTATCTTGTTGTGTCCTCGAAACCTTTGGAATTTCAGGCCTAAAAGTGAAAGTTTGCATACATTTCGAATCGCCTGTCACTTTGACGTTTGTCGGGAGTTTCAGTATAAAAGGCTCCAGAGGAATTTTTGTTTCCCACGTACTCCTTATGGGGAAAAAAAATTGATGCAGCGTGATTTCCTACACGTGCTAAAATTTTCAAAAATTCTTTTCGCCGCCTTACCACCGTTTGGAAGCGATAAAAATACGCCTATACAACGTAGAAATGCACACCCGACCACGTAAAACTCGCAAAACTCCCCTAAAACGCCCACTTTAAGAAATCCTTCGCCTGTCGTTTTCCCATTTTGACCCCGTTTCCCCTCCTCTACTAAATCCGTGAGAATGGTAAAGGGTCCTGTGCGCTTTTAGTATATATAATAGCTCTAACGTCCGCTTACAGCGGGTCCTCCGCTTACAGCGGGTTCTCCGCTTCCAACAGGTCCGTCAATCTCTTTTAGTTTGAATCGCTTTTATCGCGTCCGCTTACAGCTTCTTCATAGTTTCCTGTAGAAAGCAATCACTGTCATGACGCCTTTTAGAATGTCCGGTTTTATTAACTTTTGACGCACCCCTGTATATACATATATTTCGTGAAGCCAATAGTATATTTTACACACTCAAGAGCGAGAAAGGTAAATTAATGTTAAGCATAAGTCATGTTAAAGTATCCAAAGAAAAAATGAGCTTAAAGAGCACAATATTTTCATCGAGACCTCGAGACAACCTTTTCAAAGTCTACTCTCGTTAAGAAAAAAGTACAAAATAATAATAAAAGTAAAAAGCCCAAGTTTTATTTTTAAGCCCTATTGAAACGCCTTTCCTGTAAAAAACGCTTTTTAGAATGTCCACTTTTATAAACTTTTGAAGCACCCCAGTATATACATTTATTTTGTTAAGCCAATAGGATATTTTATTTAAAATTCTTCTCGAACTATTTTTGACATAAACCGGTACACACTCAAGCGCGAGAAAGGTAATTTAATGTTAAAGTATCCAAAGACACAATGAGATCAAAAAGCGCAACATTTTTATTAAGACAATGTACAATACTATTTTGATGTGAAAGTGTAAAAGCCTGTCAACCTTTTTGAAATCTATTATCGTTAATAAAGGAGCACAAAATAATAATAAAAGTAAAAAGCCCAAGTTTTCAATTGAAGCGCCTTTCCTGTAAAAAGCGACCACTGGCATGACGCTTTTTAGAATGTTCACTTTTATACACCTTTATAGCACCCCTGTATATACATATATTTTGTTAAGCCAATAGAACGTTTTATTTAAAATTCTTCTCGTACTGTTTTTAACCCACACCGGTACACACTCAAGAGCGAGAAAGGGTAATTTAATGTTAAGTCATGTTAAGGTATCCAAAGACACAATGAGATAGATTGGTAAAGTTGCACTCGACAATACCTCAAAAAACTTTGTTTTTTCAAAGCCTACTTCCTGAAATTTTTACATACCAAAAACTTTTTTTTTTAAATGGAACACCCAGTATTTTATTGAGGCATTTTGTTCCTTTTTTATTCTCTTTCATTTTTGTTAGCAATGTCCTATACCTATCTTTTGTAATTTTTGAGATAATCATTATAGGAGCAATTAGCGGTCAATTAAAGAAGTAAGGGCGTTGTTCTATGCACCCAAATATTCGTCCAATAAAGGCTAGAATGCGGCTGACTGCCTGATCAACTGTTAAAGAAAGTCGGTATACATTTATATCAAACTTATAAAAGCATCGCTATTAGTTATCATCCAAATGAATTATTCTTATGAAGAGTTAAGATATAATTGACGTTTTGGGCGAATCTGAAAGAAACTCTTTGCTAGTATCCAGACTTTATGCACAGCGATTCCTGGTAGAAGTCAACCGAAGCCAGAAACCTTCGAAAGTAGAAAGAGCCGGTTTGAGTGAACAGAAAATATTGAATATGAAGGAAAGAGCGGAAAAGGCAATAACTGGTGAGGATAAGACGTTTATGGTACTTGCGAGTGTAATCGAACACACCTATACTTGTACTACGAAAATTAGTCGTCAGTTAGATGTAAGTCAAATTTGAGAATCCAGAATAATTAAGAGATACGTAATTCACCCGTACCATATTCATACACAGGGTTAGATGAAATTTTTAGAATCGCTTACATTTTTGTCAATTGGCAGCAGATAAATTATGATAGCTTTCTCAATTTTTTGTTGTTTACCAATGAAGCCACCTTCTATTAAAGTAAATACGTTCATCGTCACAATTTCCGTTATTATAACACATAAAACTCCCCACTTTATCACACCTGTTAACTTTCAAAATCGTTGGTCATTAAAACTGTGGGGAGGAATAGTGGGTAGTTATATAAGTGGACCTTATTTCTTTGATAAAAATGTTAATGGAGGAGAATATCTCTTCGGATTTTCTCCCTTCCATTGGTTGAACGAATATTTTGGTGCATAGAACAATAGCGCTCGTAGTTTTTTAATTGACCGCTATTGCTCCTATAGTGATTATCTCAGAAATTACAAAATATAGGTATATGACTTTTAACAAAAATGAAAGGGAATAAAAATAGGAACAAAATGCCCCAATAAAATACTGTGTGTTCCATTTAAAAAAAGGTTTTGGTATTTGAAAATTTCAGGAAGTAGGCTTTGAAAAAACAAATTTTTTTTGAGGTATTGTCGAGTGTAACTTAACCAAATGATGCAGAATTTCTTGGGTACAAGCACCACCAAAGTTAATGTTTTTACTTTTAAAAACAATGTGAAAATGTTTTTTTTCTGAACAAATGTTTTGGTCAAATATTTTCAAAAAAAATTAATAACTCAAGAACTATTGGCTCAATTTTGAAAAAGAAAAAACAGTTGAACAGACAATTTAGAGTAGTACAAGAAAATCCAAAAATATATAGGGTGTCATTTAAAAGAAATAAGTTCCATGCATTTCCGGTGAAACCGATAGTGCATTAGAGCTTAAAGTATTTTTACAATATGCGCCACAGGCAACCATGGATCCTCCACTAATTGTTTTTTCTTTTATTTAAAACACAAAAGAGCAATCGAAGAAGCAGCTACTAATGACTCACCCTGTATATAATAATAAAAAAATATGCTTTTAAAATTTTTATTTCTTATTATCTAGTACAAATGCACATGCATATCTTCTGTTTTCTTTGTCTTAAATTCCGCCATAATGGTTTCTATAAGTCGCAACATTTCTTGCTTTATTTGCTAACAAAATGAGTGGATGTACATATTTACTGGTTCTTTGGGATGGAGGCGTATTTCTCTGCTGTGTTATCCAATGTGCTTTTCATCCAGTTTCATGTTTTTTTTAAGCTGCAAGAATGGTGTGTGTATTTTGATTAAAAAAATATATACATATTACCAGCCATTGTGAATTTGCAAGAGAATTTGTGCTACGCTTAGATCCACTTAAAGTGACCAGTGACGACTCTGGGTCTGGTTGAGAGTTTCTATTTGTTGGTGTTTTTGGTAGAAATTCAATTGGACCTTCATTTGAACTACCCCAAAAAAATATTGAGTAGGTACGGAAATGTTAAATAAACTATTAGACAAACCTTATTGGGCTCTGAACATTGATCGGGTGTTCTTCATTAAAATCACATGACACTTCATCATCATCAGGTAGGTTGTATTTACATGTTTTTGGTGATACGTTGCCACTATCAAACAATCCGTGTCAAAATGTTTTCATCTAAATGGCTTGTCAATGAAGTTTGGAGGATAGTGCTAAAACTTCTTAGAAATATCACAACTTATTAGATACATAAAACGATATGTAACACTCATGTAAATAATGAAGTATATATTTATATAAAATTACTTTCTTGGTCGACACACTTCATCTAAACATTTTAGCACTTCGAACAAATGCCACTTGTTTTTGAAGTTAGCCCCAGCTCCACTCCTTTCATGTTTTTCTTGTTCTCTTTCGAGGTGTATATACATTTCACGCATAGATTTGAAATATTTTTGAGCAGCTACACCTAGAAGTAAAAATACAGTAGTTTCTAATCATTGCGACAAATTGATAGTACCTATTATATATGTACCTGAAATATTAAATTGCGTCCCGATTTCTTCCCAAGTCGAAACTTTTTTTTTCTGTATCCTTAAACAACTTATTGGACTTCTCGTATAAAAACGAAAATTGAGTTACAGTGTTTATAAATTTCTCATCCATTTTTTGACAACACTTGAACATAACCTGTCAAATTTCTGGGTCATTTTACTTTGTCCAGATCGGTATTAGAGTTTTCAATATATTACATTTTATGTTCATTTCTAGAGATGACGCATCAAATAACCAGTAAATTTGTTGCCAAATTTTAGACTTTGTGAAGTGTAATTATTTTTTAATTTTATTTAATTAGCCTACTATAGTAATTAATTAGTTATTATTTAGTAAACAGAAGGAAAGTGGAAAATTGTGTGAATTAAAATGCAAATACCTCAACCGAAATAAAAGAATTGTGCAAGAAACTTGAACAATGGTCACATTCAGCAGATGGATCGGGAACCGTCCAACTCCAACAGTTGAATGTTCGCTGTACAGAACCGTTCACCTTTATGTGATCACCTTCCATTTGTGGTACTTTGCACTACTGACATATGTTAGAAATCACATAATTTTTAAATGGAACACCCTGTATATCAGTTCATTTTTGAATTGTTTATTAAATTTCATGTCAGAAACATGTAAGACGTTAATACTTTAAATGTGATTATTTCCTTCACCTGTCAAATTTAAATTTTGTCAAATCACAATCAAAACTGAAGTTGAAATTAACCAATGAACGGTACCGGTTCTTGATATCAGCGACTATTACAAATCGACTATTCAAATGTAGGTAACAAATCAAGTATGTATTTTTTCATTAAGTGGCAAACGTGTTAAATAGATGAAAATGTCCGACAAAAAGAGATTTAGCGATATTTCGGATCAAATTATTGATAATCACATCGATTTGACAACTGGTTTAGGAAATAATCTTAACAAATATAGCTCGAGCTTGATAAGTAGTCGACTATTACATTGTTTCAATTTTTCTCGTGTGCCTCCTAATTTGACTTAACCAAAATTGGCATTAATAATTAAAGACTAAAGCCCTCGAGCTAAAGCTCTCGTGCTCAAGTCAAATTATTAATGCCAATTTTGGTCTCATCAAATTGGCCGTAGCGCACACTCGAAAAATTGATCACAATGAAATAGTCGACTATTTGTCAAGATCTCGTTATATTATCTTTGATTATTTCCTTCACCTGTCAAATTTAAATTTTGTCCAATCACAATCAAAACTGAAGTTGAAATTAACCAATGAAAGGTACCGGTTCTTGATATCAGCGACTATTACAAATCGACTATTTTAAATGTAGGTAACAAATCAAGTATGTATTTTTTCATTAAGTGGCATACGTGTCAAATAGATGAAAATGTCCGACAAAAAGAGATTTAGCGATGTTTCGGATGAAATTATTGATAATCACATCGATTTGACAACTCATTTTTTATTATGAAACTTGGTTTAGGAAATAATCTTAACAAATATAGCTCGAGCTTGATAAGTAGTCGACTATTACATTGTTTCAATTTTTCTCGTGTGCCTCCCAATTTGACTTAACCAAAATTGGCATTAATAATTAAAGACTAAAGCCCTCGAGCTAAAGCTCTCGTGCTCTAGTCAAATTATTAATGCCAATTTTGGTCTCGTCAAATTGACAGTAGCGCACACTCGAAAAATTGATGACAATGAAATAGTCGACTATTTGTCAAGCTCTCGTTATATTACCTTTGACTATTACCGAGCTACTGTCGTTTTTTGATATAATTTTGTTAGTTTTTGCAAAAAAGTCAATTTTTTCAAATGGAACACCCTGTATATTATTTAATTTTTGAATTTCTTATTAAATTTCACATCAAAAACATGTAAGACGTTAATACTTTAAACGTGACTATTACTGAGCTATTGTCTCTTTTTGATATAATTTTTTCAGTTTTGTGGTTTTAATTAATATAGTATAGTACTGACAAAATTATATCAAAAAGCGACAATAGCTCAGTAGTAGTCACTTTTAAAGTATTAACGTCTTACATGTTTTTGATGTGAAATTTAATAAGAAATTCAAAAATTAAATAATATACAGGGTGTTCCATTTGAAAAAATTGACTTTTTTGCAAAAACTAACAAAATTATATCAAAAAACGACAGTAGCTCAGTAATAGTGGCATTTAAAGTATTAACGTCTAACATGTTTCTGACATGAAATTTAATAAACAATTCAAAAATGAACAGATATCCAGGGTGTTCCATTTAAAAAAATTGACTTTTATTCTAAAACGTGTCATGTAATTTTAATCCAGTTTCCTGCACATGCAGTTAGTAACTGTAAAAAAATAAAACGTTCTTCTAGTAGGACCTCTTATTGTAAACAATACTGCAAAAAATTTTGTCCATCTAATACGCCGTTTTTCAGAAATATAATTTTATACAAACATTGAATTTTTCAGAAAAATTACTACATGGACGGTAGGACGCGCTTTTATATAATTCATCATTATGGAATTGTGAAGATGTATCCCCTTTACTAACTCTTCTACACATCTTTACTTACTTTATTCAAATATATTTATTCAATAGGTTCCCAAACTTCATCAATTTTCTATTTAATAGTTGACTGAAGTGGTCTGATCCATAAATTAGTAAGTTCGAAATGAGCGCATTTCATTTGACTGAAACTCTATCGTCTGTTTTGATACACATCTCGCTTATTTTTTTCTCCATATTGACACTTACTAAACTGCTTGATATTATTTTTCTAAATGACCTAGGTACTTGTCATTTCATGTTCCCACTCTTCATTCACTCGGATGAGAATATTAATGTATTCTCCTATTTTTATAATTGTCAAATTTGACATAAGAATCCCACATGAGCACATAACAACATAAACTAATCAATTGTGATATATAAATTTAAAAGTAACGCTGACTTGCCTACTTAAAAAATTTTACAAAGTTATTCCCTCCGTTTCAAGCAAGTACTAAATTTTTGCACTTCTTACCAACATTAATGAATTATTATTCTAACAGTATAAGATATTGCACTTTCAAGTGCCGTATTTGAGGCAATTCAACTTGCACCAAATTTGTGGAGGATGTAAAAGGCCAGAAACTTTCAGTAAAAGTTTCTGGCCTTTTACATCATATATCAACTGTGTACTAAAACCAATACGTTTTAACAGTTTTTTTGTGGAAATTTCTTAAATCAAAGAAGGTTGATTGAGAAAACCTTACGCAAACTCAAGCATAATAGACCTTTATATATTTTTTGATTACGTATTCGAAAGAATGATCGCATGGTCGGCAGTGAACTGTTAGGCAACCGTTGTGTCTGCTGAATGCGACCAATTGTTAAACTTAACCTGTACTTAATATGATACACCATATTATAGTGAAACGGTGAATTTTGAAAAAAACTATATGTAATAATAATAATCTAAGCCTATCAATATTTAATTTATACAACGTAGGTGTTGTATATCGAGACTGAGATATGTCTTAAGAATTAATATTTTAAGCTGGTTGTGGTGGAAGCATCTCCTGGCTGAATTTTTAATACTTAATCATTGGCTTTTTGCAGACTTACAGTTTGAAATATAAATATTGTCAAGCTGTATTCTTCAGACTTAAAAAGAATTTTCACTCTTCCCAATAAAAAAATTAATGCAATAACTTTTAACGGTTAAAGCTTTCGACACAATAATCTAAATGCGAACATAACAGACATGCTTTGCATGTGTCATTTATTATTAAAGCTCTCAAGCTTTCTGTAATAAAATTAGAAGTTTACAGTTCATTATTTAAGTCTTTCAGGAACATCATTTCCCTTTTTACTAATACTTAGCAGCATTGTATGATGCTAGAATAAATCTGGAAAGGTGTGTATCCATGAAAAAAGTAACGAAGAGGAATGTTGACTGACATGGAAAGATTTGTGCCAAAATTGTACTAATATGGCAAAAAAGCAGTCTATAATTAATATCTTTTTTTGCGATTCTTATTTCTTCTGATTAAATAGCCAGGTACACAAGAAGAGTTTAAGAAGTTAAGCTCCAATCATATGTAATTTGTGTATAATTCCCATTTAACAATATAATAGCATAAATTACTCAAGCCTCGCTATGTCAATGATTTAATGTTTTTGAGGACTACAATATATACTTAAAAAAAACTATTTACCCTTAAAAAGTACTAATTTGCAAATTATAAATGAAATGATACATATTTATTAGATCTAAATGTATATAATTCAGATTTTTCCAGAGCAACGGCTTTACTAATTATACCTACTGATGATATATTTTTATTAGTACTTATATGTATATGTAAAAACAATAATTGTTACCTTCAAGAATATCAACTGGCTTAAATTAAGTTCGTACATGAAGAATAGGCTACACTTAAACACCATCTCATCAATAACTTGATATAAATGTGAATGATATTTTAATCGAGGATTCTATTTGAACTGTAGATCTAATTTTCCTTTCTTCCGTCCGTTCTTAAAGTACCAGTAGACAAATGTTCTTTCAGCAATTTAAAGATTCTCACATGTCTGAAGTAACATTTACCAAGTAGACACATTGAAATTTAGCAAAATCTAAATTCTATATTTTTATTCACCGTTCTTTAAATTCCACCGTATCACATACCCATCCCTACAATACTATTATTCTTACTTTATTACTTTATCTGTAAAGTGCATTTGCAATACCTGTTTTGAATGAAATTCCTGATTTTGTTTTAACCGATTTCTATCCGATCCTCATAAAATATGTATTACATGTGTATGTATGTATTGATATCTAATATGATTTCTACAGCATGAATGTAGAATCTTCTTTGGAACAAATCTTGAAACATTATTGTTTGTTTAAGAACCTACAACAGTTTTAAATTCGTTACCACAATAAAAACCTGCTTCAATGCATATAAGATGTTATATTACCGTTCGTCTTAAATACATGTTTGATATTTTCCCATCCAATTTTTAGTTTTCTATGTACCTTCATCATAATATACATAATAGAATTTACGTTATTAACTTGCAGATAGAAATACATACAATTATTATACCTTGTTTCTGTAACTGCTCCGTTCTCTACAATATTTATCGTTCATTTTTGATTTTCAGCATGATCGGTTACCAGTCTGCAAAGAGAGTCTGTTTTTTGCTAGACCAATTAGACATTTTAATCTAATTGTTTGTGTGCAATTCGAAACGTCTTGACTAAAATGAGACGTCCTATAACCTAGAATACATCACAAGTACATCCACACAAACATATATGACCGATCAGCTGATACTTGTAGTAGGTAATATGAGAAAAAAGTTTTGATATTACGGAAAGAAATTTGTCATCTAAGATGGTAAATTGTGTTTTAAAAATATTCCTGAAAGATTAAATACCTATAGACATTAAGTGATGATACGAACTGTTTGAAGATGCTTTTGTATTTATCGCAGAGTAAGAAAAAGGTGATTTTGGCTCCGCCCACTCTGCGGTGCGTAATCATTCAAATAATTATCTCGTCGGGGCACGTAAATGTTAAAAGCAATCCTTTTCCCCCCGAGTAAAGGGCGTAAGCGTATCGGAATTATTGCATTTTAATAATAATCAAATTTATAATCATCAAGAGACATTGCACGTGAACGTACGTGTACATAATGACATTGTCATTGCAGACGACTTATTGTTTACATGTATTTGTGACATATTGCGACCATTTTTCTACCGTGTCCGTCTGCATGAGGAATTTAAATCACTCGTCCTATCGATATCGAACGTCGATGAAGTCGGAATAGGAATGCAAATTGCCGAAAAATGTGTGTATTTTGCATTTCTGAATGTTGTCGTGTCCTTGAAACCTTCAAAAATCGGAATTTCACGCTTAAAGTCACACCTGCCAAATTTCTCGGTGTACCTGTCAGATTAGCGAAAAGTCACTTTTTCGTGTTCACCAATATATCTCAATAACGTAAGCCATTTTTATGTTACAAAATATTTGCACGCTCCTCTTTGACGCCGGATATCTCCGCACGCGCACCGAAAAAAAGGAAAATCTCTCCGTCGACCCGAAATTTAAAGATGCCCCTATGCCTAGGCAAAGGGACAACTTTTAATTTCGCGAATCCAGGGACGAGTACTGCGCCCCGTGCGTCCAATTTTCGTCGATTTTGAGCCGTCCGCTCGGTTACCATGGTGATTCGGTTAAGCCGTCTTTTCTCAAGAAATTAACACGAAACGGCCGTGCGCTTTTAGTATATATAATGGGAACGTGACTTTTTTTCTCATATGGTATACCAAAATTTGGGCCTCAGTCGAAAACCTTAATCACGTTATCTGGAATTACAGTGTCTGACATGTTAACTGTCCAAGTGTTAGTTTTATCACTGTTATTTGAAACTTTAGTACAATTACTCTTTTCCATTAATTTCAAGATTTTATTTTTTTGTGAATTTTGTGTCTTTTTGAAAATCAGATCACTCTTACAAATAATTTGCTCGTAATACATTTTGCCTGTGTTATTTTCAAGGAGTGGTGTCAAGATTTGTTTCTCTTTAAAAATACTTTGTTCTAACATTTTTATATTTTTTATTGTATCTGTAATTAAAAAATTAAGTAGCTTATGTTTAAAACCTTTTACTAATTTACTAAAATTAAATTGCAAGTATGCATCGTTAAAGTTGATCTGTCTAAAATTAAAATTCATAAAGGTAGGGTTTAAATTATGTTTCTTACGCGCATCCAGTAACAATCAAAAAAAGTGTAGTTATAGGCCTCGTTGATAGAGCAATAAAATTAACTAGCCCAGAATATAGAAGGGAGGTCTTGAATATAGTCACAAATTTACTAAGAAGTAATAATTTTCCGGAACATTTCATTAAAAAAATTACTAAACAAAGAATTCATAAATTCTATAATAGTACACAATACCAAGGACACGAACCCACAGTAACATCAACCGGAAATAAAACAAATTACTTAGCATTGCCATATGTACCCAACCTATCAGAAAAATTAACAAAAATGTTTTCTAAACATAATATTAAAGTAGCGCACAGAAGCTACAACAACTTAAAATTCATAAATACCAAATTAAAAGACAAAATCAATAAAAATAAAATGACCCATGTAGTTTACTATATCCCATGCGGGACATGTGACAAAGTTTACATCGGCCAAACTATGCAACATCTCGACGAGCGTATAAAAGGCCACAAATATGCTAACAACATCACGGCATTAAAGAAACATAGTAATAAATTGACATATTCATTTGCCTTTGATAAAACCAAAATCCTCCATGTTGAAACAAATACTAAATCACGAGCAGTACTAGAATTAATTGAAATCAAAAGACACGAACATAATGCTGTTAATGACAGGAACGAAATTAATAATTTGTCAAAAATATATTTTCCATTAATAAAATAACACAAATACTATTCCCAAAACCTATCTGTATATGTTAACGTTGTAAATATACACAAATAAACTTGTTATCGAGAATTTTTTCCTTTTAAAAAGAAAAAGCACGTGTTTCTTTAGAAGATCAGACCCACTCAATGTATACGTTTTAGAAACGATGAAGTCCTGCTTAATAAATAGTATTAACGAAATGATTGTTGAAGAAAATATTATTAAATACAAATAATAACAACCGTCATGTTTAGGTAAATTATAGATTAAATAATTTTAATATGTTAATAAACAACAAGCTGTGAATGTTTTTTTTGTTTTTAAAAAAGTACAATAGATATAATGTGTAATTGTTTCCAGAGATGCTGCAATTTCTATATATATATACACTGTTTCTGATGAAGACAATAAAGTGTCGAAACGTTAACTTTTCAATTATTACTAACCACCAATAATAATATAAAACAAAGCCGCATTCCAAGAACAAAAAGAGAATATATTGTGCTGAGTAACAATGTAGATGTATGGCACTGTATATTTTTGAACAAGTTGGAAGGATTATTTAATTTTACTAATTTTTCTATGTGACTATTAAATTAAAATATTTAAACTAAAAAAGAACAGTTGTGTTTACTTAAAATGTTATTTATTACAATAAAGATGTGTGCAGTCAATTATGAAAACAGTACTTGAAGGAGTTGTAGTGGACCAGGTTCTTGGTGGCAGTAATTTTCATTGGTATCTGAAAATGGAGATTTAAATATTATTATTTATGTAAAAATGTAGTTTGAAATCTTGTAAAACTTGTCTAATTAACAATAATGTAAAGTAAAGTAATTTAATGTTGATTGTTGAAGTATGAAGGAAACAATTTGGTAAATAATTTCGCGGGTAAAGTTTGAATAAGCGGATCTGTCAAAATTGACATTTACAGAAAATTTTGATTAGTAATATTTTTTTGAAGTACAAAGTCTTAGTAATTCATTATTATAAATTAATAGAGATTTAATAGAGAAGGTTTACTAAAGTTTGAAAAGCACTGAAACGTATCAATAAAGTTTTATAGTACCATTTTGAACAAGAATTGTGAGAAAAGGAATTTAATTGGATGAAATTAGAAAACGAAAATATTGTCTTGGTGACGAAAAACAAACAAGAAAAATAAGATTGAAAAATATTTTTCAAGAAAGGCGCGTGTACTTTTCGAAAAATCACGATTTTATTCCGAAAAGTATATCTTAAATTCTCTAAAACCGCGAAAGTTGGTGCTTAAAGTGTTCTTTTCAGCATAGAAAATATTTATTTGATGATAGAATCAAAATATATTATAAAGAAGCATAAAATTATTCAATAATTTCATTATAATTTAATTAATTGGTATCCTGTATGAATAAAGAAGATATTATATAAGGAAAATAAATATTAAAAGATTACTTACCAAATATTAACCAAGTCCGAGCGGAATATTGAATCCATCAGTTGCACGTGAGTTCAAAGAGGGATTCCAGTTATCCAAGTCCAGTTTATTGTATAAAAACGAGAAGTTCCAACAAGTTAGAATCCCTGATGTCGTTCCAGTAAATGTTAAATTAATTAGAGGATCCGGTAACCCATATATATATTTCCGAAGAGGTCTAGTTCAGTGTTAATTCGGAATAGAAGTACAGCTGCATTTAAATCCAGAAGATATCCAGCAGTTTTCGAGGACATAACAAGATACATCCTGTAAGATATAACCGAAGCAGTTCCAGATCCTGGAGGAGAACGAGGATACACCAAAAAGTCGTCCTAGAAGAGTTTCCAGAGAGTTACCAGTTGCACAGAACGAGTCCAGGAAGATCCTGTGAGAAAAAAAGGAAAACATAATTTAAACAAACCAGAGATAGAAGATAAATATTAACAAGAGGTTGTATAATTTTTAAATAAGGAAAAATTTGAATTTATTTAATTTTATATCGAGCAAAAGTCATAAATATTATTTAGAATTGATTACTAGTATAAAACAAGAATAGAAATACGTTTTGTTAAAAGATTAAATCTCTATTTTCATAAAAAATTACAGAATTTGCACATATATACATGAATTGACATGACCTTGGTACTGAAACATACCTTCAACTTGTTTAATATTTTATAGACGAAGGTTATTTATATATAATAAAATTGCATCGTTTAATGCATGTTAAATTGAAAAAGATAATTAAATTGAATTTTGTACATACCTTTTGAATAAATAACAGTTGCTGACATCCTTCATATAACAATAAACGTACAGGTGCGATTAGACAGGTTAACAATCTATGTGCATGTCGTATAACTATTTTGGATGTATATTTTCGAATCAAGATTTTTATATTTGTTGTCATTAAACTAGTATTGTGGTGAAATTCTTCTTTTTATTTGGTAAAATAGTAACATTGTATTAGACATTTTCATAACGGACATAGAAGTTGATAAGTCAATGACCTACAAGTAAACAAAAATAAAACAGCATTATAATTTTTTTTAGTGAGAGGAAAGGTATACATACCGTACTATTGTTATCCTATAAGAGGGATAATTTATTAGCAGCAATATTCTCTTCATTATAAGAATAAGTATAACAAGATTATTAGAAACATTTAAATTGTTATTTTTATGTAGCAGTGTATAACGGCAAATACCTAAGCGACATCTTTATAAAAGTAAATGAAATGCTAGTACTGCGCGGTTAAAAATAAAACTAGTTTCATTTATAGGAAAGTCATACCATAGTGAAGTGATGAATCGTAATTAATATTTGAAAGAGTAGGAGATAAATATTTATTTCTAAATGCATTATATAATGTTATTATAAATTAAAAAAAGAATTAATTAAATTGATTAAGAATAAAACTGAGTAGTGTTTGGGCATAGATAAAAGAAATAAAGAAACCTATAATAGCATATGAGTACATTAATTTTGGTGCAAAAATTTTAAAATATTATATACTGAGTGGTACATTATCATTATCATAGATTATAACCTGAGATTAATTGAGTAAATTTGAATGACTAGGTAAGAGAGGAGATATTATTAGCAATACAAAGAACAAGATTTGAGTAAATTAGGGTATATTATTTATTATATGTGTTGCAAGTATAATATCCCCTCCACTAGTGCAATATATATATATATATATATATATATATATATATATATATATATATATGTTGTTTGACCTCTTGATGAGAATTATTCTCATCAAGAGGTCAAACAATATATAAATACGGCAACAAAGAATAGCAAATATATATATATGAATAAAATATGTGTTTTTTCTTGGGTTAATTGGGTATAATAATGTACACAGTTAAAAATATACGTTCATTTACTTTAACGTTTCGATGTCAACAACATCTTTCTCAAAAAGTCATACATAATTAAAACTACGAATAAAATAACAGATATAAGTATAAAGAATGGCACAGAGGTGACAAAAACTTACCTCGCAAATTCCATCACTTTCACATATGACAACATTAACTAACAGAACACAGCGAGACATTACACGCAATTTTATATTAGGCTTTTTAACCCTTTTCAATTTCATTTTAATATGGCAATTGAATTATATTTTACAGTTGTGCATCAACATATAGCTATTTTAAAATAATAATATTATTTGCGGGCTCCTCAACAACTGTCGAACTCATGTTTATTGTTTTTTGTGTCTTTATTTCTTATTTGCTGTTTTTGATTTTTGTTTAGTATATCCTCCCACTTGGCAATTAACCCAACTGTATTTTACGGTGAAATGATAGTATCATTAAATTTGTAACACATAAACGTTATTATATTGTTAATTTCATATACAAAGACTCTATACTGTATGATCAGGAACCGGGAGACGTACAAAGATTGTTGTTACAGGATGGGAACATAAATGTTAGCTAGGTTTTCTGTATCTGCCCTATCATTAATAGCATTCCTATTTTTTTTTGATGTGGACCATTTCCAAAAATTCTCTTGCCTTTGAATTATATTCTTTATCAATAATTTTCACACTTCTGAAGTCAAAATTATGGTTTGTGGTGGCTATATGTTTTTTTAAGGCAGTAGTATTCTTACAGTATTTGTGTCCATTAATTCTATTCTTTAAGTATTGCTTAGTTTGTCCTATATACACGCCACTACATTGTCCGCATGGGATTTCATAAATTACATGTGTTTGGAAGTCCTTGGGTGTTTTCGTTTTGAGGTTAGACCACAACTGTTTTAAATTATTTGAATTTTTGTTCGCTATTTTGATGTTTAGAGGTTTGAATACACTTTGTAACTTTTCAGATAAGGTTTTTATATATGGTAAGGTTATGTAGTGTGTGTTATTTGTAGTGTTTACTTTTTCTTTTTTGTCTTTATGCTGGTTTGTTTGACGATTGTATAATGCATACGTTTTTTCCCTCACTAATTTATCAATCAAAGTTGGCGGGTAGTTATTAGTGACCAGTGTGAGCTTTATTTTTTTAATAATTTCTGCACGATATATGGGTGATGTAAGTGTTAGGGCTCGGTTTATGATATTAGAAGCCACATTTTTTTTATATGCCATCGGCATACTGGAATTGAAATTCAAATATCTCCCTGACCACGTATCTTTTGTAAACCATTTAGTTTGGATTTTACCGGTTCCATAATCTCTTACCAGTGTAGTGTCAAGAAAGTTCAATACTGAGTTATTTTCTTTTTCGAAGGTGAAACGGATGTTTTTGTGGAACTTGTTAAACTGTTGACAAACCTGTTCTATGAATTGTTCAGGTATTGCAGTGATGCAATCATCCACATATCGCTTAAAGAATGGTAAATTTATATGTAATTTGGGTATTACCGCCTCTTCCAAACTCTCCAACACTAACTGTGCGACAACCGCCGATATGGGTGAACCCATTGCGCACCCAGAAGTTTGTTTGTAAAATTTATCTTTGTATTGGAAATATGTAGAAGTGAGGGTAAGCTCTATGGCATTGAGAAACTCTTTTTCGGTTAGTGTGGTGTACACACTGATTTCGTTCCATTTTTTTGTGATTAAAGATTTTGCAAAGTCAATAGGAATGCTTGTGTAGAGTGATGTGACATCAAGAGAAACTAATTTGTGATTATCCGGTATTGAAACAGTGTCAATAAATTTTTTAAAATTCCACGAATCTTTGATATAGTAGTTATTTTTGCCTATAATAGGTTTTATAGCATCTGCTAAATATTTAGATAAGCTGTAAAACGGTGATTGCATACATGAAACAATAGGACGTAATGGAATAAGGTCTTTGTGGAGTTTTGGAAGCCCATAATATTTTCGGTGCATGTGCATTATTTATTTTTAATGTATTTGCAGTTTGTTTGGATATTATATTCTTTTGCTCCCAAGATTTGATTAAATCGTTATTTTGTGTTTGATATAATTGGGTGGGGTCATTTCTTAATTGGGCGTAAGTGGTATTATCGTTAAGTAAAGCTAACATTTTTTGTTCGTAATCAACCGTATTCATAACAACTGTTTTATTGCTTTTGTCGGGTTTGAGTATGCATATTTGTGGATTATTTTTAATGAATGTTTTTGTTATGTTTAAGTCTTTATTAAAATTTTGGTTTGGTTGGTTGGTTTTCGAAAATATATTAGCTGACTGTTTGAAATTTGTTATTATGTTGCATACTTTTGCACGAATTTCAATTTTTTTGTCATTATTAGTGATTGTTGATATACCACTCTCTACATTTGCTATTATGTTTTTGACTGGTATTTTGTTGGGGTCATTATAGGCAATACCATGGTTAGGGCCAAGGCTCAATATATTTTTTACATTTTGGGGGATATCTGTATCCGAAATGTTCGTAAACCAATTATCAGTATTAATTTTAAAATCAGTTTTATTAGTGTTTTTTGAGCGATTCTGCAAAATTTCTATTTTACGAACATGACGTTTTTTAATTTTTAGAAAATGATGTTCAGATTTTTGTTGTAAAACTCGCAAAAAACGGTTATACAACACTGCATTACTCTGTTGTAATAACCCCTTTTGTATACTAATCTTATTTTCAAGTTTGTTTATATGTCTTACTGTGTCTGTAATTGTTAAATTCAACATAGAATTTTTAAACTGGTTTACTTTGTTTTGGAATTTCAAGGTTAGCCGTTCACATTCAGGCCTCACATGGTCAAATTTGAAATTTAAGAAATTAGGTGTATAATTATTGTTCTTACAGATTAGCAAAAAAATTCGCCTATTTTTAGCTTTATTAATGTTCCACTGGTGTTTAATAATTGTTTTACACAGGTTGTATATTTCTTCTCCATAGTTGTTCTTGATGTGATTCAAATCCATTATTCTCCCTGGATGATAATAGTACAGTTACAATTTGTGTTTTTTTTTCTTTACCCCTTCTTTTTAAATAAAATATGTGTTTTTTCTTGGGTTAATTGGGTATAATAATATACACAGTTAAAAATATACGTTCATTTACTTTAACGTTTCGATGTCAACAACATCTTTCTCAAAAAGTCATACATAATTAAAACTACGAATAAAATAACAGATATAAGTATAAAGAATGGCACAGAGGTGACAAAAACTTACCTCGCAAATTCCATCACTTTCACATATGACAACATTAACTAACAGAACACAGCCAGACATTACACGCAATTTTATATTAGGCTTTTTAACCCTTTTCAATTTCATTTTAATATGGCAATTGAATTATATTTTACAGTTGTGCATCAACATATAGCTATTTTAAAATAATAATATTATTTGCGGGCTCCTCAACAACTGTCGAACTCATGTTTATTGTTTTTTGTGTCTTTATTTCTTATTTGCTGTTTTTGATTTTTGTTTAGTATATCCTCCCACTTGGCAATTAACCCAACTGTATTTTACGGTGAAATGATAGTATCATTAAATTTGTAACACATAAACGTTATTATATTGTTAATTTCATATACAAAGACTCTATACTGTATGATCAGGAACCGGGAGACGTACAAAGATTGTTGTTACAGGATGGGAACATAAATGTTAGCTAGGTTTTCTGTATCTGCCCTATCACCGTTTTACAGCTTATCTAAATATTTAGCAGATGCTATAAAACCTATTATAGGCAAAAATAACTACTATATCAAAGATTCGTGGAATTTTAAAAAATTTATTGACACTGTTTCAATACCGGATAATCACAAATTAGTTTCTCTTGATGTCACATCACTCTACACAAGCATTCCTATTGACTTTGCAAAATCTTTAATCACAAAAAAATGGAACGAAATCAGTGTGTACACCACACTAACCGAAAAAGAGTTTCTCAATGCCATAGAGCTTACCCTCACTTCTACATATTTCCAATACAAAGATAAATTTTACAAACAAACTTCTGGGTGCGCAATGGGTTCACCCATATCGGCGGTTGTCGCACAGTTAGTGTTGGAGAGTTTGGAAGAGGCGGTAATACCCAAATTACATATAAATTTACCATTCTTTAAGCGATATGTGGATGATTGCATCACTGCAATACCTGAACAATTCATAGAACAGGTTTGTCAACAGTTTAACAAGTTCCATAAAAACATCCGTTTCACCTTCGAAAAAGAAAATAACTCAGTATTGAACTTTCTTGACACTACACTGGTAAGAGATTATGGAACCGGTAAAATCCAAACTAAATGGTTTACAAAAGATACGTGGTCAGGGAGATATTTGAATTTCAATTCCAGTATGCCGATGGCATATAAAAAAAATGTGGCTTCTAATATCATAAACCGAGCCCTAACACTTACATCACCCATATATCGTGCAGAAATTATTAAAAAAATAAAGCTCACACTGGTCACTAATAACTACCCGCCAACTTTGATTGATAAATTAGTGAGGGAAAAAACGTATGCATTATACAATCGTCAAACAAACCAGCATAAAGACAAAAAAGAAAAAGTAAACACTACAAATAACACACACTACATAACCTTACCATATATAAAAACCTTATCTGAAAAGTTACAAAGTGTATTCAAACCTCTAAACATCAAAATAGCGAACAAAAATTCAAATAATTTAAAACAGTTGTGGTCTAACCTCAAAACGAAAACACCCAAGGACTTCCAAACACATGTAATTTATGAAATCCCATGCGGACAATGTAGTGGCGTGTATATAGGACAAACTAAGCAATACTTAAAGAATAGAATTAATGGACACAAATACTGTAAGAATACTACTGCCTTAAAAAAACATATAGCCACCACAAACCATAATTTTGACTTCAGAAGTGTGAAAATTATTGATAAAGAATATAATTCAAAGGCAAGAGAATTTTTGGAAATTGTCCACATCAAAAAAAATAGGAATGCTATTAATGATAGGGCAGATACAGAAAACCTAGCTAACATTTATGTTCCCATCCTGTAACAACAATCTTTGTACGTCTCCCGCACAGAGAAAAATCTATATAGTAATTTTTACACTTTACTGTTTGACGGAAATTGTAGTAAAATTTGCAACTATTGCGCGAAGTTTTACAACAACGTCGTTGTGTTTTCCTATAACGTAGTTTCATAAAACGCAATAAAATTGTTAGAAAATGTTGTATGAAAATTCGCCACAAATTGTAGTGAAATTCCTTACAATATTTTACAACTAGTAAATATAGTATATTGCATGTGATGAAGTGAAATAGGTTATAGGGAGTTATGCATATTTTGACAATACACCTGTTGTATTTATTTTCCTAAGTGTGATCGGCATTCATTCGGCAGCAGATGTTCATATATGTACTTATATAAAATGTGTATACAGTGGCCTTGAAGTTTGGAGTAGGGATTTTGCAAGTTTGTGCGGGCATCCTGATCAGATCCTGATACATGGCTGTGTATAGGTATGTATATAGATACATATTTGTGTTGTGTCAGTGTGCTGGGTTTCAGGAATTAAAAATGTAAGTATTTAAATTATGATTTTGCTTCAATATATCTTATAATTTGTGTAGCAGTATGGATGAGTATGTAGAAAATAAATTAAGAAGCTTCGGGCTATGGGCAGACCTGGGCGAAATTTTTCAAAGTAAGTACAGTTAATGCCTAAAACAACAGCCATGCTGTTTGTTATTATAGTTCTTACGTACTTATCTATACAATAAACTTAGACACATTTTTCTCTGAAATATTTTATTTTTAAAATACTTTTTAATATCAATATATCTTTGTTTTGTATCTTATACTAAAGGGGTCCACAGACTGCGTTTTTGTTCAACAGTTTTGTTCGAACAAAAACGACGCAAAACCGAAGTGTGTGGGTTGAAAACCGTCGTTGATGTTGGCATACAAAGCTGCTGAAAATAATCTGGTTCGGCCTGTTTACGTCCGTCGAACAAAACAGTCGAACAGATCTGAAGTGTGTGGGGTAAACAGTTTTAAAAGACGACGATTTTTTGCAGTGGTGTAGTTCTATGTAATTAATCAAAAGAACATTAGGAGCTATGTCGTTCAAAAAAAATATATATATAATTCCTTTTGTTACATACTTATACGAATACATATTTGATATACACATTATATGTATTCTATATTTCTTTGTAAAAAAATTTCAAATACGCACATAATGTAAGTATTACATAAGTATGTAATTATTTAATACTATTTTTAAAATAAATTTAGTATTGTTTATTTTGTTATATTTAACGTTAAAAATGCCTCTATCTTTAAAAAATTAACTGTACTTGTCTTTAGTTTGAAAATGATGAAAAATATATTTCTGTAGGTATATGGAATCTTTTTAAATGACCTTCAAATTCGATATATAGAGGTTTGATTGTACATGTATACATAGTCCCTAACAAGTACGATTATGCAAAAAAAAATAATTCTTTTTTCAATTCTATTAGTGCCGCCACTGCACACACATATATTGCCTTCATATTATTAAACTGCTGAACAAAACTATAGTCTGTGGGCAACTCATGTTCGTCGTTTTTGTTCGAACAGACTTGTTCGTCGAACAAAACTGTCGAACAAAAACGCAGTCTGTGGGCCCCTTAATACTAATTGACGTATAGTGCAATATATTATACCTACAGATTGTTCTAAAATAATTGCTCCCTATTAAAGGGGGCTTACGCATAGAGGTGACGGCTAACTGCAGGAAGGTAGGACGTAAGGGGGTGGCGCCATATGCGCTAATGTAAATTCTGGACTTTACATGGTTTCGTTAAAACAATAGTATGGCTTTTATTTACGAAATATCAAAACGAAATTTAAAACATAAATAAACAAAGGCTCAGTGCATGCTTGACTGGAATTAGTTTTTAAAATAAAGTTTCTGAAACTGTGTTTTGGTGTTGTAAATTTTACCAATTTTAAGACTCAAATGTAGGAGTAAATAATTTGAATTATAAGAAAGTACTCCAAACGAAGCCTTAATTAATCCTTTGTATTCAATTTAATGCAAAAACATAATAAGAAAAAAAAGATTTCTGCTGTTTGTTTTATTTTAACGAATACCTTACATCGGCGGAATTTACATTAGCCCATATGCCACTACCCCCTTACGTCCTACCTCACGGCAGTTAGTCGGCACCTCTGCGTAAGCCCCCTTAAGTTAGGAAGCAGCTTAAATTAGGCAGGTGGTATTCTTAACGTTGGTTACTTTGCAGTTGATAAAAAAAAGAAATAACGTATTTTCCTTAATACCTGTTTTGCTTTTTTAATGGAAATTCGGTTTACAATAATTAAAGCTTATGATATCAATTCATACAAAAGTTTTATAGCGCATTTTCCATAAAAAAATGCTACAAAAAGGGCATTATTGGAAATATCTCGCTTATTATTTATTTGGAAGCATATAGGTTTTTACATAACTTAAAAGTTAGGTGTCAGTTACTATTTTAAGTTTATCCTCCAGTAGAAAATAAATTGAAGGAGTCAGAAGCAAAATGGTATAAGTGATAATTTGAAAAAGATAAGTTGAGTGCGATTCTAGACTTCTCTATCCTATTTTGTCCAGTAGTAAATGAAGTTTAAGCCTTGGACTACCATCTACTGCTAGATTTAAAGATTACGTTAAGGGATTTCAGTTATACCATTTTGCTTCTAATTCATTCAATTGTTATTTTCATATATCCTAAATCTAATTTTTATCCATGTCAGTTGAAGGTACAGGATTTTGTCTGATACGTCAAGCGCTGCTATTGAGCAATGAAATACTTATTCAAATTGGAACAACCTACATATTTTCTAAAAAAGAATGAACCTTGATTTTCTGATTGCATATACACGGTGGCCAGAAAAATGCGGACAAACGCCACGCAGGCCAAATATTTGTTTAATTCTGAGTTGACAATCTTAATTGAAAAAAGTAGTACAGTGCTTTTTTTTTTTTTTTTTTTTTTTGTAAACCATTGGTATTAATCGATTAGTTACATCAATGCATTTGAGATAATTCCATTTCTAAATTTCACCACAATGATTTTACATAATTTACAATGATTTTACATAGATAAATTTGACGAATTTTGCTAAATTTTAGCCGTACAACTTAATGTTTGATGGTCTCGTATGCCGTAAGGAAGGACCGTATAACTTTTTTGGATTAAGATTATCGCCTCAGAAAGAATCGTTCTACCTGGCGTTTGTCCGCATTTTTCTGGCCACCGTGTATAGGTATACAATGTTCTTTAAAGTAACACATAAATTCAATTTTAGATACACAAACAATTTGAACGAAAGCGCCAAAGTAGCTCGATTTTTTATTTTAATTTACTGTTTTTTTTTACATATTCTGTATACAGAGTGAATCATCTTCTAGTGATGACGTCATCGGAAGTTTTTTTAAATTAAACTTACTATATTTTCACCAATTTTTTGAGCATCTATTGCTAAGCTGATTCAAGAAAATGTGATACATTATTAACTCATCAAGGAATGCCTAAGAAATGAAGAAAATATAGAATATTCCATTAAGAAAAAATTCCATGGTGTGATTACTATAAGATGCCTCACCTTGTATATCGAATTAATATATGAAAATACTATAAAACCGTTGTTTCTTTACCTAAAAATGAATTTATACGTTCGTTTATAGACGCATTGCGATATGTATATAGGGGATTAGTCTGAAATAATTTTAATAGAGTTAACAGGCATATTAAGAGATATACAGGGTGAGTCATCTAAGCGGGTAAGGCCGATTATGCCTTTATGAGTAAAGATATTTCGAAGCGGCTTTTTCCTTGTGATAGTAGTTAAAAACAACTCTACCAAAAATTGTATTCATCTAATTTTCGTTTTCGAGAAATCTAATTTTATAGATACATTGAATTTTTCAGAAAAATGGTAATAAGTCAAAAACCTTAGATTTTAGGCCTATACTAATCTTATAAATTTTTGCCTAAAAATTATGCGGGGAATACAATAATCTAATAATATATAGGTTGTTCCATTTAAAAAACTATAACTATGGTCAGCCACCAAGTTATGGAACAATCTGTATAATACAAAATATTTTTAAAATGTGCTCCTAATGAACAGCTATCACAAGGAAAAAACCGCTTCGAAATATTTTTACACAAGAAAGGCATAATCGGCCTTACCCGCTTAGATGACTCACCCTGTATACAGCTACAATTGCTAATAGTAAATTATCCCTGCAAAATATAAAAAAAACTTAAACATTTTAAAAGACGACAGTATTCAACTACATTGCAGTTAGATATAGATTTCCCGCACTAACGTTTTCAGAGTCACCTGTATACAATATCGAAATTTACCTCAACTATGGTACAATATTTACAAGCATAGAAATTCGGAAAATAGCCTTTTTATTAAAGTTTTGTTCTATAGCTAGTGAAACGGTTCAGATAAAGTTCTATACAACTTCTGACGCATTTTTTTTCCATAAACACGTTTACATGTTGTTTTAGAGACGAACATATTGATGAAGAAGTTTTTGAGATATTAACTTACGAAGATTTAGAGAAGATTATTCCGCAATTAGATATAAGAAAAAAATTTTGGAGGAGATATACAGCCGTTAGTAAGGTAATTTAATAGCATACAGTTACATGAAAATGGCAAATTGATGGCAATCGACATAAATTGTTTTAGGAAAGTGAAGTAAAGAATTCAGACAGCGAAGACACTGTAAGCATATCGGATGTTTCCAATGTATCTGCTTCCACGTCGACTGGAAGCGGCTCGTTACTTACTGCGGAAGATAATACAGAAGGTAGTGTGTTTTTGTGTTTCAAAGATTTGATTAGTAACCACCTACATTTTGCTGTAGTTGTTTTAGATCCGGACCTCATACCTGTTCGTAGCAATTATTCCAGCTTATCTTCCGTTGGTGTTCCATATACGTCGTCTCCTTTTCCCCATATAGGACAGAAGGGAACAGTAAAAAAATTGCTCGATAGTAGCGAAGAGGGTAAACTAATATATGGTAGCTATGGAAAGAACAAAACGTTTTTGCGAAATAAACTATCGGAATTGATCATTAAAAACGAAATCAGGAAGAGACCAGATAGAAGGTGAGTATAGTAAATGCACTTGAACAAAGAAAAATTGCACATCTGTTTTCAGAATCGCAACCAGCAAATTTCTTGAGCTAGCCCAAGAGATAGTGGAAATATTTCCCCACGAATTAGTAGAAGCGTATTATATACCGTACATTAACAAACACACCCGCAAGCCTCAAGCAGCAAGAAGCAAATTGTGGAATACGTATATCTATCTGAGACGATGTTACAAAAAGTATGAAGTATTACCGAAACATATAACTGAAAAATTGAATGAGGAAACAGACGAAAGTACAGCCGAAAAACAGCTGTGGTTACGAAACAATCGTGATCCTTTTGCGACATGCCTTGATTATTGAAAAGAGACAATTCCGCAAAGATTGAGGGAAATTTCTGAAACAATTATTTGTGAATACTATAAAGAATATCCGATTTTATATTTACTTGTAAGTCAACTAATTTTGTCTAACTACGTACAGTAAAAGGATATCATCGTCGAAACGAATATGCATAAAGTTCCTTTCCTTAAGCATTTATTGTATTAATTTAGAATACAATTCAATCTAAATCCTATATAAAAAATAAACACTTTTTCTGTACTCTGAATTTAATAGATTTAATAAGATACATCCCATTCTAGTTAGAGGAAGATTTCAATTGGAAATATACTTCTGCCGGCAACAAATTATTAACAAAGTGGCCCTTGCTTTATAATAACATATTACAAATATGCAGCAAAAGGAACGACGAATATCTTAAACAACTTATAATAGAATTTGATGAAAGAAATCAGGAGCCTGTTGATGGTAAGAAAGAATGCTAATATCTGGTCCTACTTTGTATGAGAAAATATATAATTTTTTTTAGAGAGACTGCAATGGTTTGTATTAACTCTCTTGCCCCTATTATTTCATTCACCTCATGTTGGTTGTAATAGAAAAGGACAGAAGTATTGGCGACCTTCCAAACTAGAAAATCAACATGGATTTATACTGCATATTGAGGTAAAAATAGTCAATTAAATGTTTAATCAGGAAACAATAGCTAATTTATGAGCAATTTATTGCACATTGAGCTTCGTTTTGGTCATTCTATTTTTGCCTTTTTTTGAATACCTATGTGGACATATTCAAACTAGGTCTAGGGTGGTTTATTCAAACCTTGTAAAGTTCAAACTTTCTTTTGAAATTTATAAGTAAAGATACGAAGGTGTTTATCCAAATGTACTTAATATTTCAGTAATATGCTTTTATATATGTATACATATGATTGTTGTTTCAGAATGTGGATGAGTTAGAGACAAAATTAAAACAACGCGACGAAAATTACGAAAAGTATAAATTAACAAGTCAGCCGCTTCCTGTCATAGTTGGCGATTGGAACAACATATATGCTTGCTATGTTTGCGTAGATGATATTCGGTACCGGTTAGAAAATCCTATACGCTGTGTCGATGCTTGCTTCAAAATATATCATGCACTGGATGCGCGCTATCCACCTGAAGCCGAAACTACCTGGATATTTGTACAAAAGTATATATATGACATTACTACTAGCTGCGAAAAAGAACCTGTGTCAGTTAATACATTAATAGCCGAAATAAATCAACTTAACAAATAAACATTTCTGTTAACAGTTATGTATAGTTATTTTGTTGTTGTTGATTTTTGCGCTAGTTGCCTTTGTAACCTGTAAAATGTATCCTTGCAATTATTGTCCAACTGTGTTGCATTCCTCAAAAGCATTTATTTTTCATTTAAGGCAAGTGCATGAATTGCAAAGTAAAAATAATTATACATGGACATGGTCACATTGTTATAGACAATTTAATGACATTAACTCTATTCGGAAACATTTTAAAATTCATGAAAGAGATTGCTCTGAAATTAGTAAATTTCAATCTAACGTAAATTCTGATGGTAATGTTCTGCCTAAAATAGTATCAGACAGTAATGATAGGTTTCCATTAAATTTGAATGATACAATGCATATCGATTCAGAAATGGACCCGCCTTTAAACATAAGTGAGAATGTATTAGATAAAATTATCGAATTAGTAAAAAACGCACAAAATGATGTGAAAACAGATATTGCAGTTTTTGTGTCAAGCATGTTCAACAACTCTTTAGTACCACGCAAAGTTGTACTCGATGTAATACAGAAATTCAAAATATTTTTCAAAAAAGTGTTGAAACTATGAGGTCTATTTTTTCATTGTTTAAAAATTTACTTGATGAGGATATACTGAAAACACTTGCGGATTTTTTTGATGACTTTGCCAACATATTTCAGGAACATCGATCCGAATATAAGTGTATTAATTTCTTTGAAAATAAGGGTTATTTTATTAGGCCGCAAGCGTATACTTTTGGAGAAGAAATGAAAACCAAATCTGAAAACAGTCATATTATTTTACAACCTGTACCGGTGGAAGGACTAGTTATTCCGTTGAGGTTTGTTTTCCAAAAATTATTTGAAAATCCAGATTTTTTTAATTTAATGATTACCAATTTAAGAAACCTGAATGCATCCCACAATAACATTATTAATAATTTTGTTCAAGGCACGTTGTGGAAAAGTAAATTAAAAAAATATAACGCCGACTTTATATTCCCCCTATTTTTATTCTACGATGACTTTGAAATTGGCTGCCCTCTAGGATCAAGAGCAGGGCGTAATAAATTGGGTGCATTGTATACAAGTTTGCCAACAATGCCCACAGAATTTTTATCTTCTTTAGATAATATATTTTTATTTAGTATTTTTCATTCAAATAACCGGAAAAAATTTGGGAACAAAGAAACATTTTCAGCTGCTTTAAATGAATTAAATTATTTACAAACCGAGAGTATTGTTGTTAACATTAATGGTTCTTCGAAAAAAATTTATTTTGTTTTAGGATTAATACTTGGAGACAATTTAGGAATACATTCATGTTTGGGATTTGTCGAAAGTTTTTCAGCAGCTTATAGCTGTAGGTTTTGCAAGATGCATAAATCAGAAACTAAATTTGCATGTGTAGAAAAGGTAGATCTTTTGCGAAATGTAAATAATTACAAATTGGACTTAGGTGAAGAACCATCATTAACGGGTATTAAGGAGGAATCAGCGTGGCATACTTTGACAAATTTTCACGTAACAGAAAATTTCACAGTTGATATTATGCATGACCTCTTTGAGGGTGTGTGCGCATATGATATCACTTTCCTATTACGTCGTTTAATTTTTGACTATAAACTTTTTACAGTGAGCGTTTTGAATGACAGAATACAGTGTTTCAATTATGGGGAATTAGAATGCCGTAACAGGCCAGGTCGCATAATCGAAGAAAAACTCAAAAAAAAGTTGATCAATTTCAGTGCCAGTGAGATGCTATGTTTAACCAGGTATCTTGGTTTATTAATTGGAGATCTCATTCCTCCGGGGTTAGAAATTTGGAACCTATGGATTTGTCTTCGAGAAATAATAGACGTAACAACATCGCCTTCATTACAAGTATCTGAATTTAGCAGACTAGAAATTTTAATAATGGAACATCATAATCTATACATACAGTATTTCGGAGAATTAAAACCCAAACATCATCATATGATACATTATCCCGCCATACTGCGTAATTCAGGTCCTTTGGTTCATATGTCCAGTATGCGTTTTGAACAGAAACATAGGGAGTTGAAGTTGACCTCCAACATCAGCGGTAATTTTAAAGGTATACTTAAAACAGTGGGAACAAAAGCTCAACTAAAACTTTGCTATAGACTATTACGCGTTAACTTACCAAATAGACAGTACCAACTAGCACCTACAAGTAACCGTTTAAAGGAATACTTTCCAGATAAAGAGATTTTTGAAGCTAAGTGGGTTAAATATAAAGGAACTAAATATAAACCAGGCATGGTGTTAATTATCAGCTACAAAAACTATCCAGATTTTGGAATTATAACACATGTTGCTTTATTAGATGATAAAATTTACTTTATTTATAGAATTCTACGAACTATAACTTTCAACCGACATTATTACGCATTTGAAGTGTTTGAAGGTGAAGAAACTTCTATGATTTACATTGAAAATCTTCATAATTACATGCCATGTTTAATGGTAAAACGAAATAATCAAACATTTGTTTCTCACAGGTATACCTTGTAATATTATATCACGCTACATATTATTAAGTACTCTATTTTTTTATAGTTTTAATACTATATTAAATACTATTTCGAAAATATATTTTCTAGAATATTCGTATTTTCAAATATTATGTATTAATAACTACTTTTTAACAGTGAGGAAAGCACCATATTATTATTAGAGAAATGAATTAAAATTGTGAATTCGCGGCATTTGTATCAAAATCAAGGCCCTGTATACATTGAAGCCCTTGTATTTATACGCTTCGACATATATTGTTGGAAAACATTGTTTTATTTAGGATTTGAATCTTTTTCCTTTACGAACCATTACAATTTACATCATTTTTTATAGGATCTTTACCAGAACCCCTAATCCTGAGAAAACAAAATACACAGCTTTTACAATACGTCCTTAAATTGTCTAAACAATATTATGTTTCATTGAATGTATGATATATATTATAGTGTGTTAATATTGTGTTTAATGCTTGGAAATTTTTGAATTGCATTATAATAAAACATTTGAAAACTAATATAAAGTACATTTTATCTTTTATCCATTGTAAAATACTTTCTGTTAAATTTTTGCAAAAATTATGCACTCATAAAGTTAATGCATAATTACATAATTCTTTCATATAGTTTCTAACGGTCCAAAAAATACGGTGGATGGGCGAACGATCTAATTTGTGCTGTTTGGATCTAATCTATTTCGCTCTACAGCCAATTTTAATAAAAGTTTGTCTTTTTATAATATTTAATATTAGATTGTTTAAGTTCAACAAATGTGTCCGTTTGTCCAGCAGTATAGGATAATTCTATTCTTTTCATATGTTATACACAGAGAAAAAAATGTTGTAAATTTTCAAACAATTGTAAACTTTATTACAACAAATTGTTTGACATATACGGACGAGAACAACTTTTATTAAAATTTGCAACAGCGTAGTAGAACTATAGGCAAAATCCTACTGAAGAAATTACTACAGGGTATTGTAATTATAACAAGAATACTGTTGAAGATTTCTTCACAATTAGTTGAAACTATTACGACAGGTAAGTGTACTATTTGCAACAAGCGACTTGCAATCTTTACAGTATTATTATGTAGATTATGTTAACAACATTGTGTTAAGTATTGCAACAGCATAGTTGAACTATTCTCAACATCTTGTTTGAAAATTCACTACAGGGACTTGTAATAATAACAACAATTTTGCGATAAATTTTATAACTAGTAGTTGAAATTATTACCACTCGCCAATAGTACTATTTGCAACAAGCGACTTACAATCTTTCCAGTATTATTATGTAGATTATGTCAACAACATTGTGTTAATTATTGCAACAGCATAGTTGAACTGTTCTCAACATATTGTTTGAAAATTCACTACAGGGACTTGTAATAGTAACAACAATTTTGCGATAAATTTTATAACTAGTAGTTGAAATTATTACCACTCGCCAATAGTACTATTTGCAACAGGTGTCCTGTACTTTATGCAACTGTAATATTGAAGTTATTACAACATAAATTGTTTAACGAAATTATACATTTTGTCGTAAAAAATACAATATTTTTTTTCAACAATTTTGTAGTAAAATTTAATAAATGTTGTTCTCGTCCGTATATGTCAAACAATTTGTTGTAATAAAGTTTACAATTGTTTGAAAATTTACAACAATTTTTTCTCTGTGCGGTTCCTGATCATACAGTATAGAGTCTTTGTATATGAAATTAACAATATAATAACGTTTATGTGTTACAAATTTAATGATACTATCATTTCACCGTAAAATACAGTTGGGTTAATTGCCAAGTGGGAGGATATACTAAACAAAAATCAAAAACAGCAAATAAGAAATAAAGACACAAAAAACAATAAACATGAGTTCGACAGTTGTTGAGGAGCCCGCAAATAATATTATTATTTTAAAATAGCTATATGTTGATGCACAACTGTAAAATATAATTCAATTGCCATATTAAAATGAAATTGAAAAGGGTTAAAAAGCCTAATATAAAATTGCGTGTAATGTCTCGCTGTGTTCTGTTAGTTAATGTTGTCATATGTGAAAGTGATGGAATTTGCGAGGTAAGTTTTTGTCACCTCTGTGCCATTCTTTATACTTATATCTGTTATTTTATTCGTAGTTTTAATTATGTATGACTTTTTGAGAAAGATGTTGTTGACATCGAAACGTTAAAGTAAATGAACGTATATTTTTAACTGTGTACATTATTATACCCAATCAACCCAAGAAAAAGCACATATTTTATTTAAAAAGAAAAAAAAAACACAAATTGTAACTGTACTATATATATATGTATACATACAGGTCCAGAAGAAGATGAGTGAGATCTCATCGAAACGTCGACCAAGCAGTCCTTCTTGGGACTATAGAGCGAATACTACGCGGTTCCAAACCCGGAAAACCACAACGTCATACTACGACCGCGGAAACATCCGAACAAATTTATCAAGCCTACACGGGGAGGATATTCTTCAACTGTTAAGATCGTATGAGAAACAGCGAACGAAGAAAGCGCGGCTACTTTGCGATTTATCCTTTCTCCGTCGATGTGGTGAATAACACCTAATACCAGCCTGTTGCCGATTATCTCACCATATAAGATCGCCAAAAATATCAAAAATTCTTGAGAAAGCCGGCCTATAATAGACTTAGTATGGGAGGCTATCCCACACACAATGAAAGCCCTCAATAACTTGAACGTTCAACTTTTTAAGTTCCATTATATATACTAAAAGCCGAGTAGTCAATGGCAACCAAACCCGGTCAAAATCGATGAAAATTGGGCACGCGGGGGGAAGAACTCGTCTCTGGATACGCGAAATTGAAAGCTGCCCTTTGGCGTGAAGTTACCGACGACCTTGAATTGTTCCTCGACGGAGAGTTTTTCTTCCCAAGTGGAGCGTGTGCAGAGATATGGGCTTTTAAAGAGGACCCTGCACTCGATGTTTTAACAGAAAAATGGCTTACGTCATGACGATTCACGTGACAACCGATCAAAATCGTAAAAATGTCAGGTATGACAGGCACGCGCGAAAGAATTGTAAAAATTTCACATTGACGAAGAAATTTCAGGCCGTCGAGGTTTAGAGTGCGGAAAGAGGGTTGGAAACCAAAAGAGTGGACTTTTCCGCGACGATTGAGTGCACTGTCCACGTGCCAAATCTGTCGCTGTCGAAGGTGCGACTCATTTAAAGCTTTCCTGCAGGGTATAAAAATCTCGCAATGACGAGTTTGCGTGTCATTAATTTGACTATATATATATTCACGTTCATCCATCGGTTGTCAAGTTTAAATATCAAAAGGCCGACAAATAAAGATATTACGAAGAAGTGCATTTTTAATTGAAACGTGGTACCTTTCAGATACGTATTAGTGTTATTATTATCAATCGTTACTATTTCTTTTCTATATGAATATATGAACAAAATGCCG
The DNA here is from genome assembly GCA_963170755.1 of Amphimallon solstitiale. Taxonomy (NCBI): domain Eukaryota; kingdom Metazoa; phylum Arthropoda; class Insecta; order Coleoptera; family Scarabaeidae; genus Amphimallon; species Amphimallon solstitiale. The sequence continues at coordinate 280,870 of OY720678.1, forward strand.
ACGGATATGATAAAATAAACTTAAAGTGTATTATCGCACGTAAGTACAGTAACAAATATGACGATTTTTCTATATTTTATTAAGATATATTAATAAATACAATAACACTCTATTCATTATATATGTCATCGAAATGTAAATTTCATACAACGAAGAACTTGAAGCAAGCTTAAATAAAGAAGAACCGTCTGAGTTTTGCCATTTGGGCCTGTCAAATTACGTTAGATGCACACGAATTATACAAAACCTAAATGTCAACAGAATGTTGGAAATGTATCAGTGTTCAAGTTATAATTATATAAATTTAAGCCATTTTACGAATGGGATCATTTAATAACATTTCTCATCGATCTCTCTACGTACAAATAATAGGGCGACTTTTCTTTATTTGTCAGATGTGTCCGAAGCACTTCGAAATAAAATAAATACATCAAATAAGATTCCCATAAGCATGTATGTCATTTCGTTTACCAATTCAGTTATAAAAGCAAGTATTTAAAGTGTACATTTTTGGTTAAATGGTACGACAGTGTCTAGCATCAACCGTATAGGAGCTAGCAAGATTTTCGATTGCGTTTTAGAAAGTATATTATTAAAGCGTAATATGAAAATTAATTAATTCTCTCAATGACCTGTAAGTTTAAAACATGTTTTATTAAGTTAGCCTGACATTTCGTTCTCACAAGTTTATGTGTGAACAAATACAGTTCAACGAACTATTGTCACGATGACAGGTGGAACGACAATTTTGGTTAAACATCTTCATGTCAGCTGTCTGACTTTTCATTGTCATAGGTATGTGTCATCGAAATATCGTTACGATGACAGTCTGTCAGAAAATTTGAATTATACACTATTTCAATCGTAAACTTGACACAAAGCGTAGTACCAATTTTATAGAACTAATAACGTGAAACAACATTCAATTAATTTTTTTTTGATCTGTCGACGTTCACCATGGACTAGATGTACACAACTGATACAAAACCTGAATGTCAATAAAAAAATTTTAAATATCAGCGTTCATTAAATTATATAGGAATATTGTTCGCTTTGTGGGCAAAGTCTTAATAAATAAATTCATTTGCCACCATAATGTATAATCCATTTCTAGAGATATTTCTTTAAATTTAATCTTCATTCATTACAATAGTTAACTACATAATTATCCTCCACTGTCATTCATTCATATAGAAATTAAAATACCGTAAATAGTATCGGTAATAGTGAATAGGTACAACCTAACCAACTAAAAAGAAGAAGCGTATGCGGTATCATAAAAATTAAATTAACATTATGAATGACATAGGTACTCCGACAATTTTATGTATTATGGTTAGAGTTGTTGCCGATATGCCATACGATTTTTTAACGCATACACATAATCTGACATTACGTCAAACCAGTGAGCTGTAGCAGTGAAATCAACTGTTCACAGGGACAAATATTATACGGATCTAAATTCTAATTAGCTCCCTTATTTTCAGAAATAGCGTACCGAAAATAGTTATACCGTATGTTTTTAGTTGTTTTTTTAATGATATCTGCCTTATGAATACAGGGTCACTAACTACATATGAATATATACCGTATAACATTTACAAATTACAGTTTTAAACGTTTGCAGGTTTTGTCATTAAATACTGGAAAAATCTAAGGCAAGTAAATTTCTAAAAAAAAACGACCCCTGTCGTAAATTAAGGTGGAAATAATTGACAATACAGGGTCACTAACTACATATGAATATATACCGTATAACATTTACAAATTACAGTTTTAAACGTTTGCAAGTTTTGTCATTAAATACTGGAAAAATCTAAGGCAAGTAAATATCTAGATCGAGGGAATCAAATACGTAAGCACTAAAGAATATACTAAACGGCATTAATTTAATCAAACATGAATTTACCTTTTATTTGAGAATATATACGGGAACTGATCCGAAGGAAATGATACAGAAGTAGTTTCTCGATTTTTTGGTATGGCTGTAAATTAAAGTTGAAAGAATTGAAGCCCACAAGGTCAGTAACTACATATGAATATGTTTATACACTTAGAAATGACAGTCTTAAAAGTTTGCAGGTTTCATTCATTAAATACTGGAAATATCCAAATAGAATTAAAGAATTTGAAGAGTATATATACTAAATTACATTAAATTCATCGATCACTAATTTAGCATCTTTTTTAAGAAAAGTGTATACTTAAAACCAGGAAATGAAACAGAAGTGATCCGTATTTTTAATTTTTCAGTACGCAATCCTATAATTTGAAATGTTGATATGTAATTAAGTTTAAATGTAAGAATATCCTTTAAAGTAACAGGAAACTTTAACACTTATATACAAAAAATCCATCTAACGTTTGACTTGCGATGAAACTTCAATTCGAGTTATGAACCATCAAGACGATCAATAGGCGATAACACTTACTGGGAAACGTCAGAATTCACTGCAATAATAGTCTCGGTGGTGCAATCGACTTGGTATGTCATCTCAAAAATACTGTAACCTGACCGGACTAAATACTGAAAACACCAAAGATGTGACGATAAAGAGATGTGCTATCGAAAAAATATCGAGGAAGAACAGTCACTATCATCGACGTGTTGTGAAACTTTAAAGCCATAAAGTCGGCAACTTTTGGACAGTTTGGTAATGAAAAGTGAATTTATTTGGCTAATCACCTGAGAACATACGCGAAGCGAAAAGAAGGGAACAATATTTTCTCTCTTTTTTCTTTTTGACGACTAGAGACTCTAAATTTACAAGTTCAATATCTTCTATCAGACATTTACATGGGCGCTATGAGCAGACACGATGTGAATATGTAATGTTAAGGAAATGAAAAAATGCAAAGTTCAAGACTGGTTTTTGATTGATGAAAGGTGAAACCTATTAGATATGTATTATTATTATTACCAACACATAATAAAATATCTCCATCCTTTCCGCTATATTACTATAAATTGTCAATAAAATTAAAATGTTAATCACAATAAAATTGATCTTTAATGCAGAAAATATTAAATCCAATTGCCACATTTACATATTTCAACAATGATATTCAATTTGACAATTAGGTCTCGCAGATTTGAAGTTTATAGGAGGAACTTATATAAACATCAATTAACCTCTGACGCAGTGACGGTTTTCGAAAAAGTTTAAAGTTAATCCTTAAAGTGGCCAATCAATTTTAAATCACAATTACACTTGCCGGAAAACTTCAAAATTGACAAACCCAATAACACCGATTCTTATATAGTCTATTGTCTATTTTGAACGAACGTCATAGAAATTTATTTCGGCACTGCTCTCAACATCAAGATGTCCGACGAACGCGGTACAGGAACTCCAAACGCACCTAGACAACACGATAAAATGGTTCAAACAATGGAGGACAACAATAAACGAAGACAAATCCCAAGTAATAATCTTTCAAAAGGAATCGGAAAACATCAGACAACGAAATAACCATCAACAACAACACTACACCATGGAGTAGAGAAATTAAATACCTGGGAATATACCTGGATATAAAGCTCAATTATAACACACACATAGCAAAAACGATAACCAAAACCAAACAAACAAGATGTCAACTATGGCCTCTTATAGGCAGAAAAAGCCAGCTGAACACGAACAACAAAATTCTACTTTACAAACAAGTATTACGTCCAATAAATCAGATGGAAAACCACTCAAAGCACTTGCATATGATGGAAATGAATATTTCAAACACAAAAGACCTAAAATGGTTCTACTTTAATTCTTAATCAAAATAAAGATAAACAATAGCTAATCAAATTCAACTCCAACATTCCAAGATTCACCGCTCTCAGATGAAGAGTAAAAGACTAAATAGTCTAACTCAAAGCCACAATAAAGAAGAAGAAGAAATTAATTTCTGTTGCCTATTGTCGTGAAAATCAATGTTAATTGTAACACTTTACTTTTCATAAATGCATAATACATACATATCACATTTAATTTAACGATTTAAAGAGTAAAATGGGCAATTACTATTTTAGTAATGGAACTATTACTACATATAAAGACAATACGATACAGAAACATCATATATGGTAATTTAATAATTATTAGTTACTCTAAGATCGCAAAGTACTTTAATACACAATAACATCACTTCTTCAGAAAAAAATGAAGTAAGCATTACTATCCAGCTGATTTTTATATGTGCTGATCAGAATTAAGAATAATTGACGGGCACATCTATGTCACCAAGTTCATTTTTCTATTACCGTTTCTAACACCGATAAATTTAACTAGGGTCTACGCAAAATGTCTGTATTAAATATTAAAGCACGTCGGCATAGCTGACAATGACAACTTAACATCCACATTAGGTTGACTTAAATATTATAGGAAACGTCACAATTGACAGGCAAAAATCCGTCTAACATTTAATTAACGTTGGCAGTCGCACGAAAATTCAATTGCAGGCTATCAAACGTCCAAACGATCGATCAATTTCAGTTCGTGATGACATCTGAACTGCTTTCATGATGACATTTATAACGCAAACATATATGTATATATAGGGGTTCGTCAAAAGTTTATGATAACGGACACTAGAAAAACCATCATGGCAGTGCTGGCGTTTTACAGGAAATTGGAAGAAAGATGTAACCGGATGTTATTTTGTTTAATAATAATTCTGTTATAAAAACAAGCACTTAAGGGATGCGACTGCTGGTTGTCATCAACCGATCAGAGGCACATTTTCTGTTAAATGGTACGACATAGCAGGATTTTCCATTGCTTGGAAAATTGGATAGATGTGGCTTTTACTTGGTGAAGATCTATTGAAATCAACGTAAAATAAAACAACAAATTTGTTTATATCTTCACTATATCTATTTATTTACAAAAATGTAAATGCTGTAACGCGTTTCGCTAACACTGTAGCTTTCTCAAACAGCGGTGGTATAATAACATTCCATTGCGTTTGAAAAATATAAGAGCGACAGTACCTATTTTTAAATGTTAGCAAATTTAAAAACACATTCTGTTCATCATGTTTTGTTAATTTCATACGACAATTGGAAAGATAATTTGGTTAAGCACTGTCACTGTGACATTTCGTTCTCGCATGTTATTATGAACGAACACACTTCAACGAACTGCTGTCACGATGACAAGTGGAATGACAATAATTTACCTAAGCATCTTAACTTCAGTCTGACTTGACTATGACAGTCTTACGCTAATTGCACACGATTTATACAAAACCTGACTCAACGAAATGTTCTAAATGTCAACTCAACGTTCAGTAAATTATATAGAAATATTATATATTTTATGGGCAAATTCTTAATAAATAAATTCATTTGCCACAAATTATAAATGTCAAATAATGTATAATTCATTATTAGACATATATTGTTTAAATTCAATCTTTATTCATAAACAAAAGCAAAGTGAACTACAGTTGCAATTACTCTCCATTAACAGTACCTCAGATACAGATTCCAATATCATTGTTATATAAAATAAGGCAAAGGAGTCAAAAGCAATTAATAACATTTTACTTACATTAAAAAAATGAATATAAGTGTTAATATTCATGTACCCTTGCGTCTGGCAGTGATCACATTTCCAAAGAGGCACATTTATAGAACAACTTATAGAGAAGAAGTGGACGCGAAGAAGCAATTCTAATTCGAAGAGTTTAATGAAACACTATAATAACAATAAGACCGAGTGTTCAATAGAATAATTGTGTCTTAAATTAAAAAAAAATAAAAACAAAATGAGTAATCTACATTACTTATACCAATATTGTATGACAAACATTATAGATCACCTATGATTTATGATGATCGTGTACCAGGTTGGTGTCGCGATCTTATTTCGATCGATTCAATTATTATTTGTAGTTTGGTTTTAATCATGAAATCTCCCCTTTTGTATTATTTTTTATAAAATATTTCATAAGAATCGCAAAATAACCCAACAAATATGAATTATAGAGGACTTTTTTGCAATGTATGTAAGCAAAATGTTAACACAGATATTTCCACGTCAGTCTGTATGAATGTTTTAGTGTCAAGTATTAGCTTTACGCTAAATAAAGCCCAAACTTAAAACTTCAACAATGAACAGTCAAACTGATGTAAATATGCTTAATTATATTGTCGTTCGTCCTGTCATCGTGACAGTAAAAAGTATGCGTCTATACAAGGTGTGTCAAAAGTTTAGAAAATAAGATTTTTTTTTAGCGTTTTACAGGAATCTGTAATAAACTGTAAGCGGACGCGAAAGGCGATTCAAGCTCGAAGAGATTGATGGACAGCTAGTTATATATACTAAAAGCCGAGTAGTCAATGGCAACCAAACCCGGTCAAAATCGACGAAAATTGGGTACGCGGGGGGAAGAACTCGTCTCTGGATACGCGAAATTGAAAGCTGCCCTTTGGCGTGAAGTTACCCACAACCTTAAATTGTTCCTCGACGGAGAGATTTTCCTTCTAAGTGGAGCGTGTGCAGAGATATCGCCCGTTGAAGAGGAGCGTGCATTCGGTGTTTTAACAGAAAAATGGCTTACGTCATGACGATTCACGTAACAACCGATCAAAATCGTAAAAATGTCAGGTATGACAGGCACGCGCGAAAGAATTGTAAAAATTTCACATTGACGAAGAAATTTCAGGCCGTCGAGGTTTAGAGTGCGGAAAGAGGGTTGGAAACCAAAAGAGTGGACTTTTCCGCGACGATTGAGTGCACTGTCCACGTGCCAAATCTGTCGCTGTCGAAGGTGCGACTCATTTAAAGCTTTCCTGCAGGGTAAAAAAATCTCGCAATGACGAGTTTGCGTGTCATTAATGACTATATATTCACGTTCATCCATCGGTTGTCAAGTTTAAATGTCAAAAGGCCGACAAATAAAGATATTACGAAGAAGTGCATTTTTAATTGAAACGTGACACCTTTCAGATACGTATTAGTGTTATTATTATCAATCGTTACTATTTCTTTTCTATATGAATATATAAACAAAATGCCGACGGATATGATAAAATAAACTTAAAGTGTATTATCGCACGTAAGTACAGTAACAAATATGACGATTTTTCTATATTTTATTAAGATATATTAATAAATACAATGATACTCTATTCATTATATATGTCATCGAAATGTAAATTTCATACAACGAAGAACTTGAAGCAAGCTTAAATAAAGAAGAACCATCTGAGTTTTGCCATTTGGGCCTGTCAAATTACGTTAGATGCACACGAATTATACAAAACCTAAATGTCAACAGAATGTTGGAAATGTATCAGTGTTCAAGTTATAATTATATAAATTTAAACCATTTTACGAATGGGATCATTTAATAACATTTCTCATCGATCTCTCTACATACAAATAATAGGGCGACTTTTCTTTATTTGTCAGATGTGTCCGAAGCACTTCGAAATAAAATAAATACATCAAATAAGATTCCCATAAGCATGTATGTCATTTCGATTACCAATTCAGTTATAAAAGCAAGTATTTAAAGTGTGCGACTAGCTGGTTGGCACCAACTAATCAGAAGTACATTTTTGGTTAAATGGTACGACAGTGTCTAGCATCAACTGTATAGGAGCCAGCAAGATTTTCGATTGCGTTTTAGAAAGTATATTATTAAAGCGTAATATGAAAATTAGTGAATTCTCTCAATGACCTGTAAGTTTAAAACATGTTTTATTAAGTTAGTCTGACATTTCGTTCGCGCAAGTTTATGTGTGAACAAATACAGTTCAACGAACTATTGTCACGATGACAGGTGGAACGACAATTGTGGTTAAACATCTTGATGTCAGCTGTCTGACTTTTCATTGTCATAGGTATCTGTCATCGAAATATCGTTACGATGACAGTCTGTCAGAAAATTTGAATTATACACTATTTCAATCGTAAACTTGACACAAAGCGTAGTACCAATTTTATAGAACTAATAACGTGAAACAACATTCAATTAATTTTTATTTTTTGATCTGTCGACGTTCACCTTGGACTAGATGTACACAACTGATACAAAACCTGAATGTCAATAAAAAAAATTTAAATATCAGCGTTCATCAAATTATATAGGAATATTGTTCGCTTTGTGGGCAAAGTCTTAATAAATAAATTCATTTGCCACCATAATGTATAATCCATTTCTAGAGATATTTCTTTAAATTTAATCTTCATTCATTGCAATAGCAAAGTTAACTACATAATTATCCTCCACTGTCATTCATTCATATAGATATTAAAATACCGTAAATAGTATAGGTAATAGTGAATACAACCTAACCAACTAAAAAGAAGAAGCGTATGCGGTATCATAAAAATTAAATTAACATTATGAATGACATAGGTACTCCGACAATTTTATGTATTATGGTTAGAGTTGTTGCCGATATGCCATACGATTTTTTAACACATACACATAATCTGACATTACGTCAAACCAGTGAGCTGTAGCAGTGAAATCAACTGTTCACAGGGACAAATATTATACGGATCTAAATTCTAATTAGCTCCCTTATTTTCAGAAATAGCGTACCGAAAATAGTCATACCGTATGTTTTTAGTTGTTTTTTAATGAAATCTGCCTTATGAATACAGGGTCACTAACTACATATGAATATATACCGTATAACATTTACAAATTACAGTTTTAAACGTTTGCAAGTTTTGTCATTAAATACTGGAAAAATCTAAGGCAAGTAAATTTCTAAAACAAACGACCCCTGTCGTAAATTAAGGTGGAAATAATTGACAATACAGGGTCACTAACTACATATGAATATATACCGTATAACATTTACAAATTACAGTTTTAAACGTTTGCAAGTTTTGTCATTAAATACTGGAAAAATCTAAGGCAAGTAAATATCTAGATCGAGGGAATCAAATACGTAAGCACTAAAGAATATACTAAACGGCATTAATTTAATCAAACATGAATTTACCTTTTATTTGAGAATATATACGGGAACTGATCCGAAGGAAATGATACAGAAGTAGTTTCTCGATTTTTTGGTATGGCTGTAAATTAAAGTTGAAAGAATTGAAGCCCACAAGGTCAGTAACTACATATGAATATGTTTATACACTTAGAAATGACAGTCTTAAAAGTTTGCAGGTTTCATTCATTAAATACTGGAAATATCCAAATAGAATTAAAGAATTTGAAGAGTATATATACTAAATTACATTAAATTCATCGATCACTAATTTAGCATCTTTTCTAAGAAAAGTGTATACTTAAAAGCAGGAAATGAAACAGAAGTGATCCGTATTTTTAATTTTTCAGTACGCAATCCTATAATTTGACATGTTGATATGTAATTAAGTTTAAGTGTAAGAATATCCTTTAAAGTAACAGGAAACTTTAACACTTATATACAAAAAATCCATCTAACGTTTGACTTGCGATGAAACTTCAATTCAAGTTATGAACCATCAAGACGATCAATAGGCGATAACACTTACTGGGAAACGTCAGAATTCACTGCAATAATAGTCTCGGTGGTGCAATCGACTTGGTATGTCATCTCAAAAATACTGTGACCTGACCGGACTAAATACTGAAAACACCAAAGATGGGACGATAAAGAGATGTGCAATCGAAAAAATATCGAGGAAGAACAGTCACTATCATCGACGTGTTGTGAAACTTTAAAGCCATAAAGTCGGCAAATGTTGGACAGTTTGGTAATGAAAAGTGAATTTATTTGGCTAATCACCTAAGAACATACGCGAAGCGAAAAGAAGGGAACAATATTTTCTTTCTTTTTTCTTTTTGACGACTAGAGACTCTAAATTTACAAGTTCAATATCTTCTATCAGACATTTACATGGGCGCTATGAGCAGACACGATGTGAATATGTAATGTTAAGGAAATGAAAAAATGCAAAGTTCAAGACTGGTTTTTGATTGATGAAAGGTGAAACCTATTAGATATGTATTATTATTATTACCAACACATAATAAAATATCTCCATCCTTTCCGCTATATTACTATAAATTGTCAATAAAATTAAAATGTTAATCACAATAAAATTGATCTTTAATGCAGAAAATATTAAATCCAATTGCCACATTTACATATTTCAACAATGATATTCAATTTGACAATTAGGTCTCGCAGATTTGAAGTTTATAGGAGGAACTTATATAAACATCAATTAACCTCTGACGCAGTGACGGTTTTCGAAAAAGTTTAAAGTTAATCCTTAAAGTGGCCAATCAATTTTAAATCACAATTACACTTGCCGGAAAACTTCAAAATTGACAAACCCAATAACACCGATTCTTATATAGTCTATTGTCTATTTTGAACGAACGTCATAGAAATTTATTTCGGCACTGCTCTCAACATCAAGATGTCCGACGAACGCGGTACAGGAACTCCAAACGCACCTAGACAACACGATAAAATGGTTCAAACAATGGAGGACAACAATAAACGAAGACAAATCCCAAGTAATAATCTTTCAAAAGGAATCGGAAAACATCAGACAACGAAATAACCATCAACAACAACACTACACCATGGAGTAGAGAAATTAAATACCTGGGAATATACCTGGATATAAAGCTCAATTATAACACACACATAGCAAAAACGATAACCAAAACCAAACAAACAAGATGTCAACTATGGCCTCTTATAGGCAGAAAAAGCCAGCTGAACACGAACAACAAAATTCTACTTTACAAACAAGTATTACGTCCAATAAATCAGATGGAAAACCACTCAAATCAAAATCTTAAAAGAGCACTTGCATATGATGGAAATGAAAATTTCAAACACAAAAGACCTAAAATGGTTCTACTTTAATTCTTAATCAAAATAAAGATAAACAATAGCTAATCAAATTCAACTCCAACATTCCAAGATTCACCGCTCTCAGATGAAGAGTAAAAGACTAAATAGTCTAACTCAAAGCCACAATAAAGAAGAAGAAGAAATTTATTTCTGTTGCCTATTGTCGTGAAAATCAATGTTAATTGTAATACTTTACTTTTCATAAATGCATAATACATACATATCACATTTAATTTAACGATTTAAAGAGTAAAATGGGCAATTACTATTTTAGTAATGGAACTATTACTACATATAAAGACAATACGATACAGAAACATCATATATGGTAATTTAATAATTATTAGTTACTCTAAGATCGCAAAGTACTTTAATACACAATAACATCACTTCTTCAGAAAAAATGAAGTAAGCATTACTATCCAGCTGATTTTTATATGTGCTGATCAGAATTAAGAATAATTGACGGGCACATCTATGTCACCAAGTTCATTTTTCTATTACCGTTTCTAACACCGATAAATTTAACTAGGGTCTACGCAAAATGTCTGTATTAAATATTAAAGTACGTCGGCATAGCTGACAATGACAACTTAACATCCACATTAGGTTGACTTAAATATTATAGGAAACGTCACAATTGACAGGCAAAAATCCGTCTAACATTTAATTAACGTTGGCAGTCGCACGAAAATTCAATTGCAGGCTATCAAACGTCCAAACGATCGATCAATTTCAGTTCGTGATGACATCTGAACTGCTTTCATGATGACAATTATAACGCAAACATATATGTATATATAGGGGTTCGTCAAAAGTTTATGACTACGGACACTAGAAAAACCATCATGGCAGTGCTCGCGTTTTACAGGAAATTGGAAGAAAGATGTAACCGGATGTTATTTTGTTTAATAATAATTCTGTTATAAAAACAAGCACTTAAGGGATGCGACTGCTGGTTGTCATCAACCGATCAGAGGCACATTTTCTGTTAAATGGTACGACATAGCAGGATTTTCCATTGCTTGGAAAATTGGATAGATGTGGCTTTTACTTGGTGAAGATCTATTGAAATCAACGTAAAATAAAACAACAAATTTGTTTATATCTTCACTATATCTATTTATTTACAAAAATGTAAATGCTGTAACGCGTTTCGCTAACACTGTAGCTTTCTCAAACAGCGGTGGTATAATAACATTCCATTGCGTTTGAAAAATATAAGAGCGACAGTACTTATTTTTAAATGTTAGCAAATTTAAAAACACATTCTGTTCATCATGTTTTGTTAATTTCATACGACAATTGGAAAGATAATTTGGTTAAGCACTGTCACTGTGACATTTCGTTCTCGCATGTTATTATGAACGAACACACTTCAACGAACTGCTGTCACGATGACAAGTGGAATGACAATAATTTACCTAAGCATCTTAACTTCAGTCTGACTTGACTATGACAGTCTTACGCTAATTGCACACGATTTATACAAAACCTGACTCAACGAAATGTTCTAAATGTCAACTCAACGTTCAATAAATTATATAGAAATATTATATATTTTATGGGCAAATTCTTAATAAATAAATTCATTCGCCACAAATTATAAATGTCAAATAATGTATAATTCATTATTAGACATATATTGTTTAAATTCAATCTTTATTCATAAACAAAAGCAAAGTGAACTACAGTTGCAATTACTCTCCATTAACAATACCTCAGATACAGATTCCAATATCATTGTTATATAAAATAAGGCAAAGGAGTCAAAAGCAATTAATAACATTTTACTTACATTAAAAAAATATATAAGTGTTAATATTCATGTACCCTTGCGTCTGGCAGTGATCACATTTCCAAAGAGGCACATTTATAGAACAACTTATAGAGAAGAAGTGGACGCGAAGAAGCAATTCTAATTCGAAGAGTTTAATGAAACACTATAATAACAATAAGAGCGAGTGTTCAATAGAATAATTGTGTCTTAAATTAAAAAAAAATAAAAACAAAATGAGTAATCTACATTACTTATACCAATATTGTATGACAAACATTATAGATCACCTATGATTTATGATGATCGTGTACCAGGTTGGTGTCGCGATCTTATTTCGATCGATTCAATTATTATTTGTAGTTTGGTTTTAATCATGAAATCTCCCCTTTTGTATTATTTTTTATAAAATATTTCATAAGAATCGCAAAATAACCCAACAAATATGAATTATAGAGGACTTTTTTGCAATGTATGTAAGCAAAATGTTAACACAGATATTTCCACGTCAGTCTGTATGAATGTTTTAGTGTCAAGTATTAGCTTTACGCTATATAAAGCCCAAATTTAAAACTTCAACAATGAACAGTCAAACTGATGTAAATATGCTTAATTATATGGTCGTTCGTCCTGTCATCGTGACAGCAAAAAGTAGGCGTCTATACAAGGTGTGTCAAAAGTTTAGAAAACAAGATTTTTTTTAGCGTTTTTCAGGAATCTGTAATAAACTGTAAGCGGACGCGAAAGGCGATTCAAGCTCGAAGAGATTGATGGACAGCTAGTTTATGGCTAAGTACCGAAATACACCCGCTACTATGTGACAAAATTGAAAGATCGGCCGCATTTAGAGCCGAAAACGACGCTACTTAGAGAACAGAGAGGCAAATTAAGAAAATAAACTATCTAGAAACAATGTTACAAGATGCTTCTTACAAACCGATAATGACGGATCCAACTACATACCTAGAGAAAACGACGAAAAACAAAATCAACGCTACACCTATTAGTGATGACATTAAGAAGAGAATCATACCGAGAGAAAAATCCTCGAAATGTCCGAAACTGTGCGGCCTGCCGAAAATTCACAAGCAGGGCGCTCCGCTGAGACCAATAGTGAGTTCGATAGGGTCACCAACACAGGCACTTGCTAGATACCTCGCTGAACAACTGCAACCGTATGCAGAAGGAGGAGCATCATATATGAAGAATGCAGACCACTTTATACAAGTGATAAAGGCACAAAAACTTCAACCGACAGATTTATTAGTGAGCTTCGATGTGACTTCTCTATTCACACAAGTGCCAGTAACAGAAGCGATATCGATTTTCGAGAAGAAATACCGTCCACCGGAGCATCTAATAAATTTAGTGAAGCATTGTCTGTCAAACACGTACTTCATGTTCGATGGCCAACGATACAAACAAACGGTAGGCGCACCTATGGGCTCTCCACTATCGCTAATCATTGCCAACCTATTTATGGAACATTTCGAAACTACAGCAATAGAATCAGCAGAATACCAACCTAAACTGTGGCTCAGATATGTGGATGATACTTTTATATTTGTACACACGGACAAGACAAACTACAGTATTTTCTAGAACACCAAAACAATACACACCCTAAAATCAAATTCACAATGGAAACGGAAAAAGAGGGAAAGCTACCATTTCTAGATGTATTGGTAATAAGAAAAGAAGACGGCAGATTAGGGCATACCGTATACAGAAAGAGCACGGATAGGAACCGCTATTTGAATGCACACTCACATCACCACTCGGGACAACTACAATCGGTAGTTAAAACCCTTGTGAGTAGGTCACGAAGATTAGCAGACGAAGAACACGTCGCACAAGAAACACACAAAATCAGAAACATTCTAACATCAAACGGTTTCCTGCAAAAAAGCATCAATAAGGCCATTCACGTTACAAACAGCACTACAGCAGAGCAAGAGGAGGTAACCACAAAGGCATATCTCCCCTATATAAAAGGAACAACCGATAAAATAGGAAGAACGTTGAAGAAACATAAAATACACACAATATTTACCACCCACAAGAAAATAAGCCAAGTGTTACCTAACCCGAAAGATAATATTCCGCTGGAACAACAAGGAGTATACGAAATACCATGTGGCGACTGCGAATCTTCTTACATCGGTCAGACAAATAGACGAAACAATATTCGGCGAGAAGAACACCGAAATGCAGTATTAAAGAAAGACACCACATCGTCGTTAGCCCAACACAGATTAATGACAGGCCACAAGATCGACTTCGAACACACAAAGACGATAGCTAATAGCGAACACCTGCCCACTCGAATAACAAGAGAAGCCATAGAAATAGAGAAGCGACCGCATAATCTTAATAAACGTAGTGGTGGGAGAGTTTGTGTCAGTTCTTCGATGATTGTCGTCGGCGCCTGTTGCCTGCGCTTGAGTTCTTTTACGGGATGTCGCTTTTGTTATATTCGATACTATCGGTTTCCACGTTTGCGGTAACCGATGGTATCGAATATAACAAAAGTGACATCCCATAAAAGAGCTCAAGCGCAGGCAACAGGCGCCGGCAAATATATTAGCTTCCAAATGCAGTAAATAGCTTGACCCGGGCAAACCCGGCGAGTAGTTAAAAGTTTAGTTAAAGTAGTTATTATCTAATTTTCAGCACAGGTATGAAAAAACGATTCTACAAAGGAAACTAATGTATTTTTTAATTAGGAAGTTATAGGTCTGGAAAGTAGATGAAACACTCGTTCTACTGATATATAACACATTAGTAAATATTGATAAAGTATTAGCTTATTTCACTGCACATTCAATGCACGCGCGTATGCCTTTCTCAGGAATAATCGGAACGCTCAACTTTAAGGCACTGTAAAACAATAGCGGAAGCTTCAAACAAAAAGCAACTTTGGTAAATAATACTTTAGTATGTACACTTTACTATAGTAACAATTTCGAACATCAAAGATGACATCGCCAAAATGCATTTTTGGCAAATCTCTATATGGACTGAAACCACTGTGCAATGGCGTGGAAGTGGCGTGGTGACAACATGGCATGTGGTAATTTTTAAACGAGTGAAATCAGATGCGACAGCGCGCATCGATATGGCGCTGTGGCAACTGATTTCACTAGTTAAAAATTTGCCACATGCCACGTTGTCACCACGCCACTTCCACGTCACGTACGTACCATTTCGGTGCGCGCCTCGACTATAACGCGATTCATACAATTCTTGACAATCTCATAGTGGCTGAAAGTCGTACGCTTGTAGTTACTACCAGGCTCAGGATAAATTACCGTATCCTTGAAAAAGACATACTCAGAAGTAGCATCTGCAATCTTTCAGAAATTGGAAATATTCTTATTGAGATAACCAGACCTGTGACACATATTCCACTTTATTTAAGACAAAACTTAAAAGTTTTCAGGGCAGTCGGTTTTTAAAAGATATACAACGTATAAATAACAAAACCCAACGTTTTTGTGGCTAAGGTGCAAATAAAATGTATATATCTGGATAATCTCAGACGGGTATCAAAGAAAACACCAAGATCTGTTACGTTGTTATATTATATTTTAATTTTAGAAAAACGTTGATATATATAATAAATAATGGAGGGTCTCTTATTGTGGCGCTTGGAATGACAGAATAGACTTGAATAATTTGAATTTATTATTAAGCACTTAGTTAAGTCTATTCGTCAAAATGAATATAATAGTTTTAACAGAGACGAGGGCTTAGATTCAGAGCTGAGAGTTTTTCTAAAAGGAGACCTCATCTATTGTGCCGTAAAACAGAATGTGTTTTAGTGAGAAGGTTAGATAGGCGGACAAAAAAAATGATATGTCCTTAAAAAATATTTATAATTGTAGCCAAAGGTTCAATTAAAACAAATCTGGCATGCTGCACTAATATACTTGAGATTTGGTCATTGTCACCTGTATAGTACTGATTAAATGACGTTATTATTTTTACTAGCGCGTCTTCCGAGGACTGTATAATGTGAAAGGAATTTGCTTAAGTTCAAAATCATCAAATATGAAATGAGAGCAATGTTGATACATAGACGGAAACTTATTAGCAAAGGAATGAATGATTCTCGTATTTCCCCTCATTTTGTTAGTTGTTATAAAGTAGTATGTGTGGAATGAGAACTGTACACTATAAAAATATACATACAGAAATATTGAAATATTTCTGTATGTTTGACGATGATTGAGGAGTCCTCTGTAGGGGTTATAAGAGGCGACGATCAGCAATTTACATGGTTAGAACCATTAATTTCGTGAATTCTCTAAGAAAATACATGGTTTTTGTTGTCCTCCATCGCTCACTGTTGTAAACTTTAAATTTCAGGTGGAATACCTCCTAAATAAATACGATAAAATTTCAAAAACATAAATATAGAAACCCAGTCTTTACTCAATTGTTTAGCATATTTAATTTTATTTATAACAACTACATGAAAGTTATTCAATTTCTCTTTTAAACTGTTCTCACGTGTATTTAATTCTTTGTTTATGTTATTAATTATTCAGCGGGATGGAACATATTTATGTGATATTCATATGTATGTCTCGAGGTGATTAATTTTACTTTACCATTTGTACATTTACTGTACCATTTGTAGGATTTCGTACTTCTTTGATTTGAATAACTCTTTCCGATTTATTCAGAAGGGTCATTGTTAGAATTATTGGGATGATTATCTTCATTTTCTTTATCTGAAATAACATGTTGCGGTTTTTATGTTTAAGTTTTCAGATTCCACACATCTTGGTCGATATTAGGCCAATATAGGTGTCTCTTTATAGTAAGCAAATTTTCGCTTATACCTCGGTGATTTTTTTTGCCAGGGGAAATGCACGTTACGCACTCCAAGCCCTAGATCTATGCGACTTAAGAGTGTGGGACTCACAATTTTGCAATGCAAAACCGCCTACCCACTAAAACCCCTCATAGCCCTAGATGATAGTTGGGACCATTTGTAAATATAACATCAACTACCACCGGCTGCACTCCAACTACTACTTCCTGTCTATCGTGCTCTGGCTATTCCACGTTGCCTCTCCAGTTCTTCACCCTCCTTTTTCTCCAGGATGGATCCGATCATCTTATTTATGATTTCCCAGTTATAGGGTGCTGCCACCATCAGCGGTACCATGGTGCCGGGTGTTATTGTTTGCCCAATAGCAGCGTGCGCTTGCCCTCTAATTTGGTGCCACCTGTCGCAACGAAACAGGGTGTGTTCCACCGTATCGACCTCGCCACAATAGATGCAAGGCGTCAGAAACGTCCTTCCCAAAGCGCTTGGCATACGCGCGGAACATGCCATGCGCCGTTAGCACTAGTATTAAAAAATAGTCTAGGCCACGATGTTTACATCCCACCCATACCCCTATATTTTTAATTAGGCGCTTTGTCCATTGTGCCTTTTCCTTCTCAGCGTCCCACCTCTGCCGCCAAATTAGACTTGAATTTGTCTTGGCCGTACAGTTTGCTGTTCCCTTCTCCTCCAACCCACACTCGTATGCAAACGCTCTCTCTTGTACCATAAGGTCTATGGGTGTCATTCCAGTAATGACCTGTAAAGCCGCCAGGGACACAGTCCTAGAGGCCGATGCCACTCGAAGGTGTATCTTTATTTGTGACCTTTCTATGATTTTTTGGTACCTTTACCTTCTTATTGCCTGTTGCCATATGGGGGCACCATAGAGAATAGTGTATGGCACCACAGTACCGCCCTCTTGCCACTACTCGGCCCTTTTATATTTGGCATGAGCTAACTTAATTTGGCAGTCTGTACGTCTGCTTTGCTAGTCACACCGGCCAAGTGCGGCCCTTTCTCATCTAGCATTACGCCCAGGTATTTAATGGTCTTGACAGGTTTTATGACCATTTCGTCCAGCGTGAAGGTTACATGGCACCTCTTTCTTCTGCCCTTCATTAACAACGCCTCCATCTTCTCCGGTGAAAGTTACAACCTATGCTCTTTCATCCACTGGCTTATCTGGTTTAGGCATTCGTTGGCATTTCGCATTAGGACATATTCGTTTTCCGCCCCCACCACCAATGCCAGGTCGTCCGCAAAATCAACACACATGGCGTCCTCCGTCAGGTCCAGGCCCAGTACTCCATCGTAGAGGACGTTCTAGAGGGCAGGTCCCAACACGGATCCCTGGGGCACGCCAGCCTGCGTCTCGATCAGCTCATCCCCACTAAGGCTAATCTTTCTGCCCTCAAGATAGCTTGATATAAGCGCTACCAGGTACGTTAATGCACGCCTGTTTTGCAATTCTCTAACTATGTGCCTATGGCATGCGGTGTTAAAGGCATTTCTTATGTCAATGGATGAGGCCCCGAGGAATGAAGAGAGGATCGTGGACGTTAGGCCCTTCAGTGAAACAGAGGTTAAAAGTGCGGCAATGAGCCTCAAGAGTGGAAAAGCTCCTGGGTTGGACAAGGTCCCTCCGGAGGCCATAAAGATTGCAGTAGATTGTGTGCCGGGATTAGTAGCCGCCATAATGAATAGTGTACTGCAGGGGCAGGAAATCCCTGAGGATTGGAAAGTGGCCAAAGTAGTGTTACTCTTGAAAAGCGGAAAACCTCTGGAGGCACCGGGTTGATACCGATCTCTATGTATGCTAAATACGCTGAGTAAGTTGCTGGAGACCCTAATCAGAAACAGATTGATAACTGAATTGGAGGAAAAGGGTTTTCGTTTCGTGATAATATTCAGTCTAAGTTGTTTTTCTTCTTCATCTCTTATATCTGTTAATAATTTATTCGAAATAATTTATTTAAAAGCGTTACTATGAATTACTTCTGACATAATATTAGAAAATACAGTTTTTAATTGATTGTTTTTAGAATATAAACAATAGATTATTTTAGGCTTTAAATATTCTTTTGTCAATTGTATAATTGAATTTTGAATGTTGTCTTCGGATAATTGCCATGGAAGTCGGTTTTTGTCAAATGTTAATTCTCGGGTGCATGTGTGTTGTGGATATGATTATTTGATTTTGGTATCTATTTAATGCTTTTTCTGTAAATGAAATAGTTAATATGGGATTTGTGATAGGTCGTTATTATTTATTAGGGATATTGTATCGCAATTTTCTTCTATTGAGTTAATTTCGACTAGAGATAATGCGTCGGCGTTGGTATTATTTTTGCCTTTTTAAATTTTTGTATTTGTTTGTTTGTGTCGTTCTTATGAATATAGGGTAACAATATGATTTAGTATGCACAGGAATTTCATCAGTTGTTTTTATTTTATATTTAATTTTATTTATGAACGTTAGTTTATTTTTACTGTCGTGAAATAATTCTGAAAATTCGGAAATTTCTTTTGTCAATTAAGATTTCTCTTCATTATTCAAATGAATTTGTTCTTAAATTGTTTATGAAAAATTCTGATGTTTCTAAATGATTATTACAGTTTATTTCGGTTTGAAATTGTTCTATATTGAAACATTCAAATTCGTTTTTCTATGAAATTAGTGGAAATCAGTAGTAATTTATCGATTATCGTCTGTTTATTTTTTATTTTTAAAATTCTTGGTGAAATAGTAACATTGTTGTTCATACTTCCTAATTGGGGAATTATGATTCCGCAATCTACAGACATGTAAAGGACTTTTTGATGGAGTCGTGGCTTTTATTTTTTATAAAATAAATAAGTTATAATTCTCATTGTTACCGTTTACATACTACATATTAAACTAAAATAGCCAACACTTTAATTATATTTACATGACTGTAAATACATTCTTTTTCATAAAAACAAAAACTTGCTTGAACAACTGAACAGCATATTCTTAGAAATCTCAAATTCACTTATCTGTAATTTAGATATCTTTATATACGTGATGAATCAGCATGAATTTGTACTTTAACCAATAGTTTGTTTTGATCTACACAGTAAAATATATTAACAACATTGTATGTCATAGTCCATGTATGCGCATACATGTGTATAAAATAAATAACACATATTCACAGTCATTTGGACACAGTAGTCGTTCATACTTCTCACTGATTTTAATGTGTTAAACAATAAATATATATATATATATATAAATAAATAAGCAATGGAAGTGCTTCTACACGAAGGAAGTCGTGAATCAAACAATTCAAAGAGTGTTCTAAGAGTAAAATCAGAAGAAACAAATAGTGAAAGTGAAAAGGTGCAAGTATCTCTGAAAATCAATGACAAAGAAAGGAGGTACATAGAAACTATTCCAGTTAAGAACCGGTTCAATATAATGTCAGATATAAATTTCATCAATATTGTGTTCGAAGATATAACATTTACGACTTCTATGAGATTTAGAAAAGGTAATATATATTACATTAATATTTCAATTTATGAGAATGTAAAAAAAACATTGTTTGATTTTAGAATTGAGTTTATAAATTATAAAGCTGCTAAAGTGAAATAGAACTATTTAAAATTTCAAATACAAAAGTTTAGTTTTAATTCTTTGTGATATTTTATAAATACTACCTTACGAAAATACGTACACATACTAAAATTAATTAAAATGTAATTGTACAAGTATGAGAAAACAAATTAATTCATTTTTGATACGTTGATACGTCTAATAGAGAAATAGAATATCTAGCTATTCCAATTAAGAACCGGTTTAATATAATGTCGGATACAAATTCCATCAACATTGTGTTCGAAGATATAACATTTGCGACTTGTATGAAATTTAGAAAAGGTAATATATATTACATTAATATTTCAATTTACAATTTACATAAAAACAAGACATGGTTTGATTTTAGAATTGAGTTTATGGAAAACAAGATGATTTAGTTGATATTAGGAGAGGTAACTTAGCTACACCCTGATAAGATAAAGTTACATTATCGGTAAACCCACAGCAGCATTATTTTCAGATTCTGTAATTTTTCTAATATGGACTAAAAACACTACAACATAGGGTAAGCCGTACAGTCGTTGGCCCCCACACAGTTATTGGCCTTTTTCGGTTTAATTGTATTAAATAAGGATATGCCACCAATTTTACTATTGTTTCATATATATTTGATATCTGGGAGCTTTCCTTGTTCTTTTGGTGTATTTTTATTTGTGATTGTTGGCTGCATGGAAAATTACCGTCTAAAACATTCTGTGCCTAGGTTTCTTGCAGCGATTTTCTTCTCCATCTGGTAAGTGCAGCTCAGTATATTAATATTTGTTAATTAAAAATGGGAGTGGTTGTACGTTATATTATTATTCCAACTGCTTCCTAGATACTTTAATTTAACATTAATGCTTTCATAACCTAAGAAATACTGTTTGAAACTGTGTTTTCGATGGGGGCCAATAATTATATCTAAAATCATCCTGAAACCACAGTTATTGTCCTCTCCTGCCAATTACTGTATTTAAAAAAAAGAAGGTTTTTGGTTTATTTCGTATTTAAAATGTTTTTTAAATCGATTTTACAATTTCTCGTTCTAATCGAACTTCAATTTAACGATTCTGTACAATTACTGGCCCCCCGGCCAATTACTGTAAAATTTGGTATGTCAATCACTTATCTTGAACATTTTCTCTAAGTTTGAACCCAAGATTGTTCTTAACCTAAGAATGTTTTTCTCTAGAAAAATGCCAAAAGCAATAGAAGGCGAGAAATACAAAAAAAATATTGCGAAACTCCCCTTGGTGATGCATTGAGTGCTATTTCATCTCATCGAATGCCTAAAGGAACAGCGGCAAAACACTTTGGTATTCCCCGTTCAACGTTGCAATTTAGATTATCTGATAAATTTGTAGTCTGGACATGGTTCTCCTTCAGTTTTGTCCTTAGAGGAGGAAAATACTTTAGTCCAATGGATAAGTAAATCTCATCGGAAAGGTTTTCCTCGCCGCAAAGAAGACATTATCTATTCGGTGAAGCAATTCTTAGAAGAAGTTCCCCGTAAAAACCCGTTTACCAATAATTGTTCAGGTGAAGGATGGTACAAGGCTTTCTTGAGGCGTCATCCAGATCTTGCTATAAGAAAACCAGAGGCTGTAAAATCTGCTTCATCTAACGTCAGTGAAAAGGATATTAGGCGTTGATTTGCTGATATTCATTCATATCAGAAAGGTTACGATAAAATACTTGATGACCCAAAACGAGTTTTTAACGGGGATGAAACAAGGTTTCAACTTTTTCAAAAACATAAAGTCTTGGCGCCTAAAGGAGCCAAGAATGTATACAAGATTGATTCCGGTCAAGCCAAAGCTTCCATAAAGGTGATGTTCTCATTTAATGCAGTAGGAGACAGCACTCGTTCCCTTATAATATATCCAAATAAAAGACTTAAAAAGACAATATAGCGTCTGTACCTGGAGACTGGGGAGTAGGCATGAGTAACACTGGTTGGAGGAAGCGGGGGATCTTTTACGAATACATAGGATATGTATTTTAGCCAAGCCTAAAAAGCAGAACATTCAGTTTCCTGTCATTTTGTTTGTGGATGGACATCAAACCCACTTAGACAGGAAACTAAGTGATCTTTGTACAGAACTTAAGATCATTCTAATAGCCTTATACCCACATGCGACTAGGATATTGCAGCCTTGCGACGTTTCTGCATTTAAGCCTTTAAAAGATGGTTGGCGCAAGGGTGTAATCGAATGGAGAAGATATCAGCCGACCGAAGATATTACCAAGGAACGTTTTGCACCTATTCTTGAATGTGTTATAGAACAATCAATGAGATCTGAAATAATAACGAATGGATTCAGAGCTTGTGGGATATTTCCGTGAAATGTGGAAGCCATAGACATGTTTGGGAAAAAGTTTTAAAAATAATGACGCCGTTCTCAATCAACCACAAACTAACGATTTAATGTACGAACAATTTGCAAGAATAGTTGGCCCCGAAAGTATAAGTAAATTTAAAAAAATTACCAACCTGACTTGTACAGAAGACGATGGAGACGATTTTCTTATTTTGTATAAGTTGTGGAAGTAATTCCAAAACACAACCGAAATGTGTGAAAACAGTACTGCTACAACATCAGAACAGCTACAAAATGTATTTCCCGAAGTTGACAAACTTGAATTGAACAACATTTAGTTAAACACAACAGAAAATAAAACAGACCAAATTATGAATAAAAATACTGAAATAAATAATGAGCGCAAACTAATTTTTGTTAAAGCGTTAGTTCATTCCAACAATGACACGAAAAACGAACTAGAAACCATTACCAATGTTTCGGACGGGCTCTCATATAATATTGAAAATTTAGACATTTCTAACATTCCAATTGTTTTTGCAGACCAAATAATTTCCGTTGAAAATATAGAATCGGTAACAAGTGCAGCTGTTCAACTAACAGACGAAATATGTACTTTCAATTGAAGGTATAGAAATCCCACAGATTTTGCACTTGCCAACAAGCGAATCTGTTCAGCTGCAGAACACTTTTTTGGCCCCAAACACCAGAAAGGAAAGGCAAGAGTAAGCAAAATTTGGAAAAAATGCCCTATGTCAAAAATTGACCTTGCCACAAGAAAATTATTTGAAGAAGAAAAAGAAGAAGAAGGCATAAAGCAACCGATTTCTGGCATTTGCTTCATATGTGCCAACAATATTAGTAAATTTAGGTTTGGCATTAAGTGTACGACATGTATTAAAGGATTTCATATTACTTGTTTAAAAAAGCATTACTTTGATCTAGGTGTAAAGCAATTTTTCTGTAAAACCTGCAAAAATGAACAGTAAATTTTCTTATTAGTTGTTTATTATTTTTAGCTCCAGATTAATTGAACAATTATTATTCTTTTTTTCAGTTATAAACTAATTTATATTTACGGCCAATAACTGTACCAAGTCATGTCAATAACTATACTAAAAATGCCAATAACTGTACTTTTTAGAAATTTTCATATTACTTGTCAATAACAATGTTAACAGTCAACTAAACAGGACCTAGTAAATGTTATAATAAAACTTAAACATTTAACTTGCGTGTAGTCTTTATAAATTTTCCAAATTATTTTATTATTATGTAATAGCTAAAATACATCTCATGCCGCTTAAGGGGTCAATAACTGGACCAGTTACCCTACATGTTTTGGAAACATTCCATCCAATGTTTTGTAAATTATAATTTGTTTATATTTCACAATACTATTTAAATATTAAGAAAACTCATAACTAAATATATTTATTCTTGTTAACTTTTTCATACATTTCAAGTTATTATATTTTTTGCAATTATAATTAAGGTCTTCTTCGTGGTGAGGTTGGTTGTTGTAAAAATCTTTTAAAAGATCCAAATGATACCAATTCGTCTTCCTATTTCTGATATTATTTTATACGTTTGTGATTATGTTCGCATTCTTAGAAGCCTACATGCAAAAGCAACAGATGCATCCTACACAGGGTGTCAACGAGATCATGTATCAGCCCGTCATTTATTTAAGAACTAAAATACAACTTTGAAACTTTGACCATATGTGTCAGTGATTGGTGAGCTTAATCGGTGCACTAAGTTTTTTATGGCGCTTCCGGTCAAATCGGAAGTGACATTAATTTTGAATTTTCAAATACAACAACCGTGATCATATTCGGTTTCTACTGAAAATTTGCTATCTATTAAAGGTTAAATTTTGGAATTTCTGTCAAAGATTCTATCAAATTTATCCATTAAAATGAAATTGTTGCTAACAATTTGCAAACCAAAAAAAAAAACAATTATTTTCGATTTAGACTACTATTAGAAAATTTTAGATTTTCTTATATATCTATCTACCACTAAACCACGGCAGAATTTATATTACTTGAATGCTGAAAATTATGCCAATTATGGCAGTGCAATAAAAAATAGGTGTTACAATTAAAATAAAACGAGTACTGGGCATTTGAAAATTAAATTTCTTTTTTAATTTTTATAGTAATTTCAACCTGAAATAAATGTTTCCTTCGCCAATGCGTCTAAATGCGAGGAATGCGTTATGTAATTGTTTTCAACGCCAATTTTCGTAGTTTTGTGCTTCGGCAATTGTTAGCAAGCAGTTTCATTTTAAAGGATAAATTTGATAGATACCGCCATCTTTGGCAGAAATGTCACAATTTAGCCTGTAGTGGATAGCAAATTTTTAGTAGAAACCGAATATGAACTGATATACAGAATGTTGTATTTGAAAATTCAAAACTAATATCACTTCCGATTTGACCGAAAGTGCTATAAAAAGACTGAGTGCACCCGAATAAGCCCACCAATTACTCATACATATGGTCAATGTTTCAAAGTTTTCTATAAGGTACTAACTAAATGTGGGGCTGATAATGATCTCGTTGACACCCGGTACTTGTGTCCCGCCTCATATATTTCTGCTAATATTCCGATATCAGTCTCTGAATTATCTTTCTTTCATACGAGATTTTTGCGAGAGATTTAATTGCTTACATCAAAATCATTCATGATTTTAAAAGGTGTCTTGAAAGAAAATTTATAATTCATTTAGATGCGTTTAATTCCAAATATTGCAAAGTTACATGTTTTAATGGCGCTGTACGTGATTTACCTTCGAATGGATTTGATTGAGTATTGTTTTCCGATTATTGAGGTAGATACACGGCCCCTACCCTAGCTATCATGCATGTAGTTCAAGTGTAGAATTTACCAAAACTGCATACCTCAGTATTCTTACTTCATTAAGTTGCTTTAATCAGTTTTGTACATCAGGCATTTTGTTTGTTTGTTTTAGAGAATGCTTTCATTCCATTTTAACTGAAACTGTCATAATTCTTGCAATATGTATTTAACCAAAACAATTCTGTGTGCTATATCTTAAACGATCAAATTGGTACAGTTGCTAAAATAGTTCTGTTATCCATCTTTGATGATGTAGAAAATTGTTCTATATTACATGAAATTTTATCAGAAGTTCGCTCCTGCTAACAAATCATTGATATGAAAATTATGCTTAATGGTTTCCCATTTCTTTGGATGCTGATTTTCATTATCAATTCCTAATTGATACCATGATCGTAAACCTCTGCGATATGTTACTATGTTTGGTTGATAACATTGTAGTTTCTGGTCAATATTTTCTGTTTAAAATATTTGCTGTTATACTCTATCATTTGGATTTATCAATATCTGTTTGTACATGATTTCTATATCCGCTGCGATCACATACTTTGTTCTGAATCGTGGTATGACCACAGATATTTCATCATCCTGTACACTAACTTGATTTATAGAAAGACTTGTTTCAAGTTTACAGAAACCGTCGAAAACTACTGTTATTTTGGTAATATCACTCGCTTGTTTGATCACGGCATAATATGGTAGAAAATACACCGTTTGTTATTAATTTCGATTCTCGTCATGTGGTTTAAGGTTTTATTATTCTTCCATAAATCTCATTTGAAAAATCTTGATCCTACAATCTGCTTTGAGTCACGTCCGTCAGATATATCGTCTTGCAGCGGTATTCTTACTATAAAACTTATACCCTAATGTGAATAATGTTAATGTTGAGTTTTCATTTTTGTCGTTTGTTGTTAAATTATCTGATATTATCCAACCTAGTTTTGTTTCTTAAAGTCTAACTTAAATATTTTTTTCTATTTTTTCTATGCAAGTTACTTCCAAGAAAATGTTTCTCCTAATAAAATGTCTATGCTTTCTAGATAGTTAGAACTAGAACCAGCAAGTTGATATTTGATGAAATTTCGACTACAGGTCTACTAAATGACTATAATCACTTGCTATCAGATGTGCTCTACAGCTAGGTTGTATTGCAAATTATTATGCATTGACCTACTTATGAACATGAACCTTTTGCTTGACTTACATTTTGATGAGCAACTAACTGCTATTGCTACAGAATAATTAGTTGTTTAAGACTTTTCCCCATTTATTTATGCCTTTCCTTGCTTTCTTTGACAAGTTGATATAGATATACAATCCCAGCAAACCCTCGGTGATCTAGGATTCTCAAAATAACAGCAGACGGCTGCTTTTGAGTTCTGAACGTCGCCATCGGCTTAAAGTAAAAGTCGCTCGCGTCCGTCAGTATTTAAAAAATAAATAAATATACAAGGCGTTCCACATTAGAAATTAAATAATATGCAGTATACTTATAAGTAATGTTTCACAAAAGCAAGATGGCGGATATAATATGGCTACCACAAATAAAAATAACTGACTGGACAGAGCTAGTGACATAATAGATTAAAGCAAGAAATAAATACATAGACAACCTTGTACCATATGACATAATAATCAAATATGAATATAGAGACTATTTCAAAAGTTAGTTTCACAAAAGCAAGATGGCGGATACAAAACGGCCGCAAAAATTCTTTTGATCTAGTGAAGTAATAAATAAATATGGTGGACGTAGCTGCCTCGCAAATTATACAATGCATATATACTGCTGTGAATGCCTCCAAATTCAAATTACATATACCTACTCATAAATGTAGAATAAATATTTTTCAAGGCCCTCACAAATACCACTGCATTTAGCATCACTTTTAAATTCAGACCATTTTGTTTCTGCAAGAAACGTCGGCGTCGGTTAGGTGATGTCACCCTTTCTCAGCTCTAAAAAATTAAAATATCCTCGTCTGAAAGTCTTTTAAGTCCACTTTAATTTGAAGACTATCAAAAAAACATCTATTATTCTTTTTATCAAATTGAAATAAATTGAAAGGAGAAAATAAATTAAACAATATTGTTTCTAATAATAACTAACTTGATTAGAAATCGCAAATTTTTCAGTCCTTTTTAAACTAAAACTTGAAAAGCTGTAAAAATATTTCAACACCCTTTACTTGATTATATTTTAAAATAAAAATTTTCCCTTTAAGTATAATTTAAAAAAATTTTACAATAAATTATTATATTATATTAAGTATTTGTGGTAATATAAGATTACAATATTATACGGGTAAAAAGTATATACAAAAATACATAATTACATACGAGTATAACATGGATACTAGATTGAAGTTAGGTATAATAAGAAAAGCAGCAGTTAATAGCGACCGTGGAAAAGCCATCGTCCATGAGAGGTCAGATCAACAGAGGACATTCATTAAGCCAAATATTTGATATGCTCAGGAATATTCAGGAAAATAGTGAGTAATCAAATGAGGGGATCAAGAAATTAAGATAGTATATGAAGAGTGCAAAATTCACTTAGAGAACGAAACAAGAAAAACAGAAAAGTGGAAAATCGATTAATCAAATGAAAAGGTGAGTTGCATAGTAGAGTCAAAGTTAAACAATTTAGACGTTAAAATTTCTAAAGACGAAACATGAAAGAAAAAAAACAGAAGTGTTGGTGTTTATCCAGGACAAAATAGCAGCCAATAGTGATGAATTGGTGATAGTGATGAAAAACAGATTTGGGGAAATTGCGGAAAATATTCTAGAGAAAGATGGTAATGAAATTTACACAGTAGGTTTCTATCAACTAAAGGAACGTATCCGCAAAAAGAAATTTTCAAAAATCAGAGACTTTGGGGATGAAAAAGAATATTTTCTTTGTTATACATCTCCGACATTTACGTTATTAGCCTTGTGCCACGTAAAAAATAGTATATTAAATACCGAGGTGGAAAGTGTTTCATTACTTCGCGTCTCGGTTAACTTTATCTCGAGACAGGCATGAAACTTTTCACCGAGGCTTGTATACTATTTATTTACAACCACAATTATTATTATATTTATTTGTGATAAAAATTCCGGTAAAAGTTTTGACATATGGAGTTGTCAGATTTGTGATGATCTAGCGTAAACGTCAAATAAATATACGTCAGTTTCTTTCGGTGAATAGATTATAAAAGAAATGCTGAGTAGTAAAACCTTCAAGGACCGCACTCCACTTGAACTGAGGGAAACTGTCCTTCCGTAGCAATCCAGATATCTTGGCTCGAATGGAGAAGGTCAAGAAATCACTATTTCATAATATCAGCAATACCCAGGGCGGCCTATCTACATGGATTCATGCTTTCAATAATTCTAATGTAACAATTAATTTTATTTATTTACAATCATACGCGTAATGTTGGCATTTCTGACTTTTTAAAAGTTGGGAAGTGTGACTTTGTTCACTTTTACTTCCCGCCCTCTTATTACTGCCCTCATTTACTTCCCGCCCTCTATTACTGCCCTCGTTTCTTAACCTCAATGTCAATCACAATTTAAAACCGTCAACTCGATATGTCAAAACCTTATCGGAATTTTCATCACAAATAATTATTAATTGTATGGTTGTAAATATAATTAATTGTTACATTATAATTATTGGAAGCTTGAATACATGTAGATAGGCCGCCCTGCTATTGCTGATATGATGAAATAGTGATTTCTTGTCCTTCTCCATTCGAGCCAAGATATCTGGATTGCTACGGGAGGACAGTTTCCCTCAGTTCAAGTGGAGTGCAGACCTTGAAGGCTTTACTACTCAACATTTCTTTTATAATCTGTTCACCGAAAAAAAGTGGCTTATATTTATTTGACGTTTACGCTAGATCATCACAAATCTGACAACTCAATATGTCAAAAATTTTACCGGAATTTTTATCAGAAATAAATATAATTATGGTTGTAAATAAAATAGTATACAAACCTCGGTGAAAAGTTTCATTCCTGTCTCTAGATAAAGTTAACCTCGACGCTTCGCGTCTCGGTTAACTACCTAATTTCTCGACAGTAATGAAACACTTTCCACCTCGGTATGTAATATACTATTACAAGCAAACAATTAATAATTATTTGTGACAAAAATTTTGATAAGGTTTTGACATATGGAGTTGAAAGTTTTGTGATTGACATTGAGGTTGGGAAATGAGGGCAATAATAGCGGGCGGGAAGTAAATGAGGGCAGTAATAGAGGGCGGGAAGTAAACGTGAACAAGGTCACACTTCCAAACTTTTAAAAAGTCAGAAATGCCAACATTACGCGTATGGTTGTAAATAAAAATATTTTCGTTACTGTGTCTTACATATATACCTTTATACGTAAAACGTATACAGTATGTGTCAATTTTCGTTAGCTATAGGGATTCAATGTTTACGTGCGATTTATACGTATACAAGTAATGCGTGGCAACATGGCCCCCTACTATCCGTCACCAATCCCGGCAACCATCGACATAACAACGATTTTGTCCGATCTTCCCACTTCTACATTAATGTTTAGCTGCGAACACGTTGCGATCTAGTATGCAATAAAAGCCGTCTTATTACTGGAACGGGAAACATCAAATGGCCGCCGCGATCTCTTATTTATTTTTTATTTACCTTATTTTTAATTTTATTAGAATTACGCTTTTGTTTGTGTCATGCAGCGTGAACGCAGCTTAATAATGCTCTGCATTTACTGAAAGGAAAAAGAAAAACAAAAACAAATCCTTGCAACTCGTAATATTATTTCTGAACGCATTACAAACATCCAAGCCGGTGGTCGAATAGTTACTGCCACAGCTGCTAACCACGCTAACTTGTATTTACGAACATGCATCGGTCGTGCTGGCATTGGAAAGGAAAGAAGGGGTACTATGTTGCCACATACTGTATGGATTAATCGCCTATGGCTAATGAAAATTGACACATGCTGTATGTATATATGCATGTGTTTGAGATACACAATATTTTCGTTGTTATAACATATACACTCTTCGATATTTCAATTATTAGCTCTTGTGCCACAATGAAATTTACACAGTAGGTTTCTATCAACTAACGAACATATCCGCAAAAAAAATGTTCAAAATTCAGAGGCCTTGGGGATGAAAAAAAATATTTTAGTTGTTATGGGATCTAGACCCCTACAATTCTCTTAGTAGCATTTGCACCATGATGCAATTTTGAGAGTAGGTTTCTATCAACCAGAGGAACATATCCGCGGAAAGAAATTTTCAAAAATCAGAAGCCTCGGGGATAACAAAATTTTTTGTTTGTTATACACCCCCGACATTTTCGTTATTAGTTTTTGTGTCACGATGAAATTTTCACAGTAGATTTCTATCAACCAAAGGAACATATCCGCAGAAAGAAATTTTCAAAAAGTGTTATGATTAGAGATTTCTGTTGATATCAGCCCTGACCACAAAGGCAAATATGCTACGTATTTTTTAAAATTAAGTTTGTATATTCGGCATTGAAATAAATATTTGGTTTGCTGCCCGTGTCTGAAGTATTTATTGATGAGAAAATATCTTTAAATTCTGTAGAGAATGGGCCTTTCTTGTATAAGATTTTCTCACTTATTATTTCGCCTTTATCAACACCTTCGCCATAAATAATATTTTCTTGTGCGGCCATTTCTTCAGTAGACAGCAATAATAAATTTTCTAAGGCTTTTATACATTGACTACATCGATACTAGCAAAGTATGAAAGTGGCTAAGTATTCGTACCAGTATCTAATATTTATTTTTGTTAAATGAAAAGCAATAGCCATAATTTCTTTTAGAACGCTTTTGCTTTTAATATTACTGAAATGTTTATCGATGTCCGTTGTAATAATTTTTAAAAATGTGAACAGCAAATACGTAATAATATAACATGTTTTATAATATCTTGTTTGTTAAACAGTACTGATATCTTTTATTTAAATAATCTTTTACAGACATGCTATTCGGAAAGTATGTAATGGCATTTATAAAGCTAAACTAAAATCAATTACTAACAATTGATTTTAGTTGTGAATTCCGGAAGATTTGGCAAAATGTTTGAAATTTGCTAAAAATATGCCTATTGCTGTTGCATCATGTAGTGAGCCACCTCCCTCAAATAATGGAACCCTCCCCCTTAATGTTATTATTCTGAACTCTGAACATCAGACTTGACTGTGTTCTGATTTCAATACTATCGCTACCTACTATCGGGCTTAGCGATAGACTCGCCAAAGTAGTTGATTTGCAATTTTTGTCGGGTGTAGAAGTGTGCTATGTAAACTTTTTTCCACGTCGAGTTTCTTCTATGAAACATACAAATCTTCCTCTATTCAAAAGCGTATTTCTCATTTTCAGAATTACAAATAACTTTCCAAATATAGCACTACTATCTCGATAGTAGTGCTCTCACTTTGCAAATTACTACTGCATAAAGTGGGATATATTTCATAAAACTTAACTTTCCAACTACTAGGATAATTAATCGGCAAGGTAGCGGAAAAATTCGGTGCACACAGACTAAAACGAATAAAAAATGACACTAACCAACATCTATTTCGGTTTGAATAAGCGAGTCGATACAAAAGCATTGGAAATCGTTGTCTATTTTATCACCCTCATGGACAATAAATAAGATGAAGCATAAAGTACTTAACTTGGTTGGTTGACTGAAATCTACTGTCAAAATTGCATCGTGGCACAAAAGCTAATAACATAGATGTTGGGGGTGTAAATGTTATAACAAGGAAAATATCTTTTTCATCCCCATGGACTCCGACTTTTAAAAATTTCTTTCTGCGGATATGTTCCTCTGGTTGATAAAAACCTGCTGTGAAATTTTCATCGTGGTAGAAGAGCTAACTAATAACGGACATATCGGTGGTGTATATGTTATAACAATAAAAATATTTTTTACATCCTCAAGGCCTCTGATTTTTAAAAGTTTTTTTCTGCGGATATGTTCCCTTGGTTGATAGGAATCTACTGTGACAATTTCATCGTGGCACAAAAGCTAATAACGGAAATGTCGGGGATACCCCCGACATATGTTATAACAACGAAAATATTCCTTTTCAACCCCAAGGCCTATGATTTTTGAAAATTTCTTTTTGTGAATATGCTTCTCTGGTTGATAAAATCCTATGGTCAAAATTTCATCGTGGCACAAAAGCTAGTAACGTAAATGTCCGGGGTGTATATCTCATAATAACAAAAATATTTTTTTCTATTCCCATACTTTAATTGTATTATTAGATATGCCGAACCTGTACTTTAATGATGTCCATTACAATACAGATTTTCATTATGATACAAGTTTATATCCAATAGGAATGCGACATTCCAATATTCAAACAATATTTAATATGGCGACTGCATATCTGACAGATATACAAATTAAATAAATGTGACAGGTCTCTGCAATTTACAAGTAAGCTTTTTGTAAATATAAACGGTAAAAATGAGGGATAATGACAGTAAAATGTATAATTTGAGTCCACCAGAAATTATGGAACAAGCCGTAGTAACCACGAACAATTTATTACCAGTTAAATTCGCAAAGGTGCATGAAAAATTTATGAAATGGAATGTTCAAAAAATAATGTTTTATTATGGGGTCGTAGAAAAAATAGTGTATGCAACTCGCATTTAATGGCTATAAGACACTCGTATTCATTACAATACTCGGCTTCGCCTCGTGTTGTAATTTTCTTACTCGTGTCTTAATAGCTATCTTTAAATGCTCATTGCATAATATACTATTTTCATCCCCAAACCCTCTGATTTTTGAAAGTTTCTTTCTGCGGATATGTTCCTTTGGCCAAGGCCTCTGAC
Organism: Amphimallon solstitiale; assembly: GCA_963170755.1. NCBI lineage: Eukaryota > Metazoa > Arthropoda > Insecta > Coleoptera > Scarabaeidae > Amphimallon > Amphimallon solstitiale. The sequence continues at coordinate 314,993 of OY720678.1, forward strand.
TTTTGAACATTTCTCTTTGCGGATATGTTCCTCTGGTTGATAAAAACATAATGTAAAAGTTTTATCGTTGCACAAAAGCTAGTAACGTAAATGTCTTGGGTGTATATCTCGTATTATTAAAAATATTTTTTTCATCCCAAAGGTCTCTGATATATAAACATTCATTTCTGTGGATGTATTACTTTGGTTGATTGAAACCTTCTGTGAAAATTTCATCGTGGCACAAAAGCTAATTACGTAAATATCGGGAGTGTATATGTTATAACGAAAATATTTCTTTTTCAATATTCAAACCCCTAAATTTTTAAGATTTACTGCTTCGAAAAGGATTATGTGGTCATTAGTAACCTATACTGAACATTGCTGTACCAGGCAGTACTTAACAACTGAAGATTCGAAGATAAACACACATAGCTTGAACGATTTGTCGCCATCATTATATAGCGAACCGCACTAAAATTCTTTGCTGCCATTCGTTGCTAACTTCACACCAGTCAACAAGCAATGACTGTGTAATAAAAATAAGTATTAATAAAGGAAATAAAGTAGGATGATTAAACGTTGAGTGTAATATGTTTACTTCTGAAGTAAAATTATTTAAATTTTTATTAAGCAGGCAAGTAAAAAAAAAATATTGTCAATATGAAAGAAACGTGGCTTTATTAATTGTTCTATTTCATACACAGTTTTTCGAAGCGGAATGTAGTACTACCACTGTATTTGCGTAATTTTTTTTTTATAATTTACATAAATGAAGGGCGCATATTTACAGACTTTCAACTTAGACACATTTCATTAGGATTCCAGGGACATTAGTTATCAATTGTGTTTATTTATTCTATAGTGTAATCGTAAGTATCTGTTTCTTCAAATACTTTATGTTAAGAACTTAAAATATTTTATTTTATTTTATTTTAGTATTGTTTCTTGCTCTATATATGAATGTTTTTCTTTATTTTGATGTGTTATTATATTCTTGTAATGTATGTTTTATTTTTTTAACTTTTAATTATATTGTCAATGTATTTTTTTTTACTTACAAATATTGTGAGCATACTGATGCGGAGCTTGCTTTCGGGCGTATACAGTCTCAGCGGCCGAGTTTATTGTCTGCCGGCAAGGGCTACAAGGCTGTGCACCGATGGCGATGCAAGACCTCCTATGTATACGTACGGACGGCAGTGTCTTGCATTTGCGTATATGTTGGGGTCCATAGCTCCTTGAGAGATTCACATATATATATGTTGTATATCTTATGTTCGATGCAGAGCGACCCCGAATTATCGGCGCACACCGAGAATAAATAAATGTGTATTTGAACTGAACTTGAGTTTTATTTATGGTACTTTCAAAATAGGAAGTTTCCTTAATACTTTATGCAGTCGTAATTTGCAAAGTGATTCCTATCGGGATAATTGTACTATATTTGGAAAGTTATGTGTTATTCTGAAAATGAGAAATACGCTTTTGAATAGAAAGGAGATTTACATGTTCGATAGAAGAAACTCAACGTGGAAGAAGTTTAGATACAACACTTCTACACTACTGTGGCGAGTCTATCGGTAAGCCCGATAGTGGGTAGCGATAATATTGCAGTCGAGAATACAGTCAGGTCTGATGTTCTGGAAGGTGACCTACGCCCTGCCGAAATTCAATATGTTTGTAAGAATAAAGAAGTAGATTTTTGTGTAACAAGAAATTACACTGAGAAATTGCCGGCCAAATTAACGAATTAAATCTTATAGTTCAATGCAGTCTTCTTTCAATATCACTCTCGAAGACATTCAAATCGAACATTGTGCGTTAAAATTATATTGAAATACGAAAATGAAATAACAGGCAAAAGCGTTATACTGGTTAATTCTAAAAATTTATTTAAGGAAGAATCTTAAAAAAAAAGTTTCAAAATCTCTATTATTTTAGAGGGAATATTTCATCTTGATTTTGGGGAATGGCAAGCAATGTCAAAACCAAAATCAGAAAAAATTAGAAACTATATTTTAATAAAAAAAGTTGAAATATATGTTAACAATATTTGTATTTTAAATATCGTAAATTTTAGAAACAATAATAATAATTGGGTCATCTACGCAAATTGCGCCCACCCAAAATGTAAACTGTTCAAAATTCAAATTTTATATACATTGAGTGATTCAGTACAACAATGTTGTAAAGTATACAGCAGCTCCTTAGATTTTAATCATTTACAAAATCTTTCTAGTCATTTACGAGGACTTGATAGAGAACTTACACAGAGAATAAAAATCTGAGAAGCCCCTGTCATACATTTCTAGAATAACTAGAAAAATTAACAGAAATATTCTTAGCTGCTACAATTACCAAAAAATGAGGTGTGGCCACCACTTTCTTTTAAAAATTATTTTATACAAAAATTATTCAAAATCCTATTCTAAGTACTTCCAGTATCTTAATAAATCTCTACAGGATACATACTTTGTGAGATATTTGCAAAAAATGCTACTCGCTAAGAGTAAAAGTATTACTTCCGATCCGAATTTAGAAATTTTTTTATGCAAAAGATTTCGAAAAACTTTTTTAATAAAATTCTTCTCAAATTTAATTTTTAGTATATATGAATTCTTTACAAATTTGCAAAATTCGATTTTTTCACTGAAGTAAACTACTACTTCCGGTCTGCCGATTTTACTGAAAATTTAATTATATTCGTAAGTATAAAATTTGGAATTGATACCTATAGTGGTTTCACCGCTATCGTGGTCAAACACACACAGAGACAGACAGACACACACACAGACACACACACAGAGAGAGAGGGATATTTTTTAAAAACCACTTTTTTCGTATCAGTGGACTTCAAAACGTGGACATCTGCAAAAATCTCGGGGTCGAAAATTTTCATCATTACAATACTCCTTATATTACGTATAAGAAAGTAAAAAAGAAGTCCGATACAGTTATCAGAAAAGCCCGCTGTGAAACTTTGCATGCACTAGACAGAAATAAACATAACATTATAGACCTTATTTTGAAGGGGCGGGAATATGAAACCCACCGATATATACAGAAGGTGTCAGAACCGTACGACTTTGAAATTTATATTTAAGAACAAATTGAAATATTTAAATTATTTATAAAAAAAAATGAGAAACAGTTGCCAATTTTATACTTCGATGCTACTGGTAGTATCTTTAGATAAGAGACCCATGTAAAAAAACGGCTTAATACTATTGTGGAATAATAAAATTAATATCAGGGATGGTTGTTCCATTATTTGAGATAGGTGGCTCATTACATGATGCAACAGCAATAGGCATATTTTTAGCAAATTTCAAAAATTTTAGCTGATTCTTTCGGAAATCACTTGCCTCCTTTTTACTTAGTAGTAATTGATTTTAGTTTAGCTTTTATAAACGCCATCACATACTTTTGGAATAGCATGTCCGTAATAGATTATTTAAGTAAAACATACCAGTACTGTTTAACCAAACAACAAGATCTATAAAACATGTATTATTACGTATTTGCTGTTCACATTTTTTAAAAATTAGTTCAACGGACATCGACAAGCATTTCAGTAATATTAAAAGCAAGAAGGTTCTAAAAGAAATTATGGCTATTGCTTTTCATTTAACAAAAATGAAAGATATTAGATACTGGTACGAAAACTTAGCCACTCTCATGCTATGCAAGTATCAATGTGTAAAAGCGTTAGAAAATGTATTATTGCTGTCTACTGAAGAAATGGCCGCACAAGAAAATATTATTTATGACGAAGGTGTTGATAAAGGCGAAATAATAAGTGAGAAAATCTGATTCAAGAAAAGCCCATTTCACATAGGATTTAAAGACATTTTGTCATAATAAGTAGATCATATAAAGAAAGCAAACAAAATATTTCTTTGAATTTCAATTATCAAAACATAATTTTAAAAAAGTACATATCATGTTTGCCTTTGTGGTCAGGGCTGACGTCAACAGAAACGTCTAATCATATAACTCGATATACGTAGTAATGCGTCAGTAGAAAATTAGTACAATATTTTGAAACACACCTTTCTGAAAGAGAAACGTGAGGTTAAACCGTCCCACGTAAATCGTAGTTCACAGAAACATGTTTTGTTTATTTATAAATTTATAAATATAAATTAGGTATGGGTAGTCGCAGTTTGGCAAAGAAAAATTTGAAAATCAAAAGTACAAAGGAAAATGACAATAACGTTGGACTATCTTTAGAGGAAGTGTGGCAGAACAAATACAAACCTACTTTTAATTATTTTCGAGGGATTCAAATTAAGTTTTTAAAAGACAAATTACCATTGCGACACAGCACCGCTCTTTTAAACAAAAACGATCATTTTCCTGCAATTTTAAATAACGGTTTAGTAAATGACATTAATTATTATAACAAAATAAGTTCAAACAATGACAAACATTATGTAATTGCCAAATTTTCTTCTTTAAGAGCAGTTGTTAATGAAATAGACATTGATGAATTTTTAGGGTAGACAGGAATAGTTGGCAGAACGGCTGATAAATGGCTTTCAAATTGGCTAACCGATGTCTGTATGGAAATTATATTACAAAATTTTAACATACAGGAAACGATACTTTTATCTTGTGATGAAGGACCATTTATTGTGTTTGAATCAGAGAAAATACCTGCTTCCAGCAACATCGATGATAATGACGAAATTTAAAAAATAAAATCAAAGCAGTACCAAGATACAATCAAGCCTTGCAGTTCCATTTCTTATATCTCGTAATCATCGGGTAATGGCAGTTGCAAATTTTTCAACGTTAGACTTTAAGTTTTACGAACCTCGGCATGCAACACCAGAAATTTCTGAACAATATAAGGCAAAATTCCTGTCATTCCTAAAAAAATACAATATATATCAGGGAACCTGCTTGAAACTCACAAACTGGACAGTCAAAATGGATAATGATTTCCCACCTCAAAGAGATTCTTATAATTGTGGAGTATTTATTATACAAATACTGCATAGAATAGTGGCAAAACAAAAATTTTTGCCATCGACTCGGAACGAGTACAGACTAGGTCTACTGGAAATGATTATTCATAATTCAGATAGTATGAAAGATGTTTGTCTTTATTGTGGATTGTCCAAGAGAATACAGTTTATTGCGCGTTCATCGTGTCACAGAATATTCTGCATGCACTGCTTTTCTGGTAACATTGTATCTGAACATACTACTCACACTTGTGAATTGTGTCGACAATTCAAAACTATCACAAAATAAAGTCCGCTAAAAGTACGTCTTCCTGTTTACTTTATTATTTAGTTATTATTATTTAAAATTTATCCCATTGTCTTTGGTATTCTTGTGTATTTTATATTGGTGTAAAGGAAATGTGATTATTGTTAACCATTTCTTTTGCTTCTTTGTTCATACACTTAAGTCATTTCTTGGTATATATGTACTAAATAGTGTAAACATGTATAGCAGTCTCGCTTGTAGTATTTACTTACTGTCTATTAGCGAAGACAAGACTCATTCATATTTTAAAGAACAGCGGCATGTACTACTATACATACATACCGAAGTTCCATATTTAATATAGATTAACTTTTATATATCGCATGTCAATTCTTGCTACATGGAACTCATAAATTAATATTCTCTAGTATAGAATCAATTAACTCTTTATTTCATGAAAAGATGGTAATTTATAGGCAAATCATGTTAATGTATATTTTGTATTAAATTAAGATTATACATCAAACAATCACTGTATTTTTCCTTCCTAGCGTCCTTCATGCTCATTATTATTATAACTATTATTTATTAAAATTACTTTCATTGGGATTCTCTCCATTGTTAATATGTATTTTATTATGTATCATATCATTTTAGTTAAAGCATGACTGTCAAACAAGAAAAATAGTTAGCTTATATTTATAATTTTGCTGCCATATTTATAGATTTCTTATATAATTTTTCTTAATAGTATAGCCTAACCTTTAAGACAATAATAAATTTTAATCAATGAAATTTTTTTTTCAATCCTATGGCCTCTGATTTTTGAAACTTTATTTCTGTGGATATGTTCCTTTTGTCGATAGAACCTGCTGTGAGAATTTTATCGTTGCACAAAAGCTGATAACGGAGATGGGGGTGTGTATATGTTATAACAACGAAAATATCTTTTTTCATTCCCAAGGCCTCTGATTTTTGAGAATTTCTTTCTGCGGATATGTTCCTTTAGTTGATAGAAACCTACTGTGAACATTTCATCGTGGCACAAAAGCTAATAACGGAGATATAGGGGGTGTATATGTTATAACAACGAAAATATTTCTTTTCATCCCCAAGGCCTCTGATTTTTAAAAATTTCATTCTGTGGATATGTTCCTTTAGTTGACAGAAACCTACTGTGAGAATTTTACCGCGGTACAAAAGCTAATAACGCAGATGTCGGGGGTGTATATGTTATAACAACGAAAATATTTTTTTTCATCCCTAAGGCCTCTGATTTTTGAAAATTTCTTATTGTGGATATGTTCCTTTTCTCGATGAAAACCTGCTGTCAAAATTTCATCGTGGCACAAAAGCTAATAACGGAGATATCGGGGGTGTATATGTCATAACAACGAAAATATTTTTTCATCCCCAAGGCCTATGATTTTTGAAAATTTCTTTCTGTGGATATGTTCCTTTTGTCGATAGAAACCTACTGTGAAAATTTCATCGTGGCCCAAAAGCTAGTAACGGAGATATCGGGGGTGTATATGTCATAACAACGAAAATATTTTTTTTCAGCCCCAAGGCCTATGATTTTTGAAAATTTCTTTCTGTGGATATGTTCCTTTTGTCGATAGAAACCTGCTGTAAAAATTTCATCGTGGCCCAAAACCTAATAACGGAGATGTCGGGGTGTACATGTTATAACAACGAAAATACTTTTTTTTCATCCCCAAGGCCAATGATTTTTGAAAATTTATTTCTGTGGATATGTTCCTTTTGTCGATAGAAACCTGCTGTGAACATTCCATCGTGGCACAAAAGCTAGTAACGGAGATATTAGGGGTGTATATGTTATAACAATGAAAATATTTTTTTTCATCCCCAAGGCCTCTGCTTTTTGAAAATTTCTTTCTGTAGATACATTCCTTTTGTCGATAGAAACCCGCTGTAAAAATTTCATCGTGGCACAAAACTTAATAACGGACGTGTCGAGGGTGTATACTTATAACAACGAAAATATTTCTTTTTCAATATTTAGACCCCTGATTTCTTTTTTCTGCTTCGAGGAGGATCATGTGGTCATTAGCAACCTTTAGTGAGCATTGCTGCAGCTTACAATACTTTTACAACTGAAGAATCGATGATAAACACACATTGCTCGAACGATTTGCCGCCTCCATGATATAGCGACCCGCACTAAAATTCGTTGCTGGCATTCGTTGCTAACTTCACACAGGTTAATATTCACAGTTCGAATGAAATTTAAGAGTTGACGACTATCAATATGCCACAATTTTTATGTTAAATACTTTACAAAATTCAAGATATAAAATGGAATAATAATATAGAATTTGGTGAACGCTGTACTTATGAGTGTTGATTTATTTTTAATGATGTTTTTTATGTTCTCGAATATTTCTAAATCTGTCACGCAGCCTGTATTAAGATTTTTAATCAGTGGCATATTTGTATATTTATTAATTATGAATTGCCAATAATGTGATCAGAATGATTGCTAAACATTTTGTTTTGCTCGTGTGCCTTCAAGCATTTCCATATAATTGATTGAAAACTAACCATACTTTAAATTTTCTAATGACAATCAAATTTCCTTGTATTATGCGTATACGTCTAGATAGTTGAACATTAATACTCAGAAGAGGCAAAACTAAGATGAATCGGATATTATTTTTTTTCCATTAACGTTTAAGTCCTTCGGTTGTATAAAATTTGTAATTCAGACTGTTTGTGTCAACTTTTACAATTAATGTCCGTTAAACATCAACAATGAAATTCAAGCAAATGTCAGGATTCTTAACTACATTTTTGTTATAATTGTCATTATGAAAGCAGTTCAGACGTCATCACGATAGTTGTCATTGTCCGCTGTGCGACCGACCTCTTTATTCAATATGGACGTTTTGCGTAGACTCTAGTTTAATTTGTCAGTGTTAGAAACGGTAATAGGAAAATGAAGTTGGCGACATAGAGGTTCAGTATTGTTATTTTTGCAAACATTCTTTAACTAGTACTTCATTTTAACAATGTATTACGTACATATGAACGAAGTACAGAAAAATAATTTAAGCATTACTATCTAGTTCTGATTTTTATAAATGCTGATAATAATTAATGATAATTATTATCAGCATATATAAAAATCAGAAAGAACTGGATAGTAATGAAATTATTTTTTCCGAAGAAGTGATGCTATTTTGTAATAAAGTACTTCGCACTTAAGGTAACTGATAATTAGTGAACTACCATATATGATACATTTCTAAATCGCAGAGTCTTTATTATATATAATAATAAATACTAAAAGCGAATTGTCTCGCTCTTTTTAACACGAGCGATTAATTATACAGGGTGTAGCACCTAAGATGCCTTCCGAGGCATCTTAGGTGCTACACGGTCCGCCGTAGCTCCTCTATCATACAATATATCGAAAAAATTCTAAGAGAAAAATTGTCCATAACTACAATCACCATTTCCCTAAAATATTTTTTGTCATCAGTGCCGTGCCGTATTCCAGTGGCGTATCAAACCTATGTTTTTTTAAACGGAACAATGTATACTTTGTGGCTGATTCGAAAAGCCCCCAAAGAGTACTTTTTTTTCTTATATAACGTCATACTCCTAGCTTTAGCGGTTTCGCTGTTATAAAGGTTTTTCTTCGCAGTTAGACCGTACTTCGACATTTTTTTTTGGCAGGAACTAAATTGTACCGGCGTTTCGGTTTCGAATTTAGGGATAGACTAAGACCTCTTCTAACTACTCCTAATTTTTTTCAAGTGATTTAAGGAAAGAAGATAATTTTTGATTGGGCTTTGCAAATAGTCATTTTTATCAAATAGAAACCATATAAAATAATTATTTCGTTGGATAATCGAAATTCCAAGTTTTTCAGTTATTAAAAAAAAACGCATTTCATTACAAAATTAAAAAGAAAAAAAGTTGTTAGGTCAATTTCGCTTTCATGATAAAACAATAGAAGTGTCAATGCAAACGGAAAAAATAACAATAAACTGACAGAAGTATTATTGTTATCTGATAAACGTTGCGAAAATGTCTGGAACTACAACAAAAAATGGTTGACATGTGTTTATTCTTGGAGAATGTTTCAAAAATTGTTTGTTAGCGTCACGAGTGTACTCTGAGAGATATCCTCTCAGAACGTATCCAAATCCACGTGAGTTTACAAAGGTGTTGGATAGATTTACGTCTACTGGTACTGTTCAACGAGCAAAGAGAGTTAGAACGAAGCCAGTTTTGACCGTAGAAAACGAGTTGAAAGTTCTGGAGGCTGCTGTTGAAAATCCTCATATCAGTGTCCGCGAAATTAGTAGGAACACTGACAAGATACATCCATTTGAAATTCACTTTTCAGAGAACCTGGCCCATCTACGGTGGGAACGAAAGTGTCACGTGAGGGGGACCACGGTCCCACGTGCCTAAGGCTATTTTTCACGTCTCCGAAGAGAGAACGAGGGCCCGAAAGGAGTTTTTGAAAATTTTAGTACTTGCAGAAAAAGACTGCATCATAGCATTTTGCCATATGGCCTACATGTAAAATATAAATTATTGACTAGGTTCGATTTTAAAATGGCGGTGGATCGGCACAGATGACAGTGACACCTCAAAGTTCGGATAAGGTTAAGTTAAACGCACAAAAAATTCAATTTCAGGTTATAAATTATCAAAACCGTCAATCAGTCTGAGTTTGCGATTGCCATTTGCCGGGAAACGTCAAAATTGGCGGAAAGGAAATAGCACCAGTCGTGCAATACACCACATACACCACATTCATCGATCGGTTGTCAAGTTTAAATGTCAGAAGGCCGACAAATAAAGAGATTACGATTGAGAAGTGCATTTTTAATTGAAATGTGGTACCTTTCAGATACGTATTAGTGTTATTATTATCAATTGTTACTATTTCTTTTCTATAAAATATATGAACAAAATGCCGACGGATATGATAAAATAAACTTAAAGTGTATTATCGCACGTAAGTACAGTAATAAATATAACGATTTTTCTATATTTTATTAAGATATATTAAATACAAAGACACTCTAATCATTATATATGTCATCGAAATGACAGCTCGCGAGAGAAGTACGGGCTATTTTTTTGCTTAAAACTGGACGCAAAAAAGTCAAGCCAATTTCATACAACGAAGAACTTGAAGCAAAACTAAATAAAGAACCATCTGAGTTTTGCCTTTTGGGCCTGCCAAATTACGTTAGATGCACACGAATTATACAAAACCTAAATTTCAACAGAATGTTGGAAATATATCAGTGTTCAATATATATATTTACAGTCGACATACCATTATCAAATCCTACAAGATATTTAAATACGACCATCTTTGCTGATGATACGGCACTGCTCTCAACATCAAGATGTCCGACGAACGCGGTACAGGAACTCCAAACGCACCTAGACAACACGATAAAATGGTTCAAACAATGGAGGTCAATAATAAACGAAGACAAATCCCAAGCAATAATCTTTCAAAGAAATCGGAAAACAACAGACAACGAAATAACCATCAACAACAACACTATACCATGGAGTAGAGAAATTAAATACCTGGGAATATACCTGGATATAAATCTCAATTATAACACACACATAGCAAAAACGATAACCAAAACCAAACAAACAAGATGTCAACTATGGCCTCTTATAGGCAGAATAAGCCAGCTGAACACGAACAACTAAATTCTACTTTACAAACAAGTATTACGTCCAATATTCACATATGCATGCCCAATATGGGTACATATGTGCAATACCAATATCGAAAAACTACAAATAATACAAAACACCAGTCTTAGAATGATACTAAATGCTCCATGGTATATGAGAAATAATCAAATAATGAATGAAACAAATATCCCCAACCATCATTGACTACATCAAGGAAAGAGCGCTCAGCTTCTATAACCAGATGAAAAACCACTCAAACCAAAATCTTAAAAGAGCACTCGTATATGATGGAAATGAAAACTCCAATCACAAAAGACCTAAAATGGTTCTACTTTAATTCTTAATCAAAATAAAGATAAACAATAGCTAATCAAATTCAACTCCAACATTCCAAGATTCACCGCACTCAGATGAAGAGTAAAAGACTAAATAGTCTAACTCAAAGCCACAATAAAGAAGAAGAAGAAGAAGATGTAGTTATATAAATTTAAGCCATTTTACGAATGGGATCGTTTAATAACATTTCTCATCGATCTTTCTACATACAAATAATAGGGTGAGTTTTCTTTATTTGTCAGATGTGTCCGAAACACTTCGAAATAAAATAAATACATCAAATGAAATTCCCATAAACATTTATGTAATTTTGTTTTTTTTCAGTTACAAAAGTAAGAATTTAAAGTATGCGACTGCGGGTTGGCACCAACTAATCAGAAGTACATTTTCGGTTAAATGGTATTAGGAGCCAGGAAGATTTTCGATTGGGTTTTTCAAAGCATACTATTAAAGCGTAATATGAAAATTAACTAATTCTCTCAATGACCTGTAAGTTTAAAACATGTTTTGTTAAAGTTCATCATTGTTAATTTCATTTGACAATTGGAAAGACAACTTCGTTAAGCACTGTCAGTCTGACATATCGTTCTCACAAGTTTATGTGTGAACGAATACGCTACGACGAACTATTGTCAGGATGACAGGTGGAAAGACAATTTGGTTAAACATCTTGACGTCAGCAGTCTGACTTTTCATTGTCGTATAAGTGTCACGATGACAGTCTGTCAAAAAATTTGAAGCATACACTATTTTTATCGAAAACTTTTCACAAAGCGAGGCATAGTACTACCAATTTTATAGAACAAATAACTTGAAACAACATTTAATTACCGAACCGTCTTGGGTTTTCTTTTTTTTTTCTTTGGCCTATCGACGTTCACCTTGGGCTAGATGTATACAATTGAAACAAAACCTGAATGTCAACAAAATTTTTCTAAATATCAGCGTTCAGTAAATTATATAGTAATGTTGTTCGCTTTGTAGGCAAAGTCTTAATAAATAAATTCATTTGCCACTAATGTCACAATAATATTTAATTTATTTCTAAGAGACATTTTGTTTAATATGCGTCTTCATTCATAAACAAGATCAAACTGAACTGCGGTTGTAATTACTCTACGTTGTCGGTCATTCAGGTACAGTTTCCAATATCGTAGTTATAAAAATTAAAGCAAAGGCGGCGTCCTAATGCAATGATTAATAACATTTAACGTCCACTGAAAGAAATATTATAACCGTTAATATTTACATTTTATTGTATTATCAATTATTATTACTATTGTATCGGTCATTTATCGTATCTTTAATGGCTTGGACACATCTCTGTCATCTTTCTACATACAAATATACATACTGCGTCTTTAATTTACATTTAGAGTAGCGTATGATATCAATATTATTTTGGGAACACTGCTACAGTAATGTTTTTCATTTTGACTACTGTCATAGCTAAGTCAATTTATTGAAAAGTTCCACAGTGTTCTCAAATCAATATTGAAATCGTATGTTATTCTAAAAAAATTAATTGAAGGCACGGTATGTCTACAATGACATTCAATTTGACAATTCATTCTCGCAATAGATCGAACTGTCGCCACGATGACAGTTTGCAAGAAAATTTAACTTTTCATAAAACTTGAGACAAATAGAGATGGAGTAGTACCAAATTTAAAAAACAAAGAAATTTATATATGATACAACAAATCTTGATCATACAACCATCTTAGATTTACCTTTTCGGCCTACTTATATTCAACTTATACTAGGTTCACACGCATTATATCAAACCTGAATGTCAACGAAATGTTCGAAGTAATAAGCTTTCAGTAAATTCTATGGAAATGTTAAACATTTTATGGGAAATGTTTTAATTAATAAATCCATTTGTCTATAATTATAGATGCCACAATAATGTATAATTAATTTCTAGAGATATTTTATTTAATTTGCATCTTCATTCATAAACTAATTAAAAGAAAATTTATAACCGTTAAAATTCAAGTGCCTCTGCGACTGGCAGTGGTCACGTTCCAAAGAGGCACATTTATGGAGAAACTTACAGCGAAGAAGTGGACGCGAAGAGCCAATTCAAACTCGAAGAGTTTCATGGACCACTGTAATAACAAAAAGAGCAAGTATTCTATTAAATTAATGTGACCTAAATAAAAAACAAAAAACTCGTCTTTTACTCGCCGCGCTCGCTTCACTCGCTTGGCTCGTAAATCAGACTCGTTCGATAAAGTATCACTTTACTGACTTGGTACATAAATAACTATTATCGCCAACCGTCAGTAAAGTGATGCGTTACCATAGCGTTTTACGGAGGAAAAAGAAACACTTTGTTGTACTGTACAATAAAGTACTTTACCTGCCGCTAATATCTGTCAGCGTAGCCATGACTGATGACTTTAAAAATAAATCGTTTGTTACTGTCATAAACTGTCATAAGTTATTATATCTTTATTTCTTAAATTAACAATTTTCACGGTTGGCGATAAAATTTTATATGCACCACGTCAGTAAAGTACCTTTACCGAACTCGTCTGTTACTCGCCGCGCTCGCTTGGCTCGTAAATCGGACTCGTTCGGTAAAGTATCACTTTACTGACTTGTTACATAAATAACTATTACGGTTTCTAGCAATTTAAAGTGTATTAGTTCATGCTGCTTTTAAAATCAATACAGAGTGCGCCAAAACTTTAGAAAAATCCGACAATATAAGAAGCATCATAGAATATTGATAACTAAATAGTAGATATAATAAATATGGATTGTACAAAATTCTCAGTAATGGATTTATTCTATTCTTAGAAAATTCTATAGCTAACAAGTATTTTTGCGACCGGTTGTGTTTGCGTTGCCAAAGAGTCACCATTATGAAGAACTTCAAAAAACTGCAAGTGGACGCAAAAAAACGATTGTAACTCAAAGAGATTGTTGGACTTTTAGTAAATATATAATATATTCAAAATAAATATCAAACATGTTTCTGCAAAACGAGCCGAAGTCGGCGTCGGCTAGCCGTGTACCCCATTAAGGAGGTAGTTAGGTCAGGGCCTAGATTATCAGTTTCTCGTTTCGGGAAGACGTTTACTGCTTCATTCTGACTCCATTGACTGAAAATGTTAGGGCATTAAAAATAGAAACATATATATTGTGCTATTATGCAATTATTGTTACAGTTAACAAGGAAATTTTACATCAAATAAATGGACATTTACCTAAAGGACAATTGGTTGCTATAATGGGACCGTCAGGAGCTGGAAAGAGTACTTTATTAAATGTCCTCAGTGGTTATAGCGTGAAAGGAGTAAGTGGTAATATATATGTAAACGGACTTCCAAGAAATTTGAAGGCATTTCGAAAACTATCTTGCTATATAACGCAAGACGACAGACTAGAGCCACTGTTAACTGTTTTAGAAAATATGAATATAGCTGCAGATCTGAAATTGGGAATGGAAATTTCACAACTGGAAAAGAACGCAATAGTACGTATCATTTTAATTCAATAACTACATACTTCATCTATACTTTGTCTGAACATACCGTAGTCGACAAATTTTAATTTCTGATACGAAAGTAGAAAGAGGAAAAGAACACGTCGAAATAAAGTAAAGATAAACATATAGCGAGGCTGTCAAGCACACTCGGCGATCGTTTCATATGAAATGTGAGGTTCCCCCGACTTCGTTACCTCGCCCACCACTGTTGGAGAGCAGGCATCGCTGCATATTATAAGGTCATCTTCAGCATGCGGATAGGTAGCTGTATAGAGTTCTAAATAGAAATTAAAATTTGTCCACTACGGTATATTCTAAACAACATGCAAAATATAGTTATTTAAATTATTTTCTTTATATGTGTATGTATACTTTTGTAAATATTCATAAATTTAAATGCTTATATTAGTAACAACTTTTCAAAGGGTTTACAAAATTAAATAAGCAATCTTTCGGCATTATTCAAAATAATCACATTTTAGCTTCGCGATATAATGATTGCGAATAAAGAATCCTGTTATCGCCGATTACTGAATATGTAGTCTGTCCTATATTTCCTTTACACTACTCTAGGAAAGATATTTACTATTCACTTACCTATAGTCTTGCAAACCAGTTTAGTAGGAAAATAGTAGAATAATAGCGAAGACAATTTCTGACCGCTACCTAGGGACCAAAAACATGAACTTCTTTTTCGCCTGCCTCTAAATCTGCAAAAATCATCCAAATTATGTTTTCCTGCAAAATAATAAGACATATCGATAATTGTCAATTTTATATAAGTCACGTAACTTGAAATTAAGGTTCCCAGAACATATGCGAGCGGTTAGATTAGATTATGAGAATTTAAATGTAGCATGGTTAGATAAATTTAAATTCTCGGACATCGTTTTTCAATAGATAATTTAGAGGTGTTATTTAGTTTAAATGAAAGTAAAAAAAAGGTGTTCTAGAAGATTATTTTATCAAATAAGGTTTATTTTACAGCCAGACAATATTCTTAATGATAATGGAGCTCATAAATTTACCCCGGCATTGTAAACTCTGTTTTTTCCTCATATGTTGTGACGGTTCACTTTAATTGTAATTTTTCAATGTTAACTTTTAAATCGTTTTCTGCTAACGTATTTAAAACCTTTTCTACTGATTCTTTGTGATTCTCTAAATCTTTATTAAATATCAGTATGTCATCCACATAATGAGAAACGTACTCCTCGTGTGGATCTAAAATTTGTTGCATGGCTCTAACCAAAGCGGCTGTCGCTGTTGATAGGCCAAACGGAACGACTCTATACGAATAGACTAATGAATTGAACATAAAGGAACAATACTTCCTTGAGTCCTTGTGTAATGGTACCAGCCAAAAAGAACTCTTCAGATCTATTTTTGTGAACCACCTTGCATCAGTACACCTTGTTAATAAGGTCTCTATACTCTGCGGAGCTTCAAAATTAGGGGAGGTCCTTGAGTTAAGGCCCCTTGCATGAAGACATAAGCGTAATTTTGTTTCTTTCTGATTGCCTGTATTTTTCTTTACTACCACTACTATTGGATTTATAAATGTTGATTCTGTTCTTTCTATAATTTTATTTTTTAACATTTCTTTAATTTCTAATTTGACTTGTTCTCTGTATTTATTGGGGACAGGATAATTTTTGACTTTAAAAGGTTGTGTTTCATCTACTTTAAGCCTGTGTTCATAGCCTTTTGCTAAACCAGGTTTATTATCAAATAACTCTTTATATTTACTGACAAGATTGCTCACATGGCTTATGTATTGTTTATCGCAATTTAAATTCGTACCATCCCTATATTGCGTGAAGTCCTCACTTTGACGATGCTTCACAGGATGTGCACACTTATCGGGTGTAGCTGCAATACATTGAAATTTAGTTTAGTTTCTTTAGGGCCCTGATGATACCGCAAGACAAAATGTAGATTGAGTGTTTAATTATATAATTTTGTGAAACAACACCAAAAGTTTTATTTGTCGTTTACTAATCTATATTTTGACAAAATATTTTACCAAGAGATTTCAATCACTTGGTTTTATTATTCTCTATTTATTCTACTCAGAGGTTTCAGTGGTTTTGAAGACAATTATAATTTATTTAAGTTAGGCAATTTTGGTAAAACTATTTCCTGTTTCTTATCTTTTCAACTTTTCAAATATATTTCATTTAGAACTCCTCAATTAGAACTGTCTCTTTGATTAATATAAATTCGTTAAAATTATTACATTGCTTTAGAGCTACCTATTAGGTAAAGTTAAAATCTATTTGTATAAAAATTTTGTATTTTAGTTTCTTTAAGTTTTATAAAATCGTACATGCGTGATATTATTAGACAATGCCTACAATTGAATTTCGCAAACAGTGTATTGGTTTATAAGTTTTCCTTTTTGGCTCTCACAGATCTAGATATTGTCGGTTACTTCTAGGCATTATTTAGTTCATTACTAAATACTTACTTTTACTTATCGCTATATAAAGTTTTGTAGGGGTAATTTGTCGTTATAATACTTTGCATGACAGTGGGCATACATGATAGAAATGACAAGATGCATTATTTATCAAGGTCTTTGTAGAATGAACACTATAATCATCTTTTATGAACGATTTCAAGGTATTGTCTAGCTGCTTTAATATTTCGTCTATTCCACTGTTATTACCTTCGTGGTAGCTTCTTATTATTTTGTTTAACTCTTTTTCTTTGTTTACCACTTGTGCTTTCTGAAAGCTTTAGAACCATTTTTTATATAATGTTTTACATATTTGTTTATATATACTTTCCTGTGGATAGTAAATAAAGTGTTTGGCTTTGTTACACCCTTCCAAGGAATGAAATTGACAAATTCAAACAAGGGCGCAGACAAATGACGTCGTCGACAAACTAAAATGATTCATCCCTTCGGTACTGATAGAATAAACGTTTGACCAAGCTAAAATATTTGTAACACCGCAAAATTATTCACTAAAGTTTCGGAAAGTTTTGTGCATACGACCTCAGGAATGCCTTACCTATCACTACCCTTGCGTACCGATGATAAAGATGGAGAAGGAAACTACCTCTTGCTCAGTCGTTTTGGTGAGCGTGGATTTACATAGAATCACAGATAAATAAATTTACGGGCGCCATCTCCTTAATGTAATATTCCCCATCCCAAAATGATTCTTGATCCAGGAGAAAAATCAGTTAAAATACCCAAGATAGCATAAGATAAGACAATTTTATTGAGAAACAGTTGTTTTAAATTTCGATTTAGGAAAGTAAAACAAAATAAATTATGAACTAATTTAAATTTATATAGGTTACGAGTGGTTGCTGAATTTTTAAAAAAAAGTTAAATCATGTACAAGGAACAATTAAAATAACACTTACTCGGACACTCTGTATAACATTCAAATATCGCAAACAGTCTAATTGTTTAACATATACTGAAGCTATGATAGCTGAGATCTCCGCTTTACATCGTATTCACAATTATGACAATACAGGTTCACCCTGTATAAATAGAGTAAGAATATAAACCAAAAAAAAATTATTGATATTTTGCAACAGAGGATATAAAATACAAAATGGAGTAAATCCGGCATAAGGCCTTCAATTCGAACTCTAATATTAATTAATTTGAAATATACACCTAACCCTCGTAACTGATCATAAACTACTGCCAAATTGGCGAGTAACCTGCAAGATTCTAAAAATACTTAAATGTCAACTTAAATTAAGAATTTAGAACTACGTTCTTTAGCTCTCAAGATACAAAACATGACAAAAAGGCTTAAATATAACCCAGGCGAATTGACTACGAGATATATTTTGTACGCATGTAAAACGTAGGCCAAAATATGGTTTCGTTTGGAATGGGTTGCGTGCAGATGGTTTAGAAATTACCATACTTAATACATTTATTGCTTTAGTAACATTTTCTATTTCGTTCTCGTTAAACAGTTATCTCTTAGTTCTCTCCGGAACTGCAATTCTAGGTGGTACTTTGTCAGACTCATATTTACCATTCTTAGGGTTTAAAGTGTTTGTACAACATAATACCCCTTTTCCTTTTTACTTTCTTATACGTAGTATTAGGAAGTGTTGTGATGATGAAAATTTTCGATCTAGAGATTATTGTAGATGTCCATGTTTTGATGTCTCCTAATACCAAAAAAGTGGTTTTTAAAGAATCTCTCTCTCTCTCTCTCTCTCGCTCTCTCTCTCTGTGACCACGATAGCGTTCAAACTGCTAAAGCTAACAATTCCAAGTTTTGTATATACAAGAATAATCTCCATCTTGTAGACCGGCAGCAGTTGTTTACTTCAATGAAAAAATTGAATTTTGTCAACCACTAAGTTTAAACAAATTTATAAAGAATTCAAATATACTCAGAATTAAATATGAGAAAAAATTAATAAAAAGATTTTTTGAAATTTTTACCGAATAGGTCGTTTACTCCTTTATCGAAAATCATTTTTTTTGCGAATATTTTGCAAGTCATGCTTTCTAGGCAGGTACATTACTTTTAATTAAAAAATCTTCTTCAAATTTGGACTTGGAGTAACACTCTACTGACAGGTTATATTTTTAATATAAAAGTATTCAAAACAACTTAGAACCACTTTCGTATAATTTGAAACTCCCATACGTATAAGAAAGTGGTGTGGTGTCCACACCTCCTTATTTTAATAGCTTTTTCTTCCCTGGGATTTATGTCCCTTTGTTATTTTGAAGTTGTTTCTTGAGTTGCTTATTTAGTAATCTTTCAGTTTTTCGTTTCTCTTTTTCTAACTCGGTTTCTTTTTTATTTTCTTCATTTCAGCTTGTTTTCTAATCGATAAAGGTAGTACAAAAAATAGCTTTTCCGATTTTCTGTTGTTCTTTCTTTCGGGCGTTTTAGGCCAAATTATAAATCATTGAGCAATGTTGTATTAATACTTCTTCTCTGTTATCTGACGAAGTGCTAGACACCAGCAAGTTATAATTCGCCTTTTCCTCCATTATAACTGGCACATTGGCGATATCAAGCTTCCTTCGTTATTAAGAAATGCAACTGTTTTGGAGATCATCGGCTGATATTCGTCATGGTTTAAATTAGTATCTTTAATAGCATAATTTAATTACAAGTGCCCATTTGATAAGCCTTGAATCTCTTCAACTTGTTTTGGCTTTGGAAATCCTTTCTGTAGATAAAGTGTCCTTCAAGTTTTCGGTGTATATATCCTCTTCATAGAAATGTTTGAAAATTTCAATTTTCTGTGCTCCAACAATATTTTTAAATGTTTTAAAATTAACGACATTTGCATCATGGTTGAAGTTGTCATTGTTATTCCTTCTATTGTTTTTATAGGTGCACTTACTATAGTCAATGGCTGAGGGATTCTAAGGATACCGCCCACAAGCACAAAAACCATGCTGTATTGTTTCTGATTTTAAGTTAGTACTACAATTTTTGGTACTGGTGCAAATTTTTCTTTTGTCAGAATTTTAGTGGGATGTTCCCTCCAGAAATTTAACACAGCCTTTTTCCAACCTTCTTTTAGAGGTTTAAATGCTGCCACATCCGCTGGTTGCATTATTATTGTGCCATTGGGATATAATGGTATTAAAAGTATTTCTAATTTTGAAGAAAGTTCACTGTTTTCATATATCAAATGTGGTATGGCCGTTAACAAACAACAAAATTAGAAACTTTATCTCTTTTCTTAAAATACGGACGAAAAACGTTTCCGGTTTACTCGTGAAACACCTGATTCTTTATCCAAACGTTATCACTGCATCCAATTCCCCATTCATTTGTAACTGGTTTCAAAATATCTGATGGTAATCTCTTGTAAGCATAGATGGCATTTCCGGCAGTTGAGAACGTAAACATGACACTTATGCTATTTTTAGAATGGTGTGCTATGTGATACACATTTATCACCCCTTTTGGAGCAAGGATACAGCCAGAGCAAGTTTCGTCACCGTTGTATACTTTAGTGGGATCTTCTAATATACCTGCTAACTGTTTTTCGGTTAAATAGGTTTCTACGATAGAAATATATCCTTTTCAGATACAACTGAGCTAGGTGCTATTATTCCATCGGATGGTCTTGGTGTAATGTTCTGGTGGCGATTTAGAAATGCTGCATACCATCCTATCCTTGGAAGATTGTTTTTGAATGAATTTTCTCTGGGAGTTGCATTAAGAAAATGTTGTACTGAAGCTTGTACGTACGTCTTCAATTCTGAGCGGGAAATTTTTCTGTGGTAAGCTAAAATCCAGTTTTCTAAGTTCTTTTTCAGAAAACAATCGATGTAAAAGCAACAATCAACCGTATGGCAGAATTTGGAGTAAAAGTGTACGTTATTCGTAATATGTTCGTATGCAACCATTAACAATTGCATATAAATTTAATCTTATTGCGTTGACCTAGCATCCCACGCGGTAAGTGTTACGTGACAAGATAAGCAGCCTTTATCTGGTGTCCATAGCTCATGGAAAGTTCTAGGTGCTATTCCAAAATATTAGAGACAATTTTCTTTTAATGAATCCGTAAAACTACATCTATTTGCCTCGGGTGGGGACAAAATTGCCACACGTGTAACAGATATTATTGAGATCGTTTACGCTAAGAAATTCGCGTATTTGTTCAGCCATTTTGCAAAATGCAATAAAATAATTTCACTAAAATTTATAAGTTCCTGAATACAAACTAGCCACGTAATGTTTTGTAGAGACTGTCAAAACAAAATGTCAGTTTTTGTTCTAGCATTGGCGCCAAGTTGAGAACAAAGAAGGCGTTGTCGACATGGCTGCCTGTTGAAAAAATTAATATATTCAAAAAGTGTGGGATTTAGATTTATTCACTCAATCACTATTGACTTCATTATTTTTCGATCGATTTTCTTCTGGTTGGTGTTATTTCCCTCGTAAGAGTATCAGCATTATTTATATGAAGGGAAACCGGACGCTTCTTAGTCGATTTCTATTTCTCCGTTGCCACAGAATCAGCTTAAAAATTATTGATTTTCAAATCTGGATTACTTTCATCGACATTATTGGAACCGGCTAATCAATTAAAGATTCAATCGTATGCATTTATAATTTCAATGTCTTTCATTTGTTACTAAGAACGACCAAATCGGACACATACAGCACGTGTCAATTTTCATTAGCCATAGGCGATTAATTCATGCAATACGTGACAACATGGCACCCCCTACTTTTCTCTTCAAAGCGAGCGCGCCCGATGACACAAGCTCAAGTTAGCAGTAGCTGTTGGACTATTGACTTGGATGTTTGTACTGCGCTTAGAAATAATATTTACGCCTTGCAAGGATTTTTCTTTTTCCTTTCAGTAAATGCAGAGAATTATTAAGCATGACACAAACAAAAGCGTAATTCTAATAAAATTAAAAATAAGGTAAATAAAAAAGGATTCTGAAAATAATAATAAACAACTAGATCGCGCCGGCCATTTGATGATGACGGATTTTATTGCAGACTATATCTCGGAACGTGTTCGCAGCAAAACATTTAATGTAGAAGTGGCAAGATCGGGGAAAGTCGCTGTGATGTCGATTGTTGCCGGGAGACAGACGTTGCCACGTATTATTTGTATACGTATAAATCGCATGTAAACATTGAATCCCTATAGCTAATGAAAATAGACACATACGGTATATCTCGGAGCTATGGTTTCTAAAGAGAAAAGAAGTCAAAAAAATTAAAAAAATTACAATATCCCAAAAACTGTTCCGTAAAAAAATGTAAACCTTGATTTTCGATATCTGGGGGGGGGGGGAATAGATAAGAAAAGTTGTTATAATAATTTTTTTAGGTCTTGTATCTTGCCCTGTGAAAATGAATTTTAGTTTATTCATTTAATCTTTAGGAATTATTGTTGTTTCTGTTCTTTTGGTGTTGACGTTTATGTGTACATATTTCCGAAAGCATAATTATTATTTTCCTTTTTCTATATTTTGTATTTCAATTTTAGTTCTATTACTAATGGTCTTGCCATCTGTCCGTGGTTGATAGACTTACGTTGTCTATAGTTTTCAAGTTGTCTAGTATTGGTAATGGTCGCTAGATGTCGATTTATTTTTAGTTTTACTTTAGGAATAAATTTTTTAGTTGTTTTTTTTTTAAATTTGTCCCTTGAACTTGTTAGTATGTCCGATTCTTCTATACGTTCTAGTTGTGTTACTTCTAATTTTTTTATATAGTAATTAATAAAATTGAAACTTATCTAAAGTAACAACTGTTCTTTAGTACATCACAAATAAGAATGTCTTAACATTTATACATCTACTATAAATTTTGAGATTTATCCTTTTCCAATGGGGGAGTCGAGTTCTCCTTTTGTGACTTCGTTTTTAAGTTTATAAAATATTTCTTATAGATATAATACATTGAAATACATGTGATTATTACAATAACAACTATACTTTAAGATAGATAAAATTAAAATACTCTTGATTTCGTTTCACTTAATTTATTGGAATATCTCTAACAATATTGTTTCGGTATGTTCTACCATTCTCAAAGAACCAAATTTGTGTGTCTATTTTTTAACTTTATATATTACTTGGGGGTGTGTTTATTGTACCTACTTTGACCATTTTATTACTGTGTCTATTATCGGTGTGTTTATGTAGTCTGTCTGTGTGTTATGTGTAATTTTTTGTGTATAGCTTTTTTAATTTCTAGTAAGTTTTTTTCTTTTCTTTTTCTGTTTGATGTAATGGTCGTAGCTTCTTTGTTGTACTTCCTCTCTGATGGATTGGTCCAGAATATCAAATTCTATTGGGTGGACATGTTGTATTAGTTGTGTATGTATTACTTTTTGGTGGAGTTTGTAATTATTTCTTCTATTGTACCATTTTTGCATTTCTTTATGTTGTAGCTTTTCTGTATTGTTTCTTTTGCTTCTCTTGATTTATTGTGGCAGGTTATTTTCATGTATTTTGGCTTTAGATCTAGTAATATACACTGTTTGTTGAAGCTTAAATGGTTGTTGCATCTGTTTACTTTTAGGAGAGTTTTTCTATACATTGCTGCAAATATGCCTTTCTTGGCTGATAGTATTCCATAGTATTATAGATATAGCTGTCGGTTCTTGGTGAAACATAATTTATGTTTCACCAAGAACCGACAGCTATATCTATAAATAGAATAATAACTATAACTAACACGATATGTGAATTATTAAAATACGGTATATTTCTTAGCTCTAATGGTTTAATTGATTCAGACATTGTTTGAGTATTGTTTAATTCACTAAAATCTAATGTCTTTAATTTCACAAAGTTATTTTGTTCTAAAGTGCTATTTATTTTTTCCAATTCTAATTTGGAAGTTCAAATGTGAGTTCTTCGTGGGTGCTATCTTCTTCTGGAAGTATTGATAGTTTATTCTTATAGGAAATTGATCCATGGAGATGACTGTGGACTGATGTATCTTGTATAGACCATTATCATCGCCTTGTGTTTGAACTGTGACTGGTTCGACTGGAACTATCAGTATTTGATGTCCATTGATTTGTTGAATACTGGTATTATTTAGTTCGACTTTCATTGTTGGGCATGTGTTGGTACCATTACGGAAGAAAATAATCATATCACATATGGATGTGATACAATAGGAACATGAATTTTGAATAATATGGTATCATCATGTAAGACTACTTGAGTCGCAAATAAGTTATAATAGTATATAAAATTATTTGAGTTTGGAATCTGATACGGATTATATATTTTATGTAATTTACTTAACATTTGTTCTAGTTCTTGTCGTTTTAAAATTGATATATGTAATGTATTTAATTTAGCGAATGATTTTTTATTTCTTCTATAAGAGTTTTAATAAAATTTAATTGCATGATTAACCCACCTATAATCGTTATGAGAGATAGAGTTTGTTCAAATATTTTAGTCGATTTAATATAATCTCTTTGAATTTGATTTAATTAATTTGCAAGCTTGTCTTGATTTTCTTTCAATACTTTAAATGCATTATTATATTTGACAGTAATCTCTTGAAGAACATTTGTTTGTTCCTTAATTTTGTTTTGTATCGATTTTTCTGTATTTATGATGTTTTCGATATAATGATTAATTTCATATTTATGGTCTTCGTCTAAAGTTCCGAAGATCCATTTACTTACTTTTCCTACTTTACTCAATTGTTTAGCATATTTAATTTTATTTATAACAATTACATGAAAGTGATTCAATTTTTCTTTTAAACTGTTTTCAAGAGAATTTAATTCTTTATTCATGTTATTTATTAATTCAGCGGGATGTGTCATATTTATGTGATATTTAAATGTATGTCTAGAGGTGATTAATTTTACTTTACCTATTTGTCCAGGTAGTATAGGATTTCGTACTTCTTTGATTTGAATAACACTTTCAAATTTATTCAGAAGGGACAATGTTAGAATTATTGGAATGATTATCTTCATTTTCTTTATCTGAAACATGTTGCGGTTTTAATGTTTTAATATGATATTTTTTGTTTTCTAAAATTATTTTTTGTTGTTCAGGTGATATTTCGTATGTGTCTAATTTTTTTATATATTAATGCGGATTTATTAGGCTTTTTACTCGCGTCGAGTTTTGTTTTTTGGTAGATTGGTTTACCTTGATCAAATGTGGGCATTGTTTTACCTGTGTTACGTTTTTGTTTGTTTTTGTATTAAATTTTTTGTGAATTTCTTTTGATAAGGTTTTTAAAGTTTCTGCATGATCATTTATATAATGAGTTACAATTTCGTTCTCGTTCATTTCAAATGGGGTTTTAAATTTAGATCAACCTTTAATATTTGAAAGGGCGTGTAATTTGTGGAAGAATGAATACTCTTATTATAAGATAACAATGTATAATTTATTAAATTTGAAATAAGTACTTTTCACTGTAAAAAGGAATCTTGTAAATTTACAATGATAATCGCGGGCAACTTTGTTACCCGCGATTATCACGGTAAAATTACCATCCCATGTAATATTAAAAATGGCTATAATATTACAAAATTTACATGTAAAGTTAAGATACAAGTTTTCAAAGTTACAAATATTACTTGTATTGTTACAAAATCACACTGTATTGTTACAAACCTAGTTTGTAACAATACAGTGTTGAAACGTAAAGATAGTAATATTAAAAGTATAATTACATATTGCAATGGTATTTTTACAAGTAATACTTGTAACTTTGTAGCCACGTATCTTAACTTTACATGCAAATTTTGTAATATTATAGTCATTTTTAATATTACATGGACAGGTAATTTTACCGTGATAATCGCGGGTAATAAAGTTGCCCGCGATTATCATTGTAAATTTACAAGACTCCTTTCTACAGTAGGTGTTGGTTAAAAACAAAAGCAAGAAAAGCTAAAAAAATTTATTATAAGTATTTGCAATTTTTTCTTTCAGCAGATGATATAAATGTATATATGTGTATATTTCATTGCAATAAAGGAAATATTTTCACATATTGCGTAAATGATTTATTAAGGATAGTATCTTTCCGGACCTTTTGTTTTTGTTTCGGGATCCTTTGTCTGGATGAATTTTCATAAAATATTTCTGAATAAACTCCATTACGCCCGAACATCTTTTGGGATACACCAAATTAAAATTATAGTAATATGTAAATGTGATTTTAATTGCTGTCATCAAGCCTTCTGTTATTGTTGTTTCTTCTTTTTCTATGTATAATGTATAATTTTCTGTATCTGCAATGTAGAAAAAAAATTAGTCATAACTTGTTAGTTTGGATACTATTATTATTATTATATACCTTTTAAATAGACTATACATGGCGCTGTTGTGGGTACGTCATTAGTTTTGAAATTTTCCCCCTGGAAAACATTAAATTCGTTAATAATAATTACTACTCAAAATAATATTGTTCTTTACCTTCCCAGCTTCCGTAATCAAAATACTCAAATCATCTCCTAAGAATGTGGCTACTGTTTTCAACGACATCATCATCTTGTTTCTTAAGCCTTCAGGTAAATTTTGAATATATTTTTTCTTAATTGCAAATTGAAGAATTTTGTCAATTTTCGACAAAAACATGCTCTCTAAATCATCTACACTCTTTCCCATTAATTTTTTGAAGTGTCAGAAAGTACCTTCCTGCAAAAATAGTACAGGCTATTCCTTCTTAATGCTGTTAACACTATCGGATATGTTTATAAAATGCCTCTGCAGAGCATAAGTGTCCTCCAATAATTAATTGAATTGTGTCTAGTGTAAATTCCACAGCATTGTTTAGTAAAGTTTTCTTTTCTTGGAGCATATCCACATCATCTTTTGACAGATGCGGTTCCCAGTCAGAACATCCTAAGGCATAAGAAATAGTTCTTAATGTAAAAAAATAAAATACATCACACTTACCAGATGTACGGTTTATTTGCAGCTTGACCTGTTTCGGCGAAGTGGATTCTCTGAGAGCATTCGATGGCTTTTTAAACGGTCTATTTAGGTACGCATTTCTGTCACACAGTTTTTGAAATAAAGTGTGAGAACCGTCACCAATAGTCACATTATCGTCATCTACATCCTTAAACATGAGAGGGTATTTCGATATAACTTTCACTGCGATCATCTTGAATACAAAGGATGGCACATGTGGTTTGATTTCTCTGACTGCATCCACGATTACCTTTGCAACACTATCTAGTGAACATTTCATACGGTTGCCTTTTTCACAGTCTCTAATTACTTTGTTTGATAACCTTTGCCAAGGAACTTCAAATTCATCCCAATATTCTCTATCTATAATACTCGTATTAACTGGATTTGTTGTTTCAAAAATATCTGATAGTGTTTCATCCTGTACTGTAACCGTCGATGTACTCAATGAATTTAGATCTGCTTTTTGATTCCAAGCTTCATTTTTTGTTAGTAACAGTAATGGCTCTTTATTTAGTAGCCTCAACGTATCATCGTCGTCTATGACAGTTCCATCACTCTCTAGCACCAATTTGCTTCCATCAATCTGCATCTTCTCGGATGCTAAACAAAGAAGAGAAAAAACTGAAGAAGTGCAATTGTTAACACGCAATTGTACTATACGAACCTTTTAATACAAGTTTTTCGTATAATGCCTCTGAATCTGTCTCTTCGATGGTAACAAAAAACTTTATCTCTCTTCGACAGTCCCATATTTTAAATAACAGTTTCATTTTAGTTGAGAAATAAAAAAAGTATACATTCGCAAGCTATGACCAGAAACTAAATTTCGAAATATTTAAAAAATATATATATATATATATATATATATTATAAATGGAATACAATACGTCTAATATGCATGATAAATAACACTATTTGTTCAGTATTATATATTTTCATTTTAAGCTCCTTACATTACTTTATACATATATTACGTTTAAATGCATTAAATATTGAAATGTATATAGTTTTCAAAATAAAAAGAGAACTGAAAATTTATAAAAAGCAAGATAACGTAAATAATTATAATAGCTCCATTGGAGAAGATTTGAAATAAAAAAGAGACATTGTTTCAGTTTTAAGCACCATTAACGGTCATGAGGATTTAACAACGAATATGGTATACATAAATCATCTCTTGTGTGTACTTATTATCTTCAATAAATAGTCCTAGACTACTGTCTGCAATTATTCGACACTTTTTCCCTACAAAATATACGGAAGAATAAGATTCGTCAATAAGTATGAATTCAATTTCACAAAGAAGAAAGTGGTCAAAATCATCTTTTCCATAGCAAATACACATACCTCGTTTATATATCACCTCTTTATGTAACACTTTTGTTGTAATAAATTTTATGTTATGCTCTTCAATATTGCTATTGCTAATAATTGTCGCAATATGTGGATAGTGTGTATTGTCGAAGATTTTAACATCGTCAGCTTGAACTTTACAGTCAAATGCACAATCATTCATCAAAATAAGCGCTTGCAGTAATTGGTGCCTTTCAGAAAGAGATTTTAAAATATTTTTGAAGTTAGTGCTATGTTTTAAAATATTTTTAAAAAATTTGTGTTTGCTTTCGAAGCGCAATGTCCACAGGTACCGAAGAGGTCCAAATTTCATAATTAGGTCTGGGTAGTGCAATATGTAATGATGTTTTGGCCTTAATTTTATATTTGGAAAATTATCCTGACGAGCTTTCATATAATCATATAGTAACGTGCGCAAATAAGCTACTTGCCCAAGTGATATCGAGAATGCACAAACAATATTACATATTTTTCGCAATATTAACAGCATTTTCCAGACTGTATCTTCCGCATTAATAATATCAAATAAAGCAAATGGTAAAACTTGCAAAATTCTCCAATTTTCAGTTGCGTTTCCAGTCAATATATTGCTTTTGTTTAAAATAGGAACCTTCTCATGGGCTTCCTCTTCAATGAATTTAAGATCCTGTAGTCGAATGTTGAGAGTATTATAATCAATAAATTTATTATTTACAAAATAGTTAATCATAATCATAATATCATATTGGACTATTCCTTCGAACAAGTCATGGGCAATGCATGGTGGCAATCCCGGATTACAAACATGAAAATAGTTTAAATTATTTAGAACAGAGTTGCTTTTAATCCCTCTAGACGGTGTATTATTATTTTCTAAAACCAGGTTTACATCATAATTATAAGTTTGTTTAGTTCTACTTTCTATCGGTTTAACAACACCGTTATTCAAATCAATTGTTTTAAGGTGACAATACCTGCAACAGTATTTGGCCGTAGAAAAATTTTCCAAAAAGCCACCAATTTGGTGACTGCCGAGATTATCTCCTCCTACTGCTATTACAGAACCTTTAATAATTGTATTTTCACCCATAGTAATGCCCTCTGTCTGTAAATGGCGAATATCCTTTACAATAGGCTCAAAAAATTTAGAAAACCCATACTGATTTATATATTTCTCTAAGCCAATAGCAACCAATTGAATGTGGTCTACTTTAGATCTCAAGAAACCGGGTATGTTTCCTAATGACATATATACTGCCACTAATTTATGAATTTTGCGAGACGAACCTAATGGATTGCAGGTTTCAAATGCGTCCTGGTATAATAATAAGCGTAACGCTTGATGATTATCTTGGAAAAAAAAATTTGTTTTAAAAATTTCGCCATCAGTATAATCATTGTATACGTTTTCTATAAAATTTGGAGAGGTTGTTGAACAATAAGCATGTACATGACTATTTTTTAATAACGCTTTAATTGTATCTATGATTGGAATGTACACCATTTTTGGCCCGTTATGTGATTCATCAAATTGTAAAAAAATTGGCGATATATACTGCAAAGAATTTCTGTAGTATGTATTCCTAGAGAACACTGATCGCAACACTCCTTCGCCAATATTATGATATCTGTGAAAGAGATCATTATTATAAATAATTTCTCTTGAAATAGTTGGATAAGTTTCAACAATTTTTTCGTATAAAAATGCGTTAGATATTTTACATAATTCTAAAAAATTAGTAATAAAACACTGTAATGCAAAATTGGAAACAAAATGTTTTGTTTGTAATTTTAAGTACGTTGTGGCGAGTAAATTTAAATAGTTACTTTTTATATCACCCTTGGTCAAACGATAGTTTTGGTAATTATCGCCACTATCACAAAAGATTTGATCATCGGTGTTAGTTATTATTTCGCAATTTTTACTAGTGGCACAAACTTGAGAATCTTGCGTAAATGTAGGATGGTTTCGATAGATATGAAATTTTATTTGAATAACAGTTTTAAACGTCTTTTGATTGCTTTTGCAACGTGCATGGGGGCACCTGATAGCAATACCACTTTTGATATGTTCACTTAAATGAACTATTAAGCACTTATTGTTGTTTGTTTTAAATTTACAAACATCAACAGTACACAAGTATGTATTATACACCATATGTTGATGTTTCTTGTAGGAGTGGTTTCGAAATAAATGTAACCTAAAGTTTGTGTATCGTGCAAACACCATCATGCATCCGTTAAAAGCACATTTAAATTGTGCGTTTAGAGAAATTCTATGAATACTTTGATGCAAGTTATATAAGTTAACAGAAAATGAGCTATAATCACACATTAAACATTTGTATTCCATCATTGTATATATAGCTTAGCCTAATAGATGATGGAAACTAAAACTTGAAATATATACTTCTACGAGTTATTATTATACTCTGTATACCGAAGAAATGCTCACACAAAGGCGTCTAAAACAGAGATTAAATATAAGCAATCAACTAATTTTAATTTTCTATACATTTCTTGAAATTACATGATTAATGTTCAGTTTCGAGTTTACATATAGGTATATAAAAATTTTAAACAAAAATTAACATTACTTATTAAAATACATATATACCTACTTACTACATACATAAATATCGTTGGCAACAAAATCAAGCCAATCAAAAGTATGCTGCCGTTCTAACAGAATTTAACTTATATGAATCACAAAAAAAAAAATCAAAGGACGTAATTTTATATTTTAGCACAGTAATACTAATACATACATAACTTGTATTAAATGCCCAAAAAACGTTGACTCTGTTACACTTTAAATTGCGTCTAACAACGACCACAATCGAGCAAGTTACTTTAAGAAACTGAGTTAAGCCTGGACTAAATCGTATTCTTCCTCATATTATTTACCACAAACCTATAGAATTTGTAAAGTTTGGCGCCAACATTTACTTATACAGCAAAAAGTGTCTAACGTCGAATATAAAAACTGCCTGGCCTGTCTGGGAATGTATGACATACATATACATATAGGTGCATGTAAATATTTCCAGAAAGAAAAGCCCTATTTCATGAAACCGAATCATGTTATTGACAAATAAATACATACCTCTGAATATAAACATATATTCATATATATATATATTATCTAATTAGTCCTTATTATATACATATACGTATGTACATACATATACTAAACATATACTACTTATGTGTATGAATAAGTAACACAAAATGTGTAATTGTAGAGGAATTTTAATATTTATTATAAGAACAGTTTGTAATAATTTTATTGTTAAACAAGTTTTAATAGTATTAATGATTTTTAGGAAATACTGCCTATATTATCAAATACTTAAAACACGTAAATGAATGCATTTTTTTTAACATGTGAAGCGGATATATAATATATATAAAATATAACCATTGCTGATACATATTTGCTTTGTACAAGTACTAAATAACAGGTAAACTTAGTATTTTGTTCTGTATTGTAGCAAGTATTTTGACAACATTGCATTAGCATTTGTATAACTACGGCAATGAACTTGTAACTTTACTATATTATACCATATTTACAGTAAGTGATAGTAATTTTACTCCCAATTTCATGCCAAGTCTCAGATTGGTTTGTATTCTTACAAATATACTGGTATATTGCAGAGAATGTCGTTGTAATTTTACAAAATTTTACTTTTTACATCGATTTTCAAGTAATTTTACATAATTTTTCATGTAAATATACACCCATTTTTTATAGTGTTGCTTTCTGATTTTTTAATTTACGTAGGCTTTCATTTAAAGTGGAATGATATCTTTCTACGGGACTATTGCTATTTGGATTCTCATCGTTATCATTCGTGTTTATATTAGGTGAGTTGAGATTCATATTTTGCAAAACTTTAACTTTTTGTTTGTCTGTTATAGTTTCGGGGGTTTCATTGTGTTCGTATAATGACTATAATTTAACGTTATCGGGAATTGGATCTGTTCGGTCGATATCATTTATTAGGGATATTGTATCGCAATTTTCTTCTATTGGATTAATTTCAACTTGAGATAATTTTGTATTTGTTTGTTTACCTGGTTCTTATGAATATAAAGAGTATCTATATGATTTAATATGTACGGGAGTTTTATCTGTTGTTTTCATTTTATGTTTAACTTTATTTGTAAACGTTAATTTATTTTTGCTTTCGTGAAATAATTCCGAAAATTCGAAAATTCCTTTTGCTAATTGAGATTTCTCTTCATTATTCAAATGATCCGTTCTTAAATTGTTTATGGAAAGTTCTGATGTTCCTAAGTGATTACTACAGTTTATTTCGGATTGAAACTGCTCTATATTGAAGCATTCAAATTCGTTTTCCTTGAAATTAGTAACGTACGGTATTAACATATCTTCTCCGATACAGATTTTTGTGAAGTTAATAATTTATTATTTAATTCTACTATCGTTTGATTATTTTTTTTTTAACATTCCTGGTGAAATAGTGACATTGTGGTTCATAGTTTCTAATTCGGGAATTATGATTTTGCAATCTGGTAATTCGGTATTTATTTTTGTTAAAATTGAACTTTGAGGTGGTATTTCTAATACTTGTGTATTAAATTCGCTTCGATAATATACTGGTATTTTTATTTTATCGTTAAACATTTTTTTATGTTCTAGATGGAAGTTTAATTTTAGTCTTCTTAAAGCTCTTACGCCAATAATACCATGAAAATACTCATGAAAGGGAAATAGAACAAATTCTATATGTCCTTTTAAAGGAAAAAATTCATTGAAATAAGATATTTTTGCTTTGGAGTCTGCTTTTCGGGATCCTGCACAGGTTTGTATAGGTGTAATAGATTTGAATATTGTGTCGGGATAATATTTTTCTACAATCGAGGGTGTCATAATAGAAGGGTGACATCTAATGTCGAATAATAATTTAATAGGTAGATTCTTAATTTGTATATATGGCAAGGAATTGGTAATTATATTATTTAAATCTATTCCTTTTCGTTTGGTTGAAACTGGTACCCGAAAATTTTCAATATCCTCTTCTGGTGTTTTCATTTGTTCATTACTTGCATGATATTCCATTTGTTCGGCTGTAGAATTATAATAAATTGAAGGAATCGGGTAAGATTGATTTTCATCGATACAATTAGGGAATTCGTCTGCCTCGTACTTTTCCTAGAATTCTGCGTCGTCACTGATCTCGTAGTTGGGATCATATTCGATATAGGGGTTTATTTCTTGATTAAATAATTCTTCAACGACCATAGGTTGTTGAGGAGCATACTTTTGAAACGGTCTGTTTTGCTGGGAAAAATTTTTCGTTTGTCTACTAGGCAGAGAACTTGTGATAGACATTGGCTCTGGTTTATTAAGAAGAATTTTTCCTTGTGGTTTACATACATTTTGGGGCTTTCCGAACACTTTTTGATTTGTAGTGAATTCTGTTTTACAGGCCTAGTTTGTATGTTAATGGGCCCTGTAGGAAATTTGGATATATTACTATGTGATTGTTCTTGAGAGAACTTTAGTCTCTGTATTTGCTGTGATGGAAAATTTGAATAATAATTTGGTTGATAAGAAGTTGGTCTAACGAAATTTTGTGGGTAGTATTTATTCGGAGTGTGAATATATGATGTTGACGGCATGTTTTTTATAATTTTTGGTCTTGGATTATTTATGAATGATTTGTTTATTTGGGGTTTATGCATTTACATTAGCTTGACTTTGTAAATTATTAAGTCTCCGTGTAGCGTAATATTGTCTATGCACAATTCGACAAGCTGCAGTGAAATGTTCAGGTTGTTCTAATTGTAAAAGATATGTAAAAATTCCGTCTGTATTTAGCATTACTAAATCTATCGCGTCATTTTCTGAATGCTCGATTAAATAATGTTCGCACAGTTGACCATAGTTGGCGCTTAGAAAACTGCTGACATCAGGCGGCAAGATCTTGATTCTAGATCTAGAAATAAGGTGCTTCTTCATCAGACTATGTGACATATTTTTCAAAAGAACTCTTCGGTATTTCAAAGCTTTTGATGGATACGCATATTTGAATAACATTTCTTCGTTTATACCGCCAATGTTCATCAAGCTGCAGAATACAAATAAAGGCTAAATGGAGTAAGCGGGGTACATTTTGTCAAGGGGGCTTTTGTGGAATTATAAGTTAAGATAATCTGACGTTTTCGGCTGTCGGGATCAATCACATCATCATGTAATGTGGATAAGAAACTTACGTCCTTATTTTGAGGTATATAAGGAACGAGTGTTTTGTCTTTATGAAATCCAAATGCTGAAGACTCTGTTTTTCTTTTTTTTTGTTGTTGTGGCCTGAGCTCGTGCAGAATTTTAGCTTTATTTTTCTTCAGTGTACCCAGAATCGTGATCTTTTGGCAAACAATTTGTCAGCTAACGGTATGCTTGTATACCAATTGTCAACAGTCAAATTTCTGCTCGACTTTTCTATAAGAGCTACAAGACGCTTCACAATGTCTGATTGACTGTTTTAAAGAGCAAATGGTTCCTCCGGTTGCTTTCCGCAATATATTTTGAGAGTAGAAGTATAAAAACATTTGGGATCGCATAAAGCAATCATTTTTATGCCGCATTTTGCAGGTTTACTGGGAATGTATTGTATAAAACCACAACGCCTTCGAAAAGGATGCAACATTTTTTCAATTGTTGTATATTCTGTCAAGTTAAAGGACGATTTACAATTACGCACAAAAATTCCAAAAAGAATCTCTAATTGCTGCAGCTTGTCAAATTTTCTTTTTTCAGCTCTTGTTGTTTTATCTCTTGCAATTTCAATTCCAGACCCGTCATTTGCAAAGATTTTTTTTGCATTAGGCGATGGCACTTTTCTATACCTAACAAATACAACAAATTCAAGTAAGCAAACAACTCTTCTGGGCCAATGTTTTTACAATCGCGTTCTCTAGAATATTCTAGTTTTCAGAAGATCAATGTACATGTTGGTGTACTGTCGATCATAGCAACGTTTACACTCTTGACGAAAGCATCTTTCTCATCAACAATAGCTCGAACACGTTGCGTAATGCCGACAGTTTCTTTGCAAATATTGACTTGACTCTTTGTCCCCTTTGTTGTTTTAATTTTATGTATGAAATATCTTCAGAAGCATCTTCTTCTGGTTCTAAATCTATCAACGAGTACACTTGTTCTGAATCACTGCTTTCGATATTTTCAACAATTTCTTCTCCTGAAAATTCACTGTCACTAGAAGACGCCAAATTTTCATGAGCATCGTCGGGCTCATCAAAAAAATTTTTGCTAGAGTTTCTTGTGCCTTTTGCGATAACGGTCTTTTCCACATAATTGTAGTACAAGATTCTAGAACAAAAATATAATGCAGTCGTACAATAAACGATGAAACATTTAGTTACATGGGCAAGCGCGTTGCTGACACTCTGGACAAACTAACCTAAGAATACAAGCGACCTCACATAGGTCAACTAAGAAGTAAAAGGTAAGCGGTTTAGTAAATTTGTCGTAAATTTTA
This sequence comes from Amphimallon solstitiale, assembly GCA_963170755.1. NCBI lineage: Eukaryota > Metazoa > Arthropoda > Insecta > Coleoptera > Scarabaeidae > Amphimallon > Amphimallon solstitiale. Next base: position 351,018 of record OY720678.1, read on the forward strand.
CGACAGCGCGCGCACTGAAATGTTAAACAAATTTGCCTTTTTTAGTGAAATATAGATGTAATAGTTTATAAGCTTGCATTTAGAATTTATGTATGTATATGTTCCTCGTACTGATATCTTCTATGTATCTAGATTGAAGAAATACTGGATAACTTAGGATTGAGAGAAGTGACGAATACTAGAACTTCACGATTGTCTGGTGGTCAAAAGAAGAGATTATCTATTGCACTAGAACTGATAAACAATCCACTTATAATGTTCCTTGATGAACCGACAACGTAAGTGTTAATATTATAAAGTTACATAAAGGTTTATTCGTAAGATAATGAAAACTTCGGATTTAAGGTTTAAAAGGGCGAATCACAATTAAATAAATTTCAGTAGGGTCAAGAAAGGACAAAACACTCTTCGATTTTTCGGGTGATATAATCGTTTCTTTATATTTGTTATTTTGCTAAATGTGTACAAAGTTTTGAAAAGGTCGTTAGAACTACCTCAGTGATTACATGATTACGATTACATAATATGATATTGTAACTATGCATTATTTATTTTTGCACGTTAGTAAGCATGGTATTTAAAATTGTTATTGAATTTTCACTGTTTACAGGAAAACTTATTGGCAGTACAAATGCTATTTTAGTTGCTCCTGAGAAAACCAAGACATGACCCCTTTGCTGACATAATTGTTGGAGTTCTCAGAGGTATTTTCTAGGTTCTACCGGGCGCCTGCGAAATAAACTGCGATTTAGCTTGTAGCAGTTTATTTCTCAAAAATAATCGACATATGTGATGTTCAATGATTAAAACCCCAATATTAACTTTGGTAATAACAGCTAATGATTCTATCAACATGTGGAATTTTAATCAAAATATTAATGCTTTTGGCAATGAACTAAAACGTTTTTTTCTTTTTATATGATTCTTCCCGCTCATTTAAAATTATTTTATTCTTTCGAAATTTTCAATCTTGAATTGTCATGTTTCGTAGTTGTTGTTTTTTAGTTCACTTCATTTTTATCAATACCACTTTGATTATGTAAATTATCTATGCCTTATACAATCTCCTACAAGATTACTCTACTTTCTAAGTTCATTTTCGACTGGATCCGAGTGCAAGAATTCTCTGTTATCAACATCGTTGTTTCAGAGTTTGATGGTACCCTATATTCTGCTGTTGACCTGCAAATTTATTAACACTGAATAAATGTGCGGTAGTTACATATACCACAAGAAACAGGCGATTGATATTCCCCTACATATTAAATCAAACTCCTATTCCCAGATAAACACAAATCAGAGATTCTATTAAGTGAGTTAGCAGACTCAGTCTTGGTGGAACATTTTATTAATAACTATTTTAAATAAAAATAAAACTCTTGAAAACTTTCCACAATTTTTATTTAGTCTTTGCGACATATGTTTTGGTATTCTTCATAACAGTCTCGAGCTGAACTAACAGGTCAATTTGTGAACTACATCCTATAGAATTCGACGCAATAGACCGGGACATCAGGGAAGAGGTAAAAGAAAGAAGTTATAAGCACTACACAACCCAGAAGAAGAAAAGAGATGAACTAAAACATCGTAAGTCTTCTCTTGTTATTACAAGCATAGCACAAACAATCAATAACACAAACTCTCTCCAAGAATAGTTAATCTAATTCAAACCACATGAAATCAAACTACTAGAATTAAGCCTTAAATTCTCTCCTAAACAAGATAATCAAAAAGAAATAGACATTTTAATAGTAGATCTAGAACTAGTATTAAATTCAAAAAAGGACATTAACTTAGAAGTAGAACAAATAATAAAGATCATAAAAGCACCAGTCAAAAAACAGAACCTATGAATAAGACCGCACTAAATGAACAAAAGACCATCAATTCAATAAAAAATAAATTAAAAACAAAGGCAATACTATTACAATAACCAAAAGAGATGATTACATAGAAAAAATAAACAATCTGCTTGTCACATCTTGGAAAACAACCCTATTTGGCCTATAGTTTCATACATTAATGCACCCACATACAAACTTTGTAAATATTTCAGCAAAGAACTACCACAATTAATTAATTTTAAATCTGAGAAAGCCATTAGAAACAGCACAGAATTAGTCAAACAATTAGACGATATTGAAATCAATAGCTCTACAAAACTAATTTCTTTTGACATAAAAAACTTATTCACATCAATTCCAATAAATGAAATAAAAGAAATCTTAGAAAACCTTATTAATAACAGCCATTTAGAAGATAAAGGAAAAACACACACTCTGGAAATTCTTAATTTATGCATAAAACAATACTACTTTAAATTAAATGACAAAGTCTATACACAAATAAATGGTTTACCGATGGGGAGTCCAGTAAGCCCGTTTCTAGCTGAAATATTCATGGCAGACTATGAAGAAAAGCTGTTTAAAAGTAATAATAAATACATCAAACAAATAAAACATTAGGTCAGGTATGTAGATGACATTTTCTGTATTTGGTCAGGTACCGAAAGACAGGCACGCGACTTCCTAACTTATCTAAACACTATTCACGAAAAGATCCAATTCACTATAGAAATAGAAAAAGAAACAAAATTAAACTTTCTAGATTTAACTATCAAAAGAGACAATAAAAAGTTAAAATTCAGCATATACAGAAAACCTACATATACCGATAAGATCATACCAGCTAATTCAAAACAATCTTGGCGCACAAAAACAGCAGCTCTACATAGTTTCGCTTACAGACTAATTAACATACCACTGAGTGAAGAAGATTTCAACTCAGAATTACGCATAATTAAAACAATAGCTAGAAATAATGGATTTAAAGAGAAAATAGTATACGACATTATTAAACATAAACAAAGAGAAAAACTCAAAATACACAAATGGCACATTATACAATACATTCCACATATTAATTATAAAATTAACAGAATATTTGAGAAAATAGGAATCAAAAGAATCAACATAATTAAAAACAATTTAGGTGCTAAGTTAGTCAATAACAAGGAAACAACTAAGCTTACCGACAAATAAGGTATATACAAAATTAGTTGCACAGACTGTAAAGCTATCTATATCGGACAAAGTGGCAGAAAAATCGAAACTAGATTAAAAGAACATAAAAGATCAATAGTTACATAATATTAGAAATACAGGCCTTGTCGAACATTGTATAGATAATCTCCATTTTCCCGATATAGATAGTTGTAAACTTATGCATAATGTAAACAAAGGACCGAAATTCAATTTGTTAGAAATATTAGAAATTAAAAAAAAATTCAAAGAAAAGAGAAAGTAACGAACACACAGAGAGATTTTACAAACACACACACACCCATAATATACACTTATGTACAAAGAGGCAATAAATACAACGTCATATATAACACCCTACACACAAATTGACCTGTTAGTTCAGCTCGAGAATGGTATGAAACATACCGAAACATAATGTCGCAAAGACTAAATAAAAATTGTGGAAAGTTTTCAAGAGTTTTATTTTTATTTTTATTTAAAATAGTTACAAATAAGAGATCTTGGAGTGTTATTTGATCAACGTTTGCAATTTTCTGATAATATATGTTCGATAAGCAACTCCGTCTCACGTGCACTCAGCTTCGTTGTCAGGTCGTGCTGAGAGTTCATGAATCCGTATACATTGAAAACACTGTTTTATTCACTGGTGCGACCCAGACTAGAGTACGCTTCTGCAATCTGTTACGTTTACAAAAACCTACTAATTGAGAGAGTACAGAAGTACCTTTCGTACAAGGCTCGCGGCACGTGTCTTCGTTGAGGTGTTGATTATGAGAGTCTACTATTGGAACAGGACGTTTCTTTCCTCTTGGAACGTAGAGAAATCGCAAGTGCCAATTTTCTGGCTGGGCTTGTTAGTAATATAATTGATGCCCCCAATCAACTCTCCGCTGTAGATTTTTTGGTTTCTAGATACAGTACGCGTTTGAGTGATACTTTTGTGGTGGCTCGAGCTAGGTCAAATATTTGTGCTAAGGCGCCTATCACTTATATGGCTAGGAACGCCAACCAACTATGCCCTGATTCTTTTCATTTACCTTTTTAACGAAAACCTCACGCTGACAACAAATAGATATGTATCTCGATTCAACTCAATTATTCTTCTTTTTGGGCTTCTTGCCTTGTATTTCATTTGCTCTGTAAATGTCTCTAATACTATTCATTTTAATTTGTAATTTAAATGCATTGGCTTTAAATTAATTATTAAATATTTACTGTTCTCAGTCTAATGTGTTAAACTTTTTCTTCATTATTACTACTGTTATTATTATTCCCGCAGTAAGAACCACTACTGTATGTATGAGTCAGATTTTGAATATTAGCTTGATGTTTTCTATGACATAACTTCTCCATGCTAGAGATATAATTTTGCAATAAATTTCGCATTAATGCGTATATTCAGTTTTATTTTTCTCTGCTAGATTGTTGCTTTGTATTTTGTTTTATAGTTATAGGAAATATTATCAAGTGTAAATTGTTATCTTATAATTGGCATTTTTGCTGCTGGACAAATAAAATAATATTGTTATTATTTTCTTTGCCTTTCATGATTTTTTCCAAGTCTTCTTCACTTTGTAGCTTCTTCACAATATCATTTGGTAAATCTCCGTTGGCTAAACTATTTATCTGCCTAGTACCAAACAGAGCTTCGTAAGGACTTCTGCCGATTCCTTTGTGAAATGTTTTTTTCTTGACTGTATACGTATCAATCTCACCAACTATATGTCACTACATTTTTCAACCAAGGTAACTAATATGACACTGATAACCTGGTTAGCTCTCTCAACAGAGCCTTGACTCTGCAAATAATTTGGTCGACCGTGAACAATTTAAGACCGGGCCAAAGAATAGCAAGTCCCTTAATAACTGAATTGGCAAACTCGCGAACACTATCGCACTGTAATATAGATGGTGAACGTATCAAACAAAAGGTATCAATTAAATTGTTCCTACTCCCCGTGTAATTTTTGTTTTAAGCGGTGGCAAAATAAATACTAAGTTAAATGGTCTTGATAATTTGTAAATACATTTCAATGGACCATCCGGCTCTGTTCGATGAGGTCGATCTAATATGATATCAGTTAATGAACGTCTAGAAAGTATTATAATGTTTAAAGTTACCAGACATCTAGACTTCATATACATGCTTTACAACCAAACAATTTCCTAGAGTGTTTTTTCTCGACTGACAAAGTTTTGAAGTTATATGACATACAGATTTGACGATATAAGTTAATAATTTCTCTAGTGATGTTAAAGTATTTTCCTTCACTTCATATTTTATGTCTAAAAACTATTTTTTTTATTTATCCACGTTTAAATATAATCTGTCTTTCTCTCTATTTATCGTGTAGACAAATATCCTATATGACTACAACCAAAAATAAAATTTCTGATATGACGACTAAGCTATATTCACTAAGTACATCTTGATAGCAAGTTAGTGGGTTTGATGTGTTTCAAACATCGTGGTTCAGTGGTTTCTTCCATAATTGACAAGAACGTTGGAATACACTTTGACACTCTTACTGTATTCCTAACTATGATTTGAAATTTTAATCTTCACTGATGGTACTTGTAGATCTCATTTGATAATTAGTAGTAGTCTAATGTTCAAAGAGTGAGGACATATTTTTATCGGCTCTGCATATAGTCCAGTGTTAAAAAGAAAAATACTCTTCTTAATTATTGATACACACATGAAATTGTGATGATGAAAACTATTAGTAAAATGCATCAAATGGATGATTAATCATTTGTCAAGTGGGTCGACATATATAAAACAACAAATATATGTCATATAATAAGTTCTATGTTTGCCGAGTGGCATTTCGAAGAACATAAAGAACGGTAAACTGTTTCGTATGTGATGAAGAGAGACATGGTAAATGCGTGGCAGTCAGTGACAAAATAATTAAAAAGCTGAGTGAAACAGATATAATTAGATATGTATGCAATATTTGTCGTAAATTGAAAGTGTGTGAAACCATGAAAAAATGGGTTAAAAACTTAAAGATTGTCTCCAAACAATATCAAAACAAAATGTAATGATTCACAAAATTTTAGAGTTTAGTTCGAACACCGAAAATAAGGCAAAAAGTAAGTCATTATATAGCGACCTATTGAAAAAAATAGTGATGTGTTTGTTAATCGTTAAAACTAAAAAGGATGATCAAAAATCACACGAAACAAAAGGGATATTAAAAATAAAGTGAATCCAAGTAAAGTATATATATACCGGGTGTTTCGGAATTGCACGGCACTATTGTAGGTACTTGTTCTCCAGCATAAAATAAACAAAAAAGTCCATATAAACATATTGCTGTGGTATTTTCTTGTAAATAAATAAATAGATAAATAAAGAAACCAAACAAATAAAGAATCAACAGAAATAAAACATCACTATGTTTATTTTAAATAAATATAAATTTACATGTTAAATATAAATTATAATTTTATATTTCAATAAATAAATACAGAATAATCCACTAATTTATAAGTAAAAATATACATAATTCAAATTATCTCATAACGATGGGTACTCACTCAAATTCATAACTATGCAGTGGAATACACATAAATGCAATATGGGTTGCATACCCGTAAAAATAATAGCATTCACAATTAAAAATAGAATGGGAAAAATATAAAACAATGTTAAATAAATTAGAGCACAAAATCATGTTAAATATTCTATAAAACAATATTCAAGTACTGACCTCCGTTTAATAAAAAAGGATATATAAGAATTTAAAGCAGTATTATTAGTGGTTAATAAAAATGTAGGTCAACCCAGTAATACACTCTTTAAGCAGCAATAATGGTTCAGAATGGGAATTAATCACAAAGAATATCAATATTATAACCACCAACATTGTCAAAAATAAATGTTATGTGTCAGCATACACGTTTCACTTATATTTTCTGTATAAAATATTATTGAGTGTACGTAAGGGGCACGATTTGTGTATTTTCTTCTCTACACGAACATATTCCAAGAAAGTCCAAGCTAAAACCAAAAATACAATACTAAACAAAGGTCTATATACATAAATAAATATATATATACCACTGATTTCACGGTCACAGGATCAATTGTATTTTCTTCTGTATGGGACATGGAAATGCACACAAAGGTATATGATTTATCTGTTTTCGATATACACCAACGCATCCAGAATGTAAATATTGTGGTCTGGTTCACCATTAAAAATAAAACATTATGCTGGCTATGCAAATGCACTGATATTTACAGAATAAAAAGACATTGTTGAATGCACATCTAAATATGCGATAGTACATAATTTATTCACGTATAAATGACATTCCAGGCTAAAATAAATAAATAAAGCATTAGTCAGTACATAATATAAGACAATAAAAGAATACTTACCAACAAATAAAATCATTCAAAAGGTCCAAAGAATAGGAAAATATAGAATACGTAAATAATAACAACAACAAACATGGCGGAGAAAAGGTCACATGACCACGTGACTCAGATAGTTATCAAAATAAACACTGAGGGCGTAGCAGACGAAGATTCAAACTAAAGGAACGATTTAAAACAAAATGAATCGTTCGTCAAATGTTAATCGCTATAAAAGGGGACACACAGGCGAAAATAGGGGAGTCCATAGGAAGTCCACCGGAAGCTCTTCAAGACTTAAAAAGAAATAGTTAAACCAGTGCTCCGAAGAAATAAGGAATCTAAAGGCACAAAACGCTTTAAGATTCAGACGCCGTAGTCGTAAGAAGCGGCAACGATAACTGCGCGCCAGATATATATAGAGGCGCGAAATACCGGGATTGGACCGCACAAAAGCTACAACAATAAATTTAATTAAAAATGGAGGGACTGGGCTACCAGGAAGAATTCGAGATATTATACGACCAAGAAAAGTGAGTACAAGCACTATAAAGTAAACTCCATCTTGCAATTCTAAAGTAAATAAATGAAAGAACCTTCATGACTGTTTCATAAACTAATAGCAACGCAATTTAGAATTTCATTTAAAGAATTAAAAATAAATTCTTCTTTGAATATGTCTTGGGTTAACGTGCGAATCTTAATTCAAGGCGGTTTAACGAAGCATTAGTAAATTCTCCGGATAGCAATAAAATTTAGAACATTATTTAAATAATTTAAAATAAATTCTTCTTTGAATACGTCTTGGGTTAACGTGCGAATCTTAATTCAAGGCGGTTTAACGAAGCATTAGTAAATTCTCCGGATAGCAATAAAAATTTAGAACATTATTTAAATAATTTAAAATAAATTCTTCTTTGAATATGTCTTGGGTTAACGTGCGAATCTTAATTCAAGGCGGTTTAACGAAGCATTAGTAAATTCTCCGGATAGCAAAAATTTAGAATATTGTCATAAATAATTAAAAATAAATCCTTCTTTGAGTAAGCTCTGGATTGACGTGTGAATCTTGGTTCAGAGCGACTTAACGAGGTGCTAACGCTTTAATAGAATAACGGCAATTTCGAGATATGAGCATACATGAAGGATTAGAGCAGTGAATTTTATTTTTATTTATGATTAACAATTTTATAAAGAATCAAGGATTGCAAGGTGCTTGTACCGTAGATGAAAAAGGCTGGATATAATAATGAAAGGTATAATGTATTGTATTGCATAATAATGATATTTATTCAATTTTTGTAAAAATTTATATTAAATAAAATAAGTTGTGCTGACATTCATATCTACTTATTTATACCCATCCCAAGGAGAACATAAGGAAGGTAAATATCACTATCACAGCTAGGACTCACAATAAGTATAAGACTGCGACACATTACCCGTTATCGAAACAAATAAATTCACACTTAGACCCTGAGATTACTAAAGTACATTAATTTATTAATTTATCTTTTGGTTATTAACCAATATAGAAGAAGTCACAGCATTAATTTGGCGCCCAACGTCCTAGGCTTATCGTTGGCCAAGAGCAAATTTGGCACAAAACGTAAAAGGGCTTATCATTGGCCAAGATTTGACGCCCATACGTAGTAGGCTTATCGTTGGCCAAGATCAATCTTAATTTGGCACTCAACGATAAAAGGCTGTGTGAATTTACTTTCCTTATAACGCCATAAGCACACAATATTCTCCTATTGGGACAGGGTGGATAAGAGATAGAATAAAAACAAAAATAAAAATGGCTGATGAAAACAACAAAAATAAAGGCGAAAAACCTGAAATGGTTGAAGATAAAGAAACAAGACCACAGTTTACCAGATACAGAGATAATTCTCGTAGCAATCGTTCAACCTCTAGCTCAGAATCAGAGAAACACGAGTTGGAAGGTGATCAATTGGAAGAACCGATCGTTGGAAGTACATCTCTCAAGAGAACAACCGAAAAATCATCGGAAGGTGGAATTGAAAATTTGCTTCAAGTTCTATTATACAAAATGAAAGAAGAAATTAATGAAAACCTAAATAAAAAATTGGACCAAAATAATGAAGAAATGAAATCAAACAATGAGAAGATAAATGAAAATCTAAATAAAAAGTTGGATCAAAATAAAGAAGAAATTAAAGCAAACAATGAAAATCTAAATAGAATCAATCAAAAGATTGACAAGGGATTCCAAGATTTTAGAACAGAGATGCGTCAGCTAAAGGCCAATTTAGAAAACAAAATAACACAGTCTGTGTCAGGCTTAACTAAAGTAATAAGGGACAATGCAAGAAAATGTGAGAATACGTACAGATCACTGATAGACGGAACAAATGACAGAATGGACGAAACGATAGAACGATTTGACGAAGAAGAATCATTAGAAAATAAAATAATAAATACCAACGCAACGAACAACGAAGAAGAATCGTTTGAAAATGAAATAATAAACACCAATACAACGAAAAACGAAGAAATTACGAGGAATATGCCAACCCATGAAGATGGTGCACAAATAGTAACAAAAGTCAAAGAAGCCTCCACAATAATACATATATGGAGAAGAACCAAATACATGGATTCCAATAAGAAAATTTTAAGAACACATTTGGATACGTTGTTATATGAAGAAGAAGATAACAAAATTTCACATCTATACATTTCACGGCAAACATTAGAAATACTCATAGGAGCAGGAAAATATACAGGCTCATGGAAACGACAGGCACTTAGTATACAAACTGGAAAGGTTATAATGACACACAAAAAAGTCAACACACTGAGGGGCACCGAAGAAGTTGCAATGATGGAAAAGGGAAGAATAAGTATAGCAACGGAAATAAATAAAGAAAATCAAGTATCACTTTACCATTCAATAAATACACGTTCGAGTAATCAAGAAGATAGGGAACTTAGAACACCAACGACGTACATTGAGGATATACTTCGGCATAACAAGAACATTATTGATTTTCGCCTCAAGATTTTGGGAAAATAAATTCCCAATAAATCAAGGAGCACGGCGGAGGATAAATTGGGGACCTCCGATGGGACATGGCTACCCCACTCTTACCTAGCCAACGACGACACCCCAATCAAGGAGCAAGGCGGAGGATAAATAGGGGACCTCCGATGGTGCGTTGCGACACTACTCCAACCTTAGCTGATTTCAACAACGACGCCCCAATCAAGGAAAATGAAACACGAGACATATACAAATACGAAGATCCGATGAAAATAACCAATGAACTACCACACATATCAATCAGAATTGGGGAAAAAAAATAAATAAAATAAAAGCTACTCGACCACAGCGTTATAAATGAAAATTTAGGGAAAACAAGGACGGTATATACCTATAAAAAAAAAGATTAACTTAATTACAGCAAATAAAAAAAAACCTTTGATAACCATTGATAAAGTTTTCTGCGTTAATGTAAAATAAATAAAATAAACCTACTAACAGAATTTGTAGTAGTATATAATTTAAATTGCAATTGCATATTGGGAATGGACTTTTTAAGTCAATATAGCACAAAGCTGGATATGAAGGATAAGACTTTTCACATAAGAAATATGACAATTCCATGGAGCGAAGAAGCACCAGTAAAGAAATAAATAAAATTAATTAATAATTTATATGTAGAAGAAAGAGAAAAGGAACTCACGCAAGAAATGATTGACAATTCATATGACAATAAATGTACGCATCTCGTGAAGCATCCAGAGAATAAGGACTTCACATCAAAAGGGGATGGTACAAGTATAAATTGCAATGAAAAGTATAAAAAATCATGTGAGCAATTTTAAATAAGCACAAGAGACTAGTCGACGACAGTCCTGGCTTGGTAGGAAATTACGAGCATAAGCTCGAGGTAAATGAAAAGGAACCCTTCCATGTGAAAACATACCCAATTCCCAATAAATATTATTTAAGTGAAATTAGAAATAAAAGAAATGCTGAAGAAAAATATAATAGGAAAAGCAGAGTCGAACTTTATCAGTCCAATTGTCGCTGTAGAAGAGAAAAATATATAAGATTCAAAGAAACATTATCAATGAAGTACACAGATGCCAAGTGGTTTGCTACGATAGTTTTGAAAGATTCTTTTTAAACCAGGTAACATTAAGAAAATAAAAAGAAAATACTATTTCTTCAAGATAAATTCCCCGACTGATATGTGGAAGACGATAAGATTTTATATATGAATATCAATTGTAGGCTTAATTGATGCCACGCAAAAGATATTGAACCCACACGAAGAAGATATTTCCAACTTATTATATATATTTGTATATGTTTCACTTTAAATAAATTAAGTACCACTTTCCTATTAAAAATGAAAGGTGTAAAACTCAAACCAAAATATCAAACAAAAATGAAGGGAGAAAAGTTGAAATAAAAATTTACACGATGAAAATGTAAATAAAACATAAGAAAATAAAAAGGGACAGTTCCCAAGATTATATCATTTAAGTTGTATATATAAATAGACATTAAGAGAATAAAAAGGGACAGTTCCCAAGATTATATCATTTAAGTTGTATATATAAATAGATATTAAGGAAATAAAAAGGGATAGTTCCCAAAATTATATTATTTAAGTTATGTAAATAAATATTACAAAAATGAAAAGGGATAGTTCCCAAGATTATATTATTTAAGTTAGATAAAGAAGGTATTAAAGTAAAAAGGGATAGCTCCCAGGAACACATTATTTAAGTCATGTAAATAAAACATTAAGAAAATGAAAGGGATAGTCCCAGGATTATATTATTTAAGTTGTATATAAATAGATATTAAGGAAATAAAAAGGGACAGTTCCCAAGATTATATTATTTAAATTAGTATGAATAAATATTGAGAAACAAAAAGGGATAGTTCCCACGTAAAAATATAATAAATCTAGATGTAAGAAGATTAGTTAAGTAAAAGTTTAAAAAAAATACCATTAAGTAAAGAAAATGCAATATGCCCATACTTTTCATAGTCAACTATGGCATATTGACAGTTTCTTAACTTGGGATATGCTGTGGTATTTTCTTGTAAATAAATAAATAGATAAATAAAGAAACCAAACAAATAAAGAATCAACAGAAATAAAACATCACTATGTTTATTTTAAATAAATATAAATTTACATGTTAAATATAAATTATAATTTTATATTTCAATAAATAAATACAGAATAATCCACTAATTTATAAGTAAAAATATACATAATTCAAATTATCTCATAACGATGGGTACTCACTCAAATTCATAACTATGCAGTGGAATACACATAAATGCAATATGGGTTGCATACCCGTAAAAATAATAGCATTCACAATTAAAAATAGAATGGGAAAAATATAAAACAATGTTAAATAAATTAGAGCACAAAATCATGTTAAATATTCTATAAAACAATATTCAAGTACTGACCTCCGTTTAATAAAAAAGGATATATAAGAATTTAAAGCAGTATTATTAGTGGTTAATAAAAATGTAGGTCAACCCAGTAATACACTCTTTAAGCAGCAATAATGGTTCAGAATGGGAATTAATCACAAAGAATATCAATATTATAACCACCAACATTGTCAAAAATAAATGTTATGTGTCAGCATACACGTTTCACTTATATTTTCTGTATAAAATATTATTGAGTGTACGTAAGGGGCACGATTTGTGTATTTTCTTCTCTACACGAACATATTCCAAGAAAGTCCAAGCTAAAACCAAAAATACAATACTAAACAAAGGTCTATATACATAAATAAATATATATATACCACTGATTTCACGGTCACAAGATCAATTGTATTTTCTTCTGTATGGGACATGGAAATGCACACAAAGGTATATGATTTATCTGTTTTCGATATACACCAACGCATCCAGAATGTAAATATTGTGGTCTGGTTCACCATTAAAAATAAAACATTATGCTGGCTATGCAAATGCACTGATATTTACAGAATAAAAAGACATTGTTGAATGCACATCTAAATATGCGATAGTACATAATTTATTCACGTATAAATGACATTCCAGGCTAAAATAAATAAATAAAGCATTAGTCAGTACATAATATAAGACAATAAAAGAATACTTACCAACAAATAAAATCATTCAAAAGGTCCAAAGAATAGGAAAATATAGAATACGTAAATAATAACAACAACAAACATGGCGGAGAAAAGGTCACATGACCACGTGACTCAGATAGTTATCAAAATAAACACTGAGGGCGTAGCAGACGAAGATTCAAACTAAAGGAACGATTTAAAACAAAATGAATCGTTCGTCAAATGTTAATCGCTATAAAAGGGGACACACAGGCGAAAATAGGGGAGTCCATAGGAAGTCCACCGGAAGCTCTTCAAGACTTAAAAAGAAATAGTTAAACCAGTGCTCCGAAGAAATAAGGAATCTAAAGGCACAAAACGCTTTAAGATTCAGACGCCGTAGTCGTAAGAAGCGGCAACGATAACTGCGCGCCAGATATATATAGAGGCGCGAAATACCGGGATTGGACCGCACAAAAGCTACAACAATAAATTTAATTAAAAATGGAGGGACTGGGCTACCAGGAAGAATTCGAGATATTATACGACCAAGAAAAGTGAGTACAAGCACTATAAAGTAAACTCCATCTTGCAATTCTAAAGTAAATAAATGAAAGAACCTTCATGACTGTTTCATAAACTAATAGCAACGCAATTTAGAATTTTATTTAAAGAATTAAAAATAAATTCTTCTTTGAATATGTCTTGGGTTAACGTGCGAATCTTAATTCAAGGCGGTTTAACGAAGCATTAGTAAATTCTCCGGATAGCAATAAAATTTAGAACATTATTTAAATAATTTAAAATAAATTCTTCTTTGAATACGTCTTGGGTTAACGTGCGAATCTTAATTCAAGGCGGTTTAACGAAGCATTAGTAAATTCTCCGGATAGCAATAAAAATTTAGAACATTATTTAAATAATTTAAAATAAATTCTTCTTTGAATATGTCTTGGGTTAACGTGCGAATCTTAATTCAAGGCGGTTTAACGAAGCATTAGTAAATTCTCCGGATAGCAAAAATTTAGAATATTGTCATAAATAATTAAAAATAAATCCTTCTTTGAGTAAGCTCTGGATTGACGTGTGAATCTTGGTTCAGAGCGACTTAACGAGGTGCTAACGCTTTAATAGAATAACGGCAATTTCGAGATATGAGCATACATGAAGGATTAGAGCAGTGAATTTTATTTTTATTTATGATTAACAATTTTATAAAGAATCAAGGATTGCAAGGTGCTTGTACCGTAGATGAAAAAGGCTGGATATAATAATGAAAGGTATAATGTATTGTATTGCATAATAATGATATTTATTCAATTTTTGTAAAAATTTATATTAAATAAAATAAGTTGTGCTGACATTCATATCTACTTATTTATACCCATCCCAAGGAGAACATAAGGAAGGTAAATATCACTATCACAGCTAGGACTCACAATAAGTATAAGACTGCGACACATTACCCGTTATCGAAACAAATAAATTCACACTTAGACCCTGAGATTACTAAAGTACATTAATTTATTAATTTATCTTTTGGTTATTAACCAATATAGAAGAAGTCACAGCAATATGTCTCAAATTAATTTATTACTAAGATATTGGAGCATAAAAATATTTATTTAACAATACAACATCCAAAAGAACTGTTTAAAGTGACCACTGTTTTGTTGAATGCATCATTCATTACGACAAATTCATTCCTCTTTGTCACTTCGTATAGCATCAGGACGATTCTTGATAGTTGCTGAGGCTTTCACGATGCGATTACTAACTACCGATCCAACGGCGTTAGATCGGGGGATCGGGAATCATCAGAGTTTAGTAATCACATCGTGGAAGCCGCAGCAAATAACAAGAATCGTCCTTAAGCTATACAATGTGAAGCATGAATTTGTCGTGCTGAATGCTGCATTTAACAAAACGGTGGCCAATATTTTTATGATCCAATATCTTCGTTAAAAATTAATTTGAGACATATGTTTATATGAACGTTTTTGTGTATTTTATGATGGAGAACAAGTACCTACAATAGTGCCGTACAATTCCGAAACACCCGGTATATATATATTATATGTTGCCGCCAGACGAACTTCCTGTCGAGGTGCATGCCAAGGTATTTGTCAGAGTCAGCATGTTTCAATTGATGTCTACTTAATGTTACTACAGGTGAGTCTTTCTATTTTTGTTGTGAATGTCACGTGGATTTATTTTCATTAGTCTTTATTTTCCAATCTTCTAACAATTTTTGGATTGCATTAATGTGTCGTTGTAAGTTTGGTGTGGCGATATCTGGGTTTTTATGGAAAGATAATACCATAGTATCATTAGAAAAAGCTGGTAAATTTGTTATTTTCGTCTTAGGCATGTCAGTTGTACATATTAAATATAAAGTGGGACCGAGGAAACTACCTTGGGTTACCACAGAAAATACTAAATTTCGTTGCAAAGCCTGTGAATCTGTTCTATATTTTCATGATAGTGTTTAAAACCGAATTGGTGATCAGGGTTTATGTTATATAACTAGTTGTATTTGGAATATCTTCGAGCTTGAATCGCCTTTTTGGCGCCCGCTTACAGTTTAGACGCAAAATAATCTGTTTGATTTTCTAAATCTTTGACTCATACTTCTTTTAAACGAAATACTGTCACGATGATAGGTGGAACGACAATATAATGAAGCATATTTACATCAGTCTGACATTTCATTGTTGAAGTTTTGAGTTTGGGCTCTATTTAGCGTAAAGCTAAGACTTGACACTAAAAGATTCATACAGACTGACATGGGAATATCTGTGTTAGCTAACATTTTGCTTACATACATTGCAAAAAGACACTCTATAATTTCTATTTGTTGGATTATTTTGCGATTTTTATGAAATATTTTATAAGAAATAACACAAAAGGCGAGATTACATGATTAAAACGAAAACACCCATGTATATAGTTTGCAACTATCCGATGTTTTATTCAGAATGCCTATCGGATTCTGTAATTATAGAAAATGTTTTTTTAAATAAGAGGTGCATTAATTCTTATTCTTTATATTTTAATATTTATTTTCATCCTAATTAATTAAGATAAAATGATTAATAATAGATTTAGTAATAAAGCAGCTTCTGTCGTTTTATTTCTTTCACAGAATATAAAAGAACAATATACAAATAATAATTTATATGTAGATATATATATATATATATATATATAAAGTTTATTTTAATTTACTTTAAAATTTAGTTTCATATTCATGACTATTTTACATTCCGATATTTTACATTCATAATATATTTTTCCGCAATTTATTATATAATTTAATGAACTAACCTTAATGTGTAAATTTTGGTGTGATATGAATGCGGAATTATTATTCTTATATCCTCTTCTTTCCCTTCAATGAGTAATGTGCCTTCCCTTCTTAAAATTGTTTCATCAATGATCCTCTGCTTACTGTATTTAATTTAACATGTTTTACATTCCAAATACTAATGCTTCTATCCTTTTTCAAACTACTGTGATTTTTCTTTTATGAAACTGTTAATACATCGTTGTTCTTCAACCTGTTACTGCTATTACTGCTATTCTTCTTTCGCCCTTTTTATATGGTATTCATAACTATTACTATAATTATAATTTTTCGCGTTTTTAAAATTTTCTTGACATGTATTTCTTTTTTCAAAATAAATAATAATCCTATTCTCGTTTCCAAAGTGATGATCCCAATATTTGACATATTATTTTCTTTGGAGTAGGCGTATTTATTACAGTTTAAATATGCATTATATTACGTAAAATTTGATCCATATAAAGATCTACATTATATATTGAGTATGTGTTTAAATTGACACCATAAATAAGCATTAATAATCATGAATATATTTTACTGTACTTAGTTCTTTTCATTATTACACCACTATCAATCACATCAAATTACTAAACTTTATATATATATATATATATATTTATTCAACCGACGTAACCAGGCCCGCTATATTCATGCTACCAAGTCAATCCCAGTGTATAACACACGAGTTGTTATTCAATCGACGTTTTCAAACCCAGCGATTCCACCGTCTTTCTAAACCCAGTGTGTAAAAAAGCGACATTTATCAGACCTTGTCATTCCCGGCAGCATTGCCAAGTATACATATATAAACAATGTAATTGGATAGTCCTGTTCGTGCTATGAAATACAGCTTCAATATATTTAAAATGTTTTAATAGTAAGAGGAAAGTCAGATTTTAAAATAAAAGTTTTTAAAATTGATTGCGTTAAATGTAATTCAGATATTTGCCGTTATTTTTGGTTGTTTCACTTAGATATTTAGATTCTTCTAAATATATCAAATAATGTAAACAATCTGTATTTCTTCCATTATCTTTTTTTTAGAATATGCTAACATATTCTTCAATTTACATCTACATAACTACATAATTCTGTTACTTTTATTAATTCTTTTAACAAGTTCATTTGGCTGAGATACTCCAAACCCTGCTTTTTTATGTAGCCGCTTCTTCGATTGGTCTTTTATCTTTTAAATAAAAGAAGTGGAAGATTTATGGTTGCTTGTGGCGCATATTTTAAAAATACCCTAAGTTCTGATGCACTTCCGGTTTCACCGGAAGTGTACGGAACTTAATTTTTTTTAATGACATCCTATAAATTTTTGGATTTTCTAGTAATGCTTTAAATTGTCTATTCAACTGTTATTTCTTTTTCACAACTGAGCCAATAGTTTTTAAGTTATTAATTTTTTTTGAAAATATTTGACCAGAAAACGCGTTCAGAAAAAAAATATTTTCACATTCTTTTTAAAAGTAAAAACATTAACTTTAGTGGTGCTTATAGCCAACAAAATTCTACTTCCTTTGGTAAAAGTTGCACTCGACAATACCTCAAAACCTTTGTTTTTTCAAAGCCTACTTCCCGAAATATTCACATACCAAAAACTTATCTTTTTTAAATGGAATACCCGGTATTTTATTGAGGCATTTTGTTCCTTTTTTTTAATCTCTTTCATTTTTGTTAACAACGTTCTATACCAATCTTTTGTAATTTCTGAGATAATCACTATAGAAGAAATTAGCGGTCAATTAAAGAACTATGAGCTATGTACCCAAATATTCGTTCAACCAATGGAAGGCTGGAATGGGGCCCGACTTCATTAGTCAATTGTCAAACAAAGTATACGTTAAATCCAACTATCCCAAAAGTTATAACTTTACAAAATGATTTTTTAATTCCGACAATGTCCAGTTGCAGTATTTAATTTTTACACTGTTGGTCAACAACGAAATAAAATAAAGATTATGTTTACTGACATATTTGAAGATGCCGGCCAACTAAGGTGCATGAAACAATGCTGCTATCTTTAATTTCCTTTGCCTAATTGCTCGTATTACTTTATTGTTGAAGCTCTTCATAAGAGATGACTGTAGTTTTTCAAAATTATAAATTGATGTCCTAAAACTTTAATAGAAAAAAAATTTGCAACAAAATAGCGCAATTTAGATAACCTAAAACTATTAAGCAACGTAACAACAATCAAACGTAAAAAACAACTTTCATTAAAGAATATGTTTAACACAACCACAACTTTGTGCGATGCATGAGTATTCTGCTTTCCAAAAAAGTACTAACGTTGCGTAAAACGCTTCGATATATTCTTGTAAACGCTTCTTTCAAGAATACCTACACGGCGCAACACCCGAAAGAACAACTTGACATATATATATATATATATAATAAAATAAAATCTTTTTTCTTGGCCGTTTATAGCAATAAAAATATTAATATTCTTGGTGTTAGCGGCCTGTTTCTTACTCCTTGTCAAATATTAAAAATTTAACAATAAAAAAACACATAATTAAAACGTTTCGACAAATTTATTTCTGTCTTCCTCAGTTAAAAAGTTTTTGTACTTATTACACATTTTTTTTTTTTTTTTTTGAAAATGTCTAACTGCAACCAGAACCAACGTAATTTGTAATCTTTGTTTTATTAACTTTGGATGCACGTTGTTTTTATATCACCACCTGAAATGTGACATTTCAAATAAAACTGTTTTCAACGTGTGAATAAATTGAATTTGTTTGTCCGTTACAGGCATTAGTTTGTTTTTATTTCTACAAATATAAAACATGCAATTGAGTTCGAGGGGTGATATAAAAACAACGTGCATCCAAAGTTAATAAAACAAAGATTACAAATTACGTTGGTTCTGGTTGCAGTTAGACATTTTCAAAAAAAAAAAAAAAAAAATGTGTAATAAGTACAAAAACTTTTTAACTGAGGAAGACAGAAATAAATTTGTCGAAACGTTTTAATTATGTGTTTTTTTATTGTTAAATTTTTAATATTTGACAAGGAGTAAGAAACAGGCCGCTAACACCAAGAATATTAATATTTATATATATATATATATATATATATATATATATATATAATAAAGTATAGAATTTCATGGGGTTATATATATATATATATATATTCTTAACAAATATAACATTACACTTCTTAAAATTTAAAATGTTTAATAGGATTAAATTTACCCCTAAATTTTACCCTGTTCTTAGGGTAGATTATATCTTTTTGGATGTCGAAAAGGGGATAATTTTGGTTGTTGTGGTGTAAGATCTGAATGTTTCTCAACTTCTGCCGTAGCTCTAAATCGATAAACGAATTAATTTAGGAGTAAAAATGTTAAGGGGTAGATTGTACCCTCTTATATGGCGTCTAGAGTATTCTTTTGTTAGGTGTGATGTGATATATGTATGTTTGTTTACTTCTGCTGTTGTTAGATATCGATAAAGAAATTAATTTAGCTGTAATCCAATTTAATAGTAATTTAGGAATAGATTTTACCCTCTTGAACGGCGCAAAGTTTGGATTAAAGGGGCAGCTCCTACAAAATCCGTTTTTTACACATATGAAAATACAATGAAGGAATATTGATCATACAAAAGCCGATCTTCACGTATGAAAGTACGGCAAGGAAAGCATACGGAGGCGTAGTTTCGTTCAAGGGGCACTAATATTGTCGACCGCGAAATTTTTTCGTGTTAAAGGGGCAGCTCGTACATATGCCGGTCTTTTTACGCATATAGAAAATACGGTAAAGGAATTTTGATCTTACAAAAGCCGATCTTTTACACGCATGAAGTACGTACGGTAGAGCTTACAAAAGCCGGTCTTTTTAAATATATAAAAAATATGGTGAACGAATACTGATCGAAGCCGCTCCTTTCACGCATGAAGTGCCATGAAGGAATACTTATGCCAAGCAGGGACGAGCATACTGATGCGGAGCTTTGTTTAAAGGGCATTAATATTGTCGCCCACAAAATTTAATCGTGTGAAAGGGACATTCTCTACAAAAGCCGGTCTTTTTGCACATATGGAAAATACAGTAAAGGAATACTGATCGTATTGTGGTCTTTTACACGCATAAGCGTGCGGTAAAGGAATACTTATGCGGAGAGAGGAAAAGCACTGATGCTGAGCTTCCGTCAAATGGCACTAATATTGTCGACCGCGAAATGTATTCGTGTTAAGGGACAGCTTCTGCAAAATCCGCTCTTTTAATACATATGAAAAATATGGTGAAAGAATACTGATCGTCCAAAAGCCGATCTTTTACACGCATGAAAGTACGGTGAAGGAACACTTATGCGGAGAAAGGAAAAGCATACTGATGCGGAGCTGCGTTCAAGGGTGCACTAGAATTGTCGAAAGCAAAATTTATTGGTATTGAAGGGACGGCTCCAACTTTCTACTATACTGACACCGCCATTTTTTTTGAATTGTGACATCGGATTCGCCAGAAACAAAATTTCACCAAACATACATCGATTTTCGAAAAATATTTCCTCCATATTTAGCCGACGTTTTTTTTTAATTTCGGCTTTGGATTCGTGATCAGCCACCTCAAAAACCTCCAGAAACAAAATTTTACGAACATACATCAATTTTCGAAAAACCTCCCCACCATATTTGGCCGCCAATTTGTTTTTTAAAAATATCTACTTTGGATTCGTGATCAACGACTTCAAAAACCTCTAGAAACAAAGTTTCACGAACATATATCAATTTTCGAAATACCTCCCCACCATATTTGGCCGCCGTTTTGGTTTTTAAAGACTTCGGCTTTGGATTCGTGATCAGCGACCTCAAAAACCCCCAGAATCAAAATTTCGCGAACATACATCAATTTTCGAAAAACCTCCCCACATTGTTTGGCCGCCATTTTGTTTTTTTAAAATTTTTGTCTTTGGATTCGTGATCAGTGACTTCAAAAACCCTCAGAAACATAATTTCACGAACATACATCAATTTTCGAGAAACCTCCCTACCATATTTGGTCGCCATTTTTTTTTAATTTCGGCTTTGGATTCATGATCAGCGACCTCAAAAACCTCCAGAATAAAAATTTGACGAACATACTGCTACCTTCTTGTAATAAAATATTAATATGATTTAAACGGCCATAAAACCACTCGGAATTAAATACAAGGAGGCAGAAAGTATGACGGCACCACGATAACTAATTTTCTATTAAAAATTATTAGAGACTAATTCAAAATATTTTAAGAGATGCTTGTCCATTTATTTATTGCTAGCTTGTACGACGCCTATGGTCTTACCTTACACTCTTCCCAAGGGTCGGTGTTAAATATGATCAGACAGTACCGCCTCCAGCTGCAGTCGGGGATGCGCAGATTCGAAACACAGTACAAGTCGAAGGTTATAGCTTGTTAGGGCGCCAGTCCGCAATAATATACTCTCTACCAACCTCATACTTTAAACTCCAGACAATGTTCAATATTTAAACCCCAGTGTTACGGCGTGTTTTTGATATAAGAGCGTGCCACGGCGGAGACTCTTGACGCAGTAACAATTAGAATGCACAATGTTCAAACACAAGACGAAAAACAATTTATTTACACAAGTACAAATTTACACAGAACAAAGAATACATATAATACACAAATGCAAACACAACGAAGAATATATACAATACATAAATGCAAATTACATATAAACACAGCAAAGAATACATACAATACAAAGATTAATAAAGTTTCAAAATGTCTTACTTTAATTCACTTCACTGAGCGTTTACGTGGACTTATGGACATTCACGGCACTAATACGAGTAGCAACTCGTATTAGTGCTTATTAGTGCGTATTAGATATTCCGCACGTTTGCCGATGATGGCTACTGTTGAAGGTTCCGGAAGCGGCGTGGTGCCACCTGAGAACGTCTCGGTGCGGCTGCTGTTGGACTTATTTTCTACGGCTGCTGTCGTAGCCAAATGTCAGTAGTTGGGTGTGCATTATTCGTTGCGACTCTATGCAGTTGTAGATGTAGTTTGTGCTGTTGGTACTGGTTGAAAATAGTTTCTTCAACGGTCTGCAGTAGATGAGGATGTTCGTATAATTACTGGCCGAGGTTGTGTTCTTTTGAGGCTTATTTAGTTGGTTGGAGTAGTAGTTCTTCTAGTTGGTTGGAGTAGTAGTAGTTCTTCTAGTTGGTTGTATCGGAAGTCGAATGAATCAAGGCTCACAACTGCATCTCAATTTACAGGGAGACTGCTGTTATCTGATTGATAAAAATAACAGCCTCTCCCATTGGCTCCGACGGAAATAACGGCTGTTCCCATTGGCCCTCCATTCCGTCTCCGTGCATTCTAATGCACGCGGGGAGGAGCCTGTACGTCGTGTGTAATAGGGGCTCACAGATGCATGTGACACGGACCGTGTGACGTCACGAAGCAACGGCGCCAGTATGTTAGCGGGTGTCTTACGGTAACACCAGGTAAAATGAATTGCAAAACCAACACACGCACATTCAAATTCAATACCCAAAAGTTAATCACTATGTTTTACTTCTACAATTACCACATGATCAGGACATTTATTTTACAAAATTAAAACTAAGAACAGTTCGCTGAATAACAATAAGCAGTGAGAATAAGTACGGCCCTGGTCAATTTATACAAGAAACACAAATAAAATGATTATACAGTGCAAGGCTTTGCCTTAATTATCCAATAAAACTTATACTGAATGATGTTAAATAAATAGCGTTTGACCAGCTAATATAGTTAAAACTATAGTATCTGTACAGCCTGGTCGTAAACTGCAATACAAAAGTTCACATAAAAAAGCCGCCTGTACATGAGGGGCAAAACACCAAGCTGCGTGACCACTCGGTTCTAAATTCTAGATGGTGTTAAATTTATCTCAGATATCCTTGTTTTACAAAAAAAATAAATGATAAACTTGATTCGATACACAAAAGTTATAAAATGTATAGCATTTACAAATTCGGTCGTTAATGTAAACTAAAATTATTTAAATTCCATAAGCTATAATTGACAAAATAATGATCTAGATGTGGCAATTCTAGACGCACACTGACTGAAATAACTGGAAGAATGAAAGAGCAAAACAAAACTAAATTTACTTGTAATCCTCCGGAGAAGATACGAACATTATAACAATTTCTACGTTAGTTGGTTTTATTAAAATTGATTAAAGGCCTATGTGCCATAATATGATATTTGGCAATTACGATAACTTAAAAACATAACTTGACAGCATTAACAGAAAATAACACTCGCATGTGTTTCGGTCAACAATTAACAAATCACATAGGTGTCTGTGAGTAACTCAAATTAACGACAGTACACCGTCGTTAATTTGAGAATCGAACCCAACCCAGCAAAGTCCTTGTATTAAGAAGTCGTCAATCTTTTCATCCGGCTATTGACCCACTTGTAGGTAAGTTTTTCAAATGCCTTATTTATATGTAGACTTGACTCTATGCTGGAACCTGCAATTTTTTTTTAAATCTTAGTGAAATAGACGTGTAATCTTGAAAAGAATATAAAAAAACGTATTAATTGGGTGCAGTTAATTAATTTAGTGCCTTGTCCTTGTCGTAAAGCTAAATATATTATGTATATTTATTTGCCATGAATCTAATCTGACGTTGATAAAAAAAACGCTATTCGTATTCGTAACATTTTTCCACCATGTCCCGAGTGTATGAATATTTTAAATTCCTTGTACTATCGACACCGGGTCACAATGAAATTGGAATAAGCATGCAAATAGTTCCTAAAGCTCTGTTGTTTTCGACTCCGAGTCTTTTTGAGCCCTCAAAACCTTCAAAACTTGGAATTTCAGGCTTAAAAGTGAAGTTTTCGAAATATCCCGATCGCCTGTCACTTTTCCGTTATGTCAATATTTCGTGTCCACTATTATTTTTTTCATTTACGTAAGCCCTTTCTGAGGTCACGTCATAAGTCAAAAACGATCGTACTTAAAGTTCACGAATATCTTGCCAATGGAACCGTATTAAATTAAGAATTCGGGCGCGTTAGTGGAACCGATTCTTGAGCTCCACGTCACCGTACGCGGTTATATCGTGGACCGTCTGCCTTATTAGGAGTAGCGTGACAACGAACCAGGCGCACCTCAAAATTCTCCTTCAACTTTGAAAGCCGATATTTTTCGTCCGAGTCGAGATAAAAGGCTCAAATTTTGTAGACGTGTTCTTCGTAATGTAGGCTTTCTCATCAAATCGATTATGATCGTCCACGTTCAATCAGTTTCGCGTAAGAACAACCAGTAGCTGTCAATCTTTCGCATTGAGTCTGCACTATGTATTTTGCATGTTATCTCACGTCATTTTTAAAGACCGCCGGTCGCTTATATCAAGAGAATATTTATTTAATCAATTTTCATACATCGTAAGAGTATTTTTTTGAACAGCTTTGACATAATTGGCAAAAGACTAATCAGCCTCTAGAAAATAACTTGCTCCACCGGTTTTCAAGTCTTGAAATTAGAATTATTTGTGCACAGACTTGGAAAGTGTCCGACTCTACTAATAGCATTAATATCTGAGTGAACGCTTTAATAGCTTCCTTGACAATTCTTGTAACCTGTAATTAGGTCGAAACCGGGTACTTTTTTACTTTCTTATACGTAGTATAAGGAAGTATTGTGATGATGAAAATTTTCGACCTCGAGATTTTTGCAGATGTCCACGTTTTGAAGTCCCCTGATACCGAAAAAGTGGTTCTTAAAAAATGTCTCTCTCTCTCTCTCTCTCTCTGTCTCTGTCTCTGTCTCTCTCTCTGTGTGTGTGTGTGACCACGCTAGCGGTCAAACCGCTGTAGATATCAATTCCAAATTTTGTATTTACGTGTATAATCTCCCTCTTGAGATCTGATTAGTTTTTCAGTAAAATCGGTAGACCGGAAGTAGCAGTTTACTTCAGCGAAAAAATCGAATTTTGCCAATATTTCGTCAACCACTAAGTTTAAACAAATTTATATATTTAGAATTAAAATTGAGAATAATTTTATTTAAAAAGTTTTTCGAAATTCCTATTGGAAGTAGGTCTCTTACTCTTATCGAAAATCAGTTTTTTGCGAATATGTCGCAAGTCATGCTTTTTAGACAAGTATGTTACGGGTATAAAAGTATTTAGAACCTAATTTTCAATATCTTTTGTATAAAAAAAAATTCAAAATTCGGACCGGAGGTATCACTTTTACTCTTACCGAATAACGATTTTTTGCAAATATGTCGTAAATTATGCATTCTATGTATATATTTATGAAGAGAACAAAAGTATTTAGAGTTAGAATTGGAATATTTTTTGTATAAATGAGATTTCAAAATTCGGACCGGAAGTAACACTTTCATACGTATCAGAAAGTCGTGTGGTGGCCACACCTCATTTTTTGGGTTGATTTCGTTTTTTATAGATTTTTCCACTTTTGCTTGGATGATGTTCTTCATAGGTGAAGTCATGTGGTGTTGTGCATCAAGACATTCCTAAATTGCCCTTTCTAGTTCTATATTTGTTGTGAATACTAATAATGAATATCTTGCAAATTATGCATTCGGAAGAGATATATTAAGAAGATAAAAGTATTTAAAACTTAATTTAAAACAACTTTTGTATAAGAAATGCTTGTATAAAGGATTAGGACCGGACGTACATGTAATAAAAAATAATGCCCACATATTATTTTTTCTTATAAGTGGAAAATAAGTATTTTGTTATTGTAAGAGTGTTATTACCATATCTTGAGCTCACTCGATAGGTAATACCTTTAAACCAGTTTACTCTTTTGTATGATTTAGAGACCTAAGATGATGCCGAATTAATGACGTTCTACTATAGTTTAATATATTAATGACATATCTAGAGTGAGTCCGAAACACGTTCGAGTAAAATATTTTAATAAGGTACTGTTAAATGCAATTACCAGTCACATGCATAAATTGCAATAGAATATTTGGGATCGTCACAAAATGTGACATACCCAGAACTGAATCCGAAACTTATTTGTCATCATCAGAAAACCTAAGGTATTCCTAGTCATCAATTGATTATACTTCCGAAGTAAGCTAAAAGTTAAATGCATTCAGATTTTTCTTTATTTGTTTTTGTCCACTGTGCACTGATAAAACGAAAAAATCAAATTGTCATATGCAACGTTTCGTTCATTTAATTAACAAACTTCTTCAAAGCAAAAACAAACATTAAAAAATACATATAAGTCAGTCTACAAATTGAGATTTGTTATCATTTACCTCTGTTATTTCTTTTTATCTCTAAATACATAACGAAATATGCTGGCTGTTCTCTTTTTTAATTATTTAATATTTTAATTATATTGTTTACCTTTGTGTTCGTCGAACTGAGAAGTTCGACGCACACAGTTTTCATTTCAGATTTTTAAGGGGGTAGCTCCCAGAAGCAGGAGGTTAAAGTGGGTTAGTTAAATTTTGCATTAAGAAATGGCCCCCATGATAATACTTCTTAAGTGTTTCAGGATTTTTTTTATAGATTTATAGATTTCCAGAGAATTAGGAGGAAAGTTTTGAAATGAAGAGCGGCAACCAAAATATAAAAAATGCACAACTAAAAATTAATCCAAATTTTAAATGACTGGAAGAATACAATTACTATTTTATTACCCCTGCATACACGTTCAATATTTGTAACGCTGATTCATCTTTGATATTAATATCAGACTTATATAAATTTATCTTTTCCAGAAACAATATCTTAGTGAGACTATTTTTTTTCGAAAATTTTGAGGTTGTTAAAATGAAACTCATGGCCAAACTACAAATGATGCCTTGACAAAGCTGTTTGATCTCTTTTATTTTTGTTCCTATCAAAACTTCCTGTTTGTGATTTTGCACTCTTCTAGATAATCATTGTTTTGTTTGTCCCACATAAACTCCTCCGCATTGTATGCAACTCATTTCGTATACCACATTAGATCTATATAGTAATGGGTCGGGCTTTTCATCTTTGTAAATAGATTCGCTATTGTTTTGGAGTTGTAAGTTATTAGTTGGATTTCGTTATTTGTTAAAATTTGGTGTCAAAGCCCTTATGTATGGCAAACTAAAATATCTCTTATTTACATTTTTTACACACTGAAGCTTGTCATTCATTTCCCCACCCATAATAATAAGACTTTTTAATAATCCATCATTACTGTATAACATACTATTTATAAAATTCCTGGTATAATCATTCTTTTGGAGAATATCAGTAATCAAATTATAATTTTTTCTGCGAAATCTTTCATGGCTTAACCTACTTACTCTATTTATTATTTCCAGAATGGTGTTACGGTTGTGATAACGAAATATGCTGGCTGGATTGTAAGTTATAATTCAGGATTCTAACCGAGCACATGTGCCACCCCCATTGTCCCTGACCATTGTAGTGTACAAAAAATGTATTCTGTTATTCTCTCTACCTCCAACGTAAAGTGTTGCTACCCCTTGTATATAAAATTTAACGATATGCTCTAAATGGCCATAGCCCACTCAAAACCCGAATATACAAGTAAGTAGTAAGTATGGCGCCACCACGATAACTAACCTTCTAACTTATAAGCCAATTTAACGGTCCACTTAAAATTGTGAGAAACGCCTGTTCAAATAAAATACACCAACTTATAACCCAATTATGGTCTTACCTTCACACTTCCCAAAGGTTGTTGTAAAATCTGATGTACAGCACCGCCTCTAGCTCGCCGAGAAAATGGGCATGGTTCGAATTCAAGTAAATCGAAGGTGTTATGGAGCGCCAGTTCCGATATTGTATCTATGCCATACACCAAGCTGACCACCATAAACCCGGAACTAGTTTATTTTTGAACCCCAGGTAGAATGATAGGTAAAACCAACACACTCATTCAAAATTCAACAACAGGTTTATTCTAAATTTTAAACACCCAAAATGTTTCAAGACCAAAATAATCAGAACAAAACAGCTATTGCTAACTAATATCCTAAGTCAAACGTTGTACGTAGCGCGTTATAAATTGAGTTCAATAAAATATTTAAAAGGAAACAAAAAAAAACATTGAAATATGAATTACATAAGCGCAACCCAGTTGCAAGTATTTAAATTTCTGAAGGAATGAATAAAAGTCTTAAATGGCCACCCAAGGTGATCCACAACTTCAAATTACCAATGACACATAATTACAAAATTAAAGAAATTAAAAAAAAAGGAAACACATGAGACAACCTTAAAGTTAAATTAATTACCTGACAATATTCTTACAAAAGCATAAAATTATGAGGCAACTTGCCGAAAGTCTTTCCAAAGTCGAACAGTTTGACCGTAAATTGCAACACATCAAAACTCCAAATGAAACACTCTGTATAACAGAGGCAACCGACAATCTGTTCGACAGAAGAGTGCAAACTCTAGGTTATAAAGTATCTAATACTAAAAATATTAGCGCTAGTTAACTGTGCTTTACATAAGAGTACGGGATCAACATTAAATTCAATATTTCCTTACAAGATTCCACAATAATAAATTTGAAAGGTGACTAATTATATTAAATAACAAGCAATAGATTTACACTATACAGATGTGAGGCTGCAACGCCAATACACATCCAAAATTTGTTCAAAATTCTAAATCCAAAAAAAAAGGCTACGTAACGTCTCCAAAATTGACAAAGTAACCCCCAACTGGAGTCACTGTTATTAATAAAACTACGTTAATTGAATAAATTCAAATTATAAGGCACTCAGGCCACTATGCAGTTAAATAATGAAATTACGATGACTTGAACGATTAGTTAAGCCGAGAAATTTACAATTAACAGTTCGATAGTACTCGGAATTGACTTGAAGTTACCAAAACTGATTGGCAAATAACTGATAATCAAACACAGACACAGTACCTTTGAAATTCCACATCCACAGCTACAATACACGATACCTTCTACAAATCACACTCGTTACAAAGGGAAACTGCTCCAGATACCCTCGGTTAACGACATCTTCGGGCAACAGTGTAGGAAGGCTACAGCATTACATCTATCTGCACCTTAAATTATGTCTTCACCGCAAGGTACACAATCTATCCCCTTGGAATTATAAAATATATCAGGTACGTGGTTCTTAAACTTTACCCAACGAAAAGTGCTCAAATGAAATTTGTGCCATGCACTAGCAGCTATAATTGAATATAGAAACAGCACAATTAAGATCGGTCAGACACGTGAAAATTATACTTACAGCAGTTAAACAATTCTTAAGCCACGACAAAACAATATCCTCGGCAAGATTATAACCATAACGCCATAACCACATTAACACTTGAGAAATACCATAACATCCGCCTTTTGCTAGCGATTACATACGATATAATTCAACATTCTACTAATTTCTCAAGTAGTGACTAAAGAAAATGCTTCTGCTCTTGTGATGTTTTAAGTGCTTCTTCTAAGACAGTCGGAGATCAAAAGAGAAAGGCTCTAACTTGTCAATCACCGACCTCAAAACGTAACAACGAACATTTGAACTAATAACAGAACGACCTAACCTGATATTTTAACATACGACATAAATGTAGATTCAAATGACAATACAAAAGTTGTTACATTTTTAAATTCAAACTTAACTTTCCGTGTAAATCAATATTATAGTTTCAACGTATTATTTGTTGCGCGAGTTCATTCTCCGCTTATTATCGATTTATGCGTGCGTCGATCTCGCGCAGAAGCATGTAATGTCCCTGCTTTGACTGGCATTGATTATCGATCGTGCGTTCTTGGGTTAAAGATGGCCTGAGAGAATTTCTTTCCGAGTTAGTGTGTGTGTGTGGGAAAATTTATCCCTTGACATCGCTGTAGCGGTGGATCTTTATGGAAAGAAATATTCTATGGATGAATAGTTGCTGTGTTGGAAATTGGTTGATTAAGCAATTTACTCGCAGACGGAATTGATTCCGGATTTGTTGGCCACGTGTTGTCGTTTGAGCTTGGTTACCGACGTTTGCCATCGCACGAAAGAATCTTCGGTCTATTAGTCAGGTATTTTCTTTTGTCTTAAATATCGATGTAATGATTGATTTCCTTTTAAAATTCATTTCCTAATTTACCAGCAGGAAGTTTGTGTGTGCTGCTGGCAATTTCATTTCTTTTGAAACTAATATTCACTTTTCCATCTAGGGTAAACCGTAGGGTGTAGATTCCCGTAAAATTTTGTCTTACTACCCGAAAGACCGAGCCGTAAAGACATAGAAGGCACGAGAATCGCCTGCTAGTTTCTTTTCCCCTTCGCCATGATGCCAGAAAAAGTGAACTCTTGAAGAAGGTTCTGGATCGTCCTTTACAAGGTCGTAAATTATTTTATTTTAATATACAACACCATTGGAAATAATCACTAGATGAGTGACAAGAATTCAGTTTAATATCGTTAAAATTTGTAAATCTCAGCTTTGATTTATATTCTGGATTTAAATTATTTACTTGTAGTATATAGGACACTTGGTTGATTATTAGTTTTGTTAGTCCTTTAAATTTAATTCTGTCTGTTGAATGATTCAACTGTTTATTAGATGATTAATACCTCAAATAGTTGCGTTTATTCCTTTATTTATATATTCTTGTAAATTTACCCTACAGGGGGTGTCTGATTAATTCAATTGTATACAATTTGTTTTTTTTAAATCCAATTAAACTTTAGAGAATTGTTAATTGATTTTTAGTGAAACCCACTACAGGGTGTTTCAGTTAATTCAGATTATTATACTTTTGTTTATATATAGTATTCAACCCACTACAGGGTGATTCAGTTAATTCAGATTACTATATTTTTTTTTATAGTATTCTTATTTTGATTTTATCTCATATTTAGTGTAGGTTGTATAAGATTACGTAAAGTTTTGAATTTCGAATTTTGTTATATATAGTATGTTGAATGAGACTGTAACGGAAAAATTGCAATTTCTTCGAATGAATAAAACAACATATTTATTGGTTATTAGGATTAATGCAAGTCATAGTTATTTCTTTTCTTTAAAATTAGTAAATTCAAAGTTAAATTTCATAAAAGTCCATATTTTTGATTTGTTATTTTACTATTAAGACTATCTAGCATACATAAATTTTCAATGTAAATTCAAACTCAACCTTTTTTTTTTTGTTGTAATTTTCTTTATTTATATATTAAGGGGTAGGTCTACGACCTGTTTCATTAAATTATATACCTGTGGTTTAGATCTGCTTGTTTGATTTTTGTGTTACGTGAGTTGTATCTCCTATTTCTTTTACCTAATTTTCTACCATCTACGATCCACGAGTCGTACACTCTGATGGGCTCTAAATCCTCTCGTGGTGGCGCCTTATAAAATAAATTAGCTTGATACGTCTCGACCCAGCGACCGTCTTCACTGAGCAAGCGGCAGCCCAGGTGATGAGTTATACAGGTAGGTGGAGTTAAAGGTTACAACTCCTGCGTAGATTTTATAACTGTGATTCGGTAATTATTTTCTGTGTTTTTTGTTTTTGTTTTAACAAGTCCAGCGCCATAATTATCTGCCACTGGCCTCACCAAATCTTTGATAACGTGGCAAAGTGGAAAATAATTATCATTAAATTGTCACATAACTCTGACCCAAAAGAAACTCCCAAAACTAATTAGAAACTAATTAAAACTGCCGAAACCACTAAATAAAACAAGTGCGCCATCTACCCGTCAACACATATACATTACCCACATGAGATAATGTAAAACGTACGGCGGTAGGACTCTTATGAAATTCTCTCCTAGAGGGCAGAAGGGTGATTTATTTAACCCGAAATAAATTAAGTATTCAATCGATAAAACTAAAATTCCCAATTAAGAGATAAAATACAGCAAAATAATTGTAACAGTGTATATATTTCTTTATATTAAAAAAAAACAAGTTACCAATCTCACTGAAAGGCACGGCCACGATTATATCATCCACATAATAATAAAATAGTGGAGTGCTTGAACGGTAACTGCTTATGGATTTTCGGCAAACCATATAGTTTGGGTGCTACTGATTTATTAATTATCAGAAATGTCAATGTGTTACCATCTATAATACCAGCACGAAACAATGACTTGATAAAAAAATTATGTATCCCCAGGCGATTACATATGTCATCATCCGCAACCAGTTCATCTAATTTATTCCTGTAATCTTTCTTGTTCATAACTACCGACGCATTATGTTTATCCGTGTTAACTACAATGGTATCATCTGCACGTGCGTTTAAAAAATCTCTAGTATAGTTATATATTATACTTCTTATATATAATTGGATGTACATATTTCGCGGTGTGTGCATGTTCCCTACAGACTCCAAAACCGCTGAACCGATTTTGATGAAATTCTCAGGAAAACTCTAGCATAGTCTGGAGCGTCTTCCTGTACAATTTGGTGCTGATCGGACTAAAAATAAAAACAATTTCCATCATTTAGTCTTATTGATATCGGATCACATGTGATTATTCCGTGATTAGCATAGTCTGTAGAGTGTTTGGTGCCAATAATTTTTTTTTGGACATAGCGACGCGCGCCGGGTATCGCTAGTTTCAAATATACATCTTTTCTAAAATTACTACTAACATTTACAAAATTAGTTATTCTATTAGTTATCTTTACCCTCAATAAATTTTTATTATCAATATCTAATGACTCAATATAGAGTTCGATATCAATAATTAATTTATTAACTGGTATATACTTTTTGTTATGCTTTATTGAAAAGGAAGGACCCAAAGCTAAATATTCCTCCACCATTTCAGGTAGTTTTCTACTCGAAATATTGAGTAACTACTTCTCTCTATCTGCAATCAAACCATGACGTTGTTCCATGATTAAATTATCTATTTTTTTTTAATTTGCTTATGTTTAATCCTAACAACTTCCCTTTCCTGCATTATAACTTACAACACAGTTTTTATTACAAACGTAACACCATTCTGGAATTAAAAAATAAAGCGAGTTGTTACATTTTCCTTTTAATTTTGATGCCTCAGTTAACATTTTATATTTTTTTTTGTATACTCCCTGCGGGTTGCCGTGTACATGTCCTCTGAATTCATCCATGTGTTGGTGAGATGCTTGGAGTTACTCTTTAATCACCGTCGGGATGTCCATTCTTTCATTTTCGGTTTGTGTGGTATTTCCCTTGACTACTTTACGGTTCTCATCGGGAACCATTATATATTATTTCGATTATAGTAATTAATAAGTGGTTAATATTGTTCCGCTAGCGCCACCTGTCATCGGTGGTTAACGTTAGTCTGCTTGGGGTTATTTAATTGATTCCGAATTAATGTCTTTTATTTTTATTTTTAATTACTGTAAATATTCTGTTCGAAATATGATTGTGTATTTGTGCATTGCTCCCGGTAATTTGTAAATAGTCTTTCATTTTGGTTCATTGGTATAACAACGGTAGATTTCGCTTTGCGTAGCACAGATGGCTCTGTATTGTGGGAAATTTCATTTTAGTCAGCGAGTATCTGACACTTTTTGGGTCGGTTGCTTCGAGATTGGTGTGTGATCGTTTGCAGCGTATGATATAATATCTGCCGTACTTTTGCTATAAAGATTATAATGTTTTATTTGCCGTTTTGAGTTAGTGGTACGCTAGATAAATGCGGATGGTGCAAAAGTACGTAGATTTTCCCGTTATTCCTGTCTTCGTATGTGTTACGGATTTGTTAAGCCGACGTTCATTTTCACGATCATCGCTGGTAAGATGTTTGCATTCTAATGTTATTTAGCTTTGTAGTAATTACCCTTTCGTTCCCCTTAATTTTTAGCTGTTAGGATGACCTGGATTAGTCCAGATTAAAGAAGCACGACACGTTTTAATTACCATGTGCATCGACATCATGCCGACGCCATCTTGTTGCTGATGTAAAATAGTACATTGGATTAATATACCTTCAAGGAAATTCGCTGCTGGAAGAATTACCACCGTGGCTTTCGGTTCACATTTCCGTCATCCGGAACTTATTTATGGGTTATGTGTTTTATGAGTGGGATTCATGTGCTCGTAGAGATAAGTAGCACAAATTTTATTTCCTTGAATTTTTGGAAGTAAACTTAGGTTAATTACGCTATTTATATTGAGGGCTAATGTATTAGAGATTAATTAGTAAATTGTAACATTTGTTTGGCCTTTGTGTGTCATGTTGAACCCCGATATAAGAGTTTGATCGGAGGTTATAAGACAGTTTGTTGTCCTTTGTGACTTAGGATTTGTTTTGATATTTTTTTTTAATTTTGTTCTTAAAATGCTATTCAGAGTTAATGTCCAAATAGTCAATTTCGGTTAATATAATATTGGCAGTTTGGTTAGAAATTACATCGTTGTTCTAGTTAATGGCCTAGTAATTAATCTTGTTAACGTTTAAGACTTAACGATTTCATTTATTTATTGCTTGAATTTTAAACCAGCACTTGCTGTTGTAGTTGTATTGCTTTTGTGGAATATTCTCTTGCAGTAGCAAGGGCGAACTATTTAGGTAAGGTTGTTTGTGAGGGCCTATCCTCAGCTGATACCTGTTTAAATCTCTGTGATTAGTTGCTAAATAATGTAATATCTGAATCTACAGGGAGTAGTCATTAAATACCTTGGTGCAGAAGCTTTGTAAAAGACAAGTACTTCTTTTCCTTTAAATGCGCCCGATTTATCTCTGTTAAGATCGCTTCCATTAATATTGAACGAATATCGCACTAATTGTGATTTTGATCTTTTTGTTTCTAATGTAGTTTTGCATAATAGCAACTCATATCGTCATTGTTCATATTTTACTGTAAAATTTGTAACTATATTGAGGATTGTATTCTTGGTCTGATTAGCCATAACTTGAATGAAATTGTATATTTTAATTTACATTTAATAATTAATACTTTATGCTAATATACAGGGTGACCAGTTCACCAGGCCAACTCTAACCTTAACTGAGCAACGTAATTAATTTTCATTACTTGTTGTTTGTGGCTGTTCTTGTAAATCTATTGCCTAGGCCTAGACCATAATTAAAATTGTTTTGTTGACTTGTGAATGTTTGATTCTCATTTTGTTATCTAAGTGCATTCTCTTGGGTCAATTTACTTTGGGATAGAGATTAATTTTTCAAAGAGATGGCGCCGGGTACTCCATCCACCTCTGTCTCGACAGAACATATGCCCACACACGAATGACCTAGCGGCATAATCTCTGTCTTTGATTTTCATCGCACTTGGTGAGCAAAAAGGTAAGGTGTCTGAAGGTGGTCACACAGTTTCCGAAACGTAATTTTAAGTTTTATTTGCGGATTAATGCTAAAGTTGATTCAGTTTATTTTGACATATCAAAATTACCGCCGGATGGAAATATAGTATGCGTATACGCCATATTTGACTGCGCTTCTGGCCTATTTGGTTTTAGGGCTAGTTGTCCCGTTCACAGGCATGGGCGTAGCAGAGTATAACCTACTTCCATGGCTTAACCAGCCATGGAAGATTTTACAGAAAAAAATATAATTTGATTACTAATATTCTCCAAAAGAATCGTTATCCCAGGAATTTTATGAAGAGTATGGTCAGTAATAATGATGGATTATCAAAACGTCTTATTATTATGGGTGGGCTGGTTAAGCCATGGAAGTAGGTTATACTCGCTTTATTTTTTAATTCCAGAATGTTGTTACGTTTGTAATAAAAATTGGGTTGTAAGTTATAATGCAGTGAATGCATGTGAATGATAATGACAAGCTCAGTGTGTAAAAAATGTAAATAAGAGATCTTTAAATTTGCCATATATAAGGAGTTTGACACCTAGTTTGACAAAAATTTTAAAAAATAACGACACACAACTAATAACTTACAACTCAAAACCATAGCGAATCTGCTCACAAAGTTGAAGAATCCCATCCCATAACTATATAGATCTAACGTGGTATACGAAATGAGTTGCATACAATGTGGAGGAGTTTATGTGGGACAAACAAAACAATACCTATCTAGAAGAGTGCAAAATCACAAACAGGAATGTTTTGATAATAACAAAAATAAAAAAGAACAAACAGCTTTGTCACATCATTTCGAGTTTGGCCATCAGTCTAATTTGACAACCCCAAAATTTTAGATAAAGGAAATAATCTCCCTAAGATATTGTTTCGCGAAAAGATAAATATATAGAATATATATATGCTATTAATATCAAAGATGCTATTAATATCAAAGATGATTTAGGGTTACAAATATCGAAGGTATATGCAGGGGTAATAAGATAGTAATTGCATTCTTCCAGTCATTTTAGGTTTGCATTAGTTTTTAATTTTTCAACACAAACTTATGTTTTTTAAATAGAAATGTACATTTGAAAAATTGCTATTAAATTGCCGACAGTCTCCACGCCCACTGACGAGACCTTAAAGGTCGAAACACCGGTGTCTGTGCGTTTGATTGTCGGCAATGGCACTTAATGTATGTGTGTATCTCAAACACATGCATATATGCATATACGTTTTACGTATAAATGTATATATGTAAGTCACAGTATTTATTTACTGCTTGATGTTAGTTTTAACATCCATGTGTTTACACTATTCATTTTCGTTTTGATAGGTGACGCCACACATGGCTCTAATACACGAGATACACTATTAACATACAGGCCTCTGTATAGCAGAACATGCCGTCAGAAGCCATAGCTCTCTTCTGTGTAATCTTTTAAGTGTTAGATGTCGCTGTGATACTCTCACTGCATTTAACACGCAAAAATGACATAAGCAGCTTTTTAAGTCTTGAAGCCATTGTCGACAGCCTCCACGCCCACTGACGAGACCTCAAAGGTCGAAACACCGGTGTCTGTGTGTTTGATTGTCGGCAATGGCACTTAATGTATGTGTGTATCTCAAACACATGCATATATGCATATACGTTTTACGTATAAATGTATATATGTAAGTCACAGTATTTATTTACTGCTTGATGTTAGTTTTGACATCCATGTGTTTACACTATTCATTTTCGTTTTGATACGTAAGATTAATGTTTATTTCGACATATATATGCATGTTCTTTAGAATTACATACCATTCGCTAAATTTAAAAATTCTGAAAATAAATAAATGGAACACCCTCTATATTTATGTCATTGAAAAGTAGGTACATACGATGTACTAATTAAAAATATATACTGTGAGCGATATTGCAAAAGTTATATATCTGAATAAAACCGATTGCAACTTAAAAATATGAGTTGACATGACTTGCACTACAACTATAACTAAAATTAATCGAAAAGAGTTACTTCCATTTTCCTTTTACAAATAAGTCATTTTTATTAAAATTTTAAAACTTGTGAGAAGTTTGGAAGTTTATGAATTAGCAATAATATAAAAAATATCGCAGACGCGATGTGTCAAAAATTGTTTAAGTGTTAAACTTAGATTTGTAGTTTTAGTTTAAAGGGATGTAAGTACATGAATTTACTTTAAATGCGAAATGAAATATTTGAAATTTGAATTAATAGAGATGATCTGTTTTGGGGAAAGTGATTGTTCGCTGGCACAAAGATATACAACAAAAAATATCCAAATGTGGGACTGCCCTCAATGAGTACCTTTCAAAATTTGTTAACGATTTGAAGAAACTGGCAGTATTCCGTATGGAAAAGGAGCCGTGCTACTGCTGTCGTAGAAACCGCAGATGCACAAAAGGTTCCTTTGCTATGCTTTCAAGAAAATCCTCTACAAGTGTGCGTAAACTTTCTAGAGTCCTTGATGTTAGCAAAAACTTTATCTTTGAAGAAGTTTGTTGGCATATATAATTGACAGTTTTATTTTTCCCGTTTTATCGTAATACCTATATATATATATATATATATATATATATATATATATATATTATTTTTTTTCCTATAAGGTTTCCTATTAATTAAAAGAAAAAACCTTTTTTGTTTATTAGCCGTGTAATTATGTAAATTTAAATATTTGTTTTCTTGGGGTAGCGGCCTATTTTCTTAGTGGGTTCTTTCTTTTTTAAGAACGAATAATTAAAACAATACTTAACGTTTCGACATATCACATGTCTTTATCAAAATTTTTATTACATAAAATCATACAAACAGGACTGTAAGAGAAAAACACATATTTTAAAACTTAGATTTAAAATACTTGAAAAACATTCTTGAAACTCACCAAACACATTTAACATATGTATACTTTTTGTCTTTGTACATTATGTATATTCAGTCTTCTTATAAAAACTTATCACGTATACTAAATTTATTATACATCTCTATAGTATAATTATATTAAAATACGTTTCTTAAAATTGTATTGTGTAGTACAAATATATACTCGTATGTGAGCACATTTTGTCTATATTGAATGTGTCTTTATTTTTATACATTCCTTTTTTTTAGTTTTTTTTCCCCTTTTTTATTATTTCATTTTTAATGTAATTTTAACTTGCTGTTGTTGTTTCATTTTCGTCTTTTTCTTTAATTATATTTATTAAATGCTAATTATTGAATTATTGAATGATAAATTTTTGATAATCCGTCAATTTCATTTCTGTCATTTATTGTGTTCTTAGTTTTTACTATGTTTATTATTTCTAATATTTCTCGCGCTTTGGTATTATTTTGTTTAGCTAGAACTTTTGTATTTTTAAAGTCAAATTTGTGATTATATTTTGTTTGGTGTTTTTTAAGAGCTGTTGAATTTTTACAATACTTATGTCCTTTTAGTCTTTCCTCGAGAAGTTGTTTGGTTTGGCCAATATATACTCCATTACAACCTTCACACGGCACACTGTATACAATATGTGATTGTTTCATTAATGGTATTGGGTCTTTTAATCTGTTGTGTAGGTACTTGAGATTGTTGGTGTTTTGATATGCCAACTTAAAATTATATGGTCTCACAATATTATTGATTTTTTCTGATAAATTTGCAATATATGGCATAGGAATATATATGGGGTTCTTTTGTTGGTTGTTAACGTCTTTTTTTTTATTTAAATTTTTTTTAAAAAAAATGAAATAATAAAAAAGGGGAAAAAAACTAAAAAAAGGAATGTATAAAAATAAAGACACACATTCAATATAGACAAAATGTGCTCACATACAAGTATATATTTATACTACACAATACAATTTTAAGAAACGTATTTTAATATAATTATACTATAGAGATGTATAATAAATTTAGTATACGTGATAAGTTTTTATAAGAAGACTGAATATACATAATGTACAAAGACAAAAAGTATACATATGTTAAATGTGTTTGGTGAGTTTCAAGAATGTTTTTCAAGTATTTTAAATCTAAGTTTTAAAATATGTGTTTTTCTCTTACAGTCCTGTTTGTATGATTTTATGTAATAAAAATTTTGATAAAGACATGTGATATGTCGAAACGTTAAGTATTGTTTTAATTATTCGTTCTTAAAAAAGAAAGAACCCACTAAGAAAATAGGCCGCTACCCCAAGAAAACAAATATTTAAATTTATATATATATATATATATATATATATATATACAAGAAAAGGAAAATTATCGGATAATTCCGCTGCAGAGCAACCGTAGACACGTGTTTCTGTGATATATATATATATTGCACTAGTGGAGGGGATAATATACTTGCAAACACATACTATAAAAAATATACCCTAAATTATTCAAATCTTGTTATGTGTATTGCTAATAAAATCTCCTCACTTACCTAGTCATTCAAAATTTACTCTACTAATCTCAGGTTATAATCTATGATAATGATAATGTAACACTCAGTATATAATATTTTAAAATTTCTGTACCAAAATTAATTATTTCATATGCTATTATATTCTTTATTTCTTTTATCTATGCCCAAACACTACTCAGTTTAATTCTTAATCAATTTAATTAATTTTTTATAATGATAATATTTTTTTAATGTATTTAGAAATAAATAATTTATCTCCTAACTCTTTCATATATTAATTACAATTCATCACTTCTTTATGGTATGACTTTCCTATAAATGAAACTAGTTATTATTTTGACCGCGTAGTACTAGCATTTCATTTACTTTAATAAAGATGTCGCACAGGTATTTGCCATTATACACTGCTACATAAAAATAACAATTTAAATGTTTCTAATAATCTTGTTATATTTATTCTTATAATGAAGAGAATATTGCTGCTAATAAATTATCCCTCTTATGGGATAACAATAGTACGGTATGTATACTTTTCCTCTCACTATAAACTTTATAATGCTAATTTATTTTTGTTTACTTGTAGGTCATTGACTTATCAACTTCTATGTCAGTTATGAAAATATCTAATACAATGTTTCTATTTTACCAAATAAAAAGAAGAATTTCACCACAATACTCGTTTAATGACAACAAATATAAAAATCTTGATTCGAAAATATACATCCAAAATAGTTATACGACATGTACATAAATTGTTAACCTGTCTAATCGCACCTGTACGTTTATTGTTATATGAAGGATGTTCAGCAAATGTTATTTATTCAAAAAGGTATGTACAAAATTCAATTCAATGTATCTTTTCCAATTTAGCATGCATTAAACCATGCAATTTAATTATTTATAAATATCTTTCGTCTATAAAATATTAAACAAGTTGAAGGTATGTTTTAGTACCAAGGTCATGTCAATTCATTTATATATGTGCATATTCTGTAACTTTTTATGAAAATAGAGATTTAAACTTTTAACAGAACGTATTTCTATTCTTGTTTTATACTATTAATCAATTCTAAATAATATTCATGACTTTTACTCGATGTAAAATTAAATAAATTCAAATTTTTTCCTTATTTAAAAATTATACAACCTCTTGTTAACAATTATCTTCTTTCTCTGGTTTATTTAAATTATGTTTTCCTTTTTCTCACAGGTTCTTCCTGGACTCGTTCTGTGCAACTGGTGACTCTCTGGAACTCTCCTAGTACGACTTCTTGGTGTATCCTCGTTCTAATTCAGGATCTGGAACTTCTTCGGTTATATCTTCAGGATGTATCTTGTAGGGTCCTCGAAAACTGCGGGATATCTTCTGGATTTAAATGCAACTGTACTTCTATCTCGACTTAACACTGGAACTAGACCTCTTCGAAAATATATATGGGTTACCGGATCCTTTAATTAATTTAACATTCACTGGAACGACATCTGGGATTCTAACTAATTGGAACTTCTCGTTTTATACAATAAACTGGACTTTGATAACTGGAATCCCTCTTTGGACTCACGTGCAACTGATGAATTCAATATTCCGCTCGGACTTGGTTAATATTTGGTAAGTAATCTTTTAATATTTCTTTTCCTTAGAATATATCTTCTTTTTCCATACAGGATATCAATTAATTAAATTATAATGAAATTATTGAATAATTTTATGCTTCTTTATAATATATTTTTATTCTACCATCAAATAAATATTTTCTATGCTGAAAGAAACACTTTTAGCACCAACTTTCGCGGTTTTAGTGAATTTAAAATATACTTTTCGGAATAAAATCGTGATTTTCCGAAAAATACACGCGCCTTTCTTGAAAAATATTTTTCAATTCCGTTGTTTGTTTATCGTCACCAAGACAATATTTTCGTTTTTTAATTTCATCCAATTAAATTCCTTTTCTCACAATTCTTGTTCAAAATAGTACTATAAAACATTATTGATACGTTTCAGTGCTTTCCAAATTTTAGTCAACCTTCTCTATTAAATCTCTATTAATTTATAATAAATATTACTAAGACTTTGTACTTTAAAAAACATTACTAATCAAAATTTTCTGTAAATGTCAATTTTGACAGATCCGCTTATTCAAATTTTACCCGCGAAATTATTTACCAAGTTGTTTCCTCCATACTTCAACAATCAACATTAAATTGCTTTACTTTACATTATTGTTAATTAGACAAGTTTTACAAGATATCAAACTACATTTTTACATAAATAATAATTTTTAAATCTCCATTTTCAGATACCAATGAAAATTACTGCCACCAAGAACCTGGTCCACTACGACTCCTTCAAGTACTGTTTTCATAATTGACTGCACACATCTTTATTGTAATAAATAACATTTTTAGTATACACAACTGTTCTTTTTTTAGTTTAAATATTTTAATTTAACAGTCACAAAGAAAAATTAGTAAAATTAAATAATCCTTCCAACTTGTTCAAAAATATACAGTGCCAATCACCTATATTGTTACTCAGCACATATGCCCCTTTTAAAAAATGTAAATTTTCAACTCGAATCAAAATTTATATTTTTTAAACAAAATCGGATAATTCACATGTTTACCAACGTGCTCAAAACAATTATTTTTATCAAACTAAATCCTTTAACAGATTTCAAATGAAACTTCTGTTATTTGGTAATATCATTTAACTTTTATTTATAACTATCTGTACATAACAGTGTTTAAATTCAAAATTATTTGTGACACTCATAACTATAAAACTCAACTTTCTTATAAGTCCAAAAGTAATATAAGGCTTTTCTTTATTTTCATTTTTATTATAAAAGTATAAATTTATTTATTTAAATGAATGTCTATGACCTGTATAAGTAATTTTTGTTCCATTATTTATCGTACTAAGTATTATAATCCTTCTTGATTTTCCTATCACTTATTAAAATATCTATATTTTTTTTTTTTTTAATTGCCATCAAACTTTTTAACATTAATTGCATATATGTTTTTCTGTGTTTCCTAACTCAAACTCCTTGTAAAAAAAAATATTATCTGTACTAACTTATACATAAATAGGTGGATAACATATTTTTTTTTTTTTTATCTGTCTATACCTCAGTTACTTATTTGCCTCTTTTTAGAATAATTCACTATGCTTACTAATTATATATTATTTTCATTATATACTGTTCTCATTCGAACAAATTCCCTTTTTACCTATAATTGACATTTTCGTCATCCCCTATACTTTCATCTATGGAAAGTCCATATTTTTTTAACTTATCGTTTTTAAAGGCTTACGTTACCTATATAATTCTTTTTTAAGACACTTTTGGTCCTATATTTTATATCATTTTGGGTATTTTTCACCCTTTTATACATATTCACTCTATAATAATTCCATATTCTTATGGTACTTTTAATATTTACTAATTTATTGTAAGCATTTACTTTCATCTGACATATTTTATTTTTAAGAGGCTCTTCTTAACTTCTTTCTTTTCCATTTCTTCATCACCTAACATGTTTGTTACATTTTGATAATTATTTTATAACTTTATTTAGTGCTTTACTTATTCTGAAACATTCTTTTTATTTTTATAAGGTTCAAGGTTATTTATCCTCTATACAACTTCTTTATCCATTTCATTCCATTTAAATACTCAGGCAAAACTATTTATTAGTAAGATTACTTATATTACCTTCTCTTATGGTTATTTACAAATTTATATACAATATGGGAATGAGGAAATATCTTATTTTTTTAATTAGTCATCATTTTATATTTTTTTTTTTAACAACTAATAATTGTAACAGTCCTATAACTAAATTAATCTAATATAATTCCGGAATACTATATGTACATTCTTTATCTGGTAATCTCTCTATAAATTCAAGTTATTTCTCGATAAAAATGAACTTGTCTGTATACATGTATATCTGTTTCATCATTATGTCTTTTATTCATTTTAAAGAAAGCGAAATCCGATATGCCCCTTTTTATACTATTAATCTGTATCTGGTCATGCCCCTATCTTATTATAAGGTATTTATGTCCTTC
This sequence comes from Amphimallon solstitiale, assembly GCA_963170755.1. NCBI lineage: Eukaryota > Metazoa > Arthropoda > Insecta > Coleoptera > Scarabaeidae > Amphimallon > Amphimallon solstitiale. The sequence continues at coordinate 395,661 of OY720678.1, forward strand.
TAATACTTCATTACTATATAATTATTTATTTTCTAATAAACTATAGTTCTTTATTTGTCAATAACTTTTGAAATTTTGAGATCTACATGTTACTTGGATAAGCAGGTATCGTAAGTACCTTCAGAAGACGATCTCCTTTCTTATCTTCTGTCCTGACTAAAATTTCCTAGGTATGAATTAACATGATTCAGAGAAATAATGTCATTTCTCCTTTTACAGTTTAATCTTCCAATATTGTTCTTACTTATGCAAATAATGTGGATTATTTGTCATGTTAAATTGTCGTTGATTATTTGTCGTATTATAACATTGTGGATGATTTGTCTTAACTCAGATTTAGGAAGTGTCGTTACTCACTTATACAATACAAACTTCCAATATTGTGTCTTACCTATCATTTCGGAAGATTTAATATAACTCAGATAGGAAGTGGCGTTAATTACTTTCACAGTACAGTCTTCCTAATACTGTGTCTTACCTATTATTTCGGAAGATTTAATATAACTCAGATAGGAAGTGGCGTTAATTACTTTCACAGTACAGTCTTCCTAATACTGTGTCTTACCTATTATTTCGGAAGATTTAATATAACTCAGATAGGAAGTGGCGTTAATCACTTTCACAGTACAGTCTTCCTAATACTGTGTCTTACCTATTCGAATGGCTAATCATTCTACTATATAGTCATGTAACATAGATATGTGATATGTTCCTTTAAAATAACCAGTATCCTCATCAATTAGTTCGTAATTATTCAAACCTATTCTTCGATAAACTGTAAATGGTCCAGAATATGGCCTTATGAGTTTTGCCATAATTTTATTCTTTCTATCTGTTACTCGTAACGCGCGAACTATTACTTTATCATTTATATTATAAATCTTATATTTACGTTGTTTTTCTTTTTTCTTCTGCTCCCATTTAATTTTGCGTTTCAAAAGTTTGTGCTTTATTTGTTCATACCTGTCTCCTATTTCAGCAGTTTCATCATCTTGCCAAGGCCTTTGTGCAGGTTGTCCTGTAAAAATAGTTATTGGACATGCTTCATGTACAGTACTTGGAGTATTATTCATGACGAATTCGATTTGTTTTAAATATCTTGCCCATTTATGATGGTTGTCTTCCAGTAATATACGTAAATATTTTAATACTTCCTTTATATACCTTTCAGAAGGATTAGCCTGGGGATGTCGTATTGAAATATGATGTGACTTAATATTTCTTTCATCTAAAAATTCATGATATCTTTGATTCATGAAGTATGTTGCATGATCCGATAAAATTGTTCTAGGAGTTCCATATTCTGTTATATACTCTTGTAGAGCTTGTAAAACCGTATCCGTATTGCATTTCTGTGTAGGTATTAATCGCACATGTTTAGAAAAAATGTCACACAGTACCAAAATATTACGATATCTTCTTGTGCTCGGGATTAGATTAGAAATAAAATCAATCGCCACTAATTGTAATCTATCATCCGCTATGATGCTCAAACTAATGTTTTGATTAGTATAATTCTTTTCCTTTGCCAAAACGCACGTTTCACATCGTTTAATTACCCTTTTAATTATCTTCTCGTCATTTTTACAATAATAAGCTTCTCTGTACATAAGCCAACATTTTCTCGCTCCTATATGTGTGTACATCATATGAAGATGTTGAATAATTTCAATTGTATGTTCTTCGTCTGTAACATATACCTCCAAATCGCCTATCTTTTTCAAAATTATCCCTTCTCTTATACTCATACCTTTATATGAACCATTTGTCTGTAGATTAATTTTAATTACTTCCAACTCAGGTGACTCTTGAGCTTCCCTAACTCTTTGTAATGAAAACATACCTTCTAATCCCAATTTCACTAAGTTGATGTGTACATTCGTAGTTTTAGTCTCACCATACTTTCTACTCAAAATGTCAGCAGCAATCATTTCTTTCCCCGGTCGATATACAGTTTCCATGTCATATTGCTGTATTAACAACGTCCAACGATAAATTCGGTTATTATTTAATTTAGTCGTCATAATGTTCAATAAAGCTTTGTGATCCGTCTCCAATTTGAATTTCTTCCCTATTAGGTAATAACGTAACTTGGTCAATGCATATATGACTGCAAGCATCTCGAGTTCTGATATCCCAAATTTCCTTTCACACGGTTTTAAAGTTCTTGACGCGAAATATATCGGAACATCGATACCATCTTTCATTTGTATCAATTCTGCCGCAACTGCTACACTTGATGCATCTGTCCTAACTATGAACTCTAAATTAAAATCTGGATGATATAATTTAAGATTTTCTACAAAATTAGATTTTAGTTGTACAAAACATTCCTCACACTCATCAGTCCATTTCCATTTCGTTCCTTTCTTCAGTAGATTTAACAACGTACTTGTCTTTTGACTATAATTAGATACAAATTTCCTATAGTAATTCAACAATCCTAAAAATCCTCTCAGCATCTTGAGTTTATTTGGTCTGGGATAATTTTGGATCTCCTCTAATCTTTGTGGGTCTAATAAAATATTCTGTTGGTTTACTACATAACCCAAATAATTAACTTCTTTTTGGCAAAACTGGCACTTAGACAAGTTTAATTTCATGCCATTGATTTGTAAAGTATTTATAATAATCTCTATATGATTTATATGTGATTTTATATCATCTGAAAATATTATTATATCGTCTAAATAATGAAGAGCAAATTTCTCATATTTGTCCAGTATCTTGTGAAGAAATCTTATCAATCCCGCAGGACTACTTTTAATGCCGAAAGGACAGACTTTGAAATGGTAAGTAATTCCATTTACGTTAAATCCACAGTACTTCCTGGAATTCTCGTCCAACCTTATTAACCAAAAAGCATTCTTAAGGTCTAATTTGCTATACCACTTTTTATTTCCACATTTGGTAAGTAGAACATCAATGTTTTGGGGTATTTCGTGCTCAGGCATGATTCTAAGGTTAATTAAGCGCGCATCAATGCAAAGTCGAATAGAATTGTCTTTCTTTTTTACTAATACAACAGGACTAATAAAATATGTGTTCGATCTCTCTATGATATCTGCTTCTTCTAATTTTCTTAATTCTTCATTTACACGATCTTGAAAAAAATACGGTATTGGATAATTTTTACATGATAAAGGCGAATCATCATTAATCAATAACCGGTGTTCATAATCTTTGGCAAAAACGACTTCATCATTTATTAATTTAATGTTCTTATTAAGAATTTCTACTAAACTATCTTCAATCCATGGTTCTGGTAATTTTTGTAGCCATATAAAAGTTTGAATGTCAGCTTTATTTCTTATGACTTTAACTTCATGCTTATCTTCAATTATAACAGTATCTCTATATTCCTCATTTATATCTGTTGATCTGGGTAATTCGAACATTGCCCCTTCCAAATGTTCTTGTGTATCATCATTTTCTGCACGATCTGCTATAATAATATTGTTTACCTCATTCTGAATATCTTCCTTATACTCAATATAAGCGTTTATTTCTTTCACATCCACAACTTTTTCTAATAAAATATCCTTCCCTCCTATCTTAATTTTGTTTTCCTCAAAATCTAAATTCATCCCAAGTATTCTCATATTATCTATCCCTAGTATGCAATCATAAAATAAATTGCCTATTAAGTAAAATTGCATAATAAATTTATATCCATTCAAAACGACATCTATGCATAACCTCTTATTGATACATCCCATTTTTCCCTTATTTGCAGACATAACATTCGTATTTTTGACTTTTATTATATATTTAGAATATTCAGGAATTTTCAATATCATATCTTCCTTTATGAGAGAGATTTCTGCACCAGAATCCAATAAAGTTTTAAAATTAACATTTCTAATACTAATTATGCAAAAAGGTAAAGTTTCATAGTTATTAATTATGTTTCCCATATCTAAATTATTTTGTACATTCCCCATTCCCGTTATATCACTACTTCTACTTATATTACAACTAACTCTATTTATATCAAAATCATTTATTAATGAGATGTTCCCGGTATCGCATTTTGATATGGATTCAATTTCATTTCCAAAATTGGCGTTTTTTTTTCTTCTATTAGACCAACTTCTATTTCATCTAGACCCTGGCTTCCAGTAATCCTCCTATCTGATTTTCTCCAATCTTGAGTCTGTATATTATTTACCTGTCTCGAGTTATTATCTCCATAATACCTATTGTTCTGTTCTTGGTAATTATTATGATGAGGTACTTGTCTTGCAGATTGATTTATAAATGGATTATTCCTATTTGCGTTTGGTCTTCCATTACCTCCATTTATGATACCACGATTATTATTCCAATTGTTATTACCATTCCCTTGTGTATTATAATTCCTATTATAATTATTATTCTGTTGACTATTAAACTGGTAAGGTTGTCTTGCCCCAAAATTGTTATTTTGACTGTTACCAGGTTGATTATTCCTCGGATATGCATTTTGTTGGAAAGATGTATTGTTACGTGCATATTGATTATTCGCACCATTGATATTTGACAAGCGTTGCTGGTTATTCTGAGATTCGTTTCTTCCATTCACTTGTCGAAATTCCCTATATTTCACGCCGTCTGAATAATCATCTAATCGTCTTAGTATGTTGATCAACCCATTCATGTCTGTTACATTTTGACAAATAATTGCATGTGTATCAACAGGAATAAAATGTTGCAACAAATGTTGAGATATGGTCTGTTCGTCTAAATGTGAGATGTATCTACAATAATTAAACATTCTTTGTGCATAAGCCTCCCTCGAAGATTTACCTGGCTGATATCTCCCTGTTAACAGCCTCTGATGTGCTTTGCTTTGCTGCGTCTCACTCCAGAAATTGTTTTTAAATAATTCCACAAACTTACTTAAATCATCGCAACTGTCTTCAACCCTTTGAAACCAATCCGCTGCACCATTGTTTAAAGTCGCTCGAATAATATTCATTTGGCTCCTAAAATCCTGTATCTCTTCTATGTATCTTAAGATGTTAGTTAAATATGCCATGGGATGTGTCGTCATTTTATCTCCGCTAAAATGAGTAATATTTTCAATTCTTATACCGTTATTCAATATATGATAAGACGGTGTACCAGTAGCTTGTGGTATTTTAATATTTTTAGATTTCAACAAAAGTTCTTTCAACTCTAATTTCTGAACCTCGCACTCTTTTAAAACCTCTTCTATTCCAGATTTCTGAACACTCGTAGACATTGTTAATACTCTAATATCTTTCAAACACTTATCCTCGGTATTTTCTATCTTCTTATTTAAATTCTCCGCCAATTTTTCTGTCTTGTCCGTAACATCTTTGCTAACCTGATCAACTTCCTCTCGTATGCGTTTAGCCAACTCCTTATGTTTCTCACTATTGTTCTTTTCTAATTGTTTAACGTTTTCTTGTACTACCTTTACTTTACCTTCAACCTCTTGTACTTTATTTGTAATAAGAGTTTTAACTTCCGTATCCTTAATTTTCATCTTATCATCCATTTCTTTCCGCATTTTCACTTCCCTGCTATCCATTTCAATAGTAATTACTTTAACCTTTTCTTCTGTATCTCTCAGTAAAGTTTTCTTTAATTCTTCCAGATTTCTTCTATTTTCTTCTCTAGTATCAAGGCTCGCCTTTTCCAACTTATCCAATTTTTCTCTTAATTCTTTTTTATCCTCCTCTCTATTTTTCTTAGCTTCCATTTTATCCTCATCCCTATTTTTCTCGCTTCTCTTAAGATCCTCCTCTCTATTTTTCTTATTTTCTTCGTTAACCTTTTTATTATCTTCATTCATCTGTTTTAACATTTGTAAAATTAATGTCATATCTACTGTTGTAGTTGACATTTCTTTTTTAGACGTCTCTTCTTGTATTTCTACCTTATCACCTCTATCTTGTGTTTCTCCTGTCTGTTCAATACCTTCCTGAACTTGTAATGTAAGTTCTCCCTCCTCTTGTACATTCACATCCTGACCTACTTCCTCTTCACTGTCACTAGATGATTCAGATCTATTTAATCCAAAGTTACTCTTAGATCTGGTATTCATTTTAAATAATTATAGTACACAATTTCTTATACCTTAATATGTTTTAAACTGAATTAATTACCTTTGTAAAATGTATACTAATGTTACCGCTATTACTATGATTAATAAAATATTTGAAATATGTTGTTGCAGGTCTTCTTTTAATTTCTTCACGTTAGATACGTCATAAAATGAGCTAAGGAGGGTAATATAAATTACAAACACCTAATCAAAATTAAAACAATAATCAAAATACTATTTGCGAGTCTTATTTTAATTGCCACACGTTGGGTACGCCATAAAATGCACTAGTGGAGGGGATAATATACTTGCAAACACATACTATAAAAAATATACCCTAAATTATTCAAATCTTGTTATGTGTATTGCTAATAAAATCTCCTCACTTACCTAGTCATTCAAAATTTACTCTACTAATCTCAGGTTATAATCTATGATAATGATAATGTAACACTCAGTATATAATATTTTAAAATTTCTGTACCAAAATTAATTATTTCATATGCTATTATAGGTTTCTTTATTTCTTTTATCTATGCCCAAACACTACTCAGTTTAATTCTTAATCAATTTAATTAATTTTTTATAATGATAATATTTTTTTAATGTATTTAGAAATAAATAATTTATCTCCTAACTCTTTCATATATTAATTACAATTCATCACTTCTTTATGGTATGACTTTCCTATAAATGAAACTAGTTATTATTTTGACCGCGTAGTACTAGCATTTCATTTACTTTAATAAAGATGTCGCACAGGTATTTGCCATTATACACTGCTACATAAAAATAACAATTTAAATGTTTCTAATAATCTTGTTATATTTATTCTTATAATGAAGAGAATATTGCTGCTAATAAATTATCCCTCTTATGGGATAACAATAGTACGGTATGTATACTTTTCCTCTCACTATAAACTTTATAATGCTAATTTATTTTTGTTTACTTGTAGGTCATTGACTTATCAACTTCTATGTCAGTTATGAAAATATCTAATACAATGTTTCTATTTTACCAAATAAAAAGAAGAATTTCACCACAATACTCGTTTAATGACAACAAATATAAAAATCTTGATTCGAAAATATACATCCAAAATAGTTATACGACATGTACATAAATTGTTAACCTGTCTAATCGCACCTGTACGTTTATTGTTATATGAAGGATGTTCAGCAAATGTTATTTATTCAAAAAGGTATGTACAAAATTCAATTCAATGTATCTTTTCCAATTTAGCATGCATTAAACCATGCAATTTAATTATTTATAAATATCTTTCGTCTATAAAATATTAAACAAGTTGAAGGTATGTTTTAGTACCAAGGTCATGTCAATTCATTTATATATGTGCATATTCTGTAACTTTTTATGAAAATAGAGATTTAAACTTTTAACAGAACGTATTTCTATTCTTGTTTTATACTATTAATCAATTCTAAATAATATTCATGACTTTTACTCGATGTAAAATTAAATAAATTCAAATTTTTTCCTTATTTAAAAATTATACAACCTCTTGTTAACAATTATCTTCTTTCTCTGGTTTATTTAAATTATGTTTTCCTTTTTCTCACAGGTTCTTCCTGGACTCGTTCTGTGCAACTGGTGACTCTCTGGAACTCTCCTAGTACGACTTCTTGGTGTATCCTCGTTCTAATTCAGGATCTGGAACTTCTTCGGTTATATCTTCAGGATGTATCTTGTAGGGTCCTCGAAAACTGCGGGATATCTTCTGGATTTAAATGCAACTGTACTTCTATCTCGACTTAACACTGGAACTAGACCTCTTCGAAAATATATATGGGTTACCGGATCCTTTAATTAATTTAACATTCACTGGAACGACATCTGGGATTCTAACTAATTGGAACTTCTCGTTTTATACAATAAACTGGACTTTGATAACTGGAATCCCTCTTTGGACTCACGTGCAACTGATGAATTCAATATTCCGCTCGGACTTGGTTAATATTTGGTAAGTAATCTTTTAATATTTCTTTTCCTTAGAATATATCTTCTTTTTCCATACAGGATATCAATTAATTAAATTATAATGAAATTATTGAATAATTTTATGCTTCTTTATAATATATTTTTATTCTACCATCAAATAAATATTTTCTATGCTGAAAGAAACACTTTTAGCACCAACTTTCGCGGTTTTAGTGAATTTAAAATATACTTTTCGGAATAAAATCGTGATTTTCCGAAAAATACACGCGCCTTTCTTGAAAAATATTTTTCAATTCCGTTGTTTGTTTATCGTCACCAAGACAATATTTTCGTTTTTTAATTTCATCCAATTAAATTCCTTTTCTCACAATTCTTGTTCAAAATAGTACTATAAAACATTATTGATACGTTTCAGTGCTTTCCAAATTTTAGTCAACCTTCTCTATTAAATCTCTATTAATTTATAATAAATATTACTAAGACTTTGTACTTTAAAAAACATTACTAATCAAAATTTTCTGTAAATGTCAATTTTGACAGATCCGCTTATTCAAATTTTACCCGCGAAATTATTTACCAAGTTGTTTCCTTCATACTTCAACAATCAACATTAAATTGCTTTACTTTACATTATTGTTAATTAGACAAGTTTTACAAGATATCAAACTACATTTTTACATAAATAATAATTTTTAAATCTCCATTTTCAGATACCAATGAAAATTACTGCCACCAAGAACCTGGTCCACTACGACTCCTTCAAGTACTGTTTTCATAATTGACTGCACACATCTTTATTGTAATAAATAACATTTTTAGTATACACAACTGTTCTTTTTTTAGTTTAAATATTTTAATTTAACAGTCACAAAGAAAAATTAGTAAAATTAAATAATCCTTCCAACTTGTTCAAAAATATACAGTGCCAATCACCTATATTGTTACTCAGCACATATGCCCCTTTTAAAAAATGTAAATTTTCAACTCGAATCAAAATTTATATTTTTTAAACAAAATCGGATAATTCACATGTTTACCAACGTGCTCAAAACAATTATTTTTATCAAACTAAATCCTTTAACAGATTTCAAATGAAACTTCTGTTATTTGGTAATATCATTTAACTTTTATTTATAACTATCTGTACATAACAGTGTTTAAATTCAAAATTATTTGTGACACTCATAACTATAAAACTCAACTTTCTTATAAGTCCAAAAGTAATATAAGGCTTTTCTTTATTTTCATTTTTATTATAAAAGTATAAATTTATTTATTTAAATGAATGTCTATGACCTGTATAAGTAATTTTTGTTCCATTATTTATCGTACTAAGTATTATAATCCTTCTTGATTTTCCTATCACTTATTAAAATATCTATATTTTTTTTTTTTTTAATTGCCATCAAACTTTTTAACATTAATTGCATATATGTTTTTCTGTGTTTCCTAACTCAAACTCCTTGTAAAAAAAAATATTATCTGTACTAACTTATACATAAATAGGTGGATAACATATTTTTTTTTTTTTTATCTGTCTATACCTCAGTTACTTATTTGCCTCTTTTTAGAATAATTCACTATGCTTACTAATTATATATTATTTTCATTATATACTGTTCTCATTCGAACAAATTCCCTTTTTACCTATAATTGACATTTTCGTCATCCCCTATACTTTCATCTATGGAAAGTCCATATTTTTTTAACTTATCGTTTTTAAAGGCTTACGTTACCTATATAATTCTTTTTTAAGACACTTTTGGTCCTATATTTTATATCATTTTGGGTATTTTTCACCCTTTTATACATATTCACTCTATAATAATTCCATATTCTTATGGTACTTTTAATATTTACTAATTTATTGTAAGCATTTACTTTCATCTGACATATTTTATTTTTAAGAGGCTCTTCTTAACTTCTTTCTTTTCCATTTCTTCATCACCTAACATGTTTGTTACATTTTGATAATTATTTTATAACTTTATTTAGTGCTTTACTTATTCTGAAACATTCTTTTTATTTTTATAAGGTTCAAGGTTATTTATCCTCTATACAACTTCTTTATCCATTTCATTCCATTTAAATACTCAGGCAAAACTATTTATTAGTAAGATTACTTATATTACCTTCTCTTATGGTTATTTACAAATTTATATACAATATGGGAATGAGGAAATATCTTATTTTTTTAATTAGTCATCATTTTATATTTTTTTTTTTAACAACTAATAATTGTAACAGTCCTATAACTAAATTAATCTAATATAATTCCGGAATACTATATGTACATTCTTTATCTGGTAATCTCTCTATAAATTCAAGTTATTTCTCGATAAAAATGAACTTGTCTGTATACATGTATATCTGTTTCATCATTATGTCTTTTATTCATTTTAAAGAAAGCGAAATCCGATATGCCCCTTTTTATACTATTAATCTGTATCTGGTCATGCCCCTATCTTATTATAAGGTATTTATGTCCTTCTAATACTTCATTACTATATAATTATTTATTTTCTAATAAACTATAGTTCTTTATTTGTCAATAACTTTTGAAATTTTGAGATCTACATGTTACTTGGATAAGCAGGTATCGTAAGTACCTTCAGAAGACGATCTCCTTTCTTATCTTCTGTCCTGACTAAAATTTCCTAGGTATGAATTAACATGATTCAGAGAAATAATGTCATTTCTCCTTTTACAGTTTAATCTTCCAATATTGTTCTTACTTATGCAAATAATGTGGATTATTTGTCATGTTAAATTGTCGTTGATTATTTGTCGTATTATAACATTGTGGATGATTTGTCTTAACTCAGATTTAGGAAGTGTCGTTACTCACTTATACAATACAAACTTCCAATATTGTGTCTTACCTATCATTTCGGAAGATTTAATATAACTCAGATAGGAAGTGGCGTTAATTACTTTCACAGTACAGTCTTCCTAATACTGTGTCTTACCTATTATTTCGGAAGATTTAATATAACTCAGATAGGAAGTGGCGTTAATTACTTTCACAGTACAGTCTTCCTAATACTGTGTCTTACCTATTATTTCGGAAGATTTAATATAACTCAGATAGGAAGTGGCGTTAATCACTTTCACAGTACAGTCTTCCTAATACTGTGTCTTACCTATTCGAATGGCTAATCATTCTACTATATAGTCATGTAACATAGATATGTGATATGTTCCTTTAAAATAACCAGTATCCTCATCAATTAGTTCGTAATTATTCAAACCTATTCTTCGATAAACTGTAAATGGTCCAGAATATGGCCTTATGAGTTTTGCCATAATTTTATTCTTTCTATCTGTTACTCGTAACGCGCGAACTATTACTTTATCATTTATATTATAAATCTTATATTTACGTTGTTTTTCTTTTTTCTTCTGCTCCCATTTAATTTTGCGTTTCAAAAGTTTGTGCTTTATTTGTTCATACCTGTCTCCTATTTCAGCAGTTTCATCATCTTGCCAAGGCCTTTGTGCAGGTTGTCCTGTAAAAATAGTTATTGGACATGCTTCATGTACAGTACTTGGAGTATTATTCATGACGAATTCGATTTGTTTTAAATATCTTGCCCATTTATGATGGTTGTCTTCCAGTAATATACGTAAATATTTTAATACTTCCTTTATATACCTTTCAGAAGGATTAGCCTGGGGATGTCGTATTGAAATATGATGTGACTTAATATTTCTTTCATCTAAAAATTCATGATATCTTTGATTCATGAAGTATGTTGCATGATCCGATAAAATTGTTCTAGGAGTTCCATATTCTGTTATATACTCTTGTAGAGCTTGTAAAACCGTATCCGTATTGCATTTCTGTGTAGGTATTAATCGCACATGTTTAGAAAAAATGTCACACAGTACCAAAATATTACGATATCTTCTTGTGCTCGGGATTAGATTAGAAATAAAATCAATCGCCACTAATTGTAATCTATCATCCGCTATGATGCTCAAACTAATGTTTTGATTAGTATAATTCTTTTCCTTTGCCAAAACGCACGTTTCACATCGTTTAATTACCCTTTTAATTATCTTCTCGTCATTTTTACAATAATAAGCTTCTCTGTACATAAGCCAACATTTTCTCGCTCCTATATGTGTGTACATCATATGAAGATGTTGAATAATTTCAATTGTATGTTCTTCGTCTGTAACATATACCTCCAAATCGCCTATCTTTTTCAAAATTATCCCTTCTCTTATACTCATACCTTTATATGAACCATTTGTCTGTAGATTAATTTTAATTACTTCCAACTCAGGTGACTCTTGAGCTTCCCTAACTCTTTGTAATGAAAACATACCTTCTAATCCCAATTTCACTAAGTTGATGTGTACATTCGTAGTTTTAGTCTCACCATACTTTCTACTCAAAATGTCAGCAGCAATCATTTCTTTCCCCGGTCGATATACAGTTTCCATGTCATATTGCTGTATTAACAACGTCCAACGATAAATTCGGTTATTATTTAATTTAGTCGTCATAATGTTCAATAAAGCTTTGTGATCCGTCTCCAATTTGAATTTCTTCCCTATTAGGTAATAACGTAACTTGGTCAATGCATATATGACTGCAAGCATCTCGAGTTCTGATATCCCAAATTTCCTTTCACACGGTTTTAAAGTTCTTGACGCGAAATATATCGGAACATCGATACCATCTTTCATTTGTATCAATTCTGCCGCAACTGCTACACTTGATGCATCTGTCCTAACTATGAACTCTAAATTAAAATCTGGATGATATAATTTAAGATTTTCTACAAAATTAGATTTTAGTTGTACAAAACATTCCTCACACTCATCAGTCCATTTCCATTTCGTTCCTTTCTTCAGTAGATTTAACAACGTACTTGTCTTTTGACTATAATTAGATACAAATTTCCTATAGTAATTCAACAATCCTAAAAATCCTCTCAGCATCTTGAGTTTATTTGGTCTGGGATAATTTTGGATCTCCTCTAATCTTTGTGGGTCTAATAAAATATTCTGTTGGTTTACTACATAACCCAAATAATTAACTTCTTTTTGGCAAAACTGGCACTTAGACAAGTTTAATTTCATGCCATTGATTTGTAAAGTATTTATAATAATCTCTATATGATTTATATGTGATTTTATATCATCTGAAAATATTATTATATCGTCTAAATAATGAAGAGCAAATTTCTCATATTTGTCCAGTATCTTGTGAAGAAATCTTATCAATCCCGCAGGACTACTTTTAATGCCGAAAGGACAGACTTTGAAATGGTAAGTAATTCCATTTACGTTAAATCCACAGTACTTCCTGGAATTCTCGTCCAACCTTATTAACCAAAAAGCATTCTTAAGGTCTAATTTGCTATACCACTTTTTATTTCCACATTTGGTAAGTAGAACATCAATGTTTTGGGGTATTTCGTGCTCAGGCATGATTCTAAGGTTAATTAAGCGCGCATCAATGCAAAGTCGAATAGAATTGTCTTTCTTTTTTACTAATACAACAGGACTAATAAAATATGTGTTCGATCTCTCTATGATATCTGCTTCTTCTAATTTTCTTAATTCTTCATTTACACGATCTTGAAAAAAATACGGTATTGGATAATTTTTACATGATAAAGGCGAATCATCATTAATCAATAACCGGTGTTCATAATCTTTGGCAAAAACGACTTCATCATTTATTAATTTAATGTTCTTATTAAGAATTTCTACTAAACTATCTTCAATCCATGGTTCTGGTAATTTTTGTAGCCATATAAAAGTTTGAATGTCAGCTTTATTTCTTATGACTTTAACTTCATGCTTATCTTCAATTATAACAGTATCTCTATATTCCTCATTTATATCTGTTGATCTGGGTAATTCGAACATTGCCCCTTCCAAATGTTCTTGTGTATCATCATTTTCTGCACGATCTGCTATAATAATATTGTTTACCTCATTCTGAATATCTTCCTTATACTCAATATAAGCGTTTATTTCTTTCACATCCACAACTTTTTCTAATAAAATATCCTTCCCTCCTATCTTAATTTTGTTTTCCTCAAAATCTAAATTCATCCCAAGTATTCTCATATTATCTATCCCTAGTATGCAATCATAAAATAAATTGCCTATTAAGTAAAATTGCATAATAAATTTATATCCATTCAAAACGACATCTATGCATAACCTCTTATTGATACATCCCATTTTTCCCTTATTTGCAGACATAACATTCGTATTTTTGACTTTTATTATATATTTAGAATATTCAGGAATTTTCAATATCATATCTTCCTTTATGAGAGAGATTTCTGCACCAGAATCCAATAAAGTTTTAAAATTAACATTTCTAATACTAATTATGCAAAAAGGTAAAGTTTCATAGTTATTAATTATGTTTCCCATATCTAAATTATTTTGTACATTCCCCATTCCCGTTATATCACTACTTCTACTTATATTACAACTAACTCTATTTATATCAAAATCATTTATTAATGAGATGTTCCCGGTATCGCATTTTGATATGGATTCAATTTCATTTCCAAAATTGGCGTTTTTTTTTCTTCTATTAGACCAACTTCTATTTCATCTAGACCCTGGCTTCCAGTAATCCTCCTATCTGATTTTCTCCAATCTTGAGTCTGTATATTATTTACCTGTCTCGAGTTATTATCTCCATAATACCTATTGTTCTGTTCTTGGTAATTATTATGATGAGGTACTTGTCTTGCAGATTGATTTATAAATGGATTATTCCTATTTGCGTTTGGTCTTCCATTACCTCCATTTATGATACCACGATTATTATTCCAATTGTTATTACCATTCCCTTGTGTATTATAATTCCTATTATAATTATTATTCTGTTGACTATTAAACTGGTAAGGTTGTCTTGCCCCAAAATTGTTATTTTGACTGTTACCAGGTTGATTATTCCTCGGATATGCATTTTGTTGGAAAGATGTATTGTTACGTGCATATTGATTATTCGCACCATTGATATTTGACAAGCGTTGCTGGTTATTCTGAGATTCGTTTCTTCCATTCACTTGTCGAAATTCCCTATATTTCACGCCGTCTGAATAATCATCTAATCGTCTTAGTATGTTGATCAACCCATTCATGTCTGTTACATTTTGACAAATAATTGCATGTGTATCAACAGGAATAAAATGTTGCAACAAATGTTGAGATATGGTCTGTTCGTCTAAATGTGAGATGTATCTACAATAATTAAACATTCTTTGTGCATAAGCCTCCCTCGAAGATTTACCTGGCTGATATCTCCCTGTTAACAGCCTCTGATGTGCTTTGCTTTGCTGCGTCTCACTCCAGAAATTGTTTTTAAATAATTCCACAAACTTACTTAAATCATCGCAACTGTCTTCAACCCTTTGAAACCAATCCGCTGCACCATTGTTTAAAGTCGCTCGAATAATATTCATTTGGCTCCTAAAATCCTGTATCTCTTCTATGTATCTTAAGATGTTAGTTAAATATGCCATGGGATGTGTCGTCATTTTATCTCCGCTAAAATGAGTAATATTTTCAATTCTTATACCGTTATTCAATATATGATAAGACGGTGTACCAGTAGCTTGTGGTATTTTAATATTTTTAGATTTCAACAAAAGTTCTTTCAACTCTAATTTCTGAACCTCGCACTCTTTTAAAACCTCTTCTATTCCAGATTTCTGAACACTCGTAGACATTGTTAATACTCTAATATCTTTCAAACACTTATCCTCGGTATTTTCTATCTTCTTATTTAAATTCTCCGCCAATTTTTCTGTCTTGTCCGTAACATCTTTGCTAACCTGATCAACTTCCTCTCGTATGCGTTTAGCCAACTCCTTATGTTTCTCACTATTGTTCTTTTCTAATTGTTTAACGTTTTCTTGTACTACCTTTACTTTACCTTCAACCTCTTGTACTTTATTTGTAATAAGAGTTTTAACTTCCGTATCCTTAATTTTCATCTTATCATCCATTTCTTTCCGCATTTTCACTTCCCTGCTATCCATTTCAATAGTAATTACTTTAACCTTTTCTTCTGTATCTCTCAGTAAAGTTTTCTTTAATTCTTCCAGATTTCTTCTATTTTCTTCTCTAGTATCAAGGCTCGCCTTTTCCAACTTATCCAATTTTTCTCTTAATTCTTTTTTATCCTCCTCTCTATTTTTCTTAGCTTCCATTTTATCCTCATCCCTATTTTTCTCGCTTCTCTTAAGATCCTCCTCTCTATTTTTCTTATTTTCTTCGTTAACCTTTTTATTATCTTCATTCATCTGTTTTAACATTTGTAAAATTAATGTCATATCTACTGTTGTAGTTGACATTTCTTTTTTAGACGTCTCTTCTTGTATTTCTACCTTATCACCTCTATCTTGTGTTTCTCCTGTCTGTACAATACCTTCCTGAACTTGTAATGTAAGTTCTCCCTCCTCTTGTACATTCACATCCTGACCTACTTCCTCTTCACTGTCACTAGATGATTCAGATCTATTTAATCCAAAGTTACTCTTAGATCTGGTATTCATTTTAAATAATTATAGTACACAATTTCTTATACCTTAATATGTTTTAAACTGAATTAATTACCTTTGTAAAATGTATACTAATGTTACCGCTATTACTATGATTAATAAAGTATTTGAAATATGTTGTTGCAGGTCTTCTTTTAATTTCTTCACGTTAGATACGTCATAAAATGAGCTAAGGAGGGTAATATAAATTACAAACACCTAATCAAAATTAAAACAATAATCAAAATACTATTTGCGAGTCTTATTTTAATTGCCACACGTTGGGTACGCCATAAAATGCACTAGTGGAGGGGATAATATACTTGCAAACACATACTATAAAAAATATACCCTAAATTATTCAAATCTTGTTATGTGTATTGCTAATAAAATCTCCTCACTTACCTAGTCATTCAAAATTTACTCTACTAATCTCAGGTTATAATCTATGATAATGATAATGTAACACTCAGTATATAATATTTTAAAATTTCTGTACCAAAATTAATTATTTCATATGCTATTATAGGTTTCTTTATTTCTTTTATCTATGCCCAAACACTACTCAGTTTAATTCTTAATCAATTTAATTAATTTTTTATAATGATAATATTTTTTTAATGTATTTAGAAATAAATAATTTATCTCCTAACTCTTTCATATATTAATTACAATTCATCACTTCTTTATGGTATGACTTTCCTATAAATGAAACTAGTTATTATTTTGACCGCGTAGTACTAGCATTTCATTTACTTTAATAAAGATGTCGCACAGGTATTTGCCATTATACACTGCTACATAAAAATAACAATTTAAATGTTTCTAATAATCTTGTTATATTTATTCTTATAATGAAGAGAATATTGCTGCTAATAAATTATCCCTCTTATGGGATAACAATAGTACGGTATGTATACTTTTCCTCTCACTATAAACTTTATAATGCTAATTTATTTTTGTTTACTTGTAGGTCATTGACTTATCAACTTCTATGTCAGTTATGAAAATATCTAATACAATGTTTCTATTTTACCAAATAAAAAGAAGAATTTCACCACAATACTCGTTTAATGACAACAAATATAAAAATCTTGATTCGAAAATATACATCCAAAATAGTTATACGACATGTACATAAATTGTTAACCTGTCTAATCGCACCTGTACGTTTATTGTTATATGAAGGATGTTCAGCAAATGTTATTTATTCAAAAAGGTATGTACAAAATTCAATTCAATGTATCTTTTCCAATTTAGCATGCATTAAACCATGCAATTTAATTATTTATAAATATCTTTCGTCTATAAAATATTAAACAAGTTGAAGGTATGTTTTAGTACCAAGGTCATGTCAATTCATTTATATATGTGCATATTCTGTAACTTTTTATGAAAATAGAGATTTAAACTTTTAACAGAACGTATTTCTATTCTTGTTTTATACTATTAATCAATTCTAAATAATATTCATGACTTTTACTCGATGTAAAATTAAATAAATTCAAATTTTTTCCTTATTTAAAAATTATACAACCTCTTGTTAACAATTATCTTCTTTCTCTGGTTTATTTAAATTATGTTTTCCTTTTTCTCACAGGTTCTTCCTGGACTCGTTCTGTGCAACTGGTGACTCTCTGGAACTCTCCTAGTACGACTTCTTGGTGTATCCTCGTTCTAATTCAGGATCTGGAACTTCTTCGGTTATATCTTCAGGATGTATCTTGTAGGGTCCTCGAAAACTGCGGGATATCTTCTGGATTTAAATGCAACTGTACTTCTATCTCGACTTAACACTGGAACTAGACCTCTTCGAAAATATATATGGGTTACCGGATCCTTTAATTAATTTAACATTCACTGGAACGACATCTGGGATTCTAACTAATTGGAACTTCTCGTTTTATACAATAAACTGGACTTTGATAACTGGAATCCCTCTTTGGACTCACGTGCAACTGATGAATTCAATATTCCGCTCGGACTTGGTTAATATTTGGTAAGTAATCTTTTAATATTTCTTTTCCTTAGAATATATCTTCTTTTTCCATACAGGATATCAATTAATTAAATTATAATGAAATTATTGAATAATTTTATGCTTCTTTATAATATATTTTTATTCTACCATCAAATAAATATTTTCTATGCTGAAAGAAACACTTTTAGCACCAACTTTCGCGGTTTTAGTGAATTTAAAATATACTTTTCGGAATAAAATCGTGATTTTCCGAAAAATACACGCGCCTTTCTTGAAAAATATTTTTCAATTCCGTTGTTTGTTTATCGTCACCAAGACAATATTTTCGTTTTTTAATTTCATCCAATTAAATTCCTTTTCTCACAATTCTTGTTCAAAATAGTACTATAAAACATTATTGATACGTTTCAGTGCTTTCCAAATTTTAGTCAACCTTCTCTATTAAATCTCTATTAATTTATAATAAATATTACTAAGACTTTGTACTTTAAAAAACATTACTAATCAAAATTTTCTGTAAATGTCAATTTTGACAGATCCGCTTATTCAAATTTTACCCGCGAAATTATTTACCAAGTTGTTTCCTTCATACTTCAACAATCAACATTAAATTGCTTTACTTTACATTATTGTTAATTAGACAAGTTTTACAAGATATCAAACTACATTTTTACATAAATAATAATTTTTAAATCTCCATTTTCAGATACCAATGAAAATTACTGCCACCAAGAACCTGGTCCACTACGACTCCTTCAAGTACTGTTTTCATAATTGACTGCACACATCTTTATTGTAATAAATAACATTTTTAGTATACACAACTGTTCTTTTTTTAGTTTAAATATTTTAATTTAACAGTCACAAAGAAAAATTAGTAAAATTAAATAATCCTTCCAACTTGTTCAAAAATATACAGTGCCAATCACCTATATTGTTACTCAGCACATATGCCCCTTTTAAAAAATGTAAATTTTCAACTCGAATCAAAATTTATATTTTTTAAACAAAATCGGATAATTCACATGTTTACCAACGTGCTCAAAACAATTATTTTTATCAAACTAAATCCTTTAACAGATTTCAAATGAAACTTCTGTTATTTGGTAATATCATTTAACTTTTATTTATAACTATCTGTACATAACAGTGTTTAAATTCAAAATTATTTGTGACACTCATAACTATAAAACTCAACTTTCTTATAAGTCCAAAAGTAATATAAGGCTTTTCTTTATTTTCATTTTTATTATAAAAGTATAAATTTATTTATTTAAATGAATGTCTATGACCTGTATAAGTAATTTTTGTTCCATTATTTATCGTACTAAGTATTATAATCCTTCTTGATTTTCCTATCACTTATTAAAATATCTATATTTTTTTTTTTTTTAATTGCCATCAAACTTTTTAACATTAATTGCATATATGTTTTTCTGTGTTTCCTAACTCAAACTCCTTGTAAAAAAAAATATTATCTGTACTAACTTATACATAAATAGGTGGATAACATATTTTTTTTTTTTTTATCTGTCTATACCTCAGTTACTTATTTGCCTCTTTTTAGAATAATTCACTATGCTTACTAATTATATATTATTTTCATTATATACTGTTCTCATTCGAACAAATTCCCTTTTTACCTATAATTGACATTTTCGTCATCCCCTATACTTTCATCTATGGAAAGTCCATATTTTTTTAACTTATCGTTTTTAAAGGCTTACGTTACCTATATAATTCTTTTTTAAGACACTTTTGGTCCTATATTTTATATCATTTTGGGTATTTTTCACCCTTTTATACATATTCACTCTATAATAATTCCATATTCTTATGGTACTTTTAATATTTACTAATTTATTGTAAGCATTTACTTTCATCTGACATATTTTATTTTTAAGAGGCTCTTCTTAACTTCTTTCTTTTCCATTTCTTCATCACCTAACATGTTTGTTACATTTTGATAATTATTTTATAACTTTATTTAGTGCTTTACTTATTCTGAAACATTCTTTTTATTTTTATAAGGTTCAAGGTTATTTATCCTCTATACAACTTCTTTATCCATTTCATTCCATTTAAATACTCAGGCAAAACTATTTATTAGTAAGATTACTTATATTACCTTCTCTTATGGTTATTTACAAATTTATATACAATATGGGAATGAGGAAATATCTTATTTTTTTAATTAGTCATCATTTTATATTTTTTTTTTTAACAACTAATAATTGTAACAGTCCTATAACTAAATTAATCTAATATAATTCCGGAATACTATATGTACATTCTTTATCTGGTAATCTCTCTATAAATTCAAGTTATTTCTCGATAAAAATGAACTTGTCTGTATACATGTATATCTGTTTCATCATTATGTCTTTTATTCATTTTAAAGAAAGCGAAATCCGATATGCCCCTTTTTATACTATTAATCTGTATCTGGTCATGCCCCTATCTTATTATAAGGTATTTATGTCCTTCTAATACTTCATTACTATATAATTATTTATTTTCTAATAAACTATAGTTCTTTATTTGTCAATAACTTTTGAAATTTTGAGATCTACATGTTACTTGGATAAGCAGGTATCGTAAGTACCTTCAGAAGACGATCTCCTTTCTTATCTTCTGTCCTGACTAAAATTTCCTAGGTATGAATTAACATGATTCAGAGAAATAATGTCATTTCTCCTTTTACAGTTTAATCTTCCAATATTGTTCTTACTTATGCAAATAATGTGGATTATTTGTCATGTTAAATTGTCGTTGATTATTTGTCGTATTATAACATTGTGGATGATTTGTCTTAACTCAGATTTAGGAAGTGTCGTTACTCACTTATACAATACAAACTTCCAATATTGTGTCTTACCTATCATTTCGGAAGATTTAATATAACTCAGATAGGAAGTGGCGTTAATTACTTTCACAGTACAGTCTTCCTAATACTGTGTCTTACCTATTATTTCGGAAGATTTAATATAACTCAGATAGGAAGTGGCGTTAATTACTTTCACAGTACAGTCTTCCTAATACTGTGTCTTACCTATTATTTCGGAAGATTTAATATAACTCAGATAGGAAGTGGCGTTAATCACTTTCACAGTACAGTCTTCCTAATACTGTGTCTTACCTATTCGAATGGCTAATCATTCTACTATATAGTCATGTAACATAGATATGTGATATGTTCCTTTAAAATAACCAGTATCCTCATCAATTAGTTCGTAATTATTCAAACCTATTCTTCGATAAACTGTAAATGGTCCAGAATATGGCCTTATGAGTTTTGCCATAATTTTATTCTTTCTATCTGTTACTCGTAACGCGCGAACTATTACTTTATCATTTATATTATAAATCTTATATTTACGTTGTTTTTCTTTTTTCTTCTGCTCCCATTTAATTTTGCGTTTCAAAAGTTTGTGCTTTATTTGTTCATACCTGTCTCCTATTTCAGCAGTTTCATCATCTTGCCAAGGCCTTTGTGCAGGTTGTCCTGTAAAAATAGTTATTGGACATGCTTCATGTACAGTACTTGGAGTATTATTCATGACGAATTCGATTTGTTTTAAATATCTTGCCCATTTATGATGGTTGTCTTCCAGTAATATACGTAAATATTTTAATACTTCCTTTATATACCTTTCAGAAGGATTAGCCTGGGGATGTCGTATTGAAATATGATGTGACTTAATATTTCTTTCATCTAAAAATTCATGATATCTTTGATTCATGAAGTATGTTGCATGATCCGATAAAATTGTTCTAGGAGTTCCATATTCTGTTATATACTCTTGTAGAGCTTGTAAAACCGTATCCGTATTGCATTTCTGTGTAGGTATTAATCGCACATGTTTAGAAAAAATGTCACACAGTACCAAAATATTACGATATCTTCTTGTGCTCGGGATTAGATTAGAAATAAAATCAATCGCCACTAATTGTAATCTATCATCCGCTATGATGCTCAAACTAATGTTTTGATTAGTATAATTCTTTTCCTTTGCCAAAACGCACGTTTCACATCGTTTAATTACCCTTTTAATTATCTTCTCGTCATTTTTACAATAATAAGCTTCTCTGTACATAAGCCAACATTTTCTCGCTCCTATATGTGTGTACATCATATGAAGATGTTGAATAATTTCAATTGTATGTTCTTCGTCTGTAACATATACCTCCAAATCGCCTATCTTTTTCAAAATTATCCCTTCTCTTATACTCATACCTTTATATGAACCATTTGTCTGTAGATTAATTTTAATTACTTCCAACTCAGGTGACTCTTGAGCTTCCCTAACTCTTTGTAATGAAAACATACCTTCTAATCCCAATTTCACTAAGTTGATGTGTACATTCGTAGTTTTAGTCTCACCATACTTTCTACTCAAAATGTCAGCAGCAATCATTTCTTTCCCCGGTCGATATACAGTTTCCATGTCATATTGCTGTATTAACAACGTCCAACGATAAATTCGGTTATTATTTAATTTAGTCGTCATAATGTTCAATAAAGCTTTGTGATCCGTCTCCAATTTGAATTTCTTCCCTATTAGGTAATAACGTAACTTGGTCAATGCATATATGACTGCAAGCATCTCGAGTTCTGATATCCCAAATTTCCTTTCACACGGTTTTAAAGTTCTTGACGCGAAATATATCGGAACATCGATACCATCTTTCATTTGTATCAATTCTGCCGCAACTGCTACACTTGATGCATCTGTCCTAACTATGAACTCTAAATTAAAATCTGGATGATATAATTTAAGATTTTCTACAAAATTAGATTTTAGTTGTACAAAACATTCCTCACACTCATCAGTCCATTTCCATTTCGTTCCTTTCTTCAGTAGATTTAACAACGTACTTGTCTTTTGACTATAATTAGATACAAATTTCCTATAGTAATTCAACAATCCTAAAAATCCTCTCAGCATCTTGAGTTTATTTGGTCTGGGATAATTTTGGATCTCCTCTAATCTTTGTGGGTCTAATAAAATATTCTGTTGGTTTACTACATAACCCAAATAATTAACTTCTTTTTGGCAAAACTGGCACTTAGACAAGTTTAATTTCATGCCATTGATTTGTAAAGTATTTATAATAATCTCTATATGATTTATATGTGATTTTATATCATCTGAAAATATTATTATATCGTCTAAATAATGAAGAGCAAATTTCTCATATTTGTCCAGTATCTTGTGAAGAAATCTTATCAATCCCGCAGGACTACTTTTAATGCCGAAAGGACAGACTTTGAAATGGTAAGTAATTCCATTTACGTTAAATCCACAGTACTTCCTGGAATTCTCGTCCAACCTTATTAACCAAAAAGCATTCTTAAGGTCTAATTTGCTATACCACTTTTTATTTCCACATTTGGTAAGTAGAACATCAATGTTTTGGGGTATTTCGTGCTCAGGCATGATTCTAAGGTTAATTAAGCGCGCATCAATGCAAAGTCGAATAGAATTGTCTTTCTTTTTTACTAATACAACAGGACTAATAAAATATGTGTTCGATCTCTCTATGATATCTGCTTCTTCTAATTTTCTTAATTCTTCATTTACACGATCTTGAAAAAAATACGGTATTGGATAATTTTTACATGATAAAGGCGAATCATCATTAATCAATAACCGGTGTTCATAATCTTTGGCAAAAACGACTTCATCATTTATTAATTTAATGTTCTTATTAAGAATTTCTACTAAACTATCTTCAATCCATGGTTCTGGTAATTTTTGTAGCCATATAAAAGTTTGAATGTCAGCTTTATTTCTTATGACTTTAACTTCATGCTTATCTTCAATTATAACAGTATCTCTATATTCCTCATTTATATCTGTTGATCTGGGTAATTCGAACATTGCCCCTTCCAAATGTTCTTGTGTATCATCATTTTCTGCACGATCTGCTATAATAATATTGTTTACCTCATTCTGAATATCTTCCTTATACTCAATATAAGCGTTTATTTCTTTCACATCCACAACTTTTTCTAATAAAATATCCTTCCCTCCTATCTTAATTTTGTTTTCCTCAAAATCTAAATTCATCCCAAGTATTCTCATATTATCTATCCCTAGTATGCAATCATAAAATAAATTGCCTATTAAGTAAAATTGCATAATAAATTTATATCCATTCAAAACGACATCTATGCATAACCTCTTATTGATACATCCCATTTTTCCCTTATTTGCAGACATAACATTCGTATTTTTGACTTTTATTATATATTTAGAATATTCAGGAATTTTCAATATCATATCTTCCTTTATGAGAGAGATTTCTGCACCAGAATCCAATAAAGTTTTAAAATTAACATTTCTAATACTAATTATGCAAAAAGGTAAAGTTTCATAGTTATTAATTATGTTTCCCATATCTAAATTATTTTGTACATTCCCCATTCCCGTTATATCACTACTTCTACTTATATTACAACTAACTCTATTTATATCAAAATCATTTATTAATGAGATGTTCCCGGTATCGCATTTTGATATGGATTCAATTTCATTTCCAAAATTGGCGTTTTTTTTTCTTCTATTAGACCAACTTCTATTTCATCTAGACCCTGGCTTCCAGTAATCCTCCTATCTGATTTTCTCCAATCTTGAGTCTGTATATTATTTACCTGTCTCGAGTTATTATCTCCATAATACCTATTGTTCTGTTCTTGGTAATTATTATGATGAGGTACTTGTCTTGCAGATTGATTTATAAATGGATTATTCCTATTTGCGTTTGGTCTTCCATTACCTCCATTTATGATACCACGATTATTATTCCAATTGTTATTACCATTCCCTTGTGTATTATAATTCCTATTATAATTATTATTCTGTTGACTATTAAACTGGTAAGGTTGTCTTGCCCCAAAATTGTTATTTTGACTGTTACCAGGTTGATTATTCCTCGGATATGCATTTTGTTGGAAAGATGTATTGTTACGTGCATATTGATTATTCGCACCATTGATATTTGACAAGCGTTGCTGGTTATTCTGAGATTCGTTTCTTCCATTCACTTGTCGAAATTCCCTATATTTCACGCCGTCTGAATAATCATCTAATCGTCTTAGTATGTTGATCAACCCATTCATGTCTGTTACATTTTGACAAATAATTGCATGTGTATCAACAGGAATAAAATGTTGCAACAAATGTTGAGATATGGTCTGTTCGTCTAAATGTGAGATGTATCTACAATAATTAAACATTCTTTGTGCATAAGCCTCCCTCGAAGATTTACCTGGCTGATATCTCCCTGTTAACAGCCTCTGATGTGCTTTGCTTTGCTGCGTCTCACTCCAGAAATTGTTTTTAAATAATTCCACAAACTTACTTAAATCATCGCAACTGTCTTCAACCCTTTGAAACCAATCCGCTGCACCATTGTTTAAAGTCGCTCGAATAATATTCATTTGGCTCCTAAAATCCTGTATCTCTTCTATGTATCTTAAGATGTTAGTTAAATATGCCATGGGATGTGTCGTCATTTTATCTCCGCTAAAATGAGTAATATTTTCAATTCTTATACCGTTATTCAATATATGATAAGACGGTGTACCAGTAGCTTGTGGTATTTTAATATTTTTAGATTTCAACAAAAGTTCTTTCAACTCTAATTTCTGAACCTCGCACTCTTTTAAAACCTCTTCTATTCCAGATTTCTGAACACTCGTAGACATTGTTAATACTCTAATATCTTTCAAACACTTATCCTCGGTATTTTCTATCTTCTTATTTAAATTCTCCGCCAATTTTTCTGTCTTGTCCGTAACATCTTTGCTAACCTGATCAACTTCCTCTCGTATGCGTTTAGCCAACTCCTTATGTTTCTCACTATTGTTCTTTTCTAATTGTTTAACGTTTTCTTGTACTACCTTTACTTTACCTTCAACCTCTTGTACTTTATTTGTAATAAGAGTTTTAACTTCCGTATCCTTAATTTTCATCTTATCATCCATTTCTTTCCGCATTTTCACTTCCCTGCTATCCATTTCAATAGTAATTACTTTAACCTTTTCTTCTGTATCTCTCAGTAAAGTTTTCTTTAATTCTTCCAGATTTCTTCTATTTTCTTCTCTAGTATCAAGGCTCGCCTTTTCCAACTTATCCAATTTTTCTCTTAATTCTTTTTTATCCTCCTCTCTATTTTTCTTAGCTTCCATTTTATCCTCATCCCTATTTTTCTCGCTTCTCTTAAGATCCTCCTCTCTATTTTTCTTATTTTCTTCGTTAACCTTTTTATTATCTTCATTCATCTGTTTTAACATTTGTAAAATTAATGTCATATCTACTGTTGTAGTTGACATTTCTTTTTTAGACGTCTCTTCTTGTATTTCTACCTTATCACCTCTATCTTGTGTTTGTCCTGTCTGTTCAATACCTTCCTGAACTTGTAATGTAAGTTCTCCCTCCTCTTGTACATTCACATCCTGACCTACTTCCTCTTCACTGTCACTAGATGATTCAGATCTATTTAATCCAAAGTTACTCTTAGATCTGGTATTCATTTTAAATAATTATAGTACACAATTTCTTATACCTTAATATGTTTTAAACTGAATTAATTACCTTTGTAAAATGTATACTAATGTTACCGCTATTACTATGATTAATAAAATATTTGAAATATGTTGTTGCAGGTCTTCTTTTAATTTCTTCACGTTAGATACGTCATAAAATGAGCTAAGGAGGGTAATATAAATTACAAACACCTAATCAAAATTAAAACAATAATCAAAATACTATTTGCGAGTCTTATTTTAATTGCCACACGTTGGGTACGCCATAAAATGCACTAGTGGAGGGGATAATATACTTGCAAACACATACTATAAAAAATATACCCTAAATTATTCAAATCTTGTTATGTGTATTGCTAATAAAATCTCCTCACTTACCTAGTCATTCAAAATTTACTCTACTAATCTCAGGTTATAATCTATGATAATGATAATGTAACACTCAGTATATAATATTTTAAAATTTCTGTACCAAAATTAATTATTTCATATGCTATTATAGGTTTCTTTATTTCTTTTATCTATGCCCAAACACTACTCAGTTTAATTCTTAATCAATTTAATTAATTTTTTATAATGATAATATTTTTTTAATGTATTTAGAAATAAATAATTTATCTCCTAACTCTTTCATATATTAATTACAATTCATCACTTCTTTATGGTATGACTTTCCTATAAATGAAACTAGTTATTATTTTGACCGCGTAGTACTAGCATTTCATTTACTTTAATAAAGATGTCGCACAGGTATTTGCCATTATACACTGCTACATAAAAATAACAATTTAAATGTTTCTAATAATCTTGTTATATTTATTCTTATAATGAAGAGAATATTGCTGCTAATAAATTATCCCTCTTATGGGATAACAATAGTACGGTATGTATACTTTTCCTCTCACTATAAACTTTATAATGCTAATTTATTTTTGTTTACTTGTAGGTCATTGACTTATCAACTTCTATGTCAGTTATGAAAATATCTAATACAATGTTTCTATTTTACCAAATAAAAAGAAGAATTTCACCACAATACTCGTTTAATGACAACAAATATAAAAATCTTGATTCGAAAATATACATCCAAAATAGTTATACGACATGTACATAAATTGTTAACCTGTCTAATCGCACCTGTACGTTTATTGTTATATGAAGGATGTTCAGCAAATGTTATTTATTCAAAAAGGTATGTACAAAATTCAATTCAATGTATCTTTTCCAATTTAGCATGCATTAAACCATGCAATTTAATTATTTATAAATATCTTTCGTCTATAAAATATTAAACAAGTTGAAGGTATGTTTTAGTACCAAGGTCATGTCAATTCATTTATATATGTGCATATTCTGTAACTTTTTATGAAAATAGAGATTTAAACTTTTAACAGAACGTATTTCTATTCTTGTTTTATACTATTAATCAATTCTAAATAATATTCATGACTTTTACTCGATGTAAAATTAAATAAATTCAAATTTTTTCCTTATTTAAAAATTATACAACCTCTTGTTAACAATTATCTTCTTTCTCTGGTTTATTTAAATTATGTTTTCCTTTTTCTCACAGGTTCTTCCTGGACTCGTTCTGTGCAACTGGTGACTCTCTGGAACTCTCCTAGTACGACTTCTTGGTGTATCCTCGTTCTAATTCAGGATCTGGAACTTCTTCGGTTATATCTTCAGGATGTATCTTGTAGGGTCCTCGAAAACTGCGGGATATCTTCTGGATTTAAATGCAACTGTACTTCTATCTCGACTTAACACTGGAACTAGACCTCTTCGAAAATATATATGGGTTACCGGATCCTTTAATTAATTTAACATTCACTGGAACGACATCTGGGATTCTAACTAATTGGAACTTCTCGTTTTATACAATAAACTGGACTTTGATAACTGGAATCCCTCTTTGGACTCACGTGCAACTGATGAATTCAATATTCCGCTCGGACTTGGTTAATATTTGGTAAGTAATCTTTTAATATTTCTTTTCCTTAGAATATATCTTCTTTTTCCATACAGGATATCAATTAATTAAATTATAATGAAATTATTGAATAATTTTATGCTTCTTTATAATATATTTTTATTCTACCATCAAATAAATATTTTCTATGCTGAAAGAAACACTTTTAGCACCAACTTTCGCGGTTTTAGTGAATTTAAAATATACTTTTCGGAATAAAATCGTGATTTTCCGAAAAATACACGCGCCTTTCTTGAAAAATATTTTTCAATTCCGTTGTTTGTTTATCGTCACCAAGACAATATTTTCGTTTTTTAATTTCATCCAATTAAATTCTTTTTCTCACAATTCTTGTTCAAAATAGTACTATAAAACATTATTGATACGTTTCAGTGCTTTCCAAATTTTAGTCAACCTTCTCTATTAAATCTCTATTAATTTATAATAATGAATTACTAAGACTTTGTACTTTAAAAAACATTACTAATCAAAATTTTCTGTAAATGTCAATTTTGACAGATCCGCTTATTCAAACTTTACCCGCGAAATTATTTACCAAGTTGTTTCCTTCATACTTCAACAATCAACATTAAATTGCTTTACTTTACATTATTGTTAATTAGACAAGTTTTACAAGATATCAAACTACATTTTTACATAAATAATAATTTTTAAATCTCCATTTTCAGATACCAATGAAAATTACTGCCACCAAGAACCTGGTCCACTACGACTCCTTCAAGTACTGTTTTCATAATTGACTGCACACATCTTTATTGTAATAAATAACATTTTTAGTATACACAACTGTTCTTTTTTTAGTTTAAATATTTTAATTTAACAGTCACAAAGAAAAATTAGTAAAATTAAATAATCCTTCCAACTTGTTCAAAAATATACAGTGCCAATCACCTATATTGTTACTCAGCACAATATATATATATATATATATTATGCTTACATCCAAGGTTATCCCAACTTATTCCTTGGCTACACCGTACTGATGACGACCAAGGAGTCAGAAACACGTGTCTACGGTTGCTCTACAGCGGAATTACCCACTATTCTTTCCATGACTAATTTATTAATCCGCACTATTTCCATTGATTAACGTTCCAGGGTCGGTTGGCACGCAGGTTGACAATGTTCTCCTCGTGGCGATGTTGGTTGTTGTCCTCGAAACCGAGGACCTTCCAACTGAAGCTACAAATGGAGGTCTGTCACCTGATGGTCTACCGTTTATGCTTACATCTCCAAGGTTATCCCACCTTATTCCTTGGCTACGCCGTACTGATGACGACCAACGAGTCAGAAACACGTGTCTACGGTTGCTCTACAGCGGAATTACCCACTATTCTTTCCATGACTAATTTATTAATCCGCACTATTTCCATTGATTACCTTTCCAGGGTCGGTTGGCACGCAGGTTGACAATGTCTTCCTCGTGGCGATGTTGGTTGTTGTCCTCGAAACCGAGGACCTTCCAACTGAAGCTACAAATGTCTGTCGCCTGATGGTCTACCGTTTATGCTTACATCTCCAAGGTTATCCCAACTTATTCCTCGGCTATACCGTACTGATGACGACCAAGGAGTCAGAAACACGTGTCTACGGTTGCTCTACAGCGGAATTACCCACTATTCTTTCCATGACTAATTTATTAATCCGCACTATTTCCATTGATTAACTTTCCAGGGTCGGTTGGCACGCTGGTTGACAATATCTTCCTCGTGGCGATGTTGGTTGTTGTCCTCGAAACCGAGGACCTTCCAACTGAAGCTACAAATGGAGGTCTGTCGCCTGATGGTCTACCGTTTATGCTTACATCTCCAAGGTTATCCCACCTTATTCCTTGGCTACACCGTACTGACGACGACCAAGGAGTCAGAAACACGTGTCTACGGTTGCTCTACAGCGGAATTACCCACTATTCTTTCCATGACTATATATATATATATATATATGTTCTCTTTCAGGTTTCCGCGGGTAGTAGTATGTGTTGTCACTGGATTCCGGGTTTTCTTCCGCGTTTCCACTGCTTGGTCTTTGGAAAGACCGATGCTGGTTTCTTGACGACGTTTCGGCAAAATCACACTTGCCATCTTCAGGTCTGCGATAACTGTCTGCTTCTGCTTCTTGTTACTGAATAACATCCAGTGACAACATATATATATATATATATATACAGGGTGTTTGTTCACTCGCTGGTATAATAAAAACAGTATGTATATTTATGTCAAGTATATCGACATCCGACAAAAAAAAATTTTTTTAATTATGTAGATTTTTTTTAAAAAAGTCAACGTTTTTATATTAGATAGTACACATTATGCTGATTAACAGACGTGCAAAAATAAACACACATATGATTTAAAGGTCGAGTGTGTGTTATGCAAGTTCGCTTTATGTAAACACTTTCATTAGGGATAAAAAAAATACTTACACAGCTACTTCTTCAGATATTCGATTACAAAATGATAAATGAAATAGATTATCTTTTAATAGCGATTCAATATGTTTCGTTGTTCGTTTTTAATGTATAATTACAGAAAATGTTCAAAATTCTCACTATTCTTTTGAATACATACTCTGGCGCATCGTATAAGTGACTCGCGCACACTTTGAAACAAATTGCGTTAACGTATACGATCCGTTTTCACAATAATACGTTCATGTAATTCGTCAATATTGTTGATTTCTGGGATGCATTTGATCTTCCCGCAGCGTTCTCCAGACAGTATAAGTGGACACATTAAACTGTCTAGCAAGTTGTCGTGTAGGTACTAAGTGTTGGGTCGTTTTCTATAGCTTCTATGATATCTTCTTCTGCGTATAATACTCTATTGCTTCTGCCACGTCCTTCGCGTCGTTGTGGTTCAATTCGTACAGTATCTCTTAATCGCTGAACTAATTGTACAAAGGTAGCTCTCGCGGGCAATTGTCTGTTTAAAAATTTTTCCGCATATCATCGCCGAGCATTTTGTTCGCACTCACCATACGTTAACACCATATCTACTAATTCATTATTATTGTAAGCCATACTCTTGAAAGGAGACACACAAAAAAATAATTAAATAATACAATATCCGCCAGGTACAACTTCAGTAGTCCATACAAATACGAGCACTAGACTAACAGCTGTTAAATATCGTAATATGATACACTGTAAACACACTCTTCGTGTTCGAGAGTTTCTTGTTTGTAACAGGTCAGCATTTCTCGTTTAAATAAGCAAAGCTTACGTAGAAGGTACACACATACTCACTTACACTATGTGTAAGTTAACAACATTTTCCAATGTTTTCTTCTTTTTTTTTCGCGCTTATTTGAAACATTTTTCTACGCGAATTTTTGGTAGTACATTCTACATTTTGGGAAATTTATACCCTCCAAATTAGGTAACTGAGTAATCAAACACCCTGTATATATATATATATATATTTAGATTTGTTTTCTTTCTTGGGTATGTGGTTTTTATTTGAATTAAATGTAATCACATTTTTCTTAACGTTTCGTTATATTTAATAACTTTTTCAAAACACACATAACATATAACTTAAAATTTCATTTCGTCAATTCTTATTAATTCTGAAAACATTTTGTTTTCAATTAATAAGAATTGACGAAATGAAATTTTAAGTTATATGTTATGTGTCTTTTGAAAAAGTTATTAAATATAACGAAACGTTAAGAAAAATGTGATTACATTTAATTCAAATAAAAACCACATACCCAAGAAAGAAAACAAATCTAAATAGAATATTGTGGTAAAGAACCAAATAAATGTATATATATATATATACAACGTGTACTGACGAGATCCAGGTTAGATCGAAACAGCTGTCTGCACGTTGATATTTGCAATGTCAGCAATTGGTGGTGTAGATATGCATTACATTTCATATCACTTATCCATATACGAATTATTTCGTATATGCATACTTGATTTGAATTAACGCGGCAAATAACCCAAAATATCAATTTGTCATATATATATATATATATACAGGAAGTAATAGGTTCTTGGGGAATCTAGCAATCATAAACTGGTTGTGCTTTAGTTCTTTATTCTTTCTGCCAATATTTCGTACATATGATTGTGTACTTCATCAGGGCATCAAAATGCGAACTGTTTATGTGGACAATATTACATGATATAGAAGTGCATGTTTCTTTGGGATTGATTTTCATTACCATTATTGGTCTTAACATTGGTTATGATAATGATGTTCACAGATTAAAATTCATTAAAAACTCTAGACGGAACACAACAAAAAAACACGTTAAAATTATTCAGGTTAACACCTCGTTACATTTTAAAAGAATATAATTTTTCTTTTTTGAAACCACTGTAGTGTAAAGTTTATTACTGAACGGTCAAGAACAAAATGTCAGACATTTTGTTCTTGACCGTTCAGTAATAAACTTTACACTACAGTGGTTTCAAAAAAGAAAAATTATATTCTTCCTGTGTTCTAACGGCAAAGACTTCTTGCTTTCTCTTATATATATACATATATATATATATATATATATATATATATATATATATATATATATATATATATCAGTACTGCCGCGAACAAGTCGTGTAGCATGGATTCGGACACTATACAAGTCGAAGGTCTTATTGTTTAAAGGCGCCAGTCCCGGATTGAAATATACTGGCCAGCAACTGATAAATAAACTCGGGACAAGTCTATTATTGAAAACCCAGATGAAATGATTAGCAAAACCAAACACACTCATACAAATTTAACAATAGGCTTTATTAAATATAAGCTAATTCCCCAATAATAAAAGAAATATGGAATCAAAAATCGCAACTATATACAATATTCATCAAATTAATTAGCAGTTATAGAGAAAACAGGAATATATGAAGTTAATTACCAATGTCGAAAAGTCACCTTGAATTCCCACACTAATAAATACATAGGGCGCTTAAAATTCAAAAATAGAACAATCAAATAAACAAAGCGCTTGACACAAACTACATAAATTCGCTTCAAAAAAAAACTCTGAATACAGAAACTCGACTTAAAGATTTAAAAAAATTGCAGTAATTGAGGTTAAATGCTTATTAAGCATAAATATTACTAAACTTTTTAGTCTTCGGGCAGCTTGGTCGCTGAATTGCCACACAACAACAATGAAAATATGAAATACCCTGTATAACAGGAGCAAAACGCCACGCTGTCTGTCGACCAAACTTATAAACTAATTGGTAAAGAAAGTAGCTTAGGATATCCTCGCTTTAGAAGAACGTAAAACATTAAATTATTACACTACGATATAAATCGTTGAAGAAAATTACCATTTGGCTGACGTCACAGCGCAAAATGATCAAATTTACACTATTAATAAATTACTAGCATTACATTAGGTGTGGTAATTAAAGCAGCTCTCTAAGCTCAATAAGTTAAAAAATATTTGAAAAATTTAGCAAAGTAGCGAGCAAAATTTCTAATAATCTCCACGGGGAGATTTAATTCAACACTAATATTGATCGGTATGAAACTGAAATGAATTTATATAAGAGCTTAAGTGCCATACAATTACAATTGATAAACTACAGTAACTGAAAATATGAATTAACAGTTCACACAGTAGTCGAACATTCCGATCTGCTTCGGATTACTAAAATTGGCAGCACACGAGTGTTTGTGCTTAAATAATTTAGACGGTTTTTTTTTTATACACTCAAATTATAATCATATAACATTAAATCTATTCACAAATACCTGGTCTTGACTCACAATACCACATCAAACATTCCACACAAGATTCCACTCTGGAAGGATAGATGGTGGAGATAGGACTAAGACAACCATTCTCGCTTAATAAACGGCAATCTCAAAGCGGAACAAATAATTTACAAATTATAATTTCTCTACAAAACTTAAGATTACACGACAGAAGTAAAGAAAAAGGATTTTGCATTAATTAACAATTAAGTAACCACGCGCCATCTCTAGCGGACTAACAACGTTACCACGGCGAGAAGATACAGGTCTTGTACAAGTACGAACGCGAAATCGGCACTGACCCACATTGGCCGCTGGAGGGCGGTAATAGGATCAATGGCAACGATCTGTTTAACAGAAATCAATACGGCATCTCACCAAACGTACTCAATAATATAGAAACTAAACAAAAGTTTCCCCAATAAAGTAATAAGCGAAGGAACCGATTCCAATAAATTTATCAATAAAATTTCTAACCCAATAAACGTTACAATATCTAGAATTCCCAAGTTGCGTAATAAACAATATACATACAGAGTACATTAAAATTAAAGATGTAAACAAGGGGTACGCGATAAACTAAAAAGAAAATAAGGAGTTATCTCGCATAAATAAGATATCAGAAAAAGAAAAATATTGGGTATAATCCGCTGTAGAGCAACCGTAGACACGTGTTTCTGACTAATTGGTCGTCATCAGTACGGTGTAGCCAAGGAATAAGGTGTATCCCCAATATACATATATATATATATATATATAAACGGAATTATCGCGGATACATAAAACATAAGAAAGAGAACAATATCGGGTAAATACCGCTGTAGAGCAACCGTAGACACGTGTTTCTGACTCATTGGTCATCAGTACGGTGTAGCCAAGAAATAAGGTGGTAGAAGTAATGCTAAATGCTAAATGACCGACCTGTTTTTTATATCGAGATACTCTTTCCACAAAGTCTTCGCACTCCTAAGTTGATCGTCTACTGAAAAGTGTCAGAATAGTTGTAAATTCGATCTATGGAAAAGTATACAAACTCATACTTTTAGAAAAAAATAACTCGAAGACATTTGTTCGTTATATGCAAATCTTGTTTATTACACAGCAACAACATCGCCTTCGAGGAGTATTATTTTGAAAAAAGACCTCCAGTTGGAAGCAGACATTTTAATGCACTTACAAGATGAGAAATCATAATAAAAACTCTTATTCCCCATCCTCTTTGGCTTCCTAAGCTCGCGTTTCTTGCTGATACTTTCGAACACCTAAATATCTTGATTAGTGGATTGCAAGTCCGCGATCTTTTTCTTAGCTTATCATACGGATTTAAAAAAAAAAAAAGTAATTTTCCTTAAAATTGGAAATACACATTAATATATTTAGAATCATCCGATTGCCTATTTTTGTTTTTTGTTGTATTTGTTATGCCTTGTAGGTATTGTACGTTTTCTACATTTGTCATTCCATAGATATTTTATAATCATCTTACGAATCACATTTTTATTTGGCCCTAAAAGAACACTTGTTCCTCTATATCATCAAATATAATTAATTTGGATGACGATAGATTTACACTAAATTCGAAATTTGATAGCATTGATAAACTAAAGATATTATTTTTATGTAAGTATGATTACCTGTTCCGCGTCATTATTAAAGTAGCTTAATTTATATTTACAAAATTTCCGCGACCTTTGTAAGAAAATACATTAATAAGAATGTATTAATTAACTTTTATGATGAAATTATTTGTTAGGGGATTAGACAGCTCTTCATGTGGTCAGTGTGTAAAACTACTAAAAGCGTTAGCACAGCAAGGACGAACAATAATATGCACTATACATCAACCATCTGCAGCCGTGTTTGAGATTTTTGATCAAGTGTACGTTCTGGCTTCAGGAAGATGTTTGTATCAGGGTTCACCAGAAAAACTGGTTCCCTTTCTGGAAAGTGTCGATATGCCGTGTCCCAAGTTTCACAATCCCGCAGATTATGGTAAGTGCAACTATATCAGTAATAACAAGAAAATTAGAGTTCCTTTATTTCAGTTATTGAATTAGCTTGCGCTGAGTACGGCGTGGACAAAGTTAATGATATGATCAGCGCTGTAAAAAATGGAAGGTGTTTAACTTGGTTGGAAGATAGGGACATTTTATCGAAAGAAGCAAAAAGACAAGGTAAATGTAGAAAATGTAGCAGGTAAAGCTCTATCTTTAGATTACTTTATGTAGCATATTTTACAAATGATTTTAATTAAGTCATAAAAATAATTACAAAGAATTTCCTATATTTTAACATGCATTTTATTATATAGCGTGGGTGTATGTCATAAGTATTTTCAGTATCACTACTAACAATTGCTAAATAGTGCTTTCTAGCAATTTACAGAATTCTATAATAAATTAATAGAAAATAATATTTATATACGGATATGCATTTAATTTTATTAGATTCACATGTAATGTATGGCAATATTGCGTTAAATTAGAGTTATAAGAATAGGCTAGAATTATTAGTACTCATTGAATTGAGCTTGTATATAAAGCATTAAATATTGAGAAACAACTTAAACTAGTTGACTGTCAAGGAATGAGCTTAACTTAACCATACCTCTGATGAATCAAATAATAAATATATAATTTAAGTATTCTTCAAAGGATTAATAAAATGGTATACCTAGCTGAATATAAACCACTTTATATTCTAAACTCAACATCAACTCAAATGAAAAATTCTGTTATTAAATAAAATACCCGGGGATTAAACCAAATATATTTGGACGTCTGTACGGTTTCCTATAACTTTTTTTGTCATGATAGTCAAGTCTATATTATCAACTTTAAAATTTGGCTGATTTTTTTATTTTTGTGTAATTTTTATATGATTATTACTTTAGCTTTCTAATTTAGCTATTTTTCAAAAGTGTGCCGCTACGAACTCCAAATGGCTTTAAGAAACTTTCACGTGAAAATTTTGAATAAAAAGTTCTTTGTAAGTAAATTTTAAGCCCAAAATTAAGTTGATATGATGTTTTATCTGTCAGAAATAATGAGTTCCAAAACGCCTTTTGCATGCAAATTATTTTCTTAAGCTGTAAAATAAAAATGTTATTCAGCATCGTATTAATTAAATCTGATAAACCGAATGACATTAGAACTATAGTCCGTCTCAACCCTATATGCAGTACAGGTCTTATGATTTCATGGTTGCCAAATCGTCTCATTGTATAATGTCGTTACAGTTCCGGTTCAATATCTGACATTTTTTGTAATCAAAACATAACCTATACGACTGTTTGTCATTCAATTGATGCATACAAAAAATTAATAGTAATTTGAAACACTAAAAGGGGAGAATATATGGGAAGATGGATTAGTTAAAATATTTGTAATATAATCCTTTGGGATTATTCTGTAGAAAATTATTTAAAATCTAACTGAATATAGTAAGCCAGAGTAAATAAATTAATATTTCAAAGAAACACTTAAGGTATACAATTTTCTTTGTTACTGAATATTGGACATCTTAATCAACTAACCACTATAAATTCAGACCAAGACAAAGTTAATCACAAATTTACTTTTCATAAAAAGACTTTTCTATTTATAAAAACAACTTAAATAATACATATTTATGAAAAGAATAACAATAACCACACATACACATGTACATTTACTTTTTAATATGTTACATAACCTATATAGTCTTATTGAATATTAATATGTTAATCTATGTACATTCCATTATACACATTTAAAGACACAAGTTCCTCACAAATTCATTTTGCAAAAACATGCTTTCCCATTTATAAGAACAAGTTAAATAATACATGATAACATTTATGAAAAAACTAACCATGACCATACAAAGGAGTAGGTACACATATTGTTTTATTTTTCTTCAATCACTTAAAGAACCTTGATCTGATGATGAATGTGTGACGTTAATTATAAACTCTTCAACATCGTCTTGCAAGTTGACAAGGTGGCCAATGTAATTCTGCCAGTAGTTCACTGTTACATTCTGATAACCCTCCACAATATGACATTCAAACAAAGAGATATTTTGTTTGAATGTCATATTGTGCATTTCAACCTAGTGCTTAACTTGCGCCCACACTCTTTCAATTGGGTTTAATTCAGAATGATAAGGTGGAAGCCGAAGAACATAATGCCCTTTATTCTTTGCAAATTCATCAATTTTCTTTCTGTCATACTGAGACCTAACCTCTGACACACAAGCCAGTAAATCTCTTTTTAACATGTCATTATCAAGTGGTATATTCTTCTCAGTAAGTCATTCAATAATTTGGTCTTCTCTGTGCTACTGCTGGAAACTTTTCTAATTTTCTCGTGTGATATGAGGCATTATCGAGACCAACACCCGAGTTCTCTGGTATATTTGGAAGCAATTTATTCTTGAACCAATCTACATTTCTTACAAAGAAATGTAGATTCAGCACCAACAACAAAACCTTGCTCGCCTCCAGCATGAATTAATGGAAATCGAGGCCCAAGACCACTTGGTGATTTTGAACCAGTGCTGTGTCTTTGTGTAAAAGCTTGTCAACCGCTTTGAAAAGTAGAGTCAGTCCACTTTTTATTT
Source organism: Amphimallon solstitiale (assembly GCA_963170755.1). Taxonomy (NCBI): domain Eukaryota; kingdom Metazoa; phylum Arthropoda; class Insecta; order Coleoptera; family Scarabaeidae; genus Amphimallon; species Amphimallon solstitiale. Next base: position 435,065 of record OY720678.1, read on the forward strand.
ACTGAGTGTCCTGCATTCACTCATGATTCATCAGTATATATTATAGTTCTACCTAAAAATAAAACAATCACAATCTAACACAAGCAAATAATAAATTGCGTAATGAACATAAAAGTATAACAAGTTAAGTGATAAACTATACCTTCGTCTCTGAATTTTCTGATGTCTCGTAAGTATTTATGTTTCCACCTAATGATGTCATCTCTTTCAATAAGAATACTCTTTCGTCCCACTTTTTAAAATTCAAAACCCATATCATGTAGCAATCTGTAAAAAGTATATGTATATGTATATAGGTTATCACGTTTATCAGAATTATAGATATAGGTATGCATACTTACTTTTAAGTGCTTGAAAAAGCTTATATGCTTGCTCAAAAGAACGATTTAACAGAAATTATATATAGATAAATTAAAGACAATATATAAGTTTACACACTACGACAAAAACTAACAATTGACAGCAACGATACTCATATACCCATACACTTTGCATAATAAAACTTGCAACAAGGCAACCGGATATAAAGATGGCGTTATTAAGAGATTACTAAAGATAATAAGAGATGCAATATCCCTATTAAACCTGTACTGCTTAATGGGGTTGAGACGGACTATAGTATTAGTAATATCACTTAATAATAACAGACTTAGTACAAAGAACTATTAGTAATAAGTAGAAAGTAGCCAAAATAAAATCTTGTAGATTAAAAATTGAAGAGCGGAAATAAGACTGAAAGAAAAATGCAAGAGCAGATAAATATGATTTAGGAAAAAACAAACACTGATGATGAATGGAATGGCATAAAAGATAGTATATTAGAGAGAGAAGAAAGTACAATAACAAACAAGAGTATAGAAAAGTTGAATAAATGGTTTGACAAAGACTGTACAAATAGAAAAAAAAAGATTCCAGTCTGAAACTGTCAAAAACAGGAAGAAAACCAAATTATGAAATCTACAAAAAATATGAAAAGAAAGTACGAGAATACATGAATGTAAATAAAACAATAGATAAAACAAATTATTTAGAAAATAGAAGCTGTTAATAAAAAGTCCACTAAGTTAATCAAAAAGTAGGAATAACTAAAAATGAGAAATGGGAGAAACACTTTGAGACATTGTTGAACCAAAAGTGTGAGGAAGGAAGTCATGATATGTATGCCTAGTGGTTATGAAACAGCAAGAGTTCATGTCGACAAGAAAGGAGTGGCATAAAGTAGTTGGCAAACCTAAAAATAACAAAACGATGGCTATTGATAATACTAGTGGTGAGAAGATACAGAATGGTGGAATTGTTAATTTACATAAAACTATTGATTTACAAAGAAGATGCAATTGGAGATTATCAGTATGGATTTAGAGAAGGTAGATCTACATTAAGTGCTTACACCATGAATCAGATCATTGACAAACTATATGATAGTAACACAGATGTGCACATACATATATAGATTTTCGACAAGTATTAGAAAAGCGCAAAAACCTGAGATACCAATCAAATTGACTAAATTAATCGAAATGAAGGATCAAGGATCAAGGATCAAATGCTGTCTTGCTGTCCCGAACAGGAAATGCCGATTAGTTTGAATTTAAAGGTAGGAGTGAGACAGAGTTTGTCAGCAAAATTATTTAATATCGTTCTTAAGATTCTACTGTTAAGAGAATCATAATAGAAAAGTCAGTACGAGTGAATGCATATGTTTATGATTACGCCAATTATAGCAAAAAATAAACAAAAAATGGTGAAAACTGTAGTAAATTAACAAATAGAAAAACTGGGAAAAGAGGACCACCATGTTTTTCTATTTGTTAATTTACTACAGTTTTCACCATTTTTTGTTTATTTTTTGCTATAATTGGCGTAAACATAAACATATGCATTCACTCGTACTGACTTTTCTATTATGATTCTCTTAACAGTAGAATCTTAAGAACGATATTAAATAATTTTGCTGACAAACTCTGTCTCACTCCTACCTTTAAATTCAAACTAATCGGCATTTCCTGTTCGGGACAGCAAGACAGCATTTGATCCTTGATCCTTGATCCTTCATTTCGATTAATTTAGTCAATTTGATTGGTATCTCAGGTTTTTGCGCTTTTCTAATACTTGCCGAAAATCTATATACATATGTATGTGCACATCTGTGTTACTATCATATAGTTTGTCAATGATCTGATTCATGGTGTAAGCACTTAATGTAGATCTACCTTCTCTAAATCCATACTGATAATCTCCAACGACAAAAGTCAAATTATACGAGAATAACTGGAAGCAGTATAAGTGGCCCGTCCGTAAGAACAATAGATAGGAGCATTCAAGTTTGTGGCAGTCGAATACTTTAGATATCTGGACAGAATAGTTAATAACAAAATCACTAGAAGTTGCTAAATATCACAAGGAATTAAAGCGGGGTATAAAGCATATTACAAGTTTATATCGGAAAACAAGAAATTAAGTAAACACAATAAGTCTATAGATCAGCAATAAGACCAGTGATGACTTACGCATCAGAAACTATGTGCCTAGCGAAAGAGACAAGGAGAAACTAAAAATATTTATGAGGAAGGCCAACAGAAGACTATGCTGACCAAAAAAGTTAGAACAAAAAGGAAAAAGTTTACGATGTTATGGACACCTCAATAGAATAGAAGATACAGCATTGATTAAACAAATTACGAAGTGGGAACCACAAAAGGGAAAATTAAGAGGTAGGCCGCAGATAAAATGTGTTGGTAGAAGAGAGCGGAGGATAATTGTGGAGAAATCAAAGATAAGACCGTAATTAGAAAGACAACAACGGATTGATCATCACAAATATATATACATATTATAAAATGACAGAAAACAAAATGTGTCATTAAATTTAATTTCACATCTTTTTTAGAAACGCTCATTTCAAACTCGTAGTCAGTCTTGTGCACATCCTAACACATCAGTTCCTTGTTGCAATTGATATTGAAATAAAAACGTGCACTTTTTTGTATTCTATTAAAATAAATGAATATACAGGGTTTTATAGTTGTATTTGAATTTGTATATCAACAGCAATCAGAATTAATAATGGCAAGTGCAGCGGGACTAGGTAAAGCAAGGCAAAATAATATAAATACTAATAATACAATAGTTATGAAACAATAAATATGAAAAATATAAGGGCAATAAAAGGGATATAAAAAAAATTGTGTAAGAACTTATGTGTAAACTGGCAGATGTAAGGGCACAAAACGGTGAGCTGATGGAAGGAAATTTCAGTTTACAAAATAGAGTAAATTATTATGAAACCAGATACAATAGTCAGCTTAAAGTTAGCGACAGTCTACGATAGAATACTGTAAGTATACTGTATAGTAGTGCATTTTGAAATACATACTAAAGCATATTTACATGAGCATCAAGAAATACAGACTAAAGAACTGTTGCATATACATCAAGAAATGTAACTGAAGCACGATTGCATAAGCATCAACGAACACCGAAATGGAATTCAAATAATGTTTCAAACAAGGCTGTAAAGGACGGAGAGAACGATAGAATGGGTGTTGGAAAGTGTGTAAACGGAAGAAATGCAGATAGAAATATGGGCTGCAGTATTTTCAAAAGTGTAACAATTGACAGAATAAACTTAGCGTCTGATTTTAATGGAGATGACTTTGCCATAATTGTTGCTGGGGGTAGTGATGTAATTAGATAAATTAAATACACTAGATAGTAAACACTTTACTAATATTATCAATATAAAGCGCAGCACCGCAAGATCAAAAAATATATTGATAATGGTTTGCCATGAAATGTAAAACGTCTGTCTTAAGTTATATCATTAAGAGTCATACTGTCATTAATATTTGCCGGCATAATGACAAATATAAATTACTGTATGACACTTAATGATATAACTTAAGACAGACGTTTTATATTCTATGGTAAACCTTTATCAAAATAATTTTTGATCTCGTGGTATAAATATTATATTTTTGATTGTACCATTCTGCCCGGAAGAGGGATACTCAACTCATATATAGACGAATTTAATATGGTCTATAATAACATTAAATGAATATGAATACCGGTGGGGTAATGTGACGTACACAGATATAATTAACTTCGTCTTTCAAAAGGCGGGATAAATCGAGCCTTATTCAACTCTGATAAATATTTAATCATATTAGATGTTAGTAATATAATCTTACAAGGCAGCATAGTTGTTCAATATTCTTATATAAACATAGTAATTTGAACACTGCAGCTCCTGTAAGCTCTAACTATAGGAATCACCTTGATAATGAGTCAGATTTCTAAAAAACAACGACCCTCAAAAAAAAACAAAATAATGAAAGCAAATGTACGGAGTTTAACAACCCTCGAGTTTAGGTTCCCTCGAAGCGGTTCTGAACGAAGCAAGTTCTCTGCTTAACGAAGCATTAGTTGGGTGGTGGTGAGATCTAGTTTGTATCATTCCATGTCTATATTTAAACTAGTAGTTTTTGTAAGAATAAACTTAGATGTGGCCGTACCGCGATATATGCAAGTAATATAAAAAAAAATAAATTATAAGAACGTTGAAATTGATGTTGAGTTTACAGAAAATAATATCGAATTGTATTGCATTAATGCAAAATGTAACGGAAAATAGTTTTTTTGTTATATACGGCTTGTGTAATGAAACACTTGATATTACCAGGTAAATATTGCAACGTTATATTCTTTGGCCGTACTTGGAACGCGACGAAAGTCAGGAGAGAGTAGAGATAACTGCTATATTGTCAGTCGATGCTTCACCGTTAAATGTAGCGAGAGCGGGGATACAGTATGCGACGTTGCAATTCTGATGTATTTTGGACTTGCTATATCAAGTGTTGCATTACACAACCGGTATACAGGGTGCGTCGTCTCCGCGGGTAAGGCCGATTGTGCCTTTACGAATAAAGATATTCCGAAGCGGTTTTTCCTTGTGGTAGCTACTCATTAGGACCACGTTTTCATGACTTGGTGGCTAACCATAGCTATAGTTTTTTTAAACGAGACACTCTATATATCATTACATTTTTATATTTCCCGTATAATTTTTAGTCAAATAGTAATAAGATAGTAAACTCCTAAAGTCTAAAGTTTTCGACTTATTCCCATTTTTCTGAAAAATTCGATGTTTGCATAAAATTATATTTCTCGAAAATGACGTAGTAGCTCGACACACTTTTATGTAGTATTGTTCATAAAAGAGGACTTATATAATATATTTTTCTTTTCAGTTACCAATTGCATGTGCAGAAAAATGGATTAAAATTACATGACACGTTTTTGTATAAAAGTCATTTTTTCAAATGAAGCCCGCAGTATATCCATATTTGAATTGCTTATATAATTTTACATCAAAAACATATAAGACCTTAATACTTTAAAAGTGACTATTACAAAGCTATTGTCGTTTTTTGATATAATAACTTCATGTTTTTTGTTTGAATACGGTATAGTGAGACATGATATTTGTTGCAGCATTAATAATTGAATGGATGCCATTTGAGAAGCATGATTTTATAATGAATTTTTTAAAAATTGGATTAGTCATATGATTTTTATACGTATTGGGGATGTCAAAAAAAAATTTTCTTCTTTTTTTCTTGTACTTCTATCTTTTAAGTATCTCATTTCTATATCTACAAATTTATACAAAAATTGGGTATATTTTACTAACAATACACTCTATGCCAGCAATATATTTCATAAAATAAATCGAATATCGCACAATAAACAAATTTTAAAGCAAAACAAATTAACACCTTAATTATAGTAAGTGCAAAAACAAAAATTAGGACGTTATATCATCAAGTATTCACATGAGTTTCCATTCACTTCTAAACATTTTTGACTACGTTTCTGAAATGATATATCGACAGAAGAACTTGAGGACTTATACTTCTAAATATTTCTCGAATATGTTCCCGCATTGCTTCTTTTATTGTTACAGGTATTCTGTACAGTTGCTCTTTTACGTGTCCCAATAAAAAATCTAATTTTGTGATACTCGGAGACCAAGCAGAGAATAGGGTCTCCACAACCTATCCATTTTCTATGAAAAATACTTAGAAATGATTGGAAACTTTTGAATACCTGTTGAAATAATTTTTGCTTATTTTAGTATACATATTTATTGTTGTTTTGTAGTTTCTTTTTCATTAATTACCGTTGATATAACCTCCTAATGCCTGCTGCTGCACATACTATAATTATGGTATTAATTTGCTTCGTTTTAAAATTTGTTTATTGTACCATATTCTATATATTTTATGAAATATATTGCTGGTATAGAGTGTATTGTTAGACAATATATCCAATTCTTGTATAAATGTGTAGATATAGGAATGACACACGTACCAAGATTATAGAAGTAAAACACAAGAAAAGAGTAATGTTATATTATATATTTTTGTAATGCAGTTTTGTAAACAACTCAAGATATTGAGCTAGTAAAAATTTTTTTTGTCATTCCCCCAATACGTATAAAAATCATATCTCTAAGCTAATTTTTAGAAAAATTCATTATAAAATCATGCTTATGAACTAAGTAACACCTTATTAAATGGCATTCATTCAATTATTAATGTTGCAACAGATATCCTGGGTCACTTACCGTATTCAAATAAAAAATATGAAGTTGGCAAAATTATATTAAAACACAATAGCTCTGTAATACTTACTTCTAAAGTATTAACGACCTACATGTTTTTGATGTAAAATTAAATAAGCAATTCAAAAATTAACTTATATACAGGCTGTTACATTTCAAAAAATTGACTTTTATATAAAAACGTGTCATGTACTTTTATTCCAGTTTTCTGCACATGCAATTTGTAAATGAAAGAAAAATAAAATATATTCTATTAAGACCTCTTATTATGAACAATACTACAAACAATTGTGTCCATCTGATACGTCGTTTTCGAGAAATATAATTTTATACAAACATGGAATTCTTGAAAAATATGGGAATACGTCGAAAACTTTAGACTTTAGGCCTATACTATCTTATTACTTTTAGATTAAAAATTATACAGGGAATACAAAAATGTAATAATATATACGGTCTTCCGTTTAAAAAGCTATAACTATGGTCAGCCACAAAGTAATAGAGCACTCTGTATAATACAAAATATTTTTGGAATGTGCTCCTGATGAGCAGCTATCAAAAGAAAAAAAACCTCTGAAATATATTTACTCGTAGATGACTACATGTACCGTCCCTCATGGAAAATGTTGAGAATGTTAAAACGGATGTGCTGGATCTGGTTAGCGATAACTGCGACAACGTGAGTGTTTGTGGAGACTCAATATTCACTTTAATAAAAAAATCTAACTTGGTATCCCGTGTAGAAAATATTTTTCAATGTTATGACTTGAATCGACCTATAAATGAAAGTACGCGCCGGTCCAAAACATAAACTCCATGCATAAATAACATCTTTAGTAATATTGATAGCTGTTACGTAACGACACAAATATTCCATTTTAGTTTATCGGATCATGATATTATTGTAGTGGAATGTAATATTAATAATATCCAAAGATACTAGGTACTATTATAGTAGGATGTATGACGAATATAACATAAACACCTTTAGGTCATTAATTATAAACAAATCTTGAGACGAAATTTATGGACAGATGATGGTAACAAAAAGTATAATTCATTTATAGATACCTTTTTCTATTATTTTCAAATAAGTTTTCGTTTGAAACGTTATATTAAAACTTGCTAAGTAGGGAATAAGTGGATTTTACATGAAATAAAAATGACATCAGGTAACCTTGACTTGTATCAGATATAGAGTAAAGGATAACCCCGACTTATGGAACCGTTATAAACAAAATAAGAGACAATATGAAACAGTAATATTGTACTCAGTGGTAGCAATCAACACATAACCAATTCGAGAAACATTTTAGTGATCCATTAAGCTGCCCTAATATTAATAAACATAATTTTAAAATTACTCTAAATAAAAATACACTTTATTTGTTTCCAACTAAATAAAATGAAGTTAAATCAGTCATAACAAAGCTTGCCTCGAAAATGTCACCGAGATTGGATTGAATACCAACGAAAATAGTAAAATGTGTGAGTACTGATATATCTGTCCCTCTGAATGATATTATGAGTTTGGTATTCGCTTCCGGTGTTTTCCCGAAACACTTAAGCAGGCTAACGTCTATCCAGTGGATAAAAGGACTGCTGTAAAAACGTCTCCAATTATCGTCCGATGTCGCTGTTGCCTTCTATCTCTAAAGTTTTTAAAAACATACTAGTCAACAGATTGATAAAATTTTTCAGTAATAATAATTTAATTTCCGATAATTAATCAGTATGGTTTCTTACTGGGTGAGTCTTGTGAGAATGCGGTATATGATAGTCTGGTTGAGATTATGGAACAATTAAATCATAAGCGATAATTTGTTAAATTGCTTTGATTTGTGTAAGCCTTTTGACCTAATTTACCATGCTCTTCTGCTCCATAAACTAGAACAATATGGCGTACATAAAAACGCACTGAACATCATCCGTTCTTATTTGGAAGATAGAAAACAAGTAGTCCATCTCAATACTTTAATCATGTCCGAACAACGGTAAGTAGTGGTCGCAAAGAAATTAAACGGGGCATTCCACAGGGTTGCATTTGTGGTCCTTTTCTAATTCTGGTCTGGGTAAACCATCTAAATAAGTCGTTGGAAAATTGTGAATTCTATAAATATGCAGACGATACTTCTATTAGTTTGACATGAGTGTCATATGAGGGATTATCAATGGAAAGTACAGGAATTATTTATGACATGGTGCAATGAAATTATATTGCACTTAAATATAATCAAAACCAGCTTTCTTGTCTATAGTCAATGGAAAAAAGTCGCTATACTTGAAATATAATCATAAATCACCCTTGATTCTAAGTTTTGATAAATACTAACCCCGTCGTACACGCCTTTCTCTTTAACTGAACAATTTAAACTCTAAAATCTAAAGTAGTGAAATAACTCAACTGCTAAAAGTATGAAACGTCATGTGTTAGAGCAATTGATATTTTTTTTGCAGTGTAAACTTCTTTAGGCGCGTTGCGCTGATTGTATAGGCAGTGAACAAGACTGACCCGTCACGCTCGAATATGAAATGCTTGGATATGTAACGCTCGGATATGTAACGCTCGTTCGGGTAATGTCGGCTCGAGTCGACTAAGGGAACAATTTTATTATTATTTAATTTCAATTAAATTGAAATTTAAGTGAATAAATAAATTCATGTCCCAGAACAGGTTGGATCCCTAGACCGCACTGTTATGAAGCCGATACGTTACCATTAGACCAATTAGGAACAGTAAGCAAATATTTATATCGTCTATTTATATATATACATGTGTCCTAAAATCTCCTTAATAATGCTTGCGGCCGAGGCAAGACAATCTCGAGTAGGTTAAAGTTTTTTTGTACTCACAGCCTGTAAAGTGACATTTGGCGCATGGTTGAGGCGACTGTAAAACTTGAAAAAAACACTGGCACTTTGGGACATTTAAAAAAAGTCTAACTTGGTAGTAATAAAATTTAGTCTATAAAATACTACTTCCCTTCACTATTCTTCACTAAAAGTTGGGGAAATAGGAGTAATAATTAATAATTCTTACAAAAAAATTGTGGCGCCATCTATTTGACGTCATTTTAAGCGACACCTTAATTTGCGCCATCTATTTGAACCACATCGACATTCATATTGGCAGTTCGGAATTGATTGTATTTAAACCAAAAAAACGCAATAAATGTACTATAAATTTATAAATATAAGAATAAATACCTCAATTTTGCCATGTGTAAGAATTTAATAACTTAATTTTACGGAAAGGTGAGTAATAGTTACGTACATGAAATGCTAAAATTAATTAGGTAATCTATCTTAGGTTAGGTATGATACCAATGACATTAATCAATAATTTTTTTTTGTTGAAGTGTAATAGTATATTACATACCGAGGTGGAAAGTGTTTCATTACTGTCGAGAGATTAGGTAGTTAACTTTATCTCGAGACAGGAATGAAACTTTTCACCGAGGTTTGTATACTATTTTATTTACAACCATAATTATATTTATTTGTTATAAAAATTCCGGTAAAAGTTTTGACATATTGAGTTGTCAGATTTGTGATGATCTAGCGTAAACGTCAAATAAATATACGCCACTTTTTTTCGGTGAATAGATTATAAAAGACATGTTGAGTAGTAAAGCCTTCAAGGACTGCACTCCACTTGAACTGAGGGAAACTGTCCTACCGTAGCAATCCAGATATATTGCCTCGAATGGAGAAGCTTCCAATAATTCTGATGTAACAATTAGTTTTATTTACAACCACACAATTAATAATTATTTGTGATAAAAATTCCGATAAGATTTTGACATATCGAGTTGACAGTTTTGTGATTGACATTGGGATTGGGAAGTGAGGCAGTAATAGAGGGCGGGAAGTAAACGTGAACAAAGTCACACTTCCAAACTTTTAAAAAGTCAGTAATACCCAACATTGCGCTTATGGTTGTAAATGAAATTAATAATAGATTAGTTAATATTGCCATAAAAATGATAGTAGTAAATAAGTTAACCCTAGGAAAGCTTTGCACGAATAACAAAGATTCAGAATTCAAAAAGCAGAAAAATGTGGCATTTATAATTAAATTGCATGGTTTGTGATGCTTTCTACAGAGGTCATCGGGAAGATGTCTTCGTATACGTATCGACGAACACAAGATAATTTAATTTTAATTTCCAAGAAGTGCACAGGTATCTCTGACCATTGTATAAACGAAAACCACATGGTATCATTAAACAATTTTGAAATCTTACATTCAGCAAGTAAAAGTAAACGCTTATACTATCTCTCAGGCAATAAACAAATCATTAAATATTGTAAACGTTCAAACATATTTCGTATTATCGCCTCTGATTAAGGCTGTTTCCTGTTAACTACACTAAAAAGAAACATTCATTCTTATTTCCCGTTTATTCTATTCACAGTTGTATCCGAACTATACTCAAAATGTATCTATTCAAATTGTAAGAAAAACTTTTTTATTACTTCATAATGAACTGGGAAGTTGGAAACAATTGTCCAAGTTTGTATTTTGTACAGAAATATTAGTGAAACAAATAACTAAATTTTAATCAGTCCTTTACTTTTATTATTAATATGTTTCACCAAGTGCCCAGCGATGTCTCAATCAATTATAATAATAATATGCTTTATTACTTTACAGAATAAAAATATTCCCTTTACAAGACACAAATATAGTACATTACGTAGTTTAAATATCAGTAATGTAAAACATACCGACATTTACTGAATATTATTGTATTAGTTATAGAAATTACGAAATTAATTAAAGATGGATAAAAATTATCAAGAAGAATTTGAAGTTCTATATGATCAGGAACAGTACGTAAGCAGCAATACTATTTATATAAAAGAGTAGGTATTTATAAATCAGTTTTTGCTTGCATACACTTATAATTTTTTGTTTTAAATTTGATTTAAGGGACTGATAGCCTAGAACGATATATATTGCATTAAATGTGGGAATATTTGAACATGTATGTGGTACTAACTATTGGGTAATAATTAGTTATATTAATTTAAATGACATGTTATTGATTGTGTGAAATAATAAACATTATCCTAGATGTGAAGATGTTTAGGCAGTGCAGAGTTGAGCGTATTGAATTTGAATGATAGTATTGATTTTCAATATTATCCTATTAGTTTACACAGAATAAATGACACAGAAATGTATCTATACAAGATAAAAAGAAATTTTTATTTAAATAATTTATTTCTTACTTTACAAGAATGAAATTAATTAATAGTATTTAATGTTCATTCAGTCATACAAATATAAGTTACGAAGACTACATAAACTTAAACTGATACTTCCATACTATATGATCAAGAAAATAAATGTCTATATTTATTTATTTTGATTTTATAAAAACACTTATCCTATACAAAGTATGATTGTATAATTTTATTTATATATATTTCTCTGTGAACTAGAAATAAATCACGTTGCCTAACTCAAAATTACTTTACTTTACTTATCCGTATCCTCCTTGGCGTTAGGTGTCGAGACATTCTGCAGAATTTTCTCCATTTTGTTCTATCTTTGGATATTTTTCGAGCATCGTTCCAGCTACTTCCCTGGTCCGCCAGCAGTTGCGCTATCTCCTGATTCCATACTCTTCTTGGATTACCTTTGTTTCTTCTCTTGTTCCAACCGGCCTCCCATATTTCTATCACAGGGTTGGTGATGCTCATTCATGTAAGGTGCCCAAACCAACTCAGTTGTTTTTTCTAGAGTTTCTATTGCAGATATCACACATAGTTTCTCTCGTGTCTTCTCATTTTTATTTTTATCCAGTCTGGTAACACCATCTCTTCTCCTCAAAATCCTTATTCCAGTTGCTGTTATCCTTGGTTTCAGCCTCTACCCATGACTCGCTATCGTAGCATAGAGTCGAAAGAGTATTGTCTTGTGAATCTTTGTCTTGGTTTCCCTGCTGACCTCTCTCTCTTGCTTAAAAATATGTACTTCAGTGCGTGATATAAATGGTTTATAATTTTTATTCTATTATTCACATCCTCCCCTATATCTCCTTTGTGGTTAATTACGGCTCCAAAATATTTTAAGTTTTCTGTCACTTTTGTAGGAGAATCATCTATTGTTATATTTATTTCTTCTTTTTCTTTGAAGGCGTTTTTTTTTATTAATATTCATTCCAAAGTTCTTTAAATTTTTGTGCCATATTTCTATATATTTTGTTGGACATTTTTATTAGGAGCTGCAATAATCAAGCCGTCGGCATACAGGAATTCCTTGACTATTATAAGTTGGAGATTTCTGGAACCTACATAAATACCCTTTATTAGGTTTTGGCATTTCTTGTAATATCGTCCATAACAGTAATGAAGAGCATGAGCCTGATAATTCCGCCCTGTCTTACTCCTTTAAGTGTGATCAAGCTTCTTGTATATTCGCTTTCAGTTCTTATTATGTTGCTCGTGTTGGTGTATATACGTTTGACTGCTTTTAATAGTTCTTTTTGAAATGTAAACTTCTTTAGGCGCGTTGCGCTGATTGTGGGCAGTGATCAAGACTGACCTGCAACGCTCGGATATGTAACGCTCTTCGGGTAAAGTCGGCTAAGAGAACAAGATAAATAAATATATCATATAGAGGTATTTAATTTCAATTAAATTGAAATTTAAATGAATAAATAAATTCATGTCCCAGAGCAGATGTGAACCGGAGCCGCCTGGGTGTGAGGCTAGCACTTAACCATTAGACCAAGGGCGGGAGTCGAAAGCCAGTATTTATATCGTCTATTTATGTATATACATGCGTCCGAAAATCTTCTTAATAATGCTTGCGACCGAGGCAAGACAATCTCGAGTGCGTTAAAGTTTTTCGCGGACAAGATATACACACAATTTTTTGGGCAACCGTTAAATTTTTCAATCGATTTAATTTAAATTGAGACACAATTTAATTTAATTTAGTTCTAAAGGTGCTAAATTAAAGTGGTTTAATTGCTTTACATGCGTTACCATGGAAATGTGACGAATATAATAAACTACAAATACTTGATAGTTGCCAAAATAAGTCGTTGAATGTGTGATTAAACATGTGTCAAAATGTGTATTTTAACGGTTGCTGCCATAGCAACAGCCGCGAAATTGTATTTCGCGAACTGTGTTGCGTTCGCGAATTGGTAACTTCGCGGACGATTACTTAAATGAAATATAGAACGAAAAAAAAAGTTGTATTACGTATTATTAACCTCGCCTTGATGAAGTTTACACTTCTGTTGTGTGGTTTTAAGCACACCCATTTTCTTGTTATTCTTTCTCTTTTCCAACGAAGACCATATCCTATGTCTCGGAAGTGTATCAAATGCTTTTTATAGGTATATTTTGCCGTCACAACCTAGAATTCTGTCCGAAATTTGCCTTCAACAGAATATCCAGTCCTGTGTACGTCAGCCCGGCCTAAAACCTGCCTGATTTTTTTGGAGGGTTGAGTCTAAATTTACTGTCTATCGCTAGTCTATTGTCCTTTCGTATATATTTCCAGATACTGATAACAACGAGATAACTGTAATTAGAAGATGTAATGTCACCTTTTTTTATGTAAGGGGACGATAATCCAGTCCTCGGGAATTGTTTGCTTTCCCATGCTAAGTTTATTATTCTAAGTAACACCCGTGAAGCATTAACTTCTAGGTATTTCAGCATTTCAGGATTTACAATGTCAATTTCGGCTGCCTTTCCTGGTTTTAATTTTTTCATTGCTGATGTAATCTCGCTCAGTTGTATGTTGGTTGTTGCCTCTTCAGTTTCTTCAGACGAAAGTTCTACATTATAATATATATACATTTTCTTGACTTTGACACCAGAGACTCCTTTCCATTTTATATATATATATATATATATATATATATATATATCAGAAAAAGAAACACGTGTCTACGGTTGCTCTACAGCGGATTATACCCAATATTTTTCTTTTTCTGATATTTTATGTATCCGCAATAAGTTCTTATTCTTTCATTTATATATATATATATATAATAAATAATTCTAAATTTTTCTTGACCTTATTCACATATTCATGTGCATATATATAATTAAATTTCTTGGACGATTTAGAGGTCAATACTAATTTCAAATTAATTTAAAATTAGTTTAATTGTTAATTAGGTAATTTTTAATCTTTTAAAAATTACCCAGCGGTCCAGGAATCGGTCCAGGAACCGTCGGTGTCTGAATTCGACAGACACCGACGGTAGCTCAGTTGGTAGAGCAACCGGCTAGTAATCGGTATGCCTGGGTTCGAATCCCAGCCGTGTCGGTAATTTTTAAAAAAAAATTACCTAATTAATTTAATAGTCAGTGGTAAAATTATAAAATTATAATTTTCAAACACTGCAAATTAGCAAGTTTTAAAAATTATTTAAAACTAGTATAACGACCTAAAAATCGTCCAATAAAAATTAATATATATTTACTTATATGAGGTCAATAAAAATTTAATATCATATATATATATATATATATAAAATATATTACAATTCTTTGCCAAATATACAAATGTAATGAAAAAATGAATGAAAATCTTCTTGGTAGTAGTGGCATACAATGAAATTAAAATAATAACAATATGACAACTGGTTGTCAATTAGAAAACAATGACAAATATAAAATGTAAATCAAAATGTATAAATGAAAATGTATTCAAATAAGCATAGGACTATCGGTATTACTTATATAGTCACATCAAAGGGCCTGGGTTTACCACAAGCTGTTCAGTCAATGCAATTATAAAAAATAATAACAACGACGCAACTACGTAATGAAAAATTAAGAGCAGAACTGTTGAATTATAACAATATAGAATGTAAAATCAGTCATGTATAAATGTAAATGAAAGCAAATAAGCATAGGACAATCGGTATTACCTATGTAATCCTATCAAAATGGCTTAGATTCATCTAAACATGTACAATTTTGATTGAAATACATAAATAATCAACAATGCAACTATGTATGTGTTAAGATGTAATTTGTAGCTACAGACATATATGTTTCTACCTAGTTTGGTTTCGTCAGTGCAGCATAACAAAGAAGGTGTATGTTAAAGCATTAATATGTGTTGAATAAAAAAATATAGTATTACCTTAAAATGTCAATCCAAAATGTCCAAGTGTAAAACAACTGTGCACTTACTTAATACTGTGTAATGCCTTATTTCAACCAGGCAGATAATAAAATATATTACAATTCTTTGCCAAATATACAAATGTAATGAAAAAATGAATGAAAATCTTCTTGGTAGTAGTGGCATACAATGAAATTAAAATAATAACAATATGACAACTGGTTGTCAATTAGAAAACAATGACAAATATAAAATGTAAATCAAAATGTATAAATGAAAATGTATTCAAATAAGCATAGGACTATCGGTATTACTTATATAGTCACATCAAAGGGCCTGGGTTTACCACAAGCTGTTCAGTCAATGCAATTATAAAAAATAATAACAACGACGCAACTATGTAATGAAAAATTAAGAGTAGAACTGTTGAATTATAACAATATAGAATGTAAAATCAGTCATGTATAAATGTAAATGAAAGCAAATAAGCATAGGACAATCGGTATTACCTATGTAATCCTATCAAAATGGCTTAGATTCATCTAAACATGTACACTTTTGATTGAAATACATAAATAATCAACAATGCAACTATGTATGTGTTAAGATGTAATTTGTAGCTACAGACATATATGTTTCTACCTAGTTTGGTTTCGTCAGTGCAGCATAACAAAGAAGGTGTATGTTAAAGCACTAATATGTGTTGAATAAAAAAATATAGTATTACCTTAAAATGTCAATCCAAAATGTCCAAGTGTAAAACAACTGTGCACTTACTTAATACTGTGTAATGCCTTATTTCAACCAGGCAGATAATAAAATATATTACAATTCTTTGCCAAATATACAAATGTAATGAAAAAATGAATGAAAATCTTCTTTTTTTTTTTTTATTCAACACATATTAATGCTTTAACATACACCTTCTTTGTTATGCTGCACTGACGAAACCAAACTAGGTAGAAACATATATGTCTGTAGCTACAAATTACATCTTAACACATACATAGTTGCATTGTTGATTATTTATGTATTTCAATCAAAATTGTACATGTTTAGATGAATCTAAGCCATTTTGATAGGATTACATAGGTAATACCGATTGTCCTATGCTTATTTGCTTTCATTTACATTTATACATGACTGATTTTACATTCTATATTGTTATAATTCAACAGTTCTACTCTTAATTTTTCATTACGTAGTTGCGTCGTTGTTATTATTTTTTATAATTGCATTGACTGAACAGCTTGTGGTAAACCCAGGCCCTTTGATGTGATTATATAAGTAATACCGATAGTCCTATGCTTATTTGAATACATTTTCATTTATACATTTTGATTTACATTTTATATTTGTCATTGTTTTCTAATTGACAACCAGTTGTCATATTGTTATTATTTTAATTTCATTGTATGCCACTACTACCAAGAAGATTTTCATTCATTTTTTCATTACATATATATATATATTGTGGTAGTTCACCAACATGAATGAGTAATGATATGTGGGAAGTACTAGTGTTAATAAAATATACTGTATATGTTCTTGAAGTGAGTATTAAAAAAATGAAAGTTGGTATTATTTTATAGACCAAACTATAATTAAATAAATAGATGTGGGAATATTTGAATTATACTTAAAATAATTGTGAGAATATTAAATGGATATATCCCTATGGTTTTTGTGAATCGTGCAAAGTTGGTTGCATATCGGGGTATGTTGAAGTTTGTCGTGCATCGAGTGGTTGGTTGCCTATCAGGTTTCTTTGTTGCATTAATTTTACCCATTTCTGAAAGTAGAATTTTAAATGTTACTTGATGTATTTTTATATGTAATATTATTTTGTAAAAGCTTGTTTAATTAACACTTTTGAAAAATAGAGATTATTAGTATGGATTTTGAATCATAAAGGTTAAAAAATGATGTATAGTTACGCGCTTAAATTCAAATGTGAGAAGTGTCAGATTTTGACATTTAAATAATATCGTTATAGTATTGAGTATTTGGTTTGCCGAAGTGTGTTAAAGGTTGTAAAAAATAAAGTAAAGAATTAAATTGATAAATTTTTGGAATTACAAAAAGGTATTTTAAATATTCAATTACAAATAAAACATGTTTTGGATTATCACAATGTGTGGACAAATATGATTGGATATTATAAAAATTAAGGAATTATTGCCAGGGATATGAGGGATAAATAAAAAAAAGATTCTAAATAATTTTAGAAAGCAGTAGATGTGTTTTCGGAAAAACGAAGTTTTTCTCCGAAAAATACATAATAAAGTTATTCATCATTGCATAAAAGTGTAAAAGAAGTGATAAAGATATAGTGGAAAAGAAAGCAGATATTTTTTAGGTGATTTCAATATTCTCAAGAATAGTACCATATATCATTATACAAATATAATTAAAAAAATATAAGAAGAAAGGATTTTGGTTACGAATAAAGAAATAAATAAAGAATATTTAAATTTGAGAAGAAAGCGAATAAATACATAATTACAATTTAAAAATAAACTTACTGCATTGGTAAATATCAAAGAAGATTAATCCATATTCGGCGAGAGAATTATTACACAGGAGAGTTGGTGGAGTTCCAGAAGTTGTACTAGTATTTCAGTCCAGGACGAGAAGGATTCGAGAACTTCAACATAGCAGCGAACACAGGTATTCCAGTCCGGTGGAGATATAATTCGTGGAAAGGCAAGTTTCAAGGAACAGCAAGCAAGCGTTCGACGGTTCGAGATTCTAGTTGATAGCAGATTTGAAGGTATTACAGGATAGCAGTCATTACAGTCCACATTCCGAGCATTCCAGACAATTAGGAAAAGGAAAGGATCTACATCTTTGATTCCAGTAAATGTCATCTACGAGCTAAAAAGAAAATCGTTTGGAGTACAAGAAAGAATACCAGTTCAGTATTTGTGACAGGTCGTATAATTATTTGGAATAATCTGAATTTAACATTTTCGAATATAGAAAAAGTATATCAAAATTTAGAAAACTATTAAATACTCGTACATTATAACGGTGTTGATAATTAAGAAAAGATATTTTGTATTCTCCTTTCATAACATTAATTTGTGTTAGCATTTGAATAATTTTAGAAATCAAAGAATCTGATTGGCAAACTAAAACTAAATAAATTGTGTGGGAATTTGATTTACAAACAAGAACTATACAGTATTTTTAAAATAGTATATTTAATATACTTACTTGCTTATATTTCGATCCACGAAAGGTGTATTTTCGTGCATATATAAATTTTCATAAGAGTTTTTCTTAAACAAGCTTGGTACTTCCATGTATGTTTTATTGGGGTTTGTGTTGAGAACTACCATTTAATTTATAATTTGCCTAGTTTATTAAACAAATTAGTTTTGATACATTTGTTTTTATTTGGTATGTAAAGAAGGTTTTTGAATTAAATTGATGAAACAGATATGACGCTTAGAACCTTAACCTATAAATAGAAAAACAACTGTCAGTGATTATTTTTATTATTTGAATAGTATGCTAATATATACCTTGAGATTGAGTTCATAGTAAGTATTATTTGAAGATAGAGTTGAAACACATATCATAATACACTTGAGAATTACTGTTTTGTAAAATTTGATTTATAAAATAAAGAAATATAAAACGTAAATATCCTACGATATATACAGGTATTGAAGAAATTACATATAGGCAACTGTTTGGCTTTGATGAATCAAGTGAAGTTAGCAACATATAAAAATAATTAGTGTAAATATTTTAAATAAGAACTGAGTTAGTGAGGGCATAAATAAAAAATACCTGAGAGAATTTGAAAATAGATATAAATATTACATAGAAGATTTCAATTTTTTTATTGACGTGAATAAATACAGGTTTCAAATACATAGTAAAAATAAATATTATTAAATTTACCTGAGTGTAATTGTATCTTTATTAATTAAAGGTATTGTTACAATATATATATATATATATATATATCGTATTCGTATTCGTATGAATATATATATATATATATAAAATATATTACAATTCTTTGCCAAATATACAAATGTATTGAAAAAATGAATGAAAATCTTCTTGGTAGTAGTGGCATACAATGAAATAAAAATAATAACAATATGACAACTGGTTGTCAATTAGAAAACAATGACAAATATAAAATGTAAATCAAAATGTATAAATGAAAATGTATTCAAATAAGCATAGGACTATCGGTATTACTTATATAGTCACATCAAAGGGCCTGGGTTTACCACAAGCTGTTCAGTCAATGTAATTATAAAAAATAATAACAACGACGCAACTATGTAATGAAAAATTAAGAGTAGAACTGTTGAATTATAACAATATAGAATGTAAAATCAGTCATGTATAAATGTAAATGAAAGCAAATAAGCATAGGACAATCGGTATTACCTATGTAATCCTATCAAAATGGCTTAGATTCATCTAAACATGTACAATTTTGATTGAAATACATAAATAATCAACAATGCAACTATGTATGTGTTAAGATGTAATTTGTAGCTACAGACATATATGTTTCTACCTAGTTTGGTTTCGTCAGTGCAGCATAACAAAGAAGGTGTATGTTAAAGCATTAATATGTGTTGAATAAAAAAATATAGTATTACCTTAAAATGTCAATCCAAAATGTCCAAGTGTAAAACAACTGTGCACTTACTTAATACTGTGTAATGCCTTATTTCAACCAGGCAATTAATAAAATATATTACAATTCTTTGCCAAATATACAAATGTATTGAAAAAATGAATGAAAATCTTCTTGGTAGTAGTGGCATACAATGAAATAAAAATAATAACAATATGACAACTGGTTGTCAATTAGAAAACAATGACAAATATAAAATGTAAATCAAAATGTATAAATGAAAATGTATTCAAATAAGCATAGGACTATCGGTATTACTTATATAGTCACATCAAAGGGCCTGGGTTTACCACAAGCTGTTCAGTCAATGTAATTATAAAAAATAATAACAACGACGCAACTATGTAATATGCTTATTTGCTTTCATTTACATTTATACATGACTGATTTTACATTCTATATTGTTATAATTCAACAGTTCTACTCTTAATTTTTCATTACATAGTTGCGTCGTTGTTATTATTTTTTATAATTACATTGACTGAACAGCTTGTGGTAAACCCAGGCCCTTTGATGTGACTATATAAGTAATACCGATAGTCCTATGCTTATTTGAATACATTTTCATTTATACATTTTGATTTACATTTTATATTTGTCATTGTTTTCTAATTGACAACCAGTTGTCATATTGTTATTATTTTTATTTCATTGTATGCCACTACTACCAAGAAGATTTTCATTCATTTTTTCAATACATTTGTATATTTGGCAAAGAATTGTAATATATTTTATTAATTGCCTGGTTGAAATAAGGCATTACACAGTATTAAGTAAGTGCACAGTTGTTTTACACTTGGACATTTTGGATTGACATTTTAAGGTAATACTATATTTTTTTATTCAACACATATTAATGCTTTAACATACACCTTCTTTGTTATGCTGCACTGACGAAACCAAACTAGGTAGAAACATATATGTCTGTAGCTACAAATTACATCTTAACACATACATAGTTGCATTGTTGATTATTTATGTATTTCAATCAAAATTGTACATGTTTAGATGAATCTAAGCCATTTTGATAGGATTACATAGGTAATACCGATTGTCCTATGCTTATTTGCTTTCATTTACATTTATACATGACTGATTTTACATTCTATATTGTTATAATTCAACAGTTCTACTCTTAATTTTTCATTACGTAGTTGCGTCGTTGTTATTATTTTTTATAATTGCATTGACTGAACAGCTTGTTTTAAACCCAGGCCCTTTGATGTGATTATATAAGTAATACCGATAGTCCTATGCTTATTTGAATACATTTTCATTTATACATTTTGATTTACATTTTATATTTGTCATTGTTTTCTAATTGACAACCAGTTGTCATATTGTTATTATTTTAATTTCATTGTATGCCACTACTACCAAGAAGATTTTCATTCATTTTTTCATTACATATATATATATATATATATATATATATATATATATATATATATATATATCGTATTCGTATTCGTATGAATATATATATATATATATATAAAATATATTACAATTCTTTGCCAAATATACAAATGTATTGAAAAAATGAATGAAAATCTTCTTGGTAGTAGTGGCATACAATGAAATAAAAATAATAACAATATGACAACTGGTTGTCAATTAGAAAACAATGACAAATATAAAATGTAAATCAAAATGTATAAATGAAAATGTATTCAAATAAGCATAGGACTATCGGTATTACTTATATAGTCACATCAAAGGGCCTGGGTTTACCACAAGCTGTTCAGTCAATGTAATTATAAAAAATAATAACAACGACGCAACTATGTAATGAAAAATTAAGAGTAGAACTGTTGAATTATAACAATATAGAATGTAAAATCAGTCATGTATAAATGTAAATGAAAGCAAATAAGCATAGGACAATCGGTATTACCTATGTAATCCTATCAAAATGGCTTAGATTCATCTAAACATGTACAATTTTGATTGAAATACATAAATAATCAACAATGCAACTATGTATGTGTTAAGATGTAATTTGTAGCTACAGACATATATGTTTCTACCTAGTTTGGTTTCGTCAGTGCAGCATAACAAAGAAGGTGTATGTTAAAGCATTAATATGTGTTGAATAAAAAAATATAGTATTACCTTAAAATGTCAATCCAAAATGTCCAAGTGTAAAACAACTGTGCACTTACTTAATACTGTGTAATGCCTTATTTCAACCAGGCAATTAATAAAATATATTACAATTCTTTGCCAAATATACAAATGTATTGAAAAAATGAATGAAAATCTTCTTGGTAGTAGTGGCATACAATGAAATAAAAATAATAACAATATGACAACTGGTTGTCAATTAGAAAACAATGACAAATATAAAATGTAAATCAAAATGTATAAATGAAAATGTATTCAAATAAGCATAGGACTATCGGTATTACTTATATAGTCACATCAAAGGGCCTGGGTTTACCACAAGCTGTTCAGTCAATGTAATTATAAAAAATAATAACAACGACGCAACTATGTAATGAAAAATTAAGAGTAGAACTGTTGAATTATAACAATATAGAATGTAAAATCAGTCATGTATAAATGTAAATGAAAGCAAATAAGCATAGGACAATCGGTATTACCTATGTAATCCTATCAAAATGGCTTAGATTCATCTAAACATGTACAATTTTGATTGAAATACATAAATAATCAACAATGCAACTATGTATGTGTTAAGATGTAATTTGTAGCTACAGACATATATGTTTCTACCTAGTTTGGTTTCGTCAGTGCAGCATAACAAAGAAGGTGTATGTTAAAGCATTAATATGTGTTGAATAAAAAAATATAGTATTACCTTAAAATGTCAATCCAAAATGTCCAAGTGTAAAACAACTGTGCACTTACTTAATACTGTGTAATGCCTTATTTCAACCAGGCAATTAATAAAATATATTACAATTCTTTGCCAAATATACAAATGTATTGAAAAAATGAATGAAAATCTTCTTGGTAGTAGTGGCATACAATGAAATAAAAATAATAACAATATGACAACTGGTTGTCAATTAGAAAACAATGACAAATATAAAATGTAAATCAAAATGTATAAATGAAAATGTATTCAAATAAGCATAGGACTATCGGTATTACTTATATAGTCACATCAAAGGGCCTGGGTTTACCACAAGCTGTTCAGTCAATGTAATTATAAAAAATAATAACAACGACGCAACTATGTAATATGCTTATTTGCTTTCATTTACATTTATACATGACTGATTTTACATTCTATATTGTTATAATTCAACAGTTCTACTCTTAATTTTTCATTACATAGTTGCGTCGTTGTTATTATTTTTTATAATTACATTGACTGAACAGCTTGTGGTAAACCCAGGCCCTTTGATGTGACTATATAAGTAATACCGATAGTCCTATGCTTATTTGAATACATTTTCATTTATACATTTTGATTTACATTTTATATTTGTCATTGTTTTCTAATTGACAACCAGTTGTCATATTGTTATTATTTTTATTTCATTGTATGCCACTACTACCAAGAAGATATTCATTCATTTTTTCAATACATTTGTATATTTGGCAAAGAATTGTAATATATTTTATTAATTGCCTGGTTGAAATAAGGCATTACACAGTATTAAGTAAGTGCACAGTTGTTTTACACTTGGACATTTTGGATTGACATTTTAAGGTAATACTATATTTTTTTATTCAACACATATTAATGCTTTAACATACACCTTCTTTGTTATGCTGCACTGACGAAACCAAACTAGGTAGAAACATATATGTCTGTAGCTACAAATTACATCTTAACACATACATAGTTGCATTGTTGATTATTTATGTATTTCAATCAAAATTGTACATGTTTAGATGAATCTAAGCCATTTTGATAGGATTACATAGGTAATACCGATTGTCCTATGCTTATTTGCTTTCATTTACATTTATACATGACTGATTTTACATTCTATATTGTTATAATTCAACAGTTCTACTCTTAATTTTTCATTACATAGTTGCGTCGTTGTTATTATTTTTTATAATTACATTGACTGAACAGCTTGTGGTAAACCCAGGCCCTTTGATGTGACTATATAAGTAATACCGATAGTCCTATGCTTATTTGAATACATTTTCATTTATACATTTTGATTTACATTTTATATTTGTCATTGTTTTCTAATTGACAACCAGTTGTCATATTGTTATTATTTTTATTTCATTGTATGCCACTACTACCAAGAAGATTTTCATTCATTTTTTCAATACATTTGTATATTTGGCAAAGAATTGTAATATATTTTATTAATTGCCTGGTTGAAATAAGGCATTACACAGTATTAAGTAAGTGCACAGTTGTTTTACACTTGGACATTTTGGATTGACATTTTAAGGTAATACTATATTTTTTTATTCAACACATATTAATGCTTTAACATACACCTTCTTTGTTATGCTGCACTGACGAAACCAAACTAGGTAGAAACATATATGTCTGTAGCTACAAATTACATCTTAACACATACATAGTTGCATTGTTGATTATTTATGTATTTCAATCAAAATTGTACATGTTTAGATGAATCTAAGCCATTTTGATAGGATTACATAGGTAATACCGATTGTCCTATGCTTATTTGCTTTCATTTACATTTATACATGACTGATTTTACATTCTATATTGTTATAATTCAACAGTTCTACTCTTAATTTTTCATTACATAGTTGCGTCGTTGTTATTATTTTTTATAATTACATTGACTGAACAGCTTGTGGTAAACCCAGGCCCTTTGATGTGACTATATAAGTAATACCGATAGTCCTATGCTTATTTGAATACATTTTCATTTATACATTTTGATTTACATTTTATATTTGTCATTGTTTTCTAATTGACAACCAGTTGTCATATTGTTATTATTTTTATTTCATTGTATGCCACTACTACCAAGAAGATTTTCATTCATTTTTTCAATACATATATATATATATATATATATATATATATATATTCGTAATGAAACTACATGACAGGTACAAAACAACAAACATAAATTTTATAACAAAAGTAGAAATAAATTTAAAAGGGTCATAACTGCAAGGACCCTTTAAAACACTGCACCATTTGGTCTAGGATGTAGGAAAAAACCTGCAGACTAACAAGAAGAATGAGTGTGCTCAAAACCACACGGCAGAAGTCAGAACTTCATCAAGGCGAGGTTAATAATACGAAGTACACGCGTATAATATTCAGTAATGTATTAAATAAAACATATTCGCACATTTATTACATTTACGCGAGCGGCAATTTCGTTTGGTTGGTTCTGACGTATGTGTATGTATAAATAGACGATACAAATACTCGCTTACGGTCCCGCGCTTGGTCTGATGGTAACGTGTCGTCTTTATACCCGTGCGGCCCGGGATCGAATATGTTCTGGAACATGAATTTATTCATTTAAATTTCAATTAAACTGAAATTAAATACCTGTACATATGTGATATATTTATTTATCTTGTTCCCTTAGTCGACTTTACCCGAACGAGCGTTACACATATTCGAGTGTTACACATATCCGAGCGTTACATATCCGAGCGTTGTAGTCAGTCTTGTTCAGTGCCTACAATCAGCGCAACGCGCCTAGACAAGTTTACACTACAGAAAACCTGCATCACAGTGCCACAAAACTAAATGTCTTTAGTTGTTAAAATCCAAGCAACAGCCTCTGGAGTTAAATTATATAGATCTGTGTATCCAAATTCAAACTTAGCTAGCGGACATTCTTCAACAATATGTTTAACTGTTTCAATCTCAGCTCCGCAATCACACGCTGGACTCGCAATCACATTCCACTTGAATAACATATTATTGCACCTTCCATAACCCGTCCTAAGACGATTCAACTTACACCAAATTTTTCTTGGTTGTGTAAAGCCAGGAACTTCAATTAAAGGATCATCTTGGATTGAGTTGGTCTTTACTTGATGTAAATCCATTTTCAATGTGAAATAAAACAAACAAATGTTTAAGATTTATGTACACTATATTTAATAATAACGACAGCTGTTTCGCTACACTGTAGCTTCTTCAGGTAGATATACAATAATAAATATCTACATACACTTGACTCTTATATATATAGTGTGTGGTTATTAGGAATTCTTAGAACTAATATATAAAGAATAATTTCTTTTCTAAAAGTGTCGGGTCTTTACAGAAAGTACATGTAACTAAATATATTGCTAACAAATGTTATGTGTGAAATTAGGGAAACTGTATTACTGACTGAATAGATTTAACAATGGTGATGAGTTTAGGTCCACTTTATCGTTTAATAAATTATCTGAATGTTTATATTTATTAATTTCTAATGTCTCTTGTAAATTTAGTTTAATACTTTTATTTTCAACATGAAGGATATCGATATCTTTATTAAAACTGTGATTATCTATCAATTGATTCGCGTAAGTCGAATCATTTTACTTTCTTATACGTAGTATAAGGAAGTGTTGTCATGATGAAAATTTTAGACATCGAGATTTTTGCAGATGTCCCCGTTTTGAGGTCCCCTGATACCAAAAAAGGAGGTGTGGCCACCACACGACTTTCTTATACGTATGAAACTGTTACTTCCGGTCCGAATTTTGAAATTTCATTTATACAAAAAATATTCCAAATCTAACTCTAAATACTTTTGTACTCTTCATAAATATATATAGAATGCATAATTTACGACATATTTGCAAAAAATCGCTATTCGATAAGAGTAAAAGTGGTACTTCCGGTCTGAATTTTGAAATTTTTTTTATACAAAAGATATTTAAAAGTACATTCTAAATACTTTTATACTCGTAATGTACCTGCCTAGAAAGCATGACCTACTTCCGGTAGGAATTTCGAAAAACTTTATTAATATAATTTTTCTCAAATTTAATTTTGAGTACATTTGAATCCTTTATACATTTGTTTAAACTTAGTAATTGACGAAATATTTGCAAAATTCGATTTTTTCACTGAAGTAAACTACTACTTCCGGTCTGGCGATTTTGCTCAAAATCTAATCAGTTCTCAAGAGGGAGATTATATTCGTAAATACAAAAGTTGGAATTGATATCTACAGCGGTTTGACCGCTATCGTGGTCACACACACACACAGAGAGAGAGAGAGAGAGAGAGAGAGAGAGAGAGAGAGAGAGAGAGAGAGAGAGAGAGAGAGAGAGAGAGAGAGAGAGAGAGAGAGAGAGAGAGAGAGAGAGAGAGAGAGAGAGAGAGAGAGAGAGAGAGAGAGAGAGAGACATTTTTTAAAAACCACTTTTTTGGTATCAGGGGACCTCAAAACGTGGACATCTGCAAAAATCTCGAGGTCGAAAATTTTCATCATCACAATACTTCCTTATACTACGTATAAGAAAGTAAAAGTGGTTTTTAAAAAATGTCTGTGTGTCTGGCTGTGTGTGTGTGACCACGATAGCGGTCAAACCGCTGTAGATATCAATTCCAAATTTTGTATTTACGTGTGTAATCTGCCTCTTGAGAACTGATTAGATTTTGAGCAAAATCGGCAGACCGGAAGTAGTAGTTTACTTCAGTGAAAAAATCGAAATTTGCAAATATTTCGTCAATTACTAAGTTTAAACAAATTTATAAAAAAATCATATGTACTTAGAATTAAGTTTGAAACAAATTGTCTTAAAAAAGTTTTTCGAAATTCCTACCGGAAGTAGGTCTTTTCCTCTTACCGAAAATCAGTTTTTTGCGAATATCTCATTTAAGACAAGTACGTTACGAGTATAAAAGTATTTAAAACAAAATTTTCAATATCTTTTATATAAAAAAAATTTCAAAATTCAGACCGGAAGTACCACTTTTACTCCTATCGAATAGCGATTTTTTGCAAATATGTCGTAAGTTATGCATTCTATATATATTTATCAAGAGTACAAAAGTATTTAGAGTTGGATATGGAATATTTTTTGTATAAATGAAATTTCAAAATTCGGACCGGAAGTAACACTTTCATACGTATAAGAAAGTCGTGTGGTGGCCACACCTCATTTTTACTTTCTTATACGTAGTATAAGGAAGTATTGTGATGTCCACGTTTTGAGGTCCCCTGATACCAAAAAAGTGGTTTTTAAAAAATGTCTGTGTGTCTAGGTGTGCGTGCATGTGTGTGTGTGTGTGTGTGTGTGTGTGTGTGTGTGTGTGTGTGTGTGTGTGTGTGTGTGTGACCACGATAGCGGTCAAACCGCTGTAGATATCAATTCCAAATTTTGTATTTACGTGTGTAATCTGCCTCTTGAGAACTGATTAGATTTTGAGCAAAATCGGCAGACCGGAAGTAGTAGTTTACTTCAGTGAAAAAATCGAAATTTGCAAATATTTCGTCAATTACTAAGTTTAAACAAATTTATAAAGAATTCATATGTACTTAGAATTAAGTTTGAAACAAATTGGCTTAAAAAAGTTTTTCGAAATTCCAGCCGGAAGTAGGTCTTTTACTCTTATCGAAAATCAGTTTTTTGCGAATATCTCGCAAGTCATGTTTTTAAGACAAGTACGTTACGAGTATAAAAGTATTTAAAACATAATTTTCAATATCTTTTATATAAAAAAAATTTCAAAATTCAGACCGGAAGTACCACTTTTATTCCTATCGAATAGCGATTTTTTGCAAATATGTCGTAAGTTATGCATTCTATATATATTTATCAAGAGTACAAAAGTATTTAGAGTTGGATATGGAATATTTTTTGTATAAATGAAATTTCAAAATTCGGACCGGAAGTAACACTTTCATACGTATAAGAAAGTCGTGTGGTGGCCACACCTCATTTTTTACTTTCTTATACGTAGTATAAGGAAGTATTGTGATGATGAACATTTTGGACCTCGAGATTTTTGCAGATGTCCACATTTTGAAGTCCCCTGATACCGAAAAAGTGGTTTTTAAAAAATGTCTGTGGGGCTGTGTGTCTGTGTGTCTGTGTGTCTGTCTCTCTCTCTCTCTGTGTGTGTGACCACGATAGCGGCCAAACCGCTGTAGATATCAATTCCAAATTTTGTATTTACGTGTATAATCTCCCTTTTCAGATCTGATTAGTTTTTCAGTAAAATCGATAGACCGGAAGTAGCAGTTTACTTCAGCGAAAAAATCGAATTTTGCGAATATTTCGTCAACTACTAAGTTTAAACAAATTTATAAAGAATTCATATATACTTAAAATTAAAATTGAGAATAATTTTATTTAAAGAGTTTTTCGAAATTCCTACCGGAAGTAGGTTTTTTACCCTTATCGAAAATCAGTTTTTTGCGAATATTTCGCAAGTCATGCTTTTTAGGCAAGTACGTTACGGGTATAAAAGTATTTAAAACATAATTTTCTATATCTTTTGTATAAAAAAATTTCAAAATTCAAACCGGAAGTACCACTTTTACTCTTATCGAATAGCGATTTTTTGCAAATATGTCGTAAGTTATGCATTCTATATATATTTATCAAGAGTACAAAAGTATTTAGAACTGGATTTGCAATATTTTTTGTATATATGAAATTTCAAAATTCGGACCGGAAGTAGCAGTTTTACTCATAGCGAGGAGCACTTTTTTGATAATATCTTGCAAAGTATGCATTCTATAGCGATTTATTAAGCGAATGAAAGTACCTAGAATGGGATTTTGAATAAGTTTTGTATAAAAAAATTCTTAAAATTGTATAGTTTGAAACGCTCATACGTATA
Organism: Amphimallon solstitiale; assembly: GCA_963170755.1. Taxonomy (NCBI): domain Eukaryota; kingdom Metazoa; phylum Arthropoda; class Insecta; order Coleoptera; family Scarabaeidae; genus Amphimallon; species Amphimallon solstitiale. The sequence continues at coordinate 465,222 of OY720678.1, forward strand.
AGAAAGTCGTGTGGTGGCCACACCTCATTTTTTTGGTTTATGTAAGCGGAGTAATGATCAGCGATCCGTGTTTTAAATGCTCTTCCTGTTTGACCTTTAGTACATGTACCACAACTTAACTTATAGACTCCCGATTTATTTATTGTTCTTGATGTATTTCGCGAGATACATCAAGAACAATAAAGGAAAAACTAATCACAAAAATAAATCGGGAGTTCAAGTTAAGTTGTGGTACATGTACTAAAGGATATATAGGTCAAACATGAAGAGAATTTAAAACACGGATCGCTGATCATTACTCCGCTTACATAAACCAAAAAAATGATTCGACTTACGCGAATCATTTGATAGATAATAATCACAGTTTTAATAAAGATTTTGATATTCTTCATGTTGAAAATAAAAGTATTAAACTAGATTTATTAGAGACATTAGAAATTAATAAATATAAACATTCAGATAATTTATTAAACGATAAAGTGGACCTAAACTCATCACCATTGTTAAATCTATTCAGTCAGTAATACACTTTCCCTAATTTTACACATAACATCTGTTAGACACTTTTAGACAATAAATTGTTCTTTATGTATTAGTTCTAAGAATTCCTAATAACCACATACTATATATAAGAGTCAAGTGTATGTAGATATTTATTATTATATGTCAACCTGAAGAAGCTACAGTGTAGCGAAACAGCTGTCGTTATTATTAAATATAGTGTAAATCTTAAACATTTGTTTGTTTTATTTCACATTCAAAGGATCATCTATTAATTGTCTATTTAACACTTCACATTCTAACCAAATAGATTTCCAGAGGTCATTAATCGAAAATGGTTGATTTAGGAAATCTTCCTTCCAAATTGGACTACGTGATTTCAATCTATAAGATGGTAAGTTCTGAAGATCTTGAGTAATTAAATATAATCACGCAAGTATGCATATACGAAAAAACACTTTTCGTATATGAATAAATGTATGAATGCACATCTATCCTAAGCCGGCATTGCGAACAAACAACGTGCAGACAGCTGTTTCGACCTTACATTGGTCTCATCAGTGCACGAACGTGTGGTATGTTAACGATGTATCCAGAGTATGTTGGATTAAAATTAAGTCTTAGAACGGTACCATTAAAAGTTACTACAAGTTTTTTTATGTTTTTCGTTATTCTTAAGATGGAAACAAGAAACTTCTAACTTAGATGGGTTAGGACATAACCTCCATTTTCTATAATAATCGCTCAGAATCAATAGATCTTCGTTTAAATTAACTTCAATTTGATTGAAATTATTGTCATGTCATGAGCGTAAATGAATTTTCTAGAAGTCGTATCTGGTAAATCACTTGTATATAGATTAAAGAGAAGAGGGGATAATACCGATCCTTGGGGTAAACCATTATATAATATTTTAAATTTACTACTTTCTCCATTGATAAAAACTCTAAATTTCACGATTTGTAAACATATTTTCCATAAGTTTAATTAAATTACCATTAGGCAACACATTATATAATTTTAAAAATAATCCATCTAACCAAACTGTATCATAAGCAGCTGTTACATCAATGAAGCTAATTCCTGTTTTCAAATTCTTTTGAAAACCATTCTCTATATAATTTGTTAAAGCTAAAACTTGATCACAGCAATTACGATTTGGTCTAAAACCAGCTTGCACTATGGGAAAGATATTTTCCATAATTAGAGAAATTCTGTGATATAGTAATTTCTCTAACATCTTGTAACATACTGATAATAATGAAATTGGTCTATAACTGGAAGTAACATCTGCTGGCTTTCCTGTCTTCAAAACAGCTACAACTTTTGCCTTTTTAAATTCAGTAGAAACAATACCATTATTTAAAATATTATTATAGAAACATAAAAGCCAATTACGTCCTAAAGGACCTAGATGTTTAATAAATTCAGGATAAATTCCATCAAAACCAGCAGCCTTACGAATCTTTAATAATTTTATCACTATATCCAATTCCTCCATAGAAAAGGGTTTTGTAAGATAATCATTTTTTGTATTAATAGATTTTCTTTTCTTACGCAATAATTTCTTCATATTTTTGATTTCTACTTTATTTAACTTTATCATATTGGGACGTCCACTAATCTTGAAGCTATGGTATTAGCGCTGATTTTTGATTCTACAATACTAGTTTGGGTTGCCGCTCCTAGTTTTCTTAATAGATTCCAACTGCTACGACTAGAATGTGTGAAATTCATGTCTTCCATATGACGCGACCATTTAGTCTTTGTTTCTTGATTTAATAAAGTTAATAATTCATCAGCAATTTCTGGACTAGGATTTTCATTGAAATTTCTATAAAATTCATTTGTTCTTTCAGACCAGCATGGAATCTATTCCTTACGAAAACCTCTTGGAATAGATCTCTTCGCTTCCCCTTTAATGACACCCATAAACCTAATATAATTTTTAGGTAAAGGTGGTATCCATCGAAGATTCGAATCCAATTCATTCACGTGATCAGATGTAACAAAACAAACATCGGGATTATAGTCTTTTTTCCATCTAGCCTAATGAAAATTCTTATCTTTTGCATCAAAAACCAGATGTAAGTTATTCGCCTCACACCAAGTTATTAAGGAAATTCCATTCATATCGCTATCAGAATATCCCCACATTTCATGATGACAATTGAAATCTCCAACAAAAGTAGCAGGATGTTGGTAATTAACTTTAAGATTTGTTGGCCATCGAATATTTGCTGGTTTATAAATATTTATTATAAATATTTCGGCTACTTTAATAGTAATAATATAAGTGTCACTGTAGGTGTCACTTATAGTATTTCTTTCAATTGTCTGGATATTTGATATGTCTGATTTTATATAAGTTGCCGATCCATAGACAGGACTAAGAATGTAGTCAACCAAACTAAAACCAGAAATTTCTCCTCTTGAAAGTTGATCCACTGATGCTACATGAATTTTCTGAAGTACAATAACATCAAATTCCATTTCGTTCGCCTATCTCGCTAAGTAGTTACATTTGTCTTTGGATATACCTTCGATATTAAGTTGACAAATCTTAACAACTGGACCAATATTCCTAAAAGAAACGCAATATAAATTCAAACTTGAAAAATTATGCCTGTCATGAGGATCTTGTGCGGTCTTCCAAGTGATGGTTATTATGGACAACATTATATTCTCCATTTTGGACCATCGTAAAGATGGTTACCATCGACCAAAATCAAATAAAACTAAAAAATATAGATTAAATCATAAAAATAACTAGGACAATAGAAAATTAAAATTGACACTGACACTCATTATCATATAAAATCAATGTAATCTCCCCATTTATTACGACTTAATAATTCGATACTCTTGTAAAAAAATCTAAAGTTTTTCCATCAAAATGTTCTATAACAGCTGCTTGCAACTCACTGCCGTCCTTAAAGCTACGTCCCCTAAGGTCTTCTTTTAAATTAGAAAACAAACAAAAATCGCAAGGAGCCATATCCAGACTATACGGTGGATGTTCCAATTCTTGAAAGCTGCATTCGCGGATGGCAGCTTGTGAAATGGCGGCAGTATAGAGGAAGCAGTGTCGCGCAATAATCGCACACCATTTGTCAATTTTCCACGTTTTCCACGAATACTGTCCCTTCATTTATGCAAGAAAGACGCATAATATGTGCCGTTCACACTTGTATTGTGCTCTTTAAAGTCAATTAGCAAAATGCCCTCACAATCCCAGAATATTGTGGTCATCACATTTTTCGTTAATTGAACGACTTTCGCCTTTCTGGGACGAGGTTCATCAGGTCGCCGCCATTCCTTTTCAATAGAGGATCGTAAAACAGAACCATTGTTGCATCCCCTGTGACAATGGATTCCCAAGTCGGTTTCGGGTCGTCCCCACACATGTTTAAAAACGACTGCGCACATTCGACTCGACGTTCACATTGGAGAGCAGAATAATGTCGCGATACCCATCTAGCACTAATTTTATTCATACCCAAATGGTCATGGAGAATTAGGCGAACACTTGTTGCGGAAGTGTTTGTTATCACTGCTAATTCCTTTACTTTCAAACGGCGATCTTCTAGCACTAAATTTTCAATAATTGAAATTTGTTTAGACGTTATCACTTGAATTGGTCAACCCGTCCGATCAGCGCCTTACAAGGATTCTTGTCCCAAACGGAAACATTTTGCCCACTTTTTTTTACAGTTGAATACGAAGGAGATAAATCACCGTAAGCGCTGTCTAAACGTTGTTTAATGTGATAAGGTGTATGCCGTTCTTTTGTTAAAAATTTAATGACTCAATTTTCGTTACTCCAGACATGTTCGTGCGCTAGTCACGTTGGTTGGCTGGTTACTAAAAACTACTAGGCTTCGAACCGTCATATTTATAGTGTACACCTCGCGTATGTGCATGCTGATGTGACGGAGTTTGAATATGTTTGAACCTATATAAGCCTGTCAGGCCGAGAATTTATGGCGCCTACCTCGTACGTCTGGTTCGCCCCTTGTCGTTAATTTCTCCTACAATCCGTTCCAACCCCATTTTGTCACACTTATTACTTATTATTAGTCTTTGATATCCTACTTTCACCGAGTTTCCTAATGCTCTTTCTTCACCTGCTCTCTTCCTAATGGATACCTGTATCCTTCTTTCCTTCTTCGTTAAATCGTTGTTGATGTATATTTTGTCGCCCTCCACCTCTTTCAGTTTATATTTATTTACAAGTATTTCCATTTTATCTTCGAATGATTCCATTTCCATTGAAATAATGTTTCTGGTACTCCTTGTTACAGATCTACCTTTCGGTTGTATTCAAGATAGTATGTAATGATGTTTTCTGTAATCTTCTTGATTTCTCTCACATTTTGTGTGTCGATTGGTGGTCCTGATAATACTAACTGTTTTTCTTCGAATTTCTTTCTAATCTTTCAAACATATTTAACAAATCGTATTTCATACCTCTCTATGCGTTTATTTTGCCTTTCAACGCTTTTCCAATATAATAATGGGTGGAGACTGTGCCAAAAATTTGAAAAAAAATGCCAAAAGAATTACCACAAAAATTAAAAAGATATAAAAAATCTATATACGTATTTCGGCAACTATGTTGCCATCCTTAGTAGAAATCTGTAGAAAACATAAAAGAGTGTTAAACTTAGTGTTTTTGGATAAGGTGACGCTTAGAAGATATGCTCTTCAAATCACCAGTGAGATAACACTGAGTGTTTTCCCATACATATAGATTCTTATATCTTTTTAATTTTTGTGGTAAGGGATTTTTCCTTTTGCACTTTGTTCGGATTTTAGAACTTCTATCTCACTTTTATTCTTCATCAATTCCAACTTTAGCTGATTAATTCATTCTTTAATTCTTTCAGTTCTTCGCGCCTTTCTTTTTGTACTGTTTTCAACTCCTATACTTCGCCAAATAGCTTCATAAACATACTTCTCAATTTCTCCTTATTTACAATTTTCTTTGACGAACTGATTTTTATTCTTGTACTACTATTTATTTCTTACTATTTTCCTCCGATAAACTCTCCTCAGTGATATCGGAAAATTTTGACCCATCCTCGTACATTGCTGGATTGACTTTTACTTCGTCCACGACAGTACGGTTTTATCGATTGTTCTGAAGATTATGCATCGGACTCACATATCTTACGGAAACACAACTAGATCAAAACATAAAAGAAAAATGCAAAACAAAAACCAATCTTTTGCTACGTTAACACAATTCACTGTACAATATTTCACTTTTTAAATAATTATTGTATGATAAAGCTCGTACCCGTGTTATTTATCCACACCAAAATTCTACGTGTTAACTCTGTCCCTACTACAACGACACTCCTAACCCAAAATTCTCGTAAAATATTCTGATAAATATCAGCATAAGGCTATACTCGTTGTCTATATAAACTCATGGACAAAATTAGCGTACCACCGCATATATTTTGTGTTATTTCAAAATAATGATAATTTTTAGTTCTCTAGTTTTCTTACAAGTAGGCTGTGGACCTACTAGGACAGTTCAAGAAAATGCTGTCAACAAGGGTTTTCTTTTAAAAGTACAATTGCAAATAAAAGCATTCTTGCCAAAATTTGATCCAAAATCTGATCGTAAATTTTTGCTTATTAAGACAAGTTGTCTTTAGCCACCAAGTTTTTTGTTATTGATAGTGTCATTGCGAGTATAATACATTTTAGTAAGTAATCGCAGAACAAACTTGTCAGTGGAGGAAGAACTAAGAGCATCAACTTTGCTGGACGAGGGTTAATCGATGCCTCATGTTGCTAATGTGATAGGATGAAACCATTCCAGCTTAAGTCGCATGGTTAGACGATTTAACTAGACAGGTTCTGACTTACGAAGACCGGGATAAGGACGAAAACGGTGCATTAATGCAATATATAAATATTTGGAGCGTTTTCTTAGACAATCCGCTCTCAGAAACAGGAGAACGACTAGTACCATCCTAAAAAATGAGCTCGTTGCTGTTCGAAATCTTTTTGTGTCTTGCTACCTTCTTGGTTAAAAATATGAAATATGCAAGAGGACAGAAGGTATGATGCCACCACGACAACTCAGCTTCTATTGATAAACTAAAGTAAGCAGTGACGCTTGTCTACTAATAACCATTTAATCGCCAGCTTATCCCTCACAAAGCATTACCTTTCACTCTCCCCAAGGTTGATGTCGAAGATGATGGTCAGTACTGCCGCTAACCAGTCGGGCAGGGTAGGTTCGTCACTCAACAAGCGAAGGTGTTATATAATAACGATTAATTATACCGACCAGCAACTGATAGATAGGCGCGGAACAAGTCTATTATTAAACCCCAGGTATAATGATTAGCAAAGCCAAACACACTCATACAAACTTAACAACAGGTTTATTTACTGGTTAAATTGCCCAATTGACCAAAGAAAAGATTAAGCTTTTGCCAAACTATCATTCAAAGTCAGCTACAGTAATGACTCTTTACAAATTAAGTACAAATAAGAGTAATAAAAAAACATTAAAAATAAAGAAACACATAAGTGCAAACCAGTTGCAAATGTTTAAAATTCTGAAGGATATATAAATCGATTAAGACGGCTACCAAATGTGAACAACAAGTTACAATTGACAAACTGTTATAATGATTTTAAGTAATCAAAAGAATTAACTCATATGAGGCAAAACCTCGAGTTCAATTAAATACATGAGAAAATACTTAAAACTAGAAAATGATTACAAAGGCAGCATTTGTCAGGGAGTCTTCCCAATGTCGAGCAGTTTGGTCGCAATCAGCAACACATTAGCAAAAACGAAACACTCTATACCGGGTGTCTGTTTAAGCTCGGCCACCGGCCATATCTCGGCAACCGTTTATCGTACAACCTCACGGAAAAAATCTTGAAAGTAAAATGGATAACGGGAATTACAAGAAATATATTTTGAAGTTTCCAAAATGATCGCAAGGGTGCGCAATTCCCAAGATGAATTAAAAATTCGATAATTTTTCATTAAATTCTAGATTAAGATAGATTGAAAAATTTACTAGCAAAATTTTTGACGTTTTTATACAACTTTCATTTGAAACTTTTTGATCTAACTCCCATACGAAGGGGAGAGTGGAGAACTTTGGTTTGCCCCCACGGATTTTAATGTTTCTGGGCTCATTTTACAAAGAATTAAAGGATATGTAGCACGAAATTACGTGATTGTCAAAGAAAGTAACAGGGGCGCTGTTCTCAATGTATGCATATAACCTGTTTTTTCATTAAAATTTCAAATGGAACGGTATATTTTTAATATCGTAATATTGAAGCACATAAAAAAACTGAAGAGAATGATGAAAACCGGAAATTGCTACCATTTTTGTTGACGAAGATATAGTCATACGAAGACAATCCAGAAAAATAAAACTAATTAAATATAAATTTATTTATTTATTGGGAGTAATAATTTTATTTTAATTTTAATAGTCTCTAGACAGTGTATAGTACGTTTTCACTTGAAATTTCATCATACCTTCGCTAAATGTATTTATTTCAATCTTCTCACCGATTTTTTAATTCATTGCATATGTTACGTTAGATTCTCCTTTTAATTGTTTTTAAATACTCTAGCTATTATTTTTTAAATATCATTTATTATCCTTTCCAACATTGAAATAAAATAATAATAGTGAACAATGGAGTTTGCTTTTTTTTTTAAATTTTCATCATACAACATGGCATGCACAGTGATACTAAATTACATTATGATGAGATTTCCAAGGTAGGCCATGAAAATCGAAATGCAAAGATATTAGTGTCACTTGTAGTTAAACCTTTTGAAAGTATTTAGCAAATTAAGCCTTTTTGGACATTTGCACATACTTATTAAGTTTGTAAAATGTCGTATTCTAACGTTGAAGCTTATGACATGATCAGAATGTATTTGCAATGCTTTGAAAATGCATTCTTGCTTCGGGGAAATATTCCCTAAATTATCCCGAAAGAAGACATTGTTGAGTTTTTATTCACCTTGCCAGATATTCTTGATGTTTATTTATGGGGCAGAATAAAAGACTTAGTTTATTACAAAAAGTCGAGTACAACAATTATTGTCTCCGGAATGGAAGTAACTCTGCTCTCTACTATTCGACAAGTAAACGTGTATTGAAAATGTAGGTGAACACTTTGAACATTTGTTAAGTTGAAGTTTTTTCTTGTTTTTCTTTTTGTACTTTCTGATTTAAATATATTTTCTTATTTATGTTTAGGTATATAATAGGTCCTTTTATTTACTTTCATTTCAGGCGGGGAAGATTTACGTATCAATTTGTGTACCCATTCGTTACTAATGAGTAAATGATTTGATTGTAACTAATGCATTATATTATATTGTTTTTTTTTCTCGTTATTGTCTACTTAGTTCATGAGTTATGGAAATTATTTTTGCTGTTTTCCTATAATTAGATCTACCTAAATCAGTTGGGTGATAAAGATATATTATTATTATTATTATTATTATTATTATTATTATTATAATTTTATTTCAATGTCTAAAAAGGCAAGACATGAAATTTAAAAATAGCTAGAGAATTTGAAAACATTTAAGAAGAGAATCTAATGTAACATATCCAAGAATTAAAAAATCGGTTAGAAGATTGAATAAATACATTTATGGAAGACTATGATGAAAATTCAAGTGAAAGCGAACTATACACTGTCTAGTGACACTTAAAATTAAAATAAAGTTATTACTCACAATAAATAAATAAATTTATGTTAAAAACAGTTTATTTTTTTTTGGATTGTCTTCGTATGACTATATCTTCGTCAATAAAAAAGGTAGCAACTTCCGTTTTTCATCATTCTCTTCAATTTTTTATGTGCTTCAATATCACTATATCAAAAATATGCCATTTCATTTAAAATTTTAAAGAAAAAACAAGTAATATACATACATTGAGAACAGCGCCCTCTGTTATTTTCTTTGACAACCACGTAATTTCGGGCTACATGTCCTTCAATTCTTTGTAAGATTCTCTATCTAATGAGCCCAGAAAAATTAAAATCCATTTGTGCAAACCAAAATTATACCGACTTTTGTACGCAGACATACCCTCCTCCCCTCTACCCTTCGTAGGGGAGTTAGATCAAAAAGTTTCAAATGAAAGTTGTATAAAAACGTCTCAAAATTTTGATAGAAAATTTTTCAATCTATCTTAATCTAGAATTTAATGAAAAATAATCGAATTTTTAATTTATCTTGAGAATTGCGCCCCCTTGCGGTCATTTTGGAAACTTAAAAATATGTTAGTTGTAATTTCCGTCGTCCATTTTACTATCAAGATTTTTTCCGCGAGGTAGTACGATAAACGGTTGCCGAGATATGGCCGGTGGCCGAGCTTAAACAGACACTGAAATTGTTAATTAAATAAACTAAAATCAAAGCAATAAATTTACACAATACAATTTGGGATGCTTCAATGCAAAATACGCACCCAAAATATCAATTAAATTGAACACAAGAAAAGAAATGGCTATGTAGCAGGCCAATTCGACACGTAACCTCAAATTTAAAGGCCACAACTACTATTTAAACTAAACGTTAAATGTAAAAGTTTAAATCTCAGTGACTCATATGCCACTACAAGATAAATCTAGTAATTACGTTGACTCTAATGATCAGTTAGACCGAAATATAAAGTTAGATAGCACGTAGTACTCAAAAGTGCACATAAACTTACACAAATTTGATTGTGCCTGATTGCACTATGTGACTGTGCAATACACTGGCAATATTTAGCAAAACAGCAATAAGCAAAGTCAAAATACCTTAATTTTCCACACACACACAGCTATGATTACAAATTCTTCAACGATACCACACTAGTTACAGGGAAATGTCTTCTTCAGTTATCCTTGGTTACCAACAGTCATCAGGAACTAACGCAGGAGGCTGCAGTAATATAAACGATGCTGCACCATATATCTGTTTTCACTAAAGGATACAACGTCTTAAACCTTCCGGAATTTTCCTAAGCTATCGCACAAGTCAAACACGTGTTTCAGAATTTCCAAACGGAAATGCTTTGTCTAAAGTTCAACCCTGCGGTAATCGCAAAAGCAGCGAAAGATTTCTCCAACCAGAAGAAAAAATATCCTCTTACAGAGTTTCTTCAATAACGTCATAACCAAATTAATCTTGAGAAATTATGAAAACATCTACCTTATTTAGTGATTTGTCATGATAGAAATTCAACATTCCAAATTAATTACCCAAACACTGGCCGAGAAAACACTGCCTTTGCGTGATTAAGTGTTATATGTAAGACGGTTGGAACAGAAGAGAGAGGTCAAAATTTAAATTAACGACGTTCGAAAGATTGCGACAAAGGCGACACCTAAGCGGATGCGTAGAAAACACAATCACAGTATTTAAAATAATTCTTAGGTTTCAACGGCAATTTCAAAGCGGGAAATTTATATTATTAATTTAGACATCCGCCAAAGTAAAATTCAATATAAGAAACAAAAGAATTAACAATAAATATTTATTACCGAAAATGAGTCACCGGGGTTTACACAACGCCACCTATACGCCAGCAGTACGGCAAAGAATATCTTGCGAAATTCCCCACGAGATGGCGGAAAAAGGGTCAATACGATTGATTACAGGAGAGAACGATGACCTTAACCAAATCACATAATAAATGCAAGCGAACATTCTATTTAGGGTAAATATTTATTCAAAAGAACAAAATTAATATTCTCAATTTAGAATTAAAAATACGGCAAAGCAAAAAAAATGTAACAATCTTTCCGAACCATTAGAAAGCGCTTAAATAAAGCTGGTTTGGACAGCAGAAAACCAGTCAAGAACCCCGCTCACCAAATTCATACACTGCGTTTTCCGAGAAATCATCAAGATTAAACTCTTAATGATTGGAAGATGGTTTTATCTTCTGACGAAACGAGGATTAGCTTTAAATCTCCTGATAGACGTGAGCGTGTTTGGCGAAGGCCAGGAAATAGATTTGCTAGTATCAATATCTCTCCAAGAGTCCCGTTTGGTGGCGGCTCTGTAATGTTTTGGGGAGGCATATGTTTCGATGGCCGCACAGAGGAGGTCCCTATACGTGTTAGGTCAATGCAGATTATTATTTTATCATATAATGCCATTTGCTCCTTTTGTGGGGCCGAATTTTTTGTTTATGCAGAATAATGCTCATCCTCATCAGGCTGGGCAAACTATTCACTACTTAATTGCTGTTGCTATTCCATTCATAGAATGGCCAGCCAATAGTCCTGACATGAACCCAATAGAGAGTATTTATGGGGCGATATTAAAAAAAGGGGTTGACGTCGTACACCTCCACCTGTCAACCACAATCAACAGATATACGCAACAATTTAAGAACGGGAAAATACTCCTCAAGAATTCATTCAAAATTTGATCTCCAATATGCCAAGACATGGAGCAGTAATTAGAAGTAGTGGAGAACATATACGATATTAGAATAGCTCTAAGTCCATAAATTCGATTGTTTTCATTTGTTTTTTGTTTACATGTTTGCGTTGTTTTCAAGAAAAGAGTTTTTAATTTTTTTATTAGAAATAACACCATATTTCGCTGATTACATTTTCAAGCTACTAGACAGTACCTAACAATAAGCTCTCATGATTTTTTTTTTGCAAAATTAAATTCAGTATTCAAGTTTAATTGAGAGGTGCGTTAATTTTGTCCATGAGTTTAATTTTAGTCTTGATATGTCTGATGTAATTGGAACATTTTTCATCTTAATATTCTAATTGAATACAGGCTACTACAGCAATATGTACGAGTACATTTACAGAATCGACTATTTCTAACTTATTCTTTCAATAGTACCACTTCTGCTTTAATCTACATACATATTTAAAAAAAAATTCCCGAATCAATAAGTACCATTATCTTTACCTTAGAGGGTTACTTATGTACCTTTTAAAATGTTATCTCCTTCTGTAGAGTTTTTTGAAATTATCTTTACTTATTAATTCTGTACATATTATTTCTTCTCATCCTTTTGTTTCTGATTTACCTAACTGGCTACTTGTCAGATATTTCTTTGTTTTTTATTTAGTCTCCAAAATAATAAGCTTAAGCTAGATAGAGGATATTTTGAAATGACGTTTCCACCAAATATCCGGCTGCTTCAACTTTTAAATTTAATACATACGGGAAGTCTAGCTAGAGAGACAGCTATTTTGCAGTTACTCTGGTTAATCCACTTTTAATGTTTTATTGCTATTTATTCTCAATAGTAAAGTATCAACTATTACCTTAAAATCGTTGACTACCTTCTAACATACATCGCTTGATAACTTGGATGCTCCTCATTTTACTTCGTCATTGTCTTTGTCGTCGGAATAACTTCCGATGCATATTTGTTTGTTTTGTGTGTCTAGCAAAAATTTGTAAAATTAGACAAAAACATTTGCTTAAGCACCCTATAGGCACTTGTGGAATACACTTTGAAAGTCGATCGAAGAGGGCCTAACAATTACACAATAGTTTAACTCTTTTTTTTTTTGGAAAATATAGTGCTAAATAACAAATATTTTAAAACATAGCTACAAACATGTCGTATTTCGCAAGTGCTAATTGTTACGTAATGGTCAGATTTTAGTAAAGTGAAAACACTTTACTAAAATCTGACCATTAAGTAACAATTAGCACTTGTGAAATACGACACGTTTGTAGCTATGTTTTAAAATGTTTGATATAAAGCAAACGCTTATATTTAAATTTAGCTTTAAGATTAATGTTAATACAGATTTCATAATAGCAATTTTTAAAAACTGCAATATGAAATGCAAAACCAATATACATACCTCGATATATTTTGTAAATCCATTTCTTTACTTGTTTCATTAATAGGATCTGATCTTTTCGACGTAAATATAATCAGTACATATTGTTATATTATTTATGATTTAAATAAAAATCACTTAGAGCTATGACATGTATAATTTTACAATTTTTTTTTTAAATAATATCCAAGATTTCACAATTTTAAAGAATGTTTAAATTAAATTACTTACAGCTAGTATGTCAGAGTGTGTTTTTGTGAGGTATCTTCTTGGCCAAATATATTTATTATTTTCCTTCTCTTTATCTTTTTCCTCGTTATTTATTTATATTTCCAATATATTATGTTTTAAATATTTAACATAGATATAAATTTTGCATTTAAATTTTAACACTATGAAAAAACTTTAATTCATTGTGTTTTACACTCCTCTTCATTGACTTCATTCTATATTTCTATTCTGACAACCGTAAGTAAAACCGTATTCACTACGTAGATAAATAGTGCTGACTCGTTAGAAAGAACAGAAGAAACATATATTTGTACGTGCAACACATCCACTGATGTACATAACAATATAGGAAAAATTGCCTAACGGTTTATTAGGACAATATTTAATCATTTATGAAATGTTATTCTAATACTAAATAAATTTTTTCATTACAGAAAATGAATTGAAAAATGAAACTCGTATTGAAAATTTGGAAGCGACGAGTCAACTTAACCAGCTGAAAGTTCTCCTAAGAAGAGGATTTCTGAAGTCAACACGAGATTTGGTAACAAGCAATATTATTTATACTGGCTATCTGTGCTAACATTAATACACCCATTAAAGTATGGTAAATTAAAGAATTGTAATTATTAAGTGACTAAACATACAATAATGTGATTAATACTAGTAATTCTGAAAACTGGAATGTATATATATACCATGTGTTCATAAATGCTTGAGGAATGTTTGAACCTGTCGATTAGATGATTATTTTAAAAGGTTGATAAAATTAATAGAATCTACGGTTGGTTCTTGGTGAAACATTATGAATATTAAACGAATAAAACACTTGGTTATATTGTTTCACTTAAGGACAGATATATTGTACTCTGATACGTGTTTCGACCTCTCGGTCATTAACGAAGAGTTTACTGACTTAAACTAAACTAAGAAAGTTACCAATACCTATTTATATGTATGGGCTAGTGTCTTAAGTACAGTGTCAATAATGGGGGTGTTTATGAAGTCCAGTTATGTGTTTGTGACATGTTTATTTGCTGTTGTAGCTTTTTTAATTTCTAGAATTTCCAATAAATCTAATTTCCTTCCTTTATAACTATTATGTAATAATGTATAATTATTGGTATCAAATACATGTACAAGGTCTATGCAATGTTCAGCAAAGCCTGTATTTTTATTATTGTTTAAAATTGATTTTTTATGTTCATTAATGCGATCTTGTACGGGTCTGCCTGTTTGGCCAATGTAGATTGCGTCACAATCGCTGCAACCTACCTCATAAACACCTGATTTGTCACACAATTTTGCTTTTTCTTTGTTATTGACTAAGATTTTTCCTAAATTTACTTTGTTCACTTGGATAATATTTAAACCTAACTTTTTTAATTCGTTAGAAACTCTGCTGCTAAGATCTGGAATATAGTTAAGAGAGTGATACCGCTTGTTGTTTGTATGTTGAGTTTAATCAATTTTTCAGTCATTTAAATTCAGTCAACAATAATATTCAATTTACAATAGAAAAAGAGGTGGAAAAAACTCTAAACTTTTTAGATATAAAAATCACTAGAATTGAACAAAGATTAGAATTTGATATATTTAGGAAAACAACTACCACAGATACTATCATTCCCGCTAATTCAAACCAATCTTGGAATATAAAAATGGCACCCTTCCACAGTTTAATCCATAGATTACTCAACTTTCCTTTAAATACTGACAACTACAAAAAAGAAAAAGATATTTTAAAAACTATAGCATTAAATAATGGTTATAGCACACAACTCATTGACAGAATGATTGAAAAGAAACAAAAAAAGATCCTTATAAAAATTTTTTACATTGAACAAACTCAACATACAAACAACAAGCGGTATCACTCTCTTAACTATATTCCAGGTCTTAGCAGCAGAGTTTCTAACGAATTAAAAAAGTTAGGTTTAAATATTATCCAAGTGAACAAAGTAAATTTAGGAAAAATCTTAGTCAATAACAAAGAAAAAGCAAAATTGTGTGACAAATCAGGTGTTTATGAGGTAGGTTGCAGTGATTGTGACGCAATCTACATTGGCCAAACAGGCAGACCCGTACAAGATCGCATTAATGAACATAAAAAATCAATTTTAAACAATAATAAAAATAGAGGCTTTGCTGAACATTGCATAGACCTTGTACATGTATTTGATATCAATAATTATACATTATTACATAATAGTTATAAAGGAAGGAAATTAGATTTATTAGAAATTCTAGAAATTAAAAAAGCTACAACAGCAAATAAACATGTCACAAACACACAACTAGACTTCATAAACACCCCCATTATTGACACTGTACTTAAGACACTAGCCCATACATATAAATAGGTATTGGTAACTTTCTTAGTTTAGTTTAAGTCTGTAAACTCTTCGTTAATGACCGAGAGGTCGAAACACGTGTCAGAGTACAATAAATCTGTCCTTAAGTGAAACAATATAACCAAGTGTTTTATTCGTTTAATATTAAGGAAGTGCCTCCGTAGCCGGCGCCGGTTTTAAGTATGGTTGCCGGCACCGGCATATCGTATCGCTACCGGCGGTTATGTGCATATGTGATTGAATCTCCACCCCCTTTTACAACACTTATAACTAAAAATTTCCAACTAATTTTGAAATTTTATCTACAACTATCGCATAATCTATGAATACTAAGATAATTTTGGCAAGTTATAACAGTGATTATTCAGTCAGTTGAATAATAATGACAGCGATTGAGTTATGGTTATAACTCAATCGTTATGTCAATATCAGTTTCTTTCCGTGAAAGTTGTAGATAAAGTACAAATAATATTCGATTCGCGTGTTATGGCTATAACCCACGAAGATGACATGCACCATGAGCGACAGCGCGTGGTGTAAGCATCTGAGGTTCTCTTCCATCGTTGCAAGCAAATGTTTTTCATCAAATAAAGAGTGGTTGCACATAGATCGAGGTTTGAGGATGTGGAGACAAGGTAAATGGACGGAGGTCCAAAATATGCACTGACAACTATAAGGTGTTTTACCTCTAGAAGACCTTCAATAGTAGGAGCAGGATATTTTTCTTCTTCAATAAATTGAAAATCTTTGCATTTAGTCATACATTCAAGTTGTTGTTGAACCTTTTTAAAGGCGAAATTCCTTAAAAGTCTAGAATACAAATCTTCCGCTGACAAATTATTTCTGGATAAGAGTCAAACATATGTTTCATCTCAGGATCTTGAAAATAGAAGTATTTTAAATTTGCTTCCACATCAACGTTAATATGAACGTCACATTTGTAAGTATTTCGTAAAATTGATACACATTCATCAAACTTCATTCTGTTATGTGGCTTTCTGTTTAGATTTGTTAAGTCTTTCAAAGTCACAAGGCACCCGGATTCATTAATGATATCATTTTGTACTATTTTGTTGTTGGCGTGAGCCTGCAATGCTGCTACTGAATTAACCTTAAGCTGATTTGAAATGTTCAGTCTTTGCTGGGGTAAACTTTTAAATAAAGTTAGTGATACCGGATGAGTGTGATCTTTATTCAGTACCTTTATCTCCAAAAATTTCCCACAAGAAGTTAATTTTAAAAACATACCGGCTGGACACTTCTGCCTAAATGTAAATGTGTTTTTTGTTTTATTCCTAGGAGTGTGCATTCTGCCACCTTTAATGCAAGCTATTCTTACATAATGGTAAATTAAGTCTTGTTTTGCTTGAGCTGCCACACTTTCAGGATATCTTTTAGCCTGCGTCTTGATGGTTCTAGAATATCTAATCCAGTAATCATTGAACACTTCATTTTTGTATTTTTGTAACTGCTTGTTGAAATTCTCGTAACTTTCAAACTTATCGTCCACTTTCAACATTCTACAATTAGAAGAACATCGTTTTTAACAAAAAGCATAGCTACAGGGAAAAACATAACTGCGAATTTAGATAAATTAAAGAAAATTAACACTAAAAGTGAAGCCGTTCACGCGCGCAATATGGAAAACAGAGGTTATGTTGATATGCCGGTAACGATTAGTGATGTTGAATTCAGTTACTTTTCAATACTTGTAACTATCCGTTACTTTCGAATTCAATATCCGTTACTTTAGTCGTTACCGAGTACTCGTTCAAATGTGCGGTGCGGGCATATGTATAGTTAATATATGGTACAAACAAAATGTTCCGTTACACAGAAAAGACTGTATAATACAGGCTATTAGAAATATAATCGTCGGTATTAATTTTTGTTTTACGCATAGTGACAGCAAAAAAATTTAATACACAGTATTACACAATTTTAATATGAATCTCTTAATAGAGATTATTATAACGTATAATACTATTAATTATTCGTCTTCTTTTTTACTTGAAATATTTTTCAATTAAAGTAACAGGAAGTAAGTTAATTAGCACAATCTCTATAGTTGTCTCGATTGGTTCAGCCTATATACAAAAATTACCCGATTGTCTTTCATTACACCGTTGTCATCTGCAGATTAATTTGATCGCCATCGTGTTAACATCAGCAAAGTTGTGTATGTATATACAAAATAAGCAAATATTGAGTGGTCATCCACAAAATAAAACAATTTAGGAAACGACAGGTGCACCACATCATATTTCGATTGTTGTACCCAACCTTTCAACAACAAAAAAAGAGCTGCGTCCAAACCGTTACTGTTTTTGGGAAGGTTAGTGTTTAAAGCAATTTTTGAGGTTTTGTTTTTCTGTAGCTATTCCTTTTCATTGTCTGGATTATTGTCTTTTTCAATATATTAGAAAATTTGAAAGCACTTAAATTTTTATACACGCCAAAACTTTATTGTTTAGTAAATGTTAAAGACATTGTATTATATTTGTAATATAGAGACAATTAACTGGATTATTAAGTATTAATAAAACTTATTATAACCGGTATTATATTTTTTCCATAATCTAGACTGTATTAGACAGTTGTCTCTGTGTATATACTAATTTTAATATACAGGGTGTCTCTAAAAGGTGCGGAAAAAACGCTACCACACATTTCTGAGGGCGATCTAACTCAACTTACCTCAGTCCAAAAGTGGATGCACCATTGCATTGAATTGCCACAAGAATAACACCCAAATTACAGAAGCATATGTGTCCATATACGGAATGAATTTTTTATATCCAGATTACTCATAAACGGCTGCTCCAATCAACTCCTACCAGGTATACCTTTTCTAGGTAAAACACATTGGAGAATAAGAATTTTTATTTAAAAGTTAAATACAGTGTGTCTCAAAAAAGTTATTACGTTTTAAATGGATACAATATGCCGCAGGTGGCGCCCTCTACATTTTGCAATGAAAATGAGAGCAGATTTAAATTTTTTACCACACGAAACCCCCCTTACCCAAATATTGTGACAATATACCAATTATTACAGAAATTATTTATAAAAAACTAAAACCAAATTGAACTTTTGACACTCTGTATCTCCGAAAGCATCCACTTTTGGACTGAGGTAAGTTGGGTTAGATCGTCATATTTTGCCCTCAGAAATGTGTGGTAGCGTTTTTTTCGCACCTTTTAGAGACACCCCAGTATATTACGTTAAATAAATAAAATTCCTTAAAAGTATCATACAAACCATTCCAACTCAAAATTAAAAGTAAAATACCAAAGCCTTAAGTATTTTTAAGGAGCCATTTTATTTACGATAGAGGAACAAGAATGCATTTTCTAAAAGTTATATATTATGAAAGTAACTATTTGGAAAAGTAACGATTATTTGAAACCAGTATTCGTTACTTCGGATCTTATCGAGTAACGACACTTTAGTAACGGATAGTTACATTTGCAACACCACTAGTAACGATACGTGAAGCCGGCCGCCGTCCGCAATTCTTGATGCCGTAGCCGGCATCAATATGCATACAAAACGGAGACCGGCGCCGGCTATGGAGGCACTTCCTAATATTAAAAGGTTGATATTAACGACTGTTGACCTGGGGTCTACCATGATCTCAGCATATTGAAATTCATATTAAAAATTAACATTTCTAGGAACAATTTATTTTAACAATTTATTTCAACCACATTGCTTTTTTCAAAATATATTTAAAGTACATTATTTTTTATTACATTAGCATTTACAATATCAAACTCAGTAATAAAAATATTAAGTTAATAACAAGTTTAGATTCTTTGAGTATTGTTGAAAAATATTATGTAACGTTTTAGAAGTAATAGAGTTCACAGCTTCTGTGATAGAAATTTGCAGTATGAGTACATCAGAAAATAAGTTAGTTGTTCTAAAACCAAACCCGAAATATTTAAATAAAGTTAATTCCTGTCATCCAACCAATTAATCTATATTCAGAAATGAGACGTAGATTTCATACGACACTTTTATACATATGTTCCATTCGAAATTTTTATACAAAAGTTAATCAAGCTACGTTTTAAATAGTTTTTTGTACTCACCTCCTATAAAGTGACATTTCACGCATGCATCGCTCGACCAGCAAGGAATACTTCCCGGTTGACACGACTGTAAAAATTGCAAAAAGCACTGGTTCTTTGGGACATAAAAAAAAATCGAACTTTATAGTAATAAAATTTAGTCTATAAAATACTACTTCCCTCGACTTTTCTTTACTAGACGTTAGGGAAATAGAAGTAATTGCTAAAAATTCTTCCAACAAATTTGTTGGCGCCATCTGTTTGACGATTTCTCAAGTAACATTCACATTGACAGTTAAATGTAATCAAACCAAACAAGCCATGAATTCACGATAAATATAAGAATAAATACGTCATGTGTAAGATATAATAAGTGAATTTAATGTAAAAGTGAGTAATATATAACGATGAATGAAATCTTTAAATTATATAGATAAAATATTTGAGGTTATGTGTAATATTGATTAGGTTAGGCAGCAATGTTTTTAATTTAATGTTCGTTAAAAAAATATTGTACAAACCACTTGCGTGAAAATATCTTCCACGCATTCGCGCAATTGTAAAATGCTCTCATGCGGGAACACAGCTTTTGTAAATAATTATTGTGCTCCTAATAAAATAAAAGTGTGAGTAAAAGTGAAACTCCCGGTTCTAAATTTTGAAATTGAACTTTTGAATAATTTTATACAAAAATTATTCAAAATGCACCACCAAATACTTTTTTATTCTCTAGATAAATCTATATAGAATGCATAATTTGAGAAATATTTGCAAAAAATCTGCTATTCGATAAAATTGTTAAAATTTATTTTATACGAAAACTGTTGTTGCTCCAAATACTTCCTGTAGGAACTTTTTATATAAAAATTTTCTCTTATTAATTTTTTAGTGCTTTTGTATTCTTCAAAAAAATTATCCAAACTTATTAGCTGACGAGATAACAAGTGGTGTTCCAGTATACCAATTTTACAGAAAATAAAATCAAATCACAAGAGAATGTGAAGGTTGGTATAGATAGCTGTAGTCGTGTCGTCCCTATCATGGACACATACACAGAGAGAGTGAGAGAGAGAAAAAGAAAGAGAGAGTGTGTTACGTGGGTATTTGCAAAAATCTTCTAAGAAAGTAAGATTGTAATCTAATTTTTTTTGTAAAACTGCAGCTGTAGCCTATTTAATATAATTCAGTTGCATATTTTTATCTTCAAGTTGTTGAATAAATTATTTGAAAAGAACGACACTCCTTTCGCAAAAATCTCTAGATTATATGACGCATATTTTAATAAAAATAACCATCTAAGAATACTACACCAAAATTTTTTCTCCTGATACTGAAACAACTATTGTTGGAATAATTCCATATGATTTTTTTGCGTATACCTATGTGTACGAATAGACACAGCAAAATTTGGGCAATAAAAAATCTCTTGGATAATGCAAACTCAAAAAATAAAATACGAAAGACATATCTAAGAGACAAAGCTTATATCGATAGAAATATGTAATGGTCATTAGGACACCAATGTTGTAAGACTACCACTACATATTAAAATGACATCGAGGTAAATCCAAACACACCTCAATCGTTCATGAGCACATTGTATATGCGTATTGTGTCATTTCATACAAACAGCATAAAAGTTATGATTTGATTTTTCAATCAATCAAAAATAAAACCATATTTTTGACGCAGTTTCATATCCTGATCTCCTATACAGGGTGTAACAAAATAAGTGTAAAACATTTCAGGGGGTGATTCCTTAGCGAAAAAGAGATATGGTCTTTCATATAAAAAAACTTCAATGGAGCATCCCTTGTTAAGATACAGCCCCATAAAGGGGGTACATAAAATTTGTTTTACAATTTTTCTCACAAACACTAAAAATGTAATTTATTTCCAATGTAACTTTTTGTCTGATTATTTGTTTACCATTTAAAAAA
This sequence comes from Amphimallon solstitiale, assembly GCA_963170755.1. Classification (NCBI taxonomy): domain Eukaryota; kingdom Metazoa; phylum Arthropoda; class Insecta; order Coleoptera; family Scarabaeidae; genus Amphimallon; species Amphimallon solstitiale. Next base: position 487,170 of record OY720678.1, read on the forward strand.
TTATTCCCAATAGCTTGTTTCATTCGAAACAAAAAATGTCTCTTGAATTTTTTGCCCAAAAGTAATCAGTTCGCAGCAAAAAATTGTTTTACGAACAACTACAGAGATACATCGTCATAAAACGAAAATGTAAAACGAATTTATTTAGTAGGCCGCTAGTAGTGGTATCACGCTGTCAGTTTGTAAATTTTTGAAATTGAATTAATACTTAATTGTGTGTCGTTGTTTTGTTCGTAATTTGTTAGTTTAATAATTCACTTGTTATTAAAATGGCATACACAAATGAGGAAATGGCTGATATGCATTACGTTTACGGTCTGTCGCAGGGGAATGGGTTAGAAGCTTCTAGAAGATATGCTGAAATGTATCCTCAACGGCAGCTTCCTTCGCATAGAATATTTGCCGACTTCATCAACGATTACGAGAATATGGTTCATTCGACAAAAGAACGCAGGATTGTGGTCGCCATCTAGAAGTTAGAACAACACATCTTGAAGAAGCAGTACTTAATTTGGTTGAAGAACAAGCTACTAGCAGTACTAGAAAGATTGCTTTCGAGTTAAATGTTGATCATATGACGGTATTTCGAATTTTAAAGGAACAACTCTTATACCCTTACCATCTGCAACGAGTACAGGCACTGTTACAGCGAGATTTTCCGAACCGTCTTGAATTTTCCAATTGGATGCTGGAAATGATTAGAAGAAATCCTGACTTTCTGAAGACGATCGAATTCACAGACGAATGTACTTTTTCTCGGGACAAGATAATTAATTTTCATAATAACCACATATGGGCTGATGAAAACCCTCACGCTATTGTACAAGCTAACCATCAAGAACACTTTTCTCTTAACGTGTGGCTCGGAGTTATTGGGGATTATTTAATTGGCCCTCATTTTCTACCTCCTCGATTAAATGGTGAGGCATACACTCAATTTTTAAGAGAAGTGCATCCAGTACTGCTGGAGGAAGTTCCTTTGGGCGTCAGAAGGGATATGTTTTTTATGCATGATGGGGCTCCCGCCAATTTTAGTCAAGCAGCACGTCAGCATTTAACCCAAACATATCCAAATCATTGGATAGGTCGAGGAGGACCACAGAATTGGCCCGCTCGATCCCCGGATCTCAATCCTCTCGATTTCTCTAGTTGGGGCCATTTACAGACTTTGGTTTATCCTACTCCTGTTCGCGATGTAGAGGACTTAAGAAACCGCATCATCGATGCGTGCAGGGTAATTAGAGAGAATCCAGGAATATTTGAGCGAATACGTGGCTCAATGCGCCGACGTCTAGACGCATGTGTAATGACTGAAGGTGGGCATATTGAACATTTACTATGATTTCTACATGTTTTATGTTTTGTTATTAATAAATTAGTTTTGTTTATTCATCTTTAATCATATGTATTTTGATGCAGGTAGTAACTACAAAATAACAATACTAATCCAGTTCGCATTTATGACGATGTATCTCTGTAGTTGTTCGTAAAATAATTTTTTGCTGCGAACTGATTACTTTTGGGCAAAAAATTAAAGAGACATTTTGCGTTTCGAAGGAAACAAGGTATTGGAAATAGATTTTTAAATGGTAAACAAATAATCAGACAAAAAGTTACATTGGAAATAAATTACATTTTTAGTGTTTGTGAGAAAAATTGTAAAACAAATTTTATGTACCCCCTTTATGGGGCTGTATCTTAACAAGGGATGCTCCATTGAAGTTTTTTTATATGAAAGACCCTATCTCTTTTTCGCTGAGGAATCACCCCCTGAAATGTTTTACACTTATTTTGTTACACCCTGTATATATTCGTGATTATAAATGTTGCAAAATCAACAAAATTATTATGTACATATTGTCGTGGGTAGACTTTCTAAAATAACAGTTTGGTGAAAATTCTTAAACACAAAAGAATTAACATTCATCAATAAGAATGTTAAATTGCTTAGCTGCGCATAAAAACATAAGTATAAACAGTATTTGATTCTTAAGAAGGTTATGTTAAATTAAACGAAGTAAATGGATATTATTTAAGATTCTAAGAAACTCAGAATATATGTCAACTATAATTGATTCTTAAATTGTTATGAATAATATTTTTAAAAAAAACGTAAGTGTGGTTATGAATGATTATCCAGAATAATACAGAAAGCATTATTCCTATTAAGTATGTTGAGTATCGTTTATCAGAGTAACTGCTACGTGTTCAATGGAATGTACATTAAAATGTTCAGCTTTAATCTTCTTGAATTTTATAATATATTTATTGTTTCACTGAAAATTAAATTAGAAAGAATTTAATGCAAAATGCAAATAAAAATTGAGTCACTGGGACATTCAAAAATTTATAAAAATATTAACTTCAAAGCAATAATGCTATTCAACTTTGAGAGTAAAGCTATTGCCATTCTAGGCTGTATTTGATCAAAACACGCAACGCTTCGCCGAGAATTACAAAAGTTTTGCTTCAGGTTTGCATGTATCTTATGAAATACAGGGTTTTCAAACTTAAGTCGGCACTATCGCTATCTTCGTTATTATTGGAGCTACGAAGTCGCTTAAATAGGCAAACTAGTAGTATTTTTTTCGCTCATTACGATGGTGAAAACGGAATAAAAGTTGAACATCGCTTTCGCGAGTTATGTCAAAAAGTTAATTTTTTTCAAGTGGGACATCCAGTATACAATATTCTCAATCGATAGAAAATTGAATTCTGAACAAATGGTGTCCTATGACCTTTTATCCTAATGTCAAAAATGACAAAGCTATTGATGATTTTTCAAATTCGTCAAGGTGGCTGTTATTTCATAAACAAAATTCGTTTGTTTCATAAATGTCATCAGATTTATTATGTCAAATTGAAGTTTTGCTAGTGAACACTTTACGTTTGTGTTTTTTGAGGAAACAATGCCTTTCACGCATTCAGAAAAATGTGATATGGTGGAATGTTATATCGTTTGTCAAAAAAATAGCCACCGAGCGCGTGAACGTTATAGTGCGTTGTTTCCTATGCGTAATTTGCCAGATAGAAGGTACTTTTTGCTTTTGTATCGTAAATTTAGATCTAATGAAAATGTGTTCAAGAAAACTAGAACCAAGAAACAATTTATAATAAGTGAAGCAACGGAAATTAATGTGTTAGCTTACTTTGAAGCTCATCCTAATAATTCAATTAACGATTTCATGCAAGAAAGTGAAGTATGTTTGGGAACTATTCATAATATTCTCAAAAAGTATAATTTTGTGCCGTACAAGTATCGACCTACACAGACGTTGGTACCAGGAGATCAAGAAAGGCGCATCCAGTTTTGTCAATGGTTCATTAATAAAATGAGAACCAGTGATAATTTTTGGCGCTTAGTTCTTTGGAGTGACGAATCAACTTTCTCCAATAGGGGCATGTTCAACAGAAAGAACAGTCACCACTGGAGTCGCGAAAATCCGATGCTATTCCGTCCTTGTAACCCGCAGAGACGTTTTAGTATTAATGTTTGGTGCGGTCTAATAGGCTCAACAATTGTAGGCCCTATATTTTATCAGGGCGCATTAACTGGTGAGCGGTATGCCGAAATGTTAACCGCCACACTTCGCGACTTCTTGGATGATCTGACTTTAATTGATAGACAGCAGATTTACTTCCAACAAGACGGAGCTCCTCCCCATAACGTTCGCCAGGTAGATATCCTATTACACGAATTTTTTAATGACAGATATTTATCAACCAACGGCCCTATCCGTATGCCTCCTCGATCACCAGACATTACGCCGATGGATTTTTTCTTTTGGGGATATGTGAAGAGTGTGGTGTACAACAGGCAGTATGATAATCTTGACGATCTTCAGCAGAGTATCGTTCATGCTATCAATAATATTGATGGTAGAGTCATTGCCAGAGCCACTAGGAGCGTTTACAAGCGGGCTCAAAAATGCTTGGAGTACGAGGGAGGTGTTTTTGAGCATCTAGTTTAAGTTTTGTTGTATTTTTTAAATATTTATAGGATTTATTATTATTACTATTATGATTACCTAAAATAAACAATACTTCATTGATATTCCCCTTGCTTTTTATTTCATTGCTAATACAAAGTTACAGCTAAGACAGCCACGAATTTGAAAAGTCGTCAATAGCTTTGTCATTTTTGACATTAGCATAAAAGGTCATAGAACACATTTTGTTCAGAATTCAATTTCCTATCGATTGAGGGTATTTTATACTGGGTGTTCCATTTGAAAAAATTTAACTTTTTGACATAAGTCGCGAACACGATGTTCAATTTTTATTCCGTTTTCACCGTCGTAATGAGGGAAAAAAATCCTACTAGTTTGCCTATTTAACCGACTTCGTAGCTCCAATAATAACGACGATAGCAATAGTGCCGACTTAAGTTTGAAAGCCCGGTATAACCTCCTACCGTAAACCTGCAGGTTAAAATAAAATTATGTGCAAGGTGATCCAGCTCACGTGAAGGTTGGATGGCCTATGTACATATCATTGTCAGTACGGTGGTGGAATAAGGTGAGATATCTTTAAAGACAGAAAAAAAGGAACTCCATAGGGATTTGTGGTATGTTATCCCGAAGGTATTTGTGTGTATCTCCAAACCTCCAACATCATTTATTGGCTACACCGTACTAACCGTAACTATCGACTCTGAAACAAAGTGATTTAAACACATTAATTTTATTGTTTACATTAGGTCTTTATCAAAACATCTTTTTTAATCCACAATCAAAAATTAATTATAAGAATACATCACGGTGTCACTACAGTATGTAAAAAATGACCAACCATTAACACAACAACGCATTAGAGAAAACCAACCAAACTAGTAACACATTGAGTAATTAGTCCTTGTTGTTGGTAAAAGACTATTGTAATTCATATATAATTACATGAATAATATCAGTACAATCGGTAGAGGAAGCTGCATAAACTTAATCATTTAAGATGTTTAATGAAAGCTTTTTTTTCATTTTATTATAATTTCCCTGTTTACTGATAACACTAATTAACAGTACTATTAAAATAAACATTCATATATTTTAGGCAAACCTCACAATTATTTAGATATATTGATACCAACTTATGATTTCTAGTATGCTGCGCAATCAATACCCCAGCAAAATATGTACATAACGATTTATATGTTGCAACTCTCTGATTAAGTAGAATATATTTATTTAGAACCGAACATGGCGTATTTTCAAACAGAAATAACTACATTGTATAATTTGTGATTTAAACCATTTTTGAGGTATCGGAATGTTCAATAAATATTTCTGTTGTTTTTACATGTAGATAAAATTCTGAAGAATTTAAACATAGAGAGACAAATACTCCTACAATATTATAATATTTTTTAAAAACCGTACTTCCATATAAAATACGCTGAAATTACTGAGTCTAATGTGTTTATAAATTACGAAATAATTCAGGGTAATAGTATTATATTGTTCATCCACATCTATTGATATAAAGTTTAACACAAAATAGGAAAAGCAAATGGTCTGGAATTACTTATATGCGCTTATATATACGTATATACAGGGTAGCTTATCTCAGCGGGGAAGGCAGATTGTGACTGTAAAAGGAAATATATTTCCAAACGGTTTTTTTCCCAATGATAGCCACTTATTAGGAGAACCTTTTAAAGAGAACGACGTATTAGATGGACAGAATTTTTGGTAGCGTTGTTTATAATGAAAGGTCTTAATATGAACATACTTCATGTTTTTACAATTATAAACTGAATTTGCAGAAAACTGGATTAAAGGAACATGACAAATTTTTGTCTAAAAATGATTTTTTTCGAATGAAACACCTGTATATCGGTCCATTTTTCAATTGCTTATTAAATTCCGCACGAAAAACATGTAAGACGTTATTTTAAACTGTTTACGAATAACAAGAAGCAGAAGCAGACAATTATCGCAGACCTGAAGATAGCAAGCACCGGTCGTTTCAAAGACCAAGCAGTAAAAACGCGGAAGAAAACCGGAAATCCAGTGACAATACATACTACTACCCACGGAAACCTGAAAGAGAACATATATGCTATACACATATAAAAAAAAATATTTCTTATTCACTTTCAATACATTTACGTTGTTTCGGGTTTCATATACGTGGCTCAGTAAGAGCTTATTTTCAAATGTATGGTAAGCGTCTTACATCACCTTTTTTATCTGAAATTATATGGACTTCTTTCAATTTATATTGCTTTGAGTATTATCCGCTTATTTAGGTGCTCCACATCTTTCTTTCATCGAAATCGATGTTACATTCCGTGGTTGATTGAATTGGTGTCACAAAGATATTTTCTCTTTTATAGGGCTAAAATTTCTATTTCTATCTCTTGATATATTTAATCGCTGTTTGTTTGTCCGATGTATCTAGCAATGTAATCCCACTAAAACACTGCTTATCTAATATTTTGCGACCTTGAGCGACCGCCGCTTGCGCAGCCATATTGGAAGAATGGTGCCAAAAACCACCGCCTAGGTTAAAACTATTTATTTCAAAAATTATAGAGCATTAAATTTCCTGCAACTATGTAATAAACATTTTCCAATCAGATAAACCACGAGTTATAGCGGAGTCAACTACAGAAGATGCTGACACATTGATCGTTCACACGGCGATCAGTATGTCCGCATCGTTTGATTCTGTATTCATAATAGGAGAAGATATAGATCTTCTCGTCCTCCTAAGAGCACTGGCGAGGTCTCATCCAAACGTTTACCTTCGCAAACAAGGCAGAGAAAAAATTGTTAACAAAATTTACTCTCCTCGAAGTCTACAATATGAAGAAATAGTGGCGGACAACATATTGTTCTTGCATGCGTTCAGCGGTTGACACTACTTCTGATGTTTTCAACGTAGAAAGGAATAAGTTTCTAATGCCGCTTAAAAAGAACTATAGAAGCTTTCAAACAGCAAAACTGGGATCCAGAAGTCATTGCTGCTGCGGGGGAAAGCTTTTCATTGCCCTTTACGGCATTTCCAAAGATAACACCACTACTTTGGGCTCCCTGCGTTATCAATATTTTGCAAGATCTGTGACGAATAGTCAATTCGATCTTTCTACATTACCCCTTACTAGAGAAGCTGAACGACATTCTCTTCGGACCTACCACCAAGCTCAGGCTTGGTATGGTATACACGAGAGTCCCGAGAACTGGGGTTGGGAAAAAAGCAGGATTGGGCTTACTGCTCTGAGAACAACAAGAGATCTGGCAAGTGCAAGAAGGGTTGCGGTCAAGCCTGTGGGTGTAGAAAAACAGGCTTGAAGTGTTCTGTTATCTGCACATACTGCAATGGAGACTCGTGTGAAAACAGCAGAGATTTTTGGGTCTATGAAGAAGAAGAAGAAGACGACTACGACGAGAATGGAGACCTGGCCGTTGCGAAATTATTAGCACCCGAGGACGAGGAATACAGCAAAGAAATTTGCAAGATGATATTGATATGAGTGAGCCCTGGACCATCTGGTGCACCAAAACACAAGAAAAGACATAAGTAAATAACGAAATGTGGATTAGACCTACTGGGGATACCACATGAAAAAAAGCACGCCTCTCACTCTACCTCATGGTGGTGCGGAAATGAGTAAAAAATGGTAGTATATACGTATTAAGTAATCGGTGTTTACTGAATTAGAGAAAAAACGTAGCAATTTTGAGAATTGCATTAATTTGCTGAATTTGACTCTGCTGTATAGCTTGTGAACTATTCATCTGACTAGAAAATGTTTAGTATAGATGTTTCAGGAAATTGAATGCTCTATAATTTTTGTAATAGATATTTTTTTACCTAGGTCGCACTGCAGAAAAGATATTCTCGAAAAACTGTTTTTAGGTAACATTTTCCCAATATGGCGACGCGAGCGGCGGTCGCTCAAGGTCCCAAAATCAGAATATTAATTAGGGCACGGAACTGTAAAAATCTACCAAAGATGAAAACTCCATGACCTTTTGTATTACTGAAAGTACCCATTGCCTGGACTATAACACCTGTTCTATGTTTAGGTAATTAGAGAAGAAACGCCAGTGGGTTCACCAAAATATCTTCTGTATTGACAAATATTTTTATAGAAGATTTCGAACTTAAAGCACTAGAAACGGCGTCGGAAAAACCACAATTATGGTTGAGGTATGCAGTGGATAGTATGTAATTTCGTTACACACAAGATACAAACTAGACGTCAGAAAATGGAGGTAGAAAGGAAGCCATCCATTAACATTTGTCGATGTGCGCGTTTACATTAAGCCAAATAACACGATAGGCCACAGACTCTATCGAAAGAAATTACTTACAAACTTATACCTAAACGTAAATAACAGCATCATTCCACGGCAATATTCATTTCCAAGAAATCTACTAACAAGAGTAAAAAGATTATCGGATTGCCGTACTGAAGTAAGCAATCTACTAGAATGTGCTCGAAACAACAAAATACAAAATAAACTTATAAGAGTCATGCGGTTTCAAAATATTCTGCAAAATATGCAATACTAGCTACTTCGGACAAATAAACAGACAAACAAATGTACGAGGAATCAAAGTAAACTTAGAACGTTCGCACTATGCGAACATCTTGCAGCTACAAGACGTAACATCGATTTCGACGGAACAAGGAGGTTAGCAAAGTAAAGAACAGTTAAATAAGCTGATAGTACGCAATATATGTATGTATATGTCTATATATGCTAACTTGGATCACTTAATTTCAGACTCTCACCTATTTACGTATAGGAGTTAATATTATGGTAGCTCTAATGTTGGGTACATTATATTGGAAAGCGGGTTCGGATGGATCTAAGGTTATCGATAATTACAATTTACTGTTTTCCGTATTAATGCATCATATGATGAGTACAATGATGCTAACAATTTTAACATGTAAGTTCTAAATATTTTTCTTTAATTTAATTTATGTTAGGTAAATGGAAAAGTACTAGTACCATACGTATTTACCATTTGAGTGCAAGTGTATGTTTATATATTTTCAATGTTCAAAATTTTATATTACTGCTTTAGAACTTCTAACATTTAATTTTTATTAAGTAAAACATTATTTTAACATGCATAATAGTAGTAATTAGAAATCCAGTTATATTCCAGAATAAACTAGCACCATAGAAATGAAGGTATCTAATATATAATTGCAAATGTTATTTCTTGTGACTGCTTTAGTAATTATTGTTAGATTTATGAGACCATCCATAAGAACAGCAAAATCTGGGTATATGATATTATACGATTTTAATTATAATAATAATAATATTTTATTTGTTCTTGTGACCATAAATGGTAGCGTACAAGTAAATGTTATAAATATAAATATATAATACAAACGATAATTAAACAGGAACTAACAGCGTAAAAAATAATGATGATAATATTAATAACAATAATATTGTGTTTGTCGCGGTGACCTTTTCGTATGGAATAAGTCATTGTCACATTTATACATATAAAACAGCATAACATTTATGCACATAAAATTATTAAAGTTACAGTGGACTACATAGAGGAGACATTGAGGTGGCACTTATCCATAGAGTAATAACCTTTTAAAAGTAGATGTTTTAATGTCATTTCTAAGTTTTCTGTATGGCATCAATTTATATCTTTATAATTTATTGTAGAGTTATATATATAATAATCGAAATATCGACCGTACTCAATAATAAAAACAAAATTACGGGTGTTCGGTCTGTGTGTGGAAATAAAAAAGTATTTGTTCAAAGGCTCAATATTTTGCCATTTATTTTATGGCCTCTTCAGGAGCTACCATTAAAAAGCAAACACATATAACTAATACAACAAGTCAACAAACACAATCAATATAAACCTACAACAAAAATTAACATGGAAACACTTCGTCAGACATTTAAAGGTCTGATGGTAAAAACCAACGTTAACAGGACATACACAAACTGTTTGTCATGACTAAATAAAATGAAAATTATTTCATACTAAAATGTTAACAGATAAAACATTCATGTGTATACAAATCGCGTTTTTGTTATTTTTTCTTTTTTCTTTACAAAAAGTTTACATTTCTTTTAAATTTTCTTATATTGGATGTGAGCAAACCAAAATTACAATTCATAGATAAATAACTGTATACAAAGGTGTACGAAGTAGTAAAAAAACTCAAACATCATTTATTTATAATTTGAAAAATGTTGCAATAAATACTGCTCAACTGATTGGTATCGGATTTGAAATTAATCGCATCGTTATGTCTGTTAATGTGGACCATTTCCAAAAATAATCGTTTTTTATAATGCGTTTCGACGTCCAAAATAGCTGCATCATCATAGTTAAAACCCTGGTCCAAGTTTTGAGAATGTATCGCTAGGGCACATGATTTTTTTCCCAACCGAACATCGCTCTTATGCTGAGTGATACGTGCTTTTAGCGTTTGTGACGTGTGGCCAATATAGAAACCACTACAATCACTGCATGGAATTTTGTAAACAACATCACTGCGCATCAAAGGAGGTGTCTTATCCTTAGGCTTAGAGAAAATACTTCTGCTTGTTAACATGTTGTAGTTAGCTATTTTTATATTTTTAAAAGGCTTGAAATGTGAATTTATTTTCTCAGTAAGACCGCGTACATATGGCAACTTTTTGTACTTGATCTCAGTGCCACCAACATCAACCGGACCATCAAAAAAATTGGAACTATAAATCAATTTATCCAAAATGTGCTTGGGATACCCATTGTTGGCAAACATATCAGAACCATCCTCAAGTTCTCCTGCAGGAAACGTTCATCACTTATATGCGAAACTCTGTTTTTTAAAGCAATTACCGTGTTCAGCTTTTAGCTCGGTGGATAGTGCGAGTAATAAATAAATTAATGTATCTTCCCGAAGAGGCAGGTTTCTGATACCAATTTAAAATTAAATTGTTGTTCTCCAATCTTATAACCTTCGTGTCCAAAAATGGAACCCCATTATAATTCTCATGTTCTATAGTGAACTGCAACTTTGCATGAAACGCATTGAAAATCATTAATGTCGTATCAGACTTATCTCGCGGTACAGCGGCCATAATATCATCAACAAATTTATATAGAAAAGGTGGTTGAAAGGGCAATCTAGGAATGACGTTGTCTAGCAAAAAATCCATCACAACCAAAGCTAAAATAGGACTGATAGGGGACCCCATCGGAGTTCCAAAAATTTGTGCATACACTTTGTTGTTAAACGTGAAATAGCAATTGTGGCAGACAAACGAGATCAACTTTAGAAAATTTCTCCTTGAAATGTCAGTGTGCGGACTAATGGACTCCCATTGATTCTCTAACACCTCAAGAACTAAATCAAGCGGTATGTTGGTAAATAGGGAAATAACATCCAAAGAAATTAAGACATGATCCGCAGTTAGTCTAACACCCTGCATGTCGTTCACAAACGAAAAGGTATCTGTGACATTGTATGAGGTTCTATCAGACAGAGCTATTGTTAAAATGTTAGCCAGAAACTTTGAAAGACTGTAGGTGACTGAGTTTATGCAACTGACTATAGGGCGGAGGGGTATACCCGGCTTATGTATTTTAGGCAAACAATATAACTTTGGTGCCGTGGCAGTGTAAGTAGTTAAATGTTTCGCAGTCACTTCTGAAATTTCATTGCTCAATTTTAAATCTTTAATAAAATCGTTATATGTTCTCTGCAATTTATTCAGAAGTGACTGCGAAACATTTAACTACTTACACTGCCACGGCACCAAAGTTATATTGTTTGCCTAAAATACATAAGCCGGGTATACCCCTCCGCCCTATCGTCAGTTGCGTAAACTCAGTCACCTACAGTCTTTCAAAGTTTCTGGCTAACATTTTAACAATAGCTCTGCCTGATAGAACCTCATACAATGTCACAGATACCTTTTCGTTTGTGAACGACATGCAGGGTGTTAGACTACCTGCGGATCATGTCTTAATTTCTTTGGATGTTATTTCCCTATTTACCAACATACCGCTTGATTTAGTTCTTGAGGTGTTAGAGAATCAATGGGAGTCCATTAGTCCGCACACTGACATTTCAAGGAGAAATTTTCTAAAGTTGATCTCGTTTGTCTGTCACAATTGCTATTTCACGTTTAACAACAAAGTGTATGCACAAATTTTTGGAACTCCGATGAGGTCCCCTATCAGTCCTATTTTGGCTTTGATTGCGATGGATTTTTTGCTAGACAACGTCATTCCTAGCTTGCCCTTTCAACCACCTTTTCTATATAAATATGTTGATGATATTATTGCCGCTGTACCGCGAGATAAGTCTGATACGACATTAATGATTTTCAATGCGTTTCATGCAAAGTTGCAGTTCACTATAGAACATGAGAATTATAATGGGGTTCCATTTTTGGACACGAAGGTTATAAGATTGGAGAACAACAACTTAATTTTAAATTGGTATCAGAAACCTGCCTCTTCGGGAAGATACATTAATTATTACTCGCACCATCCACCGAGCCAAAAACTGAACACGGTAATTGCTTTAAAAAACAGAGTTTCGCATATAAGTGATGAACGTTTCCTGCAGGAGAATTTGAGGATGGTTTTTGATATGTTTGCCAACAATGGGTATCCCAAGCACATTTTGGATAAATTGATTTATAGTTCCAATTTTTTTGATGGTCCGGTTGATGTTGGTGGCACTGAGATCAAGTACAAAAAGTTGCCATATGTACGCGGTCTTACTGAGAAAATAAATTCACATTTCAAGCCTTTTAAAAATATAAAAATAGCTAACTACAACATGTTAACAAGCAGAAGTATTTTCTCTAAGCCTAAGGATAAGACACCTCCTTTGATGCGCAGTGATGTTGTTTACAAAATTCCATGCAGTGATTGTAGTGGTTGCTATATTGGCCACACGTCACAAACGCTAAAAGCACGTATCACTCAGCATAAGAGCGATGTTCGGTTGGGAAAAAAATCATGTGCCCTAGCGATACATTCTCAAAACTTGGACCACGGTTTTAACTATGATGATGCAACTATTTTGGACGTCGAAACGCATTATAAAAAACGATTATTTTTGGAAATGGTCCACATTAACAGACATAACGATGCGATTAATTTCAAATCCGATACCAATCAGTTGAGCAGTATTTATTGCAACATTTTTCAAATTATAAATAAATGATGTTTGAGTTTTTTACTACTTCGTACACCTTTGTATACAGTTATTTATCTATGAATTGTAATTTTGGTTTGCTCACATCCAATATAAGAAAATTTAAAAGAAATGTAAACTTTTTGTAAAGAAAAAAGAAAAAATAACAAAAACGCGATTTGTATACACATGAATGTTTTATCTGTTAACATTTTAGTATGAAATAATTTTCATTTTATTTAGTCATGACAAACAGTTTGTGTATGTCCTGTTAACGTTGGTTTTTACCATCAAACCTTTAAATGTCTGACGAAGTGTTTCCATGTTAATTTTTGTTGTAGGTTTATATTGATTGTGTTTGTTGACTTGTTGTATTAATTATATGTGTTTGCTTTTTAGTGGAAGCTCCTGAAGATGCCATAAAATAAATGGCGAAATATTGAGCCTTTGAACAAATACTTTTTTATTTCCACACACAGACCGAACACCCGTAATTTTGTTTTTGTTATATATATATATACAGGGTTATTCACGCTATACGGCACGGAATATTGTGGCCAAAATACGTGACTTTCAAAAAGTTTCACTTTTGGGATATATGGGGGTCTATTATAGTTACTTTTTAAAATTATTTTCATATTATACAGGGTGTTCCAAGAGCCCTAAAAGTATCAAAGTTGTGTTTTTTTAAATGGAACCCCCTGTATATTATTGTATTTTCGGATTCTCCGATCAAAATAAGTGTCTGTTTTAATAAGGTTTACAATACCTAAACCTTAAGGTTTTTTAAATAATTTGAATTTTGCCAAAATCTAACCTAATTTTCATGTTTCAAATACTTAAGAAGTATTTAAGTTATGTAAGCGAAATTTACAGCGAAGTGTAACAATATATCATATTTTATATCCCAATCATAATAAACTTGCCATCTTATACAGGGTGTCCAAAAATTAAAATTAATCAAATAAGAACTTTAAGTGGCTATAACTTGATTAATTTAAATAGAACGCCATATTTTTTAACTTACCAGGAAATGTACTTTTTAATTACCTATCGAATGGTATTAGGGTGTTCTATAGCTAAGTCTTCGCGTTTTTACAGAATACGCCAAAAAATCGTTTTTTGCACCATTTGGTGTTTTTTAAATAAAAGTTCTAATGTATCTAGTTGCCTATGGTATTTAGAAATGTCACATAAATTCATTTAGTCTGTCAGTTTAGTCTGCAAAGTCTGTTTTTGCTATAGTGGTATTATTTTTTGTAATTGTGGAAGTTTAGATCGTTATTATTTGAATATTGTTGTGGTGTTGCTTAGTCAAAATGAAGATTTACCCAAAAGAAGAGCGTATTGATATGATTTTTATCCTAGGAGAATGTCATCAAAATTGTTTATTGGCTTCTCGAGTTTATGCTCAAAGTTTTCCGGAAAGAAATCATCCTAAGCCAGCCGTTTTTGAGAGATTATTAAACCAGTTTCAGGAAAGTGGAAGTGTCAGTTATAAAAAACCCATTACAAGAAAACCTGTCACTGAAGATGAAGAAAATGTTTTTACGGTAGTTGGTTCAGTTATCGAAAATCCCAATGTTAGTCAAAATCAGATATCCGAAAATACTAACATTAGTCAAGCAAGTATTTCAAGAATTCTTAAAAAACACAGATTTCATCCTTATAAAATCCAGCTCTGCCAAGAACTTTATGGAAATGATTTTGACAACCGAACTGAATTTTGCATGTGGGTGTTAGATAAAGTGGCAGAAAATAAAAACTTTTTTGAAAATGTGTTATTTAGTGATGAATGTATTTTTCATAACAATGGTCTCGTGAATAGACACAACTTCCATTATTATTCTGATTCGAATCCGCATGAATACAGAGTCATGAGAAATCAGAATAGGTGGTCCGTTAATGTGTGGGGTGGAATACTGGGCCAATATTTAATTGGACCTTATTTTTTTGAAGGACCTTTAAATGGTATGATGTTTCTCGATTTTCTTTTACACCAACTTCCAGTATTATTAGAAGAAGTCCCTTTAAACATCAGAACAACCATGTGGCTTCAACTGGATGGAGCTCCGCCTCATTATCATCGCGAGGTTCGGCAATTTTTAAATGCCAACTTTCAAAACAGGTGGATTGGAAGAAATGGATTTCAAAATTGGCCCCCCAGACCCCGGACTTAACTCCACCAGATTTCTTTTTATGGGGATACATAAAAGGAATTGTCTACAATACGCCTCCGACAACACCACACGATATAAAAATACGCATAAGAGACGCTTTTGAAACTGTAACCCCGCAAATGTTGTCCAGAGTTAGCAGTGGTTTTGAAAAAAGAATATGTAAGTGTCTGGAAATGGACGGTCGACATTTCGAACATCTGTTATAAATATTTTGCTTCTGTTTTATGTTATCGTTGATATGTTATTACCATTATTGCTGTTATAGCCTGTTAGATTATAAATAACGTTCCAAGTTTCTGAACATTTGTAACGATATTCGTCATTATTATTCTTATAATTGTAAATTATCTGACATTTCTAAATACCATAGGCAACTAGATACATTAGAACTTTTATTTAAAAAACACCAAATGGTACAAAAAACGATTATTTGGCGTATTCTGTAAAAACGCGAAGACTTAGCTATAGAACACCCTAATACCATTCGATAGGTAATTAAAAAGTACATTTTCTGGTAAGTTAAAAAATATGGCGTTCTATTTAAATTAATCAAGTTATAGCCACTTAAATTTCTTATTTGATTAGTTTTAATTTTTGGACACCCTGTATAAGATGGCAAGTTTATTATGATTGGGATATAAAATATGATATATTGTTACACTTCGCTGTAAATTTCGCTTACATAACTTAAATACTTCTTAAGTATTTGAAACATGAAAATTAGGTTAGATTTTGGCAAAATTCAAATTATTTAAAAAACCTTAAGGTTTAGGTATTGTAAACCTTATTAAAACAGACACTTATTTTGATCGGAGAATCCGAAAATACAATAATATACAGGGGGTTCCATTTAAAAAAACACAACTTTGATACTTTTAGGGCTTATGGGACACCCTGTATAATATAAAAATAATTTTAAAAAGTAACCATACTAGACCCCCATATATCCCAAAAGTGAAACTTTTTGAAAGTCACGTATTTTGGCCACAATATTCCGTGCCGTATAGCGTGAATAACCCTGTATATATATAACTATATATATATACAGGGTGTTCCTAAATATCATGTACATAAGGAAGGGGGTAACTATTTGGTTTATTTTGTGCCTAAAATTTCATATAAACATAGGTCTGCAAACGCTTCGTTACCAATATGCAGGGTGTTGAAATTTCAAGAATTTTTCACTTTTTACTGTATAGCTCCTGCAGTTTTTGAGATATTTTGTTCAAATTTGGAAGGTAGGTTACGCTATAAGGCCTGCATCATTAGCCATGCCAAATGATTATGTAAATCTACAGGGTAATAATTTTTTCGGGGTCATGCCCTCTTTTCTCACCCTGAACTTTTTTGCGATGCGCCACTGCTAGATTCTAAAATACGCAATAAATTTTCTGTCTTGTTTAGAAACTTTTTGATCTCTTATATTTTTTTCTTATCTCTGACCGTTATCGAGAAAAAAAATAGAAAACAATTCTCTGGCTTTATTCAGATAATCACTTGAGTTTGTTAATTTGACAATTGACATTAGAAATCGTAAAAAAACTGCAGGAGCTATACAGTAAAAAGTGAAAAATTCTTGAAATTTCAACACCCTGCATATTGGTAACGAAGCGTTTGCAGACCTATGTTTATATGAAATTTTAGGCACAAAATAAACCAAATAGTTACCCCCTTCCTTATGTACATGATATTTAGGAACACCCTGTATATATACTTATAAATCCAATTATTAAATAATTATTTCTTGGGGGAGCGGCCTGATATTTATTTTACATAAAGGTAAATAAAAAAGAATATATTTGACGTTTCGACAATTTATTCGTTGTCTTTTTCAAATATTTTTTGTTTAAAATTATATTTTATATTTCATCACATTTTAAAAAGTTTTTGTATATAAAATATCGATAACTTATCCCTGCAATTAGGTATAAATTAAACATTCCTTTTTGATAGGATGCATCAACAAACTTTCTTAGATCTACATTTCTTTTCCTTGTGTTATCCGATATTATATTTTTCATATTAATTTATAGTGCGTTACACTTATTCATTAGTTTTTTATTTTCTATAATTTTAACTGCTAAGAGAAACTGTTGTGTTTATTCTCATTTTTATGAATAAACACAACAGTTTATCTTAGCAGTAATACTAAGAAAATAGTTAAAAGCAATTATCGAGAGTTACTGTTGATAGCGAGTAACGATAGTATTGCAACACTAGGAGATACACGCAGTGATTAGTTAGTGTTAAATATCTAAAGAATTTTGAATATATAATTATCGACACTGGCACTTAGCTAAGAATGTTCAAATTCGTTTACTTTATAATTGATGGCATAGCAGTATTTAATAAATTTTGTTGTTCTGTTTATAGTTCCCAGTGAAATGTGGATTTTGATTAAAGAACATTTCAACAGATGGTATTCCCTCAAAATGTATTACTTGTCAATAACTATTATCGACATACCAATTTCGGTAAAGCGTAACATCTTTCTCTAGCATATTAGATGTGACTTACCTCATACATTTCTTTTTTAGGTATTTGGTTGTATGATATTTACCGTTATAATCTATTTATCTACAGCGCAGCCACTAGAATTGAGTAGATTAGCTATGTTTACATGTATTAGTATTCTCACTGTTTTTGTAGCTCAGAGTTTTGGGTTAATGATCGGAGCCATTTTTGATGTAATTGTAAGTATACGTAGAAATCCTAGCCGTCTCCATTAAATCCATTGACAATTTAACTTTTAACGTAATTTGGATTATATGTAATTTTTGTTTTCTTAAAGTGTAAAAATAAAATGTTTTCTTAAAATACAAAATTAGGAATGAATGAAGAAAATCCATGTTGTAAGGTAATTGATAATAAGGTAAAAATTGAATCCTCTTTAAACTTTACACAAATTTTAATATACTCTAGTACATGTTTCAGCTTAAAGTCATCATCAGCTAGAATCTACAATAATTTAATTAAGAGAAGATGAAATAAAATGGTTAAATACTTACAGTCAAGAATTCATACAGTAGTTGAAATTTAAATGTTCACCTGTTATAATGACGTAATTAATATTATATTAAAAATTCAGTAATTGTAAAACTATAGAATAAAACTCATAATAGAGGGATAATTTAGGTAAAATTAAATTAATATGAAATAAAATTGGGAAACTTTGGATGGTTAAATTTGGATTTTACATTAAATTCAAAAAGTAAGGGGGGGGAAATGGAGTTTGAACATAAACCGTGTTACTGGGTTGAAGGCTGTGAAACAACAGATGTGAGGTGAGGCATGCCTTTATCAGGCATACTTGCTGACATATTTCTGAACCATATTGAAACTAATTACATAATAAATGACAATAACTCTTTTAATAGTTACATTGTTAGATGGATTAGATATGTGGATGACATTTTGTGTATTTGGACTGGCAATGATCAAGAACTTAACACTTTTCATACCTCTTTAAATAATTTATACCAAAATTTAAAATTTACCATTGAAGTTGAAGAAAACAACAAACTAAATTTCCTTGATCTCACCATTTCTAATTTAAATAATAACTTACAACATTTACAGAAAACCTACAGCCATACCTACGATAATCCCTTTCAATTCACATCACTACCACACTCATAAATCTGCTGCTTTCGAATATTTCATTAATCGAGCTTTAAATTACCCCTTTAGATCAAGATTCAAAAATTACTGAACTTAATTCTATTTATAAACTTTCCTCAGACAATTCATTTAATATTGAAAACATTGATAAAATTTTATACAGAACCTTACTAAAATTTGATCCCTTATACAGTAAAGAAAATCTATAAATATATTACAGAATATAACATTCAACCAACCTTCACAACACACACCCAACTTTTCAAATTACTTAACAACTCTAAATTAATTAATAATGACATAATGAACGAGAGCGGGGTGTACTCAATAAGTTGCTCTACTTGTAACAGTATATACATCGGTCAAACAGGTAGAACTTTAAATAAAAGAATTAACGAACATAAATTTCAACCTAACTCAAATAATTACAGACATAAAATAGAAACTGGTCACATTATTAATTACAATAGTCCGAAATTACTACATAAATGTCATAAAAGCCAAAAATTAAATCTACTGGAAATTTACTTTGATGATGGTTTTAAGCCGAAACATGTATTAGAGTATATTAAAATTTTTGTAAGACTTTTAATAAGTAAGAATTTTACCCTTATTATAAAATTAGGATACACATATATTGGGCTATTTTATGCTAGTTTAAGTACTACGCACAGGCCTAAGAAAATAAAAGAAAAATATTTAAAGTCGCTCATATTTCTATATTAAAATAGGCATCACTAAGGTGACCGGCAACCTTAAGCACCCACTGACATATGATCTCTGTGTGCTATTCGTACTATTTAAACAATATATAGTAGTCATTCACATGCACTTATACTAAATAAATTATGTATCTATTTATTTTATAAATCACAATATCCAAATAAATGTATGATCCTCTTTACATCATTGCAGTATATATTGTAATGGGGTTACTGTATAAGCTTATACGACCCTAAGATATAATAATGAATGGAGAGCTAATGAGACTTAGAGCGCTTAATTTACTTTATTCTAAAACAAAAACTGCTAAACACAATAATGTACTGAACTATTAACCTTTCAATTATAATTTGGCCGGCTAGCTAAAGGGGGTTGCATTCTAAGACAACGGAGAGAAATTATCTATTTAGTTTATGTATCATTTAGTATTTCAAAAATTATTCTAATAGATAGATACAAAGTTATTAGTAATTCAAAAATTTCGCGGCATTCAACGTATGACTGCGCAAGATCGGGATCGACTTTAATACAAGAGGTGGAACAAACACTGAATTTCGCGCGAAATCGCTATAACTACTATGTACGTGTGTATATTGACGTAATCAAAAAAAAGGAATTTTAAAAGTTGTGTGATTATCTAAGTGGGTGATATCTAAGTGACTAATTGTGTTATCTACAGGGCGTTACGGAGGTTCGAAATTTGATTTACCTTAGTCCGGGATACCATACCTTCCAGTTGTCGGGTGACGATCTTGAAGAAACTAACCTATAAAGTCACTTTGGAGAGACAGCTCTAATGCTAGGGCTCCAACAGAATATGTGTACCTCTTATGATTGAAGAATGAGTTTTGACAGTGATGAAAACAAACACTTTATACATGAAAACAACAGATATGAATTTATTTAAAACATAACAATGAAATTCTACGACAATACAACAATATCCATAAAATCTTTATGTTAAACAATACACTTTTGTTGTGTACAAGAACAGCAGTTAATTAGGCAGAAGTTCTACAAATTTGATATATTGAAATCAAGGCAAAATATACGCGTTTGGCCCTTAGGAGCCAACTATTTAACTGGACTGCGTGACAATAAGATAGGATTAAATTTAACTGTAAGTATATTCTGATATTTTGTTTTTAAATAAGCATTTTATTGTTTGAAATTTTAAATTGATTTTCTACGTGTTTATATAAGCTATGTTTTAAGATTTGAATTTTATTATTTTATAGAAAAGATCGAATTAAAAGACGTTACATAAATGTGACATAGATTTAGATTTGACCCACATTTGTGTCAAGAAACAGGTGCATTAACTAATAACAGACTTGGTACCTTCTGTGTACTAATTCCTTGTCTTGTTTAAGGGCAGGTACTTGTTTCACTGGGATGTGATTCTCTGTAGAGGCAGCTCGTGTCCTAGTGTCTACGGTCGTCCCAGCTGTCATACATCGGCGTACGGTGTGTGTGTCCTTGACCTAGTTCGGCCCGGTTTAAGGTCGACTTCTTCAATGGATGACCTTCTGACTCGTAAGTGGAAATGATTCAGCAGACACTTTATGGCTTGTTTGGATGTATCAACTTTGACAGCGACTGGATATCAATATGGATCGATAATGAAAATTGACGCGTCTATCAACTCAATGGATGATCGCAAAAAAAAAATGAATCGAAGTGAATCGCCGAATGAATCGAAGTGAATCGCCCGTTAATGACTGCTCACAAAAAAATGAATCAATGAATAATCCCTGCTTCTCGTCGGATGTGCCTTTTATATCAATCTCTGTTGTGGACGTCGTAACCATGGAAATTTTATACAGTAGAATTTTACAAAGTCTTTTTACGGGCAAGTTTATTTTTGAATATTAGTGGAATCATATTTTATCTTAGTTAAATTAAATCGTCTTTCAATCGGTACAATAAAATTACTTTAATTCGTTTTCTTTTAGAAAAACACATTTTTTTAAAAATTAAAGGGCAAATTTAGCATTTCGACTGTCATTTTTTCGATGACGTCATTGACGCTAATAAACTAAATTTAAATATCAGAATTTTGGCTTAAAATGCCTTTTTAGTAGAACTTTACCTTTACAAATTAAACTTATAAATACATACAATGTTTTTTCATCTTTTAATCCTTTTTAAAATCTTTCTTTATACAAAAAATTAGTGTGGTTAGTTTTTGAAGTGTAATAACTAAATGGTCTTTTAATTTATTTACGAATTACTGATATAACATGAAACTATGACCTTTTCTTAATCCATACCACCTTTTTTAAATTATCTAAATAGCTTGTAATTAATATTATAAAACTTTTCTTTTACCTATGTTGACAACTGTCAAATTATTCAAAATGCTTATTTAAATATCTGGACTCAACTTGTAAATATGACATTGAAAAATATTCCACAGTGAATGCGTCTCGCTAGACTTTGTAACTGCTAGAGTTAATTTATAATTACTTTGATCCCTTATTGGAAATATTTGAAATTTACAATGCCTCGGACAATATGGCGCATCGAAATTTGAAAATTAAAATGATGCTTAACTTAAATGTGCGCATCTAAGAGTTTTATTGTTTGTTACCATGCTTGTAACTTGTAAACTAGTTTATGGTTTAAATGTTTTTTATGTTCACCATTAGTTTATTTTAGTTTTATGCTATGCATTTTTAGATAACAATTCGTCATGCATGTGCAATACTTTTGCCAAAGTTTGAGATGATGCTTTCGATACTATCAACCTTGTTTTAACCTTGAACCTGTAACTTTTTGTGACAATTTACTCTTGAGAAATCACACTATAAAATGGTACTCAATTATATGCTCATAGTGTGGTAATAAATGTTGAAATTTGTAATTTAAAATTGTCCATTTGTAATGGCTGTCAGATTCATTTTATATAATTACTTTGCCTATATAACATTTAACTACTTATTGTTGTATTGTGGAAATTTGCTAAATATAAGTATAAAAATAAGACTAATGTGTATTTTAAACTAATCAGGTATTTAAATCCAATTTTAAGTATTTAATACGGGGGTTTCAGTTGGGGTTCCTGAAAAGAGTAGTCATTGGTTTGGTTTTCTAAATTTGGGGGTGAATTTCTTTCTAATATTTAAAATTTGATGGGTTTCTCAGAATTTACTAGATTTGTTAGTAAAATCTGTATTAATTTTTAGGAATTTTTACCTGTACTCTTATACAGTGCTATCGAGAAAGATTGTAGACCACGTGATCAGTAATTTTCTAAAATCTGGTGATTTTCGTGTTCATACGTTTATGAGATTCGCGTATCGCTAGTATTTGACAGTAGCGTACATTTTATTCACAAATACTGCTGTCATTGTTGACACTTTTAACCATATTTTACATAAAACATTCAATACTACCAACTGCTGTTAATTGGGTTGCCTAATTTGGTAGTCACGTGGTCTACAGGAATTGTTGATATCTCTGTACAAGGGTCCAAACATAATGCATCGCCGATGTATATATGGTTGCCTGTATTCAAGGGGTTTTAAAGGGTGACTGTATGTGTTTGTGGGTATTTGACTGGTGTTGTCACATAATCGACACCAGTTCAATATCTACCCTGTAAAAGAATCGCTGGAAAATATAACATATAATGGATAGGTAGCTCTTCACATAGTTGAAAATTTCTTCTATCGATAATTCTGTAAAACATTTAAAGTGCTCATGGCTTTTATAAATAATTATCAACGTATACCCTTTTATAAAACTGAACTCAATTATAAATTTACATTTTCAGAATGGAACATTCCTCGGACCAACATTATCAGTGCCAATGATGATGTTTGCCGGATTTGGTGTAACATTAAGAGACCTTCCCGTTTACTTACATTGGGGTAGTTATATTTCTTATCTAAGATATGGTCTAGAAGGTTTGGTAGGAGCCATTTATGGTCTAAATAGACAAACTATCGACTGTCCGACCAACAAATATTGTCACTACAGATATCCGACACAGTTCCTGGAAGAAATATCTATGAAAGGCGATCAATTTTGGAATGACATTATAGCTTTATTAATTATGTTATTCTTTTTAAGGATCGTAGCTTATGTGCTATTGAAATGGAAACTTATATCTAGAAGATAGATTATCAATTCAATATAAAATAAAATTTATTTCATATTATATTTTACACTCTAACTGTATTTCTGATAATAATAAATAAATTTCATGAATTACTTTTAGTTTTTTCTTCTATCTTTTTTTTTAATTGTATGGATGCGATTAATGTATACCAGTATCTAATTATAGCAACAATATATTTTATTTACAACCATACGCGTAATGTTGGCATTTCTGACTTTTTAAAAGTTTGGAAGTGTGACTTTGTTCACGTTTACTTTCCACCCTCTATTACTGCTCTCATATACTTCCCGGCTTCTATTAATGCCCTCATTTCCCAACTTCAATATCAATTACAAAACTGTCAACTGGATATGTCAAAACCTTATCGGAATTTTTATCACAAATAATTATTAATTGTATGGTTGTAAATAAAATTAATTCTTACATTAGAATTATTGAAAGCTTGATAGACCACTCTGCTTTGCTGATATGATGATACAGTGATTTTTTGTCCTTCTTCATTCGAGCTAAGATATCCGGATTGCTACGGCAGGACAGTTTCCCCCAGTTCCAGTGGAGTGCAGTCCTTGAAGACTTTCTTACTCAACATTTCTTTTATAATCCATTCACCGAAAAAACTGACGTACATTTATTTGACGTTTACGCTAGAACATCACAAATCTGATAATTCAATATGTCAAAACTTTCACCGAAATTTTTATTACAACCAAATATAGTAATTATGGTTGTAAATAAAATAGTACAAAAACCTCAGTGAAAAGTTTCATTCCTGTCTCGAGATAAAGTTAACCTCGATGCTTCGCTTCTCGGTTAACTACTTACTCTCTTGACAGTAATAAACACTTTCCACCTCGGTATGTAATATACTATTATTTCAATAAGCACATGAAATTCAGCTCATATATATTGTAGCTTATCTCTGTAGTAGCTGTTTTAATAATGGTAAGTATAATATTGTAAAAAAAATGATAATAGATATATTTAATTCTTTAATATAAAATAAATATTTCAGATAATAATTAAAATTGAAATTTCTAGCACAAATGTTCAATTTGCGTTACTCTTTCTCGTTGTTGGCTTCTCTATTCACTTCAAGAAGTCCTTTCATATAAATTAAATACAACGCTAAATCAATAACATAAATTATATATTACCAGGGCTGTGTTCATAAACGTCACGCTGCGTGCACTCTAGGGTAAAATTTCACACAAAACCGTTCAAAAACAGATGAGTGATTCAATGATGTACGCGTGTAATGTGTTCATAAAGTTCGCTCTCGAATCACTCGAGCGTTTGAAAAACGCCGGATTTGAAACCACGGTGAAGAAGACTCGACATGCGCACATGGAAGTGTGATTGTAAACAAAAAGCATATGATTCATTGCCGGTCTTCCGAATATTTTGTAAACGTATAATGCAGTTGTCACGAGCCCATTTTCATCTGGTAAAATTACCAAATGGTGATGTGTTTACCACAGATGAGGGTCACTTTCCGAAAATGCCATAGGTACTTCAAAAAGGAGTTGCGCTGCCAGTATCATGGTACAAGACACAACTGTTTCCTCATCCATCTCTTCCGTTTAACGTACCTATTTACGATTATACAAATGATGAAGGAAAGCAGCTTCTGTTATGTGGGGTTATATGACACATGTGCTGTCATACTTGTCACCACTCTAAAACCGTTCATAAATACCAAAACGCTCTGTCGACACTCTAGCTGCAAAGCAAATTACTCAAATGCCACACACACGATTATAACGATTCATTTATGAACGCAGCCCAGGTTTATATTTTAAATAAAGTATACATAAATAAAACAAAAAAAATGTTAAACTTTTGCTAATATTATTTTAGCATACAATAAATTGAAATCTTGAAATTATTACTCATTATTATGTGATTATTATTGATTTTAATATAATCCATTGTAACATTTCAAGTTCAAAATAGATATTTCCTTTTAAACCATATGAAATTATATTAATGTCAAATACAGTGACATAAAAAAGTTTTTTTAATCGAAGTTTAAGTTAAAGCTAACTTCATGGTGCACTTAACGTAAAAGTCTTTCATAAGGGTATGTTATGTTTCTGCCTTTCTTGCATTCGTTTTCGATATTTAATTTTAAAAATGTATTATTAAAATATTATGCAAATCGTGTATAACAGAAAACACGAACATACAAAGAATAGAAGAAGCTTACTTTACCCAGGGGGCAGACTTATTGGTCGTGCAGGAGGTAGAGAAGGAAACACTTTACAGAGAGTGCAAGAAAGCAAATAAAATTTCAAGTGTCGAAAATTTTTGAACAAACATTAGTAAACTAAAATTATTATACCTTATATACAGGTGTCCCACTTAAAACTCCCAGGTCAAATATCTCGGAAACGGATAAAGATATTTGAATGTTGTAAAAAGTAGTTACTAAAGAATGTAATCGACTCTAGTTTGCTCTCACAATTGTGTTTTATTATGTGACGATATAGATGGCGCTGCGATGAAAAGAATTTTTTTGATCGTCACAATCTTCATTTGTTTTTTATTTGAAAGAGTATTAAAATTAATGTGAATTTTATTATTTGTGTTAGTTTCCAAAATTTAACGGTTTCATAGATATTCTTGTTTAAAGAAAGTAAGAGTAATTTTAAATTTTTGTCTTTACTTTGTTTAAATATTTAATTTGTAAGGAAAAATAGCAGTAAACATATTCACAATTCTTGCTATTATAGTTACTTCACAATTTAAATTTTATAGTTAGTTCCTTTTTATAAATTCCACTTCATAGGCACCCATAGGTATGTAGGAAGAAAAGCATTCATGTCTGTGTTAGATGTATGTATGCTTGCTTTGATTATTTAGGAAATATTTTGACATTAGCACACATTAGTGACATTTGCTTGATTATTAATTGTCTTTATAATTAGCTTCATTCAAACATTTACTCACTTTGCGTATAAAGTTCATTTAGTGCACCATTTAAGAATAGGAGATAATCAACGCAGACTCGATTTTCTGGCAGAATTTTCTGTAATGTTAGCGGAAAACAACTTTATGAATCAGATCATGTGGAATGACGAATGTCGTTTTCACAACAATAGTACTTTAATTAAGCATAATGCTCGATATTGGTCAGAAGTAATCCTAGGTGGATAAGGCAAACCAGAAATCAAACAGTTTTTGGCGTTAACGTTTGGTGTGGAATTTTAAACGGATATATCTTAGGCCCCCACGTTTATCATGAAACATTCATTGGTGTGCGCTACTTACATTTCCTGCAGAATGAGTTACCACTACTTTTGGAAGATGTACCTATAGAGCTGCGAAATAATATGTGGTTACATCAAGACGGGGCACCTGCTCATAATGCCAACATAGTTACTGACTATTTTAATCAAATGTTCCCACGTCGTTCGATTGGTACTAATGGCGTTCTTAGGTGGCCGGATCTAACCCCGTCAGATTTTTTCTTGTGGGGTTACTTGAAAGCTGAAATTTACAAGGAACCCATAACAGATATTGGCGACCTTTATAATAAAATTTATGCAAGTGTTCAAAAAATTAGTAGAAATACATTGTTAAATTTGCGGAAGAGAACTAATAAGGCGATATACGTTATGTAGCAATCAAAAAGGCAACATCTTTGTTAGTTATATTTGATTCTTTTAAGTATTTAAACAAAATAACGACAAAACTTTAAAATTACTCTTACTTTCTTTAAACACGAATATATATAAAACCGTTAAATTTTGGAAATTAACACAAATAATAAAATTTACATTAATTTTAATACTCTTTCAAATAAAAAACAAATGAAGATTGTGGCGATCAAAAAATTCTTTTCACCGCAGCGCCATCTATATCTTCACATAATAAAACACAATTGTGAGAGCAAACTAGAGTCGATCACATTCTTTAGTAACTACGTGTCACGTGGTAAAGCCGATTTAGAAGGTCTTCCATAAGACGAGTTGGATTTTGCTGAAGTGGAAGTCTCATTGTGGGTGTCTTCTTTTTGTCCTTCGTATTTCAGCAGAGACAGCGCTAAACTTCAACGAAATTGCAGTTGGGAAATTTTGGTTTCATTTGCGATATTGAATATTTTCCAACTGTTTACAACCATAGTATCAAAAACATTTGTGAATAATGGCCACCATCACTTTTTACCTCTAATACCAATGCGATAATT
Organism: Amphimallon solstitiale; assembly: GCA_963170755.1. Classification (NCBI taxonomy): domain Eukaryota; kingdom Metazoa; phylum Arthropoda; class Insecta; order Coleoptera; family Scarabaeidae; genus Amphimallon; species Amphimallon solstitiale. Next base: position 515,153 of record OY720678.1, read on the forward strand.
GGCAATACCATTGTCGTGAAGGTCTACCCCACCCATGTGTTGGTTGTACTCATGAATCACAGCATTTATTTACGCTCTTTGCGGTTGTAACGTTTGGCTTGAGTGACTGGTAAGACACTACAGAAATTCGTCATAACAGTAACTACAGAGTTGGCATTCCACCGAGTAACCAGAACTATCAAGTTTGAATCAAAAGCGGAAGTGAAAGAGCCTCTTTCCTTTTTTGACATGATTTGTTATCTTCAAGTGGACATTTTGCAGTACGGTTGTCTCTTACCGTTCCAGTCGCGAAGAACCCTTTTTCACCTAAGTTTTCAAAAAGAGAATATGATGTGAAAAAATTCTCAAACAATATTTTATGCTGTTGCGGCTTTTCTACAACAGAAAGAAGCTCTAATACAACTTTCGATCCTAATGGACCCATGTTTTCAGTTTTCTCCGCCTTTCCACCATATGGAATAAATTTGAATAGGTAACCGTTATCGCGCGCTTTTACCTATGTATTAGCCAAAGGTGCGTATGCGCATCCGTTACAAAATACCTGTCATTCTAGCTGTCGTTTTCAAACTATAGATATAAAGATGTGTATATATCAAAGAAGACATATTCTAAATATACACTGCGAGAAGAAATATATAACAAAAAAATAATTAGTACCCAAAAAAAAAAATTATTTGAAGGTGTGCACAAAAACCAAAAATACAGATTTTTTTAATTAAAAAAAAATTAACTTTTTGTTGGATTATAATTTAACATAAGATTTTAGCCTGTTAAAAAAGCAATTTATAATATAAAAGGAAAGGCTTAGGAAACAACCCAAAATGGCGGCACCACGTCGTCGCGCAAAAATTCTTCTGCCACACGGCAACGGTATTTAGATACCCAAAATTAAAAGCTACGAAGTGGAAGACAAGGCATAAGTACTAACTAAAACAAAATACTTTGCACAAAAATAACATGTTGTCAACTCACCAAGTCAAGGGCGTTATCCTTAAAAAAAAAAGGATCAGTCTCTCGACTTAACAATTATTCCGAGAAAAATTCTCATCTGCACGTTAATACTACACTAAGTAGTTTATAAATAATATTACGATAATACAGTAACTAATTATACTGTAGAAATAGAAGATAAAAACTACGGTTCGATTTGCTTGAACGATGATCTACTAAAGTATGTCACATAAGTTTTGGGAAAATTTTCGTCGGCGTAAAAATAACTGTAAATAACTTGCAATCTAGTAACCATGGAAACTTGTTATGACATTTCATAGATGTCAAATAATTTGTCCAATTATGTCGTACAAAGTTGAAATACGGAAAAGCATTTACAACCTGGTTGGACATGTACCCAAGCAACAAATTGTAAACATATTTTGGAATCAAAATACTTCAAAGACAACCATTTATAGAACAATTGCAGAATGTGAACAAGGTATACCATGCCTCAATTTACCAAAAAGCGGACGTCCCGGAATGTTGACCGAAAATCGCGCCAACCTAATCTGTGAAAGTGCAAAAGACCGCGTTGGAACGTCATGCCGAAAGTTATCCAGAAGATTTAATGTTTCTCATGAAACTGTAAGAAGGGTATTGAAAAAAAAGCCTAAAGTTTCGTAAAAGACGTAAATGTCCACGTTATACAGAGGACCAGTTACGAAGAATTCCAATGTGTTGTAGATTACGCCGAACTCATTTTGCAAACAATAAAGTGATCATCATGGACGATGAAAAATATTTTACGTTCTCTCACTCAGAAATGAAAGGCAATGATGGTTTTTATACCGATAATATAGAAAATTGTCCAGATAATGTTAAATACAAAACAAACAAAAAATTTGAAGATGAAATTCTAGTTTGGTGTGCCATATCGGAGAGAGGAGTTTCACGACCTTATGTTGGGCATGTGAGTAATTAGTACCCAAAAAAAAAAAATTATTTGAAGGTGTGCACAAAAACCAAAAATACAGATTTTTTTAATTAAAAAAAAATTAACTTTTTGTTGGATCATAATTTAACATAAGATTTTAGCCTGTTAAAAAAGCAACCCTTGCGACATAATGTATAAACAAATATTTTTGATGCCAAAAAAATGTTTTTAATTGGTTGCGTTTACGCACCTTTGGCAAGTAATGGGTTAAATAATTAAATGTTATACTTGTGATTCTGTTGAATGTAATTAACAATTCTACTAAACAAGTGAATATACGTACATACAAATTATATTTGTAATAGAATGAATACGTAACAATATCGTATGGGTCACATATAGAAGATACCTCTACTTCAAGCAGTTGCTACTAAAAAATATTAATTACTGAAGATAGGTATGTTGTTCAATACATATCTATTTTTGGAATCTGCAGGTAGAAGTGATGATAGACAATATGTATGATATGCCATAATTTGGTACATTGCATCTGTATTCTTGTAAATTAATCTTGTTCCATCTGCTACTACATTATTCATGAAAAAATGTTATAAATCGGTATTTAAATTGTCACTATTATTTATAACTATTTTTATTTTTCAATCCCTTAGAGCTTGAATTTGCCTTTTTTGTTTCCGTTTACAGTTTTATTACAATATCCTGTAAAACGCGAGCATTGCCATGATGCTTTTTATAATGTCTGATTTTCTAAACTTTTGACGCGCCCCGTATATAGATCTAATTTTAGCTGTAACTGTCATTGCGTCAAAAGTTAGTCCACGTTTCTTCGTACCTATAAACTTCAAAAATCTATGGAGAGACCTAATTGTCAAATTGAATGTTAATGTGAACATAAGTAAATGTAGCAATTGTGTGTAGCTTTTTTTTGTATTAAGGACCATTCTTATAATACAAAAAACTCGCTATTGTTATTATTATATTTTCATGTGATAGTATACTTTCATTTTCTTAACAATTGATAGTAATATAGAGAGCAGGATGGGAGATATTTTATTACATATTAGTGCCTTCGGCATTGAACAAATAAATACAGCTTGTGTAATGAAACACTTGATATTACCAGGTAAATATTGCAACATCGTATTCTTTGGCCGTACTGGGAGCGCGACGAAAAACAGGAGAGAGTAGAGATAACTGCTATATTGCTAGTCGATGCTTCATCGTTAAATGTAGCGAGAGCGGGGATACAGTCCGCGACGTTGCAATTCTGATGTATTTTGGACTTGCTCTATCAAGTGTTGCATTACACAACCGGTATAGGAAAAAACGATACAACATTAATAATTGAACCCGCATCTTTCATTTCTTTGCCATTATGATCTATACTATGACTGCTCATTCGCGCCCATATAAATGTTTGAAAGAAGTTACTGAACTTCATAAATTTAGAGCTTTTATTCACAAAAAATCGAAAGTATTGTCGGCTTTCTAACCTCCAAATTTGACAATTGGTCGATGAAAGTGACTATTTAGATTAGTCTTTCTCGAATTTTTTTCTTATTCCATAGCACGTGTTTGGATCATTATAAATATCCATCTTTGACATTTTCAATAATTAATGCTGTTAATTGTGAGCGTTTATGAGTAGACAATAAACCCCGTTGTATCGCATGACTGCGTTCAATAGTTCTGTAGTTTTTTGGGCAAGTGTCATCACGAATCGACATTGATTACTCGTTTTAATGGTTTATAAGCAGGAATCCAATTTTCGTAAGACTGTCGTCAGAAATCTAACTTCACTTGGATGTCTGAAATTTCTTGTTACTTTAAAGGACAGTATACACTTAGAATTAATTACATACATATCATTAGCACTTTATTGACTGCTTTTCTTTGATGTATGTTATTCGACTACGTGCAGTTAAAGTTTGCATACAGAAGAATTAAAAATGTGCATATCTTCTCCATTTTTTTTATCTTTAGTTTACGTTTTGTTGTATAAATACTAAATTATTGTTCGATGAAATTAATGCCTTTTAGTGTATTCTTTAGTGCTTTCGTATTTGATTTTCTCGATCTATATATTTGCCTCGCTTTGATATTTCCAGTGAATGAACGAAACTTGCAAACGTATAAGATTGTAATTTTTAAATGTTATACCAAATATATATTCACCTTGTGATGTTAATTCTTTCCACCTTACTTTACGATAGGGCTCGTGTTGTCCGTCTGTCTTCTAAATGTCAGTTCTTTGCGCTCATCGCCATCGTCCTCATATTATGATTCGGAATACATGTGACAGTTTCACGCATTTTTTGTAAATTAACACAGTTCATCGTTATCAGGAAATTTCGAAACATCAAACTCCATCACAAAAATAAAACTTTTCGAGGCAGCTGTCAAAATCTTACATGCGTTTGAATTCATGGCTTCTCGCCAACTCATCATCGCAAGATTTTTTACCGCATGCAAATAAAACTTTTGCAAGTTTTCTGTGCGGCTGTCTTACCTGACATTTGTTGCTATTTTTACTGTGTTTCGCATGAATTTTTCATCACGAACGTTATTCGTCCGATTTTTTTCATTACGACCGGGTATCGATGCGTGCACGCTCTTCTTGAGCGGCTCATATCTCTTCATACGCTCCATCAAGGTCTCTCCATCCACAGGAAATTTAAAGTCGCCCGTCCGCCCACGCCAAGCAACAGCTTTTAATTCCCCTTATTCAGAGGGGAGTTCTTCCCCTTATTTCACTAATTTTCTATCATCTCTAGGATGTTTCTTGTTTTCGTATTATTTACATAAATGAGGATTTTTACTTTATTGAAGTCAAAAGTGTATTTCATTTTATCCTTGGTTTTTTTAAAGACGTCGGATTTTTAGCATAAGTATGTTCTTTGGTTTGGCCTATATATACTTCTTTGCATTTATTGCATGGAATACTATATACCACGTGTAACTGTTCTGAAACCGGAGTAGAATTTTTAATTGTGTACGTAAATGACTTAAATTATTTTTGTTTATGTACGCTAGTTTGAAATTATGTAGTTTGATTATTTTGTTTATTTTTTCTGGTAAGCCGCTTATATACGGTACAGGTATATATTGCTCTTTTAATTGATCTAATTTATGGTGGTTGTTCAGTACTAAATTATTATAAAATTTGATGATGTTTTTTTCAAATGATTTCGAATAGTTATTTTTTTGGTCGAGTGTTTGTAATATTTTCCAAAGCCTGAGGCCTTAAACGGGAACAGGTTAATCTAATCAAATGCTCTATCTACATCCTACACCCTTCTTTAGTTAAGTACGAGTACAAATTAACAAAAGTGCAGAAAATGGCGTTGCCACAAAGTTATCCATCTTAATTTGACCGTAACTGAGTTACTGATATAACGGTTCATTAACATATTACAAAAATTAAAACTGAAGGTTACGATTCCAACAAATTAAGCAGTAGTTCACAGTGAACAGAAGATATGTTTACTAAACCTCTTGACGTTGGAAAGTCCTATCCGGACTAATTTTCATACTGATTCTTGAATAAAAATAGTACAAAGTTACTTGGATTTGTCACATACACAATATTATTTCAACATATAACAGCCACATCTACGACACCATGAATTCAAAAAGGAAAGGCTTAGGAAACAACCCAAAATGGCGGCACCACGTCGTCGCGCAAAAATTCTTCTGCCACACGGCAACGGTATTTAGATACCCAAAATTAAAAGCTACGAAGTGGAAGACAAGGCACACATAAGTACTAACTAAAACAAAATACTTTGCACAAAAATAACATGTTGTCAACTCACCAAGTCAAGGGCGTTATCCTTAAAAAAAAGGATCAGGCTCTCGACTTAACAATTATTCCGAGAAAAATTCTCATCTGCACGTTAATACTACACTAAGTAGTTTATAAATAATATTACGATAATACAGTAACTAATTATACTGTAGAAATAGAAGATAAAAACTACGGTTCGACTTGCTTTAACGATGATCTACTAACGTATGTCACATAAGTTTTGGGAAAATTTTCGTCGGCGTAAAAGTAACTGTAAATAACTTGCAATCTAGTAACCATGGAAACTTGTTATGACATTTCATAGAGGTCAAATAATTTGTCCAATTATGTCGTACAAACTTGAAATACGGAAAAGCATTTACAACCTGGTTGGACATGTATACAAGCAACAAATTGTAAACATATTTTGGAATCAAAATATTTCAAAGACAACCATTTATAGAACAATTGCAGAATGTAAACAAGGTATACCATGCCTCAACTTACCAAAAAGCGGACGTCCCGGAATGTTGACCGAAAATCGCGCCAACCTAATCTGTGAAAGTGCAAAAGACCGCGTCGGAACGTCATGCCGAAAGTTATCCAGAAGATTTAATGTTTCTCATGAAACTGTAAGAAGGGTATTGAAAAAAAAGCCTAAAGTTTCGTAAAAGACGTAAATGTCCACGTTATACAGAGGACCAGTTACGAAGAATTCCAATGTGTTGTAGATTACGCCGAACTCATTTTGCAAACAATAAACTGATCATCATGGACGATGAAAAATATTTTACGTTCTCTCACTCAGAAATGAAAGGCAATGATGGTTTTTATACCGATAATATAAAAATTGTCCAGATAATGTTAAATACAAAACAAACAAAAAATTTGAAGATAAAATTCTAGTTTGGTGTGCCATATCGGAGAGAGGAGTTTCACGACCTTATGTTGGGCATGTGAGGGGTGAGGCAGTTAATGCCAACATTTATACCGAAAAATGCCTACCGAAGTTGCTACAGTTTATTACTACGACTCATCCACGTGAAGAAATAATGTTTTGGCCGGACTTAGCAAATTGCCATTATGCAAGAACGACTAGAACATGGTTAGAAGCTCACAACATACCCTTTGTGCCAAGAGCAGACAATCCGCCAAATGTGCCACAAGCTCGACCCATCGAAGATTTTTGGGGACTATTGACCAGAAAAGTATATGATAATGGGTGGGAAGTTCAAAATGAAGCTCAACTAAGGCGAAGAATATATCAAAAGATAAGAGAAATTGATATAAACATCGTCCAAAACATGATGGGACAAGTTAGACAAAAACTGCGTGCCATTGAGGACCATGGCCCTTTGTCATTATTTTAATTGTAGTTTTAATTAATTTAAATATAAGGTAAAATGTTGGTAAAGTGGTCATTTGAATAAATTACGTTACACTTACTTTAAAGAATTTAATTATTTTTCCCAAAACTTATGTGACATACGTTATGTAATAAATGATTCAATGAAATGATCGATGCACCTAACGCGTACATCGAACAGGGCGGAAATAAAGGTCAAACAAATGACATTTAATAAATTAATACAAATAATTTAAAAATGGAGAGTACAATTGATTCAAATTAGGGAGTGTCTTAACGCACATGATACTAAATACACAAAAATCGCAGAAGTGGCAGCACCGACACAAAAACGTATTAAATAAATATAATTCATTAAAAAAATAACAATAATAGAATTTCCTTGTATATCGCACACCAGAAATAAAAAGTAATTCGGAAGCAAAACAAATATCAAGACATAAAACAACCAAGCAAATATCGTCTTTTAAAAACGACGTCGGCGACAACAGATCAATTTAACAAAATATACAGGGGGTACCCAAACAATAGCACATATAATGCAACAAAATAAATTTAAATCGTCCCAGTGCACCAAATAATAAAAAATACAGGGTCTGCTCAAAATTAAATGTAACAAATTTCCCCTCCACTTAACCAAGGTGATTTACTTGTAAATTACCGACTATGTAAGCCAAATAATAAATACAAACACAAGAAACAGGTAACCATAAAATGAAATAGTCGACAGACGACTAGGGAAAGGGAAGTCAAAAGTGCGTGACTATGAGCAACACCCTGAAGAGGAACTGACTCATCCACCATACAAAACCATGAGTTATTCAGCAAATCATCCGTTAGAAAGGAAAGTACAAAAAAAGGAAGACACAGTCTTATTGAAAACGTTCCCCACATTGCATGCGATACGGTACAATTCCCAATCAGTACGTTAGCGCTCCAAAGAATACCTAGAGTAGGCATAAGGAAAATCTGCATATAGCACCAAAATAAGAACAGACTTATAGAGGATCATTACTATCAGCGGCGAAGAAAGGAGGAAAGCTGTGTTAAGCGTACGGACCAAGTACCGCACAGAGTCACAAACAACACGACGAACAACAACCGTCAGCGTAATAGAGATTCCAATCCTGAGGGGATTAAACACTCAAACAAAAATGAAAAATGGACTACTAAAAATAGGTATATTACTGCATGTTATAACGATACAAGCGAAAATAAGGAAACGAAATAAAATAGACAGGAAGAGTTGCATTTCAGCGAGCCACACACATTCACATATAATTGAAATGGTGTGAAGGTTGGAACCAACAGAAAAGGCCAAATGGCTAAACAAAATATGATACGGTAAAACTTAAAGACTACACCAACCTAGTGTTGACTGAAACACTGAAGCTCATCAACAACAAAATAAAATGAAAGTATCAAATTCGAATTCTGAACCAAATACACGCGAGAACTGGAACTGTCAGGACTCAGTCCCCAAGACGGTTCACAGTAAAGTAGCCCCTCTCTTTGACAAACAATAATCCATCATAAAGAAAGGTATAAAACGGTATGGAAACAAAGTGCGTCAGCTAGTAGACACAACATACAACTATCAGTGCAAGAACTAGAATGTACGATAAATATACGTTATCCCAAACATGTTTTTTTATTTATTTTCTTTTATTGTTACTAGTCACATATGACTAACCTACAATTTTATTTTGAGTTCTTAAAACTAAACACTATCTGCTAAGAAATCCCCAGTGGTTTCCCTCAGGTTCTCAAATAAAACACTGATGTTCTCGTGTTATGCATTGCACTAACACAATGCTCTGCTTTGTCACTGTCACTACGTCACACGCTGTACACTACACCAACTCGAATGGTTTGGTTCGTTTCAGTCTACGTATTAGTTGAGTATTATCCAGCATTTGCAGAACCTCAGCATTCTCGTGGGCATGGAGTCTCTCCTCATGCTTCGCTGCAATTCTGCTGATTTCTTCCACTACTGTTAGGACTTTTAAGTCTCTGTGTAGATACTGGTTCCGGTAGTACCATGGGGTATCCACGATATTTCGCAAAACCTTGTTTTGAAATGTTTGAATTTTCTCGATATGACTCCTTGCTGCACAACCCCATAGTTGAATTCCATAGGTCCATATAGGTTTCAATATTTGTTTATAAAGAAGTAGTTTATTGTGTACCGACAGCTGGGATTTCCTTCCAAGAAGCCAGTACATTTTCTTATATTTGATGTCCCAAACATAATGCAAAATTCTAGGTCAAGCAACGATACACCACAAAATAACGGTATGATAGTCGAGATCGGTATAAAAGTCAAAATCTGTACAAAATGTCAAAATTACTACGAAAAATAACTTACAAAAGTTATAAGTACGGAATTGCAAAAAAATCTTTACTAATGTTATACGGAATTTATCTACCCAAACAATTATCGCTATGTGGGTTATCGCACAAAACATAAAAGGAAAGCATCCCAGAAAACATGGCGCACGGAATACGTCGAACCTACACAACTAAAACTGTAGTTGTTAAAAACATGAAACGGGAGAAAACAGGAGGTTTGGGTCGCCTTTTACGTCCAGGAATTTAACCTGCAAAAATATTTATAGGTCTACCTGCAAACCAAAACAGTACAAAAGTTCAATGATCACTAAGTTGTGCTTTAGGATGTTCCACACTCCAAGTATAAACTAAACTACTAAAGAAGACCAAAATACTTTTTTTTAAAATACATGAAAAAGAGAGTGTGACAAAAGACTTCAGGTTTCACAGTCCGAAACGCACAACAAATTTTATAAGTAGGAAAAAATCTCAGTCGTGATGATTAATGAAAGCATACGAAAGATAACGAACAAATTTGAAATAAAAAAAAAAATATTTCAAAAAAAACACCTACAACATGAAAGTGTAAAACTTACTAAAGATCACAAAATTAAACAGCACAGTTGGAAAAACTCTATAAACCACAAAAGAAAAAATGGTATAAGACTATTGTAAGAATTGAATTAAATCTGTTAATTTTTGACGTGCAGAAAATTAATTATCCTAGAATATGTGGAAGCCAATTCCAAATTACAGGCAACCCAAAATTACGATGAAAATACGATACTCCAAAATACTCAACGATAACTTTCCATTTAGTTCGTTAAATCCCAAACGACACCGGCAGCTCTACAATAGGTTGGTGAACAAGCAGAAGGCTCCACACGATAAATCAAACTGTAAAAGCGACATACAAACATGTTTTAAAATTTATTCAAAAGTTCCTAATAAAAGAAAATGATTTTATTTTACTTAAAATAGGGAAGGGAAGAGAAAAATTAATTATTCCAAAATATACATAAAAGTATTACGAAATTTAGGCGAACACACTTTAAATACAACTCCTTCCACGTTCTAACCACCGAGCCGCGCACGTATCATACTATATTTGTTAGAGTACTTAAACATGAAGAACATTCTAGTGCAATCTATGCTCAAGACACCTAAATGAATTAACGGTACGAAAAGGTTCATCAAAAATAATACGGAAATATACCAAATATAATAATTCATTATGACGAAATAATCGATAAACTAATTATAACAGTAATAATCACAAAAGATCAGGATCACTAAGGGACCTCACTAACAGAGCCAAAGCTATATCTTAAAAGCACTAAAATCATTCGCATAACATTAAGAAGTGACAAATCTCACAAAATCCCTAAAACATCCTATTATTACTATTTAATCAAAAGGGCAATACCAAAGGAAAAAAACTATGAGACTGACTGCGTAGGCAAAAACCAACAGGGACAAAACAAATTTGAAAGTATTAACTTTAGGAACGAAACAAGTCAAATTTAAAAAATAGATTAACACATACAAGTGATACTACAAAATTGTAAAGTCACGAAATATCAAATAAGTACTCTAAACATTCAAATTTATTTCAGCCATAGTACATGTCCGAAAGCCTTACTGTAAGTCCAGGTAACTCACACAAAATACACAAAACCGGACAAAAGCCCACAAAATCTTGTAAAATACAAAGTCACAACAAAATATATCTCAAAAATGCCCGATGAACATTTTCGTGCATTTTCCGACAAAATTCCTTTGAAAACAAATGCCAAAATATTTCAAAAATCGGTACTAAAATTTCCAAACATGTTATTCAAAACTGTTCAAAAATATTCACATGTACAGAAATATTCGTTTTCTTTTGAGAATAAACTTCCAAATATCGGCAATAAAAAGCCAAAAAAACACACAACATTCTCAAATCATAACTCAAGACACCACTGATAGAGTAAGCCGGAATACCAAATTTAAAAAATATGACACGATCATTAACGTCGCACCACGAAACTTGACTTTGACTTTGCTAAGTCAAGTCAAAACAAATTTTAACAGATTACGAAATTAATTACGGATTTGACTAATTCAAAGGCTCCGAAATTGGGAGTCGAACTTTTGCATATCAAATTTCTTTTAAGGTCAAAATGTTGGGTTACACTTTTGTTTATCGAATTTTTTTAGATCCTATTGGGTTGGGCGCCAAACTTTTTGCTATACCCTTCCTTACTTAAGAGTACAAATTAACAAAGAGTGCAGAAAATAGCGTGGCCACAAAACTATACATCATAATTGGACCGTAACTGAGTTACTGATATAAACGCAATGTAACGTTAAGGTATATTAAGATTTTAGAAATTCAGATTTCTCACCCTAAAATGTCTTACCTACCACTTCCCTCGTATACTGCTGTTGAATATTGGAGATAGGGATTGCCACTAGTTAGTCGCTGTGGTATGGGTCCTTTACACTGAACAAGTAGATAGATATAATTAAAATTAAGGACGCCACCCCAGTATGTAAACAAGTCGCACTCCAAAGAGTTATTTTGACCCGGGAGATAATGAATTATCTAGTATGGGCAGGATTATGGTGATAAGACAGAATCCACAATTCCGAAAACAATAATGATATTTATTATGATCAACCTCAGTCTCTGTTTCCAGAAATATTTAAAATTTGACTGTATTTCTTAAATCTATTCAAATTAGAAAAAAAAAGAAAATGTATTCTTAAAATTGAAAATATAAAATTACTTAAAGATAGAATTAAATACGTTGTCAAATGACGATACAAAATGGATCAAAATTGAAAACTGAGTTACGTTTAATAAAATCTGGCATAGGTTGATTGCAAAGCTTAGATAAATGCGACCATATCTAATTGATGGACGCAGGCTACAAGAAAACAAACTTATGTACTACCACTAACGTAAAAGTAACAACACCCTGTATATGTAGTATATGTCATTGGTTGCCGGCCCTGCTACAGAACTGTGCATCGAAGGCTATCCGAGACCTTCTGTGTATGCGTACGGACTGCACTGTTGGGTATCTGCGTATATATAGGTGGTCAGGGGCTCCTCAAAGGTTCATATGTATGTATAGCTATATGTAATCGTATGTTTGAAGCAGAGGGACCACTGACATATCGGCGCACACCGAGCTTAAATAAATGTGTATTTGAACGGAAATTTGTGTTTTATTTCAAGGCGTTTTCAAAAGAGGAAGTATCCTTAATAAAATGGTCCTTCGAGCCGGATCCTATACAATGACGAAATAATTCTGTTCGCTTAAGCAGAGGATACATGCGCTTATCGCATCGTATTCTGATACAGCGGCTGGTCTAACGTTGAAATATTCATAAACATACTAGTCCGAAAGAGCAGATTTTACTGCGGTGGACATAGGAAATTCAGAAATATTTTCGCTCATAATAGTCCGCGAGGGTAGAGGGTATATGTGCAAGCTACCGTACCATTAGTATCCTAGTTAACATGATGATGTACTTTTCACGTCATTTATTGGTGATTGCTAACGTCATCGTCTCAAAATGTGACGTCGTTATCACCAAAAATCGAAGCAGCCAAGCGATGTCATTTTATCACGTACAATTACGGTAACACGTTCTAGGACGTTACCTTATCACATCCTATGACGATTTCTTATCGCGTCTTATAACGGTAAAAAATAAATATTTTCCAGAACTGCCGCATGATCACATTTTAATGGAAAAAATTGTTATTTAAATATGCAGTAGTGCTGGAACAGTATGTATATATGCGTCAATGTTGTTTTTTGCTTATCAATTTCTACAAAAAAAATATTGGGATAAAAAATATTCATGAAACAATAAATAGGATTTTATAACATATATTTATTCAAGATAGTTATATAGCAACATATATAAAACAAAACATTTCATTCAACAAATGAATATTTGAAAAAACTTAAAATTGAAGTGATTATATATTCTACCATAAAATTCAATTAACTAAAAGTATCTTTAAAGTGAGCGCATAAGTGGCATTGAAACCATACGATTCTGAAAAGGAAAAACCACGCACTTTGCTGGAATTGTTTACTGATCAGATACTATATTCGTTCGACAAATGACATATATATTATCTCTTAAACTAAATGGATATTCATACAAAGTGTCATAAGAAATATACTGTTTACCGATTATCATGGAATTGTCTTCATTTGAATAACGGGTTATTATATTATGTTTTTGAATAACTTTAGAGTTAATTAAACAATAAGGGTTACATTCAGAATGTGAATAGACTGTCAGAACAAAATTCTGAAGATTAATTTTTTTAAATTGCTTACAGCCCACATGTAATGTTGGGTCCAAATTATGTGCCATTTCATACGTATTTTTTGGTTATAACTAAAACGATTGTATATTATATCGCTCTTTCAAACGTCCAAAATCTGTTGAAGAGGGTTGTTTGGAGACTGTTACAATTTACTTTCAGTTTTATTGTTTACCCGCCTTTGTACAAACTATTATGAGGTGCTCCGTATACATATCATGTTCACGTAATCTTTTTCAGTTACGTTGAATCAATTCCTTGTTTTATTTTAATTGTTTAGTTGAGAATATTAATTTCACCTTTTACTTTCTTATACATACGTAGTATAAGGAAGTATTGTGATGATGAAAATTTTGCACCTCGAGATTTTTGTAGATGTCCACGTTTTGAAGTCCCCTGATACCGAAAATTTTATATTTACAAGTATAATCTCCCTCTTGAGATCTGATTAGATTTTCAGTAAAATCGGCAGACCGGAAGTAGTAGTTTACTTCAGTGAAAAAATCGAATTTTGCCAATATTTCGTCAACTACTAAGTTAAACAAATTTATAAAGAATTCATATGTACTCAAAATTGAATTTGAGAAGAATTTTATTATGAAAGTGTTTCGAAATTGATACCGGAAGTAGGTCTTTTACTCTTACCAAAAATCAGTTTTTTGCAAATATTTCCCAAGTCATGCTTTTTAGACAAGTACGCTACGAATATAAAAGTATTTAGAACTTAATTTTCAATATCTTTTGTATAAAAGAAATTTTAAAATTCGGACCAGAAGTATCACTTTTAGTTTTATCGGATAGCGATTTTTTGCCAATATGTCGTAAATTATGCATTCTATAAATATTTGTCAATACTACAAAAGTATTTAGAGTTGGTTTTGAAATATTTTTTGTATAAATGAAATTTCAAAATTCGGAACGGAAGTAACACTTTTGTTCTTAGCGAGTAGCACTTCTTTCGAATATCTCTCAAAGTATGCATTCTATAAAGATTTATTAAGAGAATAGAAGTACCTATAATAGGATTTTAAATAATTTATATATAAAAAAAAATTAAAACTTTAATTTGAAACGCTCATACGTATAAAAAAAGTCGCGTGGTGGCCACACCTCATTTTTTAATAATTACTTACCGTTGGTAGCATATCTTTATTTGATTTCTTTCTCGTGACGAAGTAAATAATTATTGAGATCGATGTCATTGATCCTATCGTCTAGATTATTACCGCTCTCTAGTTGCCAATGGAGCCAGTGCATGAATTTATTTTTGTGTTTATTTCTATACCTTTTATCATTTAAATTTATTTCAATCTCAAATTATTATATACCTATCACCATAATGTTGCACCTTAGAGGTTATGCAATTCATAATTCGTTTTTAGCAATTATGTCTACAACTAAAAATTATTTTCTTCTTCTAATACTTAACTGTCTAACTATTTTAAAATGCTTAAACAATAAGGATCACGGCAATATGTGCAGACAAAAGGTCTAGAGATACACCAGCAAATTATGGCTCTCTTCTACCATATTCCGGACTTTCTGTCGTTGACGCAGTATATGAGGGCAGTTGATTTACGACTTGTTTACCGGTACGTTTTCGTCGTCGCCCGGAGGTCTGCTTCTTTTTTGTGGGCTTATCTCATTACATTACAATACCAATTATACATATTTTTTGAGTAATATTGCTGGTATAGATTTTATTGTAAATAAGATATAAACCTTTTCTTTTTCATTACCCCAACACACACAAAAATCATATATCTATGCTTATTTTTAAAAACCTTCATTATAAAATCATTCTTGTGTACTGAGAAGCAACTTATTAAATGAAATCCATTGAACTGACGATTTCGTGGCAAATATCATGGCTCATTATACCAAGTTGTCAAAATTATATCAAGAAACGATAATAGCTCAATAACGTTCACGTTGGTTGGTGGGAAATTTAGTAAGCAATTCAAAAATGAACCGACATACAGGATATTGCATTTGAAAAAGTTCACTTTTAAATAAAAATGTGTCATGTAACTTTTTGCAAAAAAGTAAAATATGTTTGTATGAGGATCTTTTATTATGAGCAACGCTACCAAAAATTGGACTCATCTAATGCGTCTTTTTCGGGAAATGTAATTTTATAAAAATATTGTCTTTTTCAGAAAAATGGTAATAAGTGGAAAATCTTAAATTTTATGTTTCTACTCTTATAACTTTTTGACTAAGAATTATACGGAGAATACAAAGGTGTAATATGTAATATACACGGTAGTTTATTTAAAAAACTATAACTATGGTAAGCCACCAAGTTATAAAACACTGTATAATACAATATAATTTTAAAAGGTGCTCCTAATAAGTGTGGCTACCATAAGAAAGAACCGGCTTCGAAATATCTTTTTGTATATATAAATAAATTAAAATTCTGTAGTATTTCTTTTCACTAGAAACCATTTTGATTATATACTACTAGAATTTTATTTTGGTGATATTAAGATTTACTTTAATTGATTTAGTCTGTACTATCTCAACTACTTGGCTATAATTGGTATGATTATCAGTTTAGGAGTCATTAAGATGGATCTTATTAATGTCAAAATGTATATCTATGCAATTATCTATTAATACATGGATTAATCCACCATGTCTAAATTACAGTCTAATCATTTACCTTGGTGTTGAGGATACGCATTTGTGCTTCTCTCTATAATTATTATACGTTATGTAGAATGCTGCTTACAGAACTGATTTTGATTTGTATCTTGTATGACATTTCACTAATTTACTGTATTTTGCATTTTGACTCTTATATATATTATATATAATTTCTATCCTATTTTAAATGAAGTATTTTGTAGTACTAAATCCGAAAATGAGAAGCTAATTATTATGACACGTAAGTTTTTTTGTTACAGAGGATGGCTGGTGGGAAAAGACGAGACGATATATTTTTACAATCTAATAATTGTTTAATAGACATGTAAAAGGTACCAAATCTATGTAAAGACACTACTGAGGATTTTGTGAATGAAAAATATATCACATGCGAAATATACAGCCACCAAACCTGTTGCGACCTGACAGTCTTTAAGGGTGTTGTATAGGTACATTTTCAAATATTTACAGGCTACCTTTAAACTTTATGCAAAAATGATTTAGATGAAATATTCTTATAATGTTTATCTACACGTCCTTTGGCATTTTGTTTTTTCAATTTTTTATTAATTGTTATAAAAAATTAAATATAAATAGACAATCGAAAAATAAAATGCGTATCGACGTATAACATATTATTGTGAACATTAATTTCTAGCAAAATTTTTTCGTATTTATTAAGATAAATGTGTAATTTGATAAGAAAGAAATGGATTTTTGGCACTGCTTTAGTACGCCACCTGCAGTGAAATATTTGATATATCCTTGCAATCCAAGACAGGGCGGAGTTACTTTGTTTAGGTGGGGATTCACTTTACGAGCGATATTCGGAATACAGAAATCCTTGTTACGGTTTTGAGTAGGTATTTGATTAAACATTTTTTATATTATTTTACATTTCATAAAATTGAAAACATTATCTAGTAACCTTGATTTAACTTTATAAAATTAATGTATATTTTCTTTTTGTTAAATTTACTTATATTATTTTGTATTACATTTCATAAAATTGTACACATTTTCTGGTAGGGTTTGATAACTTTTACATAAATACAAACTTAAACAAAAGTATTACATATGATTCATAAATAATACTAGCTTTTTTAGTTCTTCCACTATTTTACATTTATCAAGATAAAATACTACTGACATTTATAAGTGAGTTAAAAATAATGTAAAACTAATATCGAAAATGAGATGGATATAGATGGTGCGTACTTCATCTGTACAGATCGTCAGATATTGTAGCAGACTGGTAGACGTTCAAAAGAGTTAATTTACGACCTAGTAAAAAATTACTCTCAAACGATTCAGTGTTCGGACAGTTATAAAAAGATTTGAAGTAAACCAGAAATTGCTTGGAAAGGATATCTTTTATTTTAAAAATTTAACTAGATTACTTTTCCTGTTATGGTAAATAAAGAACAGACAGAAATAGGACTTATTATTTTACAGATGTAGTTACATAATAATAATGAATAAACATTAAAATTTAAATAATTTATATATAATAATAAAACAATGAAATTCGATTCAATACATGATATTATAGTAGTCATTCTATATTTTTTTTTGGAAGAAAATATGGGAGACTATTTTATTTGATAAATCGTTAGTGGGGCATGCGACGACTCTAAAACCAAAAAGTTGGAACTCCTTGTGGGTTTTTGGTAATCTCAAAAAGTTTTTGAATGGATTCTCGGCGTAAATGGTTGGTCGAACAAAAAATTTTTTTAACAAAAAAAAACAATATCTACAAATTATCTAATGTACTCGCTGCGCTACAGCCAAAAGCGGAAAAAGCAGAGGGCGCCAAAATTTTCAAAAATGGGTTTTCACTATTTTTCGGCGCGAAAAATTTTTTTAGCGTTTGATGCAAATGTAAAGTTGCAGAGAATGCCTCAATTTGTCTGAAGGGCAGTAGAGAGATAACCGTTTCTACGTTAGGACTTATCTTTTCTGGCTCTTTGGAAATAAGCGTTTGCTTCATTTGCGAAGAAAAATTTCGGAGACGAAGAATACTGTGCGTTGAAGCCGCGGGACAGGTCATCTTCATGGCATTGTACGATGGTGCCACTTGCAAATACACACTGTCTCAACTTCGCTTCAAGGAATTCACGCAATCCGCGATCAAGAGCAAAGTGAATCTCCCTTATTTACCGCCTTCGCCCGGACTTCTCGAACGTTGTTTCCATGGAATATGTGTTCATTTGGTTGTTCAATAATTTCTGGAGTAAGCAAAACCGAAGTAACTGCAAAATTGTTTTTTAACATACTATACCACCAATAGAATCTTGTTCCTTTCACTCACGAAAAATAGTACATTATAATATAATAATATAATGACATTCCTTTCGTTCTGCAAACTCCAACAAAACAAAGTCATTTTTAATTCGAAAATATATTACCGTTGTTTTAATATAATAATAATAATAATGTATATTTACTCATCTATAATTATTAACATTATATTAATTACAGATTATCGTCATATCTGAGTAATCTTGTGGTAATTATCACATTTGACATAAAATATCACATTAATTTAAATTAAAGTGTATATATGTATAACAAGAATCATTGTATCAACAATATGACAAACAACGATATACACAAATAAACAAATAATAATAAATGATAGAATGTTATATACTTCAGCAGCTCGCGTTAATTGCCAGAAAATCTTCGACGCCGTAGTACTTCCTCTCCATCAGCAGCCCTTTGACCCTTTTCTTGAACTCGTCAGGTGGTAGGTCTTTAAGTTCTTCTTCAAGTGGTTATATAACTTGGGACCCCAATAATCGACACCCGACTGCAACAGTGAAAGTCAATGATAAGGGGTTCTTAGATGCTTTCTACTTAGTGTGTTGTACTCATGTTTGTTTCCATTTGGATAAAATGTGTGTTTGTTGGTAGCCTTTTTTGCAGTAGAAATATTCTATTTGCATCAGCCGTCTGTCTCGAAAAGAGAGTTCCATAACTTAGAAGAGAATGAAAATACGAACAGTACGCCACCTTTGCAGATTCGTATGTGCATACATGTCTCAGTCTTCTTATGGTGAATACCACAAACGTCAGTCTACCAGTGTCCCCACCTCAGATTGGAGTCCACTATCAGACCCAAAAATTTGGCTTTTCCCGATCTTCTGTTGTTTTCGTGGAAAATTTCATGTTTTGTTTTTTGTTCGGGTTTATTTTCAGGTGATTTGCCGCAAACCAGCCCTCTGCTTTTTGGATGTCAGCTGCAGATTTTGCTGTTAGTTCTTGGAGTTCTTTCCCCCTTACTAACAACGTGGTATCATCCGCATATAGACACAATTCCGTGTCTGGGGCACTACAGGGCGGGGTCATTCATATATATAATGAATATTTTCGGTCCA
Organism: Amphimallon solstitiale; assembly: GCA_963170755.1. NCBI lineage: Eukaryota > Metazoa > Arthropoda > Insecta > Coleoptera > Scarabaeidae > Amphimallon > Amphimallon solstitiale. The sequence goes on from OY720678.1 coordinate 534,896, forward strand.
AGAATTAGCGAGACATGGATGCCTTTCTATCTACTTTGGGTCTTCTCAGGAAGCCGTACGCTTCAAAATAATTTCTTGTATAGATACGAAGTGCTGGTATACTTGCGTGGGTGAGTATTCCGTAATCCAAAAAATTCTTAATTACTCACTCTGCGACATATTCCGGAAATTTGAAAAATTCTTAATGATACACGTACATGTCGTTTTAGTTTCACTTTTGGATGTGTGAAGTTAGACCCCTTTTTTCGAAAATCGGAATTCTGACGGTTGTTCCAGGTTGTTCTAGGTTTATTCTCAATTGTTCAAAAGTATTTCAAAAAATAAATTATAATAGGCCGAGAAAATGACAAAAACAAATTTTTGCTAGCGCCCCTTTTTTCGAAAATCAAAATTCTGACGGTCGTTCCAGGTTTATTTTAAATTGTTCCAAAGTATTTCAAAAAAAAAATTGTAATTGGCTGAGTTAAAAGGAAAAGCGATTTTCTTACAGCCTCTTTTTGCGAAAATTGAAATTCTGTTTCAGGTTGTTCTAGATTTGTTCGAAACGCTCTTCTAATACATCAAAACCGTATCTCATATATCAAAAGATATTGCAAAAAAACTATATCCAAAAGTGAGAAGTTAGCCCCTCTCTTTTTCGAAAATCGAAATTCTGACGGTTGTTCTAGGTTTGTTTTAGATTGTTCCAAAGTATTTCAAATAAAAAGTCATAATTGGCTGAGTTAATAGGAAAAAACGATATCTTACAGCCCCCCTTTTTGCGAAAATTGAATTCTGACGGTTGTTTCATGTAGTTGTAGATTTGTTCTAAACATTTTTCTAATGCCTCAAAACCGTATCTCTTATAGGTATATCGAAGGATATTGCAAAAAAAAAACAAAATCCAAAAGTGAGAAGTTAGCCCCCTCTTTCCGAAAATCTAAATTCTGACAGTCGTATCAGGTTTTTCTAGGGTTGTTCCAACGTATTTTAAAAAAAAGTCGAAATTAGCCAAGATAATAGGAAAAAATGAGGTGTGGCCACGACACAACTTTCTTGTACGTATGGGCGTTTTAAATCATACAATTTTAAACATTATTTTATACAAAAATTATTCAAAATCCTATTCTAAGTACTTCCAGTCTCTTAATGAATCTCTACAGGATACATACTTAATGAGATATTTGCAAAAAAATGCTACTCGCTAAGAGTAAAAGTATTACTTCCGGTCCGAATTTTGAATTTTCATTTATACAAAAAATATTTCAAATCCAACTCTAAATGCTTTTGTACTCTTGACAAATATATATAGAATGCATAATTTGCGAAATATTTGCAAAAATCGCTATTCGATAAGAGTAAAAGTATTACTACCGTTCCGAATTTTGACATTTTTTTTTGTACAAAAGGTATTGAAAATTAAGTTCTAAATACTTTTATACTTGTAACGTACCTGTCTAAAAACCGTTTAACGACCGCTCGGGCATACGACTTCGACACTCGAGCTTCTGCGTCGGGTATTCCCCGCAACAAACAACTGTTTAACGTGGGGAATACTCGGATACGTTTTGTTGATGCGTAAAAGATGCATTATACTCATCGACAGGTTTTAAAGCCGTAATAACTATGTAGCGGAAAGGTTTGATTCATGAGATGGAAAAGCTCCTCGCGATTTGGTTGATGACCAGATACAAAACAAAAATTCCGAGAGCTTCTATATACACGTAGAAACGGAGACAATGCCGGTTTTAAGGCATTTAAAGATACAATTACATTGTTGTTAGGAGGTAATGTCGCTGGATTGAAGTTAAAACTTTTTCTTATCTATTGCTTTGAGAACCCATGTGCATTAAAGCATGTTTACTATCGTGCAAACAACAAATCATGGATGACGCAAGCATTATTTGAGGAATGGTTCCTCAACTGCTTCATACCGTCGGTTAATATTGTTTGAAAAAGAACTTGCCATTTAAAATTATCCTTCTGCTTAACAATGTACCAGGTCATCCCCAACATCTTGATGATTTACACCCAGATGTAAAGGTGGTGTATCTGCCTAAAAACACAAACGCTATCCTACAACCAATGGATCAGGGTACAATAGCTACGTTTAAATAATACTATTTGTGCACAACGTTTTCCAAAGCCATAACAGCAACAGAAAGTAATGAAATAACTCGTGACTTCTGAAAGTCATATAATATTTTAGAATACATAAAGAACATTGAAACCGCGTGGGAAGAAGTGACAGAAAGATGTGTGCAGGGTCTATGGAAAAATGTAAAATGTCAGAAAGTGTTCAGGAATAATTTAGATTTTGACGAAGACGAGTACACTAATGTCATACATAAAGTAGTGGAACTTGCTAACATACTTAATTTAAAAGCTGAAGCGGAGGATATTGAAGAATTAATAGAGTTGGAAGTACAACGGCTCCCGGAAGAGGAACCAGTAGAGGAAAGTGAATGAAACCAATAAAACTAGAAGGTATGGATTCAAATGTTGAACGGTTCACGAAAGTTGAACGGCCAATAAATGAAGTTTTACAAGTTACAAAGCAGACTACATTAACGACATTCTTTTCAAAAGCTATAACCAGGACTCCTACCCTTGTAAATACTTCTATTTCTTCGCCGCCATCTCCCTTACCCAGGCCCCTCTACAGCTTTTGATAGCTCTGGTGATAAATACAATGACGACGTTTATGAACGACATTTTGCACTACATATCATAAATAGTTATTCTTCGTTTTTCACAGAATGAATTTAAATTATTAATACGTCACTTTTTAATTTTTGTATGTATTTTTATGTTCTGTAATATATAAGAGATGCAATTAAAAAGTTTGCTTTGAACTTTTGGAGAAATGTAAATGGAGAAACATATTCGTGTATGTATTGCGTATGTAATAATATAGATAGAAATAAATGTCGTATATCACGAGTATTTAAATCAAGTGACACATAATTTAAATATAAATGCATATACTGTGTATATAGGTACAATTCATTATTATTTACTTTAGCATTAAGTAACATTATGAAAGGTAAATTATAACATAGGGTACATCATAACATAATAAATTGTTTTATAGAACGATTTGTAATACGCCCAATGGAAAAGAAAATCAACACGATATTAGCGCCGTCAACAAAATAATACTTCAAACATCATACTCTTACATAACATAGAAATTTGAAGACTGCATTCCTCTCACATCTGGTCGACTAATTGAGAATAATTGTCAATGGGCATTTTACCTCATTTCGCTTCTTTCCCCCAATTACTTACTAATAAAAATAAATACCAAATTAAATTGAATTAATATTATTTTCCTTAGAAAAGTTTTATGAGGCGAAAAACAATATGGAGAACTACAAGTGGGAACGAGGACTCTGACGGAAGATTTAGTTATGCATTGTACAATGCGGTGGCCACATTGAGCAACTTTAATAATGCTCCTTAGGCTTTCCATAAAATAAATCACATTTTTTTCTAAACCCTCTAGTAATTTATTACAGCTTCGAACTCCGATATTTCAAGAACCGTTAGGAATTCGGGAAAAGTGAATAGAAACATTTTTGCTTAAAATTAGTCATTGAATTCACGTGCGAGGTTTCTCGGATACCTTGGCGGCCACCCTGTATAATAATAGTACCTATAGATATAAATAATTATCCTGTGATTTTCAATACGCCCAATGAAAAAGATAATCAAGACGATGACATAGTACCGTTGAACAAAGTATTATTATTATTATATAGTATTCATAGACACTAAGTAATATTTCTTTTAATCATAATTCCATCTTACATATTAACTTTTGACTTATTGAACATATGTCTGACTAAAAAAACTTACAATTTACATTCCTGTTGCGCCTAGACTCGCAGACTAAATAAATCATACAAAATATTACTAGCACCTACGTTACGTAGAGTATGTGTAGCCTGAACAGAGACAAATAGCACTTAACGCATCGTACGTATGTTATTTTGAATGCATCGCTCCCATAAGGGCGGTACTTATAAACCGGGAACTGTACAATTTAGATTTTTACTATAGCATTTAGCAAAACAGTACATGGTAGTGGGGTATTGGCAAGCTCCACCTCTGAGTAGAACCCCCTTTAACCCGGCGCGAAGACGTCGAAATTTTTAGTTTGGTATACAACACCCTTAACGGTTCCACTGATGCTTTTAGTGGTGGCTCGTTTCTTGTTTTTTATTGCTCAAAGGACCAGTATAACTTTGGGTATACACCATGTATTTGTCGTGGTTATGGACACTTACACAAACAGTTTATCCTTGTTGAATTGATACTTTATTTTAAATATACAGATAACGTTGAATTAATTTCTTATGATTAACAAAAAATAAAACAGACAAATCGCGATTTGTAGGTATTAATTTCGTTGCTACCGAAAAGAATAGAATTTCGTGAACTTAAATGAACCCTTTTTTAAATGCTATCGACCGTCTTGTTTCACTTTCAAAATGTTAATAATTTTAATAAATATGTGTGTGTTCATTTCAGGAATTCCCACATCTCTTGTTTGTACAGCTGCATATGCGAGCACGCAAAAATAAGATATTAATATTAAAAGAAATACACCACTTAAAATCGAGTGTTTTTACATGATTTATGATCGTGAGAGAATACGTCTGGTACACAAATAATGCATTCATGTTCAAATAGTTAAACCTTAGTATGTTTTATAATTGTTCGGCGTTTTCGAATAATACCTACACTGTGCGATATAAATTGCATTTTACAAGATTGTGAAATTATTACAAATAATTATTGTTAAATTTTGGCTTGGCCTAAACAAAAACTTTCACATTTTTTTCTTGTGTCCTTTGGCATCACATCTTTTTGTAAACCAGGAGTAGTCGCCCATTATATATAGGTTCCAGCGTCCCTGGTATTTTGTTTTCATTGGCCTGATATTCTTGTGAAACCTCTCTTCTTATTCGTTGCTTATTGCGCACTATTTTTCCTGAACAAAAAAACAAATGGGAGTGTAAAAAATGCATTTTTAAAAACATGCGATACCCTAGTATTTTATAGGCTTTGAAGAGTTCATCTATGAGATTTTTATAGTTTTCATCTTTCCTGCTGTCCAAAAATTCTTTCACTGTACTCACAAAATACTTCCAAGCTGTACCTTTTCATTTAATTTTTCTTGAAAACGGAGATTACCTAGGAGCTTCATTATTTGAAGTGTATTTAAATACGACTTTTCTTAGTTTTGCATTACTTAATTGAGGAAATATTTCTTTTAGGTACTTGAAACCATTACCTTCTTGGTCCATGGCTTTAACAAAGTTTTTATTAGTCCACGCTTAATGTGGAAAGGCGGAATAATTACTTTTTTCGGGTTAACAACAGGGAAAGGTTTAAAAAAGTTCTATCAGGCTAATCTTTCTTACTATAATGTTCTCTTTGTGACCTATAGTCCCATAGACACAAAAACAGCAATATCTTGAAAACGCCTTTTAGGGTGTATTTTGACAAATCTATGAAAATACGCCACTCGGAAGGTAAATATACCATATTAAGCTCATTCGTTAAACCATCGATATTACAAGAGACACAAGAGATCCGTTTTATGAAAATTTGGAAATATTATATTTTCCTTTCGGTAAAGTTAAACACTTGCTTCTTATCGAACAGGTTCCACTATTGAAGTCTGGAGCCAAAAAGTTTCGACTTTTGTTTTGACAATCCCAGGTCAGGTATCAAATCATTAATTCATTATGAGCATTAAGTGAGGTTTACTGTTAATTGGTAAAAATGTTGGGTCACAACTAATGTTCTCAGAAAGTTGTGGATCAGATTCTGTTGAAGAATCACCGGGAATCGCGTTGTCCAAGTTTAAAGGTCCAATCGGTACCGGTAGTTCCAACTGGCCTGAGTACAGAAAGCATTGGACATTGAATTTTGTTCCTATGCTTTTTTGAAATCCCCTATATTTTAAATATACAAAAGTAGCCATTACTTACATGGTCAGTAGGTTTTCTCCAACTATAGCATTTTTGTTTTCTGTCAGAAACCAATCTTTATCATTTTGTAAACTCGTTTTCTATTCGATAATTCCATCAGGAGTAAGTAAGTTTAAATCTTTACATGCAAAAAAGATCCTATTAAGAAGGATATACATACATATATATTGAACTGGTCTCGTATATGAGCCAAGACCAGTCAAATAGAAACATAAATGATAATTTACCCAATAACCCCTTCACTACATACAATCTGGCATACATTGGCGATGCTTAGCACACAACCCTGGTATTAAGAGTATAGGTAAAGATCACTGAACGATAATTCAAAAATATTAATAAAATTAGTATATTTTGACACCCCAATTAAATATTTAATGCTAGAAAGCAAAATACTCCCTCAATTACAAAAACCAAACCCATGATTGCCCTTTTCCGGAACCCCAACTGATACCCCCTTATAAATATATAAAACTAGAACTAAATACTTAATTAGCTTATTACACAAATTAGCATAATCTTTACATTCATAATAAGTACATTTTTACAGTACAACAATGACAAAAACAATTTATTTAGGCAAATAAATAATTAAAATGAATTAGACAACCATTACGAATGGTCTATTTTGATTTCAATTTTTAAAAATTACCAAACACACTATATCAATGGAAATTACTACCATTTGAAAATATAGACTTTTATGAACAAAAGTCACTAAATAATTACAGGGCATGACTGAAGGTAAGTTTGAATTCTACGAAAGCATCATTTCAAGTAATACAAAATTATAGCACATACATGGCTAATTTCTAATTAAAATTGCATATTGAAAAACCAAAATGAACCAATGTTGAGTACCAGAAACATTTACCTCATGAACCAATTGTCAATTTACAATTATTGTACTAAGCATTAAGTCTATTATATTCACATAATTAATCTAAACATCATATTAGTGCTGAATTATGATTCGCCATATTGAACGAATCATAATTAATTTCAGATATTTTACATACATAATTAAAGTTAATTTTAAATCAAACCAAACAGATACAAAGTTTATCAAGGCTTATTTACGTTGTAATAATCCTCAGCAACATATTTATAATTTAAATCCAGATAATTAAATAAGTACATTGGATAGTTTAACAGTTGTCAACATGAGTTACAAAAACTCGTAAAAATACAAATTACAAACCATGTAGATGATATAAAAAGGTATTGAAATATTAAGAATAGGTCATAGATTCATGTAATAGCAATAAATCAGAAATAAATTAAAAGACCATTTAGAAATAGCAATTCAAAAACTAACCCCACTAATTTTGCATATAAAGTTTTGAAGAATTGAAAGATGAAAAATTATAATATGTATTTAAATGTATATTTTGTGAAGGATAGGTTCTACTGAAAAGGCATATTAATCCAAAATTTTGAAATTTTAATTATTTTTATTAGCGTCCATTACATCATCGAACATATGACAGTCGAAACGCTAAATTAGAACTTTAATCTTTAAAAAAAGTGTTTTTCTAAAAGAAAACTAATTAAAATAATTTTATTGTACTAAATGAAAGATGAGAAAATTTAATTGTTAAAAAACATCATTTCACTAAAATGCAAACGTAAATTTGTCCATAATAAGACTTTGAAAATAGTTACTGTATATGTTGTTATGGGAACAACAATGACAACACCAAAATCATATAAAAAACACATACGGCTTAACGCCGGGGTTCTTCAATTTTTATCTTTTGTCGTATATGGATGGTCCTGTATCGATCATTCATTGACTAATAAATTACACGTGCGATACAAAAATAACGTTGTGCGACCTTCAAAGTGACGCAAGAAGAACACCCAATTGGACACGTTCCCGCCGAGTAGAGGTTCAAGGTCGTACTCATTTATTTTGAAGCTGAAAAGAAAAGAGAAATTTTGGAGGTTAAATTTCTATAAACTACCATTATTTGAAATCAAATACATCGACACCGCAATCAAACAGAAGAAAAAGGGGTTACCACGAATAAAATTATCAAAACAAAATTGAAAATCAATAAGAAAAATTACTCACCTGTCACCTGTGAATCTACACCAGAGAGGTACATTCCCACCGCAGAAGGAAACACGACGGAAGATCTAACTGCCCACCTGTCAAGCTGCTACCAGGGAGCCGGACCATATCTTCGGATCCGCTTGGAGCACACCCAGCCTTGAGAAGGGACCGCAACATTCCAGGATATCTGCCCTAACAATTAATGTGTTTGTAACTTTCGAAGGTACCAAAGTCTATTTACTGTTGATTTAACAATCATTGCATAACCAATTTCAAACATAATGTATGTAACATCTTTCAATCTCATCTGTCACGGTCCTAAATAAAATTCAACTCTTCAAGTACACATACAAAAACAATTAGGTCATTTTGCTATTACAATTACATTAATCTATTATTAGTAAAATATCAGGATTTACTTACAATCAAGAATCTTTTTCTATCCCTTAACACGTTCACTTTTAAAATTTAGTATTTCTTCACTTGCAATATAGGTGAAACGAATTATGTTCTCACACCAATAAGGCTTAAAATCGCTTACAGTTGCCATAAAGATGCTTTTACAAGTAGAACCTTGCCTATAGTTGTCTTGTTGTTATATGATACGAAATTTATTGGATAGATCCACATCCATATTATTCATTATTGTGTTTATCATTCGTCATATATTCATATCCGATCATTGTTATATAATGTTCAATTAGCTTACCATTTTAAATAAATTGAAGTTTGTTTTTAAATGATGTGTTTGTTTCTACCATCGATCAATACTGTTTCACTACAAAGCAGAGGTACACATATTCCATTTGTGCATTAGCATTAGCGCTGTGCCACAAATTAATTTTCTAGGTTACGAACTCCCAGATCTTCAAGCAGTACGGAAGAGAGCTGATTATAAGTACTAAGGTAAAGTCGAATTCTTTAACGGCCCGAGATGAATATTTAGGGTCCATTTTAGAGCACCCACCACTGAAATAACACCAATATCACAAATTAACTTCACATTCACAGTAACAATTTGCACACACGAGTTTTCTTGCCGTTTCCCGCTAACGTTAAAGCGTGGTTTCCTCCCATTTGAATTAATTCTAAACAAAACTTATAAATTTGTACGCCGAGTGCCGCGAAATTTGAAACATTAATTTAAATTTACTTTTCAACTTATTGCGATCTATTGATACACATATACCCATGAATTTAGAATATCGTTAATTCAAAACTTGTAAAATATAACACATTTGAGCTAGCCCATATCAATATACATATATATATATATATATATATATATATATATATATATGTCGTTTCTGCTTCGGGAATTGATCCGCGTTGTCGTAGAGTCCGTAAGTGGACTTCTGTTCTGTCGAGCTTTCGGCACTCTCGCTGTTGCCATTATCAAGAAATTCTGCTTGTTGCTGTAGATCGTGTCGAAGTGAGATAAGCCGTGTGCGGTGGGCATATTTGTATGTGTTGCTGGAGTCTGCGAGTCATAGCTCTTGTGGCGGGGCCGGCGGTAGGGGTATCGGCTGGCGCCGGCCCCACCACAAGAGCTATGACTCGCAGACTCCAGCAACACATACAAATATGCCCACCGCACACGGCTTGTTTCACTTCGACACGATCTACAGCAACAAGCAGAACTTCTTGATAATGGCAACAGCGAGAGTGCCGAAAGCTCGACAGAACAGAAGTCCACTTACGGACTCTACGACAACGCGGATCAATTCCCGAAGCAGGAACGACACACATAACTGCCGCGAACACCTACGTATTAACATATATATATTAATAAAAGACAACCGCTAATGATTGTATTAATATTTTCTATTAATCCTATTATAAATGCCCCATGTTGGGCCAGCCAATAATTAATAAAAGGCTTATCTGTAATGATAAAAGCCCCTTTTAAAATAAGTCTTCCGGCTAACTCCAAATTTAAATTATAAATGTTAAAAAATGTATACTTTTAATAATTAAGAACATGAGACTCTTTTACTTTTATTATAAACATCAATTATCTTTATTTAGTATTTACTTAAGAAAATTTACTAGTTCAAATTCAAATATTAAAACACTTTCCTGTAGTTTATACCACCAATTATACATCAATCTTAGTAATGTTTTTATTCGAAGTTGGTATTAAATTCTATTCTTCTATATTTATGAACGTTCAACTTTAAAAAAAATATTACAATTTATTAAATAACTATAATTTCTCTTCAGGATCGTGTGATAGAGGTCCTATAAGCGAATAATATTTATTAATACTTTGTAAGACTATTCCCTTCCTATAAATTAGGTAAGCAATCAATTAATTTAGAATACAATGTGATAATTTTACATGTTGCTTTTATGTTTTAAGGTTATCGATATGTCAATAGACCAAGAACACAGAAAATTCCCAAGATGCAACTAAAGAAATCAAATAAATAAAACTCTTCAGAACTTATACAATTTAATGAATATGATGAAAATTAATATAAACGTCTTTTTTGTATACTATGCAATAAATTTCAATTTCACAAATAATATGAACCAATTTAGATGACGTTTAAAAAATATGATAATATTATGGTACGATGTCAACACAGTTTTATAAATAACCTTTCAGGTAAATTTTTTTATGTACTTCTAAAATGCTTTTATAGATATACAAATGCACTATAATTCTTTATAATATGTTCCATTCCTTTATAATACCATATTAAGAATGTATTTATATATATTTAGGTATGAAAATTATTCGTTCAGTATGGAAAATTGTATCTTAAAATTCAAGAACTTTATCAACATGAGATTCAAATATTAATATTTCAAAGTAATTTAACCTTATTTGGACATAGATAAGATAACTATTACAACAATTATAGGCTTTAATTAGCTTCAATGACTCCCTTATTTAGACAATAATTTATACAACCTTATTTGAACATAACGATATGTATGTTTCTTGTTTCCATTAATTTTAATGTAATCCTTTTTTTTCTTAGAAATCTCCTATCCTGGTTTGTACTCTTGAAATAGCTGTCTTCTGGACACCTCGGCTTGAATATGGTTAATTTCTTCGGAAAGACTGACTACGACGATGGAATTCAGGTTTCTGGCTGCTACTACTCGACCTTCTTGAATTTCTCTGTTTTCTTTGGCTTTATGGACCTTGAATCTTCATTTTATATTATTAATCAAGAACTGGATCGGCCAATGGAACTTCTGTGCTTCAAATTCAAATATTATGGCTGAAATAAAACACTGATTCCTGAGTTCTGGATGTAAATGGACTTCTGTAACTTTTGGATGTAAATGGATTTCTGTAACTTCTGGATGTAGAAAATTCTTCCTAATGGCTTCTTCTATTATTGAATATCGTTTTCTCAAAATTGTAAGTATTCTTTTAATTATAGATATTAACCAATTCCAATTCTTCTTTTTAAAAATTTCTATTCACTTTTTATTATTGTACTCGTATAATAACTATCCCTTACAGCTTTCTTGGTCGTAAATGTTATATTTAAAAGTTCTCTTGTTACAATTAAATTATATGTATCTTCTCAAAATTTCATGTACCGATGTATGAGGAATTAAATACTTTTGTTATTCACAAATATATCAATTCGGACAATTTTAGATGTGTTTTTTCTCATATCCAAAATAATGCGTCCGCACTTAATTATATCTCTGAAAATTCTCCCTTTAACTGTTTTCAACAAATCTCCTTAGTAATTTTTTTAAATTTTCAAATCAGCCAATTGATATCTTTTCTTACTTTGTCCAGACGATATAGTTTTTAAATTTGTTTGACTATTTTTTAATACTAACTAATCTTTATAAATTTCATTATTTCAAACATTTTGAATTTTAATTAAGCCTTCCCATACTTTTAATATTCAAAAATGAATCATTTTCAGTAAAATTATATATCAGATGTCACTTTTGACATTTTACTCTCCATCCGGTTGTACGATATTTAAAATGTACTTTTAATTCAATATTGATCATTTACCTTACAATATTCATTTTTAATCATCTTTTACCTCTTTAAACGTCATTTAAATGAGTTTTTACAAAATAATAACATTTCTTATAGTACAATAATTAATATTCAAATCTCTTCTTTACAGATTATGGTAAAGTCTAATGAAAAGAAGAAAATAGTCAACTAGAAAATATACTGATTGAATCACCAAGTAATGTACCGTACTTAACAAATATTTCTGTACCACAAATTAATAAATTTATACGTCAAATTCAATTACATACGACCATACTATTATCATTGTCTTCTTCAATAATTAATTAAATTTTTATATACGTTTTTTTTTTTAAAAAAAATATTATAAGCGTCAATAATGGACCTTTAACAATATATATATATTGACTTCAAATATCTCATCTATTGGTTAAACTTGCGATTTCCTTGGAACTCTGGATGGGACAACGGTTTACAGGAACAATTTTATATTCTAAATGTAAGTTTTTCCAATTTAATATTAAAATCTTCTATATCCTTTGTGCTTGTACAATATTAATCACTTAAAAACTCTTTAATTGCTTTATAGTAAGCCTTTGCTTTTACACAACGTATAAATTGTAAATGATTTTATTTATGCTTTGGATTACTTGATATTCACACTTTTATTACTTTTAACAACTTTTGAAAGAGAATTCTTGTCTTCTATTAAAAATTCTGATGTTATTTACGCAACATCTAAATTATACCTCCGCACTCAATTCGCAAGAAAATTATTCTCCTTTGTTTATTTATTTTGAAAAATTACCTTGACGACTTTTTACACTTTTTGAATTCTCCAATGAGATATCTACAGCTACCTTAAATACTCAACATAGTTCTTTTATATACTCTTTTAAATATTTATAACTATTAAATTTTAAATTACACACATTATTTATTCTTTTCCCATTTTAAAACCTTATTTCCATGTATCTTTTACCATTTACATCCTATTTTTAAATAGGATCTGTCAAACTATAACTGTCACTTCCACTTTATATATAATAAAAGCCGAGTAGCCAATGGCAACCAAACCCGGTCAAAATCGACGAAAATTGGGTGCGCGGGGGGAAGAACTCGTCTCTGCAAAATTGCAAAATTGAAAGCTGCCCTTTGGCGTGAAGTTACCGACGACCTTAAATTGTTCCTCGACGGAGAGTTTTTCTTCCCAAGTGGAGCGTGTGCAGAGACATGGGCTTTTAAAGAGGAGCGTGCATACGGTGTTTTAACAGCAAAATGGCTTACGTCATGACGATTCACGTGACAACCGATCAAAATCGTAAAAATGTCAGGTATGACAGGCACGCGCGAAAGAATTGTAAAAGTTTCACATTGACGAATAAATTTCAGGCAGTCGAGGTTTAGAGTGCGGAAAGAGGGTTGGAAACCAAAAGAGTGGACTTTTCCGCGACGATTGAGTGCACTGTCCACGTGCCAAATCTGTCGCTGTGGAAGGTGCGATTCATTTAAAGCTTTTCTGCAGGGTAAAAAAATCTCGCGATGACGAGTTTGCGTGTCATTAATGACTATATATATATTCACGTTCATCCATCGGTTGTCAAGTTTAAATGTCAGAAGGCCGACAAATAAGGACATTACGTAGAAGTGTATTTTTAATTGAAACGTGGTACCTTTCAGATACGTATTAGTGTTATTATTATCAATCGTTACTATTTCCTTTCTATATGAATATACGAACAAAATGCCGACGGATATGATAAAATAAACTTAAAGTGTATTGTCGCACGTAAGTACAATAATAAATATAACGATTTTGCTATCTTTTATGAAGATATATTAATAAATACAATGACACTCTATTCATTATATATGTCATCGAAATGTAAATTTCATACAACGAAGAACTTGAAGCAAGCTTAAATAAAGAAGAACCGTCTGAGTTTTCCCATTTGGGCCTGTCAAATTACGTTAGATGCACACGAATTATACAAAACCTAAATGTCAACAGAATGTTGGAAATGTATCAGTGTTCAAGTTATAATTATATAAATTTAAGCCATTTTACGAATGGGATCATTTAATAACATTTCTCATCGATCTCTCTACGTACAAATAATAGGGCGACTTTTCTTTATTTGTCAGATGTGTCCGAAGCACTTCGAAATAAAATAAATACATCAAATAAGATTCCCATAAGCATGTATGTCATTTCGTTTACCAATTCAGTTATAAAAGCAAGTATTTAAAGTGTGCGACTGCTGGTTGGCACCAACTAATCAGAAATACATTTTTGGTTAAATGGTACGACAGTGTCTAGCATCAACCGTATAGGAGCTAGCAAGATTTTCGATTGCGTTTTAGAAAGTATATTATTAAAGCGTAATATGAAAATTAATTAATTCTCTCCATGACCTGTAAGTTTAAAACATGTTTTATTAAGTTAGCCTGACATTTCGTTCTCACAAGTTTATGTGTGAACAAATACAGTTCAACGAACTATTGTCACGATGACAGGTGGAACGACAATTTTGGTTAAACATCTTCATGTCAGCTGTTTGACTTTTCATTGTCATAGGTATGTGTCATCGAAATATCGTTACGATGACAGTCTGTCAGAAAATTTGAATTATACACTATTTCAATCGTAAACTTGACACAAAGCGTAGTACCAATTTTATAGAACGAATAACGTGAAACAACATTCAATTAATTTTTTTTTTTTATCTGTCGACGTTCACCATGGACTAGATGTACACAACTGATACAAAACCTGAATGTCAATAAAAAAATTTTAAATATCAGCGTTCATTAAATTATATAGGAATATTGTTCGCTTTGTGGGCAAAGTCTTAATAAATAAATTCATTTGCCACCATAATGTATAATCCATTTCTAGCGATATTTCTTTAAATTTAATCTTCATTCATTACAATAGCAAAGTTAACTACATAATTATCCTCCACTGTCATTCATTCATATAGAAATTAAAATACCGTAAATAGTATAGGTAATAGTGAATAGGTACAACCTAACCAACTAAAAAGAAGAAGCGTATGCGGTATCATAAAAATTAAATTAACATTATGAATGACATAGGTACTCCGACAATTTTATGTATTATGGTTAGAGTTGTTGCCGATATGCCATACGATTTTTTAACGCATACACATAATCTGACATTACGTCAAACCAGTGAGCTGTAGCAGTGAAATCAACTGTTCACAGGGACAAATATTATACGGATCTAAATTCTAATTAGCTCCCTTATTTTCAGAAATAGCGTACCGAAAATAGTTATACCGTATGTTTTTAGTTGTTTTTTAATGAAATCTGCCTTATGAATACAGGGTCACTAACTACATATGAATATATACCGTATAACATTCACAAATTACAGTTTTAAACGTTTGCAGGTTTTGTCATTAAATACTGGAAAAATCTAAGGCAAGTAAATTTCTAAAAAAAACGACCCCTGTCGTAAATTAAGGTGGAAATAATTGACAATACAGGGTCACTAACTACATATGAATATATACCGTATAACATTTACAAATTACAGTTTTAAACGTTTGCAAGTTTTGTCATTAAATACTGGAAAAATCTAAGGCAAGTAAATATCTAGATCGAGGGAATCAAATACGTAAGCACTAAAGAATATACTAAACGGCATTAATTTAATCAAACATGAATTTACTTTTTATTTGAGAATATATACGGGAACTGATCCGAAGGAAATGATACAGAAGTGGTTTCTCGATTTTTTGTTATGGCTGTAAATTAAAGTTGAAATAATTGAAGCCCACAAGGTCAGTAACTACATATGAATATGTTTATACACTTAGAAATGACAGTCTTAAAAGTTTGCAGGTTTCATTCATTAAATACTGGAAATATCCAAATAGAATTAAAGAATTTGAAGAGTATATATACTAAATTACATTAAATTCATCGATCACTAATTTAGCATCTTTTTTAAGAAAAGTGTATACTTAAAACCAGGAAATGAAACAGAAGTGATCCGTATTTTGAATTTTTCAGTACGCAATCCTATAATTTGACATGTTGATATGTAATTAAGTTTAAGTGTAAGAATATCCTTTAAAGTAACAGGAAACTTTAACACTTATATACAAAAAATCCATCTAACGTTTGACTTGCGATGAAACTTCAATTCGAGTTATGAACCATCAAGACAATCAATAGGCGATAACACTTACTGGGAAACGTCAGAATTCACTGCAATAATAGTCTCGGTGGTGCAATCGACTTGGTATGTCATCTCAAAAATACTGTGACCTGACCGGACTAAATACTGAAAACACCAAAGATGTGACGATAAAGAGATGTGCTATCGAAAAAATATCGAGGAAGAACAGTCACTATCATCGACGTGTTGTGAAACTTTAAAGCCATAAAGTCGGCAAATGTTGGACAGTTTGGTAATGAAAAGTGAATTTATTTGGCTAATCACCTGAGAACATACGCGAAGCGAAAAGAAGGGAACAATATTTTCTTTCTTTTTTTCTTTTTGACGACTAGAGACTCTAAATTTACAAGTTCAATATCTTCTATCAGACATTTACATGGGCGCTATGAGCAGACACGATGTGAATATGTAATGTTAAGGAAATGAAAAAATGCAACGTTCAAGAGTGGTTTTTGATTGATGAAATGTGAAACCTATTAGATATGTATTATTATTATTACCAACACATAATAAAATATCTCCATCCTTTCCGCTATATTACTATAAATTGTCAATAAAATTAAAATGTTAATCACAATAAAATTGATCTTTAATGCAGGAAATATTAAATCCAATTGCCACATTTACATATTTCAACAATGATATTCAATTTGACAATTAGGTCTCGCAGATTTGAAGTTTATAGGAGGAACTGATATAAACATCAATTAACCTCTGACGCAGTGACGGTTTTCGAAAAAGTTTAAAGTTAATCCTTAAAGTGGCCAATCAATTTTAAATCACAATTACACTTGCCGGAAAACTTCAAAATTAACAAACCCAATAACACCGATTCTTATATAGTCTATTGTCTATTTTGAACGAACGGCATAGAAATTTATTTCGGCACTGCTCTCAACATCAAGATGTCCGACGAACGCGGTACAGGAACTCCAAACGCACCTAGACAACACGATAAAATGGTTCGAACAATGGAGGACAACAATAAACGAAGACAAATCCCAAGTAATAATCTTTCAAAAGGAATCGGAAAACATCAGACAACGAAATAACCATCGACAACAACACTACACCATGGAGTAGAGAAATTAAATACCTGGGAATATACCTGGATATAAAGCTCAATTATAACACACACATAGCAAAAACGATAACCAAACCCAAACAAACAAGATGTCAACTATGGCCTCTTATAGGCAGAAAAAGCCAGCTGAACACGAACAACAAAATTCTACTTTACAAACAAGTATTACGTCCAATAAATCAGATGGAAAACCACTCAAATCAAAATCTTAAAAGAGCACTTGCATATGATGGAAATGAAAATTTCAAACACAAAAGACCTAAAATGGTTCTACTTTAATTCTTAATCAAAATAAAGATAAACAATAGCTAATCAAATTGAACTCCAACATTCCAAGATTCACCGCTCTCAGATGAAGAGTAAAAGACTAAATAGTCTAACTCAAAGCCACAATAAAGAAGAAGAAGAAATTTATTTCTGTTGCCTATTGTCGTGAAAATCAATGTTAATTGTAACACTTTACTTTTCATAAATGCATAATACATACATATCACATTTAATTTAACGATTTAAAGAGTAAAATAGGCAATTACTATTTTAGTAATGGAACTATTACTACATATAAAGACAATACGATACAGAAACATCATATATGGTAATTTAATGATTATTAGTTACTCTAAGATCGCAAAGTACTTTAATACACAATAACATCACTTCTTCAGAAAAAATGAAGTAAGCATTACTATCCAGCTGATTTTTATATGTGCTGATCAGAATTAAGAATAATTGACGGGCACATCTATGCCACCAAGTTAATTTTTCTATTACCGTTTCTAACACCGATAAATTTAACTAGGGTCTACGCAAAATGTCTGTATTAAATATTAAAGTACTTCGGCATAGCTGACAATGACAACTTAACATCCACATTAGGTTGACTTAAATATTATAGGAAACGTCACAATTGACAGGCAAAAATCCGTCTAACATTTAATTAACGTTGGCAGTCGCACGAAAATTCAATTGCAGGCTATCAAACGTCCAAACGATCGATCAATTTCAGTTCGTGATGACATCTGAACTGCTTTCATGATGACATTTATAACGCAAACATATATGTATATATAGGGGTTCGTCAAAAGTTTATGATAACGGACACTAAAAAAACCATCATGGCAGTGCTGGCGTTTTACAGGAAATTGGAAGAAAGATGTAACCGGATGTTATTTTGTTTAATAATAATTCTGTTATAAAAACAAGCACTTAAGGGATGCGACTGCTGGTTGTCATCAACCGATTAGAGGCACATTTTCTGTTAAATGGTACGACATAGCAGGATTTTCCATTGCGTTTGAAAAATAGAAGAGCGACAGTATCTATTTTTAAATGTTAGCAAATTTAAAAACACTTTCTGTTCATCGTGTTTTGTTAATTTCATACGACAATTGGAAAGATAATTTAGTTAAGCACTGTCACTGTGACATTTCGTTCTCGCATGTTATTATGAACGAACACACATCAACGAACTGCTGTCACGATGACAAGTGGAATGACAATAATTTACCTAAGCATCTTAACTTCAGTCTGACTTGACTATGACAGTCTTACGCTAATTGCACACGATTTATACAAAACCTGACTCAACGAAATGTTCTAAATGTCAACTCAACGTTCAGTAAATTATATAGAAATATTATACATTTTATGGGCAAATTCTTAATAAATAAATTCATTTGCCACAAATTATAAATGTTAAATAATGTATAATTCATTATTAGACATATATTGTTTAAATTCAATCTTTATTCATAAACAAAAGCAAAGTGAACTACAGTTGCAATTACTCTCCATTAACAGTAACTCAGATACAGATTCCAATATCATTGTTATATAAAATAAGGCAAAGGAGTCAAAAGCAATTAATAACATTTTACTTACATTAAAAAATATATAAGTGTTAATATTCATGTACCCTTGCGTCTGGCAGTGATCACATTTCCAAAGAGGCACATTTACAGAGCAACTTATAGAGAAGAAGTGGGCGCGAAGAAGCAATTCTAATTCGAAGAGTTTAATGAAACACTATAATAACAATAAGAGCGAGTGTTCAATAGAATAATTGTGTCTTAAATTAAAAACAAAATGAGTAATCTACATTACTTATACCAATATTGTATGACAAACATTATAGATCACCTATGATTTATGATGATCGTGTACCAGGTTGGTGTCGCGATCTTATTTCGATCGATTCAATTATTATTTGTAGTTTGGTTTTAATCATGAAATCTCCCATTTTGTATTATTTTTTATAAAATATTTCATAAGAATCGCAAAATAACCCAACAAATATGAATTATAGAGGACTTTTTTGCAATGTATGTAAGCAAAATATTAACACAGATATTTCCACGTCAGTCTGTATGAATGTTTTAGTGTCAAGTATTAGCTTTACGCTAAATAAAGCCCAAACTTAAAACTTCAACAATGAACAGTCAAACTGATGTAAATATGCTTAATTATATTGTCGTTCGTCCTGTCATCGTGACAGCAAAAAGTATGCGTCTATACAAGGTGTGTCGGAAGTTTAGAAAATAAGATTTTTTTTTAGCGTTTTACAGGAATCTGTAATAAACTGTAAGCGGACGCGAAAGGCGATTCAAGCTCGAAGAGATTGATGGACAGCTAGTGTTCAAATAACAGCGGGAATCTTTATTCAAATTTGCTTATACTCAAAATCAATTAGATTATTATATTTTACTTGACACATCACCGTTCATTAAACAATTTTGTACAAAAATCATAATACATAATATTCTATAACAAAACTAATATTTTTCCATTTCTACAATTATTACATAGAAGAAAGATACCTTATCGTTCCACCGCTATACGGAATGAACTAAGAAACCACATAAAATATCATCCATTATAACAACAACTATTTTACTTACTTTATCAACTTTAATTAATAAATATTTTATCACTATGAAAATCATTATTTTAAGAACTTGAAATATCATTGAACATTATATATGGGGCATGGTTATTTAAACCATGTCAATATATATATGTACAGGGTGGGGCACCTCATTTCCGTCGGCTTATATACGAAAAGCGGTAATATGTTTTATTTTTATTTTTATTGAAGGTTGTGTAGGTTCATTAGGGGCACGTTTTAAAATTATTTTGAAATATACAGAGTGATCCTTAAAAATTTGGCACACCAAAGTTATGAAAATTTAAATGGAACACCCTGTATATTATGGGATATTTTGATGCTATAGGCCAAATTAAGGCCACTTACTGTTATATTCCCTATACCTAACTCAACCTCTTTTCGAGATATTTCACTATTTTTGAAAATGTAGATCAAAATTTCAGAGACATTGCTGTCTTCCATATTTGAGCGAATTATTTTAAATTGTATTTAATGTATACTCAAAGCATTAGACTCTAAGATAAGCTAAAGTTGATATCTAAAAATTATACAGGGTGTTTAAAAACTACATTTGTGTTTTGACTAACATTAAAGGCCAATAACTTTCTTATTTTAAATGGAACACCCTGTATTTATTGCCATATTTAAATTCTAATTTTAATTGTTTTTAAAACTGTATTAGGGTTTCCTATACCTATCTCTTATAGTTTTTTGGCAATTTAGGATTTTCAATTTCAAACACTAATTTCTTGCAAAATATTTTTAAAAATGCTAATATTTATTAACCTATCGGGTTGATTGGTTTTGTTTCACATTAATTAAAAGGCGTCATAACTAGGTAAATAAAAAATACATACTTTATTAAACAAACAACAAACTTAAATTGTAAAAGAAAACTAATGTGTGCTCGAAATGATGTCCATCTGTTTCAATGCATAATCGAATTCTCTCTTAAAGGACTGTTTAACTCTTGTTAAAATATTTGGTGTCATAGAACGAAACGCTATTCTTATTCGTTCTCTCATATCGTCGGGTGTTGTTGGTGGTGTATCATAAATGATATTTTTGACATATCTCCATAAGAAAAAATCGGGACTGGTTAAGTCTGGGGATCTTGCTGGCCAATTCTGTGGACCGCCGCATCCTATCCACCTCTTAGGATATTGCCTATCCAATTCATTTCTTACATTTACTTGAAAAGGCGCTGGCGCACCGTCTAGTTGTAACCACATCCTTTGACGAATTTTAAGTGGTATATTTTCCAAAAGTACAGGCAAATTTTCTCTTAAAAATCTAAGGAACAGGGCGTCCTTTAAGTGACCACTTGCGTTCCAATTATTCCACCCTATACATTGACACACCATCTGTGTTGCCTATCAATAGTTCTAAAAAAATGGTGATTTTCGTCACTGTAATAATGAACATTATGTTTATTAACTAATCCGTTATTGTGGAATGATGACTCATCCGAAAAAAGTACAAAATCGAAGAAATTTTCATCTTCACTAAACTTTTCTAAAACCCATAAACAAAATACGAGTAATCGTAATCTACTTCCAAAAGTGCTTGGTGTAATTGAATGCGATACGGGAAGAAGTTGTGCCTTTTTATAATTCTTCCGACGCTCCCTCTGCTTATTCCACTGGCTTCACATATTTTTCGCTGACTTGTATGCGGATTTTCTGCCAGAGATCCGATAACAACAAAATCATTTTCTTCATTTCCCGTAATTGGTCTTTGCCGTTCTGGTTTCTGATAACGCACACTTCCTGTTCTTCGGAAAACTTGCAATAAATTTTCTAATGACCGCCTGTCAGGATAACGCCTGTTAGGATATTCTTGAGCATAAACTCTTGATGCTAGCAAGCAATTTTCGTCACACTCTCCGATTACTAAAATCATATCCACCTTTTCGTTTTCAGAGTAGGTTCTCATTTTAAATAATTAAAATTATTTAAACGACGTCGAATAGCGTTGATGTCAACTAATATGTACTGTCACTGTCAAATAATTTATCTGTTTGAAGTATTAATAACAGCGGCCAAGCGTACTTTTGGAAAAAATTGGAAGAAATTAGTGTTTGAAATTGAAAATCCTCAAATTACCAAAAAACTATAAGAGATAGGTATAGAAAACCCTAATACAGTTTTAAAAACAATTAAAATTAGAATCTAAATATGGCAATAAATACAGGCTGTTCCATTTAAAATAAGAAAGTTATTTGCCTTTAATGTTAGTCAAAACACAAATGTAATTTCTAAACACCCTGTATAATATTAACTTTAGCTTATCTTAGAGTCTAATGCTTTGAGTATACATTAAATACAATTTAAAATAATTCGCTCAAATATGGAAGACAGCAATGTCTCTGAAATTTTGATCTACATTTTCAAAAATAGTGAAATATCTCGAAAAGAGGTTGAGTTAGGTATAGGGAATATAACAGTAAGTGGCCTTAATTTAGCCAATAGCATCAAAGTATCCCATAATATACAGGGTGTTCCATTTAAATTTTCATAACTTTGGTGTGCCAAATTTTTTTGGATCACTCTGTATATTTCAAAATAATTTTAAAACGTGCCCTTAATGAACCTACACAACCTCTAATAAAAATAAAAATAACACATATTACCGCTTTTCGTATATAAACCGACGGAAATGAGGTGCCCCACCCTGTATATATTACCTATATGTATTTCTTTCTTAACCACTATTTTATTAATCTTGTTTTCTTTCTTGGGTTTGTGGTTTTCCTTTTAATTAAAACTAACACATTTTACTTACGTTTCGATGTATTTAACATCTTTTTCAAAATTTATTCGTATAGAACACATAACTGTAAAAAACATTACAAAATGTCAGTCTACGATACAAAATTCGTTTCGTCAGTCATGATTATTTTCTTTTAATTAAAATGTGAAAGCATTTAGTTTTCAAATACATTTTTATCGTGCTTATTGTTTTTCTTTTTACTGTGTAAAAATAAATATATATATATTTTTTTTATTTATTTATTTTATTGTTACTAGTCACATATGACTAACCTACAATTTTATTTTGAGTTCTTAAAACTAAACACTTATCTGCTAAGAAATCCCCAGTGGTTTCCCTCAGGTTCTCAAATAAAACACTGATGTGCTCGTGTTATGCACTGCACTAACACAATGCTCTGCTTCGTCACTGTCAGTACGTCACACGCTGTACACTACACCAACTCGAATGGTTTGGTTCGTTTCAGTCTACGTATTAGTTGAGTATTATCCAGCATTTGCAGAACCTCAGCATTCTCGTGGGCATGGAGTCTCTTCTCATGCTTCGCTGCAATTCTGCTGATCTCTTCCACTACTGTTGGGACTTTTAAGTCTCTGTGTAGATACTGGTTCCGGTAGTACCATGGGGCATCCACGATATTTCGCAAAACTTTGTTTTGAAATGTTTGTATTTTCTTGATATGACTCCTTGCTGCACAACCCCATAGTTGAATTCCATAGGTCCATATAGGTTTCAATATTTGTTTATAAAGAAGTAGCTTGTTGTGTACCGACCAATTCCTTCCTCTTTTTTTTAACATGCTCCGCCCACCGCAGCTCCACATCCAAGTTCATTCCAAGATACTTTGCTTTGGAGTGTATTGGAATGCTTGTGTCATTAATTGTTATCGGACATATGTATTCTGCGTATAAGCAACGTTAACGTGTACCGATTTGCTCTCATTGATCTTTACTCGCCATTTCTTGGTCCAGGTATTTATATCATTGCCCGCCTGTTGGAGGTTTTTCGCTGCATCTTCACTATTTGTGTCAATATCCAGAATAGCGGTGTCGTCAGCAAAGGTCGCAATGGTGACATTTTTTGTTTGAGGGATATCGCATGTATACAGTAGGTATAAGATTGGTCCCAATACACTGCCTTGGGGTACGCCTGCCTTTATTTCTCTTATGCAAGAGTATTTATCTTGTTGTTTAACTCAAAACATTGTTCCGGATATGTAGGATTCTATTAAACCTGAATACTGTTCTGGTAACATGCTTTTGATTTTATTCATTAGTCCTGCATGCCATACTTTATCGAAAGCTTGGGCTATGTCTAGAAAAATGGCTGAGCAAATTTTTTTCTCTTCATATGCTTTTTCAATTTTTTCTGTTATTCTGTGCACTTGGTCGATAGTTGAATGTTTATTTCGAAATCCAAACTGGTGTGAAGGTATGAGGGACTTATTTTTAATGATAGGTTTCAGGCTTTTCAGGAACAATTTTTCAAATAGCTTTGATATTATCGGGAGCAGCGAAATTGGTCTATATGATGTTGCTTCATTCGGAGGTTTGCCTGGTTTGGGTATCATTATTACTTCAGCCATTTTCCATACATCCGGTACATGTTTCAGACGGAATGCAGCATTTATTATATGAGTAAATTTAATGATTGCTTTTCTCGGTAGTTTCTTCAAGATCTCCCCTGTAATGAGGTCATATCCTGCTGCTTTCTTGGAATTAATGTTATTTTTGATTTCCCTACTTACTTCACCCTGGGTTACTGGTTTTATAACAGCTTCTTCAATTTTCTGTTCAGGCGACATATGTTCGATCTCTTTTGCATTTACACTTACATTTGGTTGAAAGGTTTGTTCTAGATGGCTGGCAAATATTCCTGCTTTTTGTTGATCATCTCTTGCTCAATATCCATTTTTTGATCTAATTGGTGGATTATGCATGCAGGGCTGTTTCAATTTCTTTGTTGCTCTCCACAGGGAGTAATCTGTTTCTGAATCATCCGTTAGGTTACTCAGATATTTGGCTACGCCTTAGTTTTTGTATTTGGTGATTTCTCTACTTAAGTTTTGGGTAGCATTATTTAGTTTGTTTTTATCTTCTGGTGCTCTTGTTTGTTGCCATCTTTTCCTTAATTTTCTCTTTTGAGCTACTAGTTCTTTAATTTCTTTGGTGTAATTATTTCCAGCTGTTAGCCTTTTGATTTCAGGGGTATTCTTCCAGGCAGCCTGGTGGACACACTTTACAAATTTCTCTGTTTCTTGGTCTAGTTGCTCCATTGTTTTAAGTGGTACATTCAACTGGATACGATTGGTCAGATCCTCCTCGAAACCCTTCCAATTGGTATTTTTGTTAACTAACGTCGGTTTCTGATCTTTCTTGATTATACTTTCACTCAGTGTTAGTATAACAGGTGAGTAGTCTAAATCCATACTTTCCTCAGTCTCCATATAGTTCAATGAGATGTTCCTAGTAATGAAAAAGTCCAGTAGATCAGGGATCTTTTTTGGGTCCGTGGGCCAGTATGTGGGCTTACCAGTTGATTGGTAGTTACATCCAAGTTCAGTGGCTGCTGCATGCAGCTGACTTCCTTTGGTTGTCGTCAACCTAGATCCCCACCGTGTGTTCTTCGCATTATAGTCACGTCCAATTATAAATTTGTTGCCTAATTTATTTAAGACGTTAAGATAACTTTCTTTTTTTTGATTATGTCTTGGAGGGCAATAAATGGCAGCTATTGTTATTTTTCCTTTTTTTGTATTGATTTTTACTGCTGTTACTTGATTTTCCTCAAGTTCTATATTCCGTTCTTCATAAAGAGAAATTTGATTTTTTATTATTATTGCGCTCCCTCCTCTTGCTGCATTTGAGGGGTGAATGGTATGATAAATTTTATATCCTTTAATTTTAATATAATCTTATTTCGTCAGGTGCGTCTCAGAGATAAGACACACATCAATTTTCTGTATATCAAGGAATATTTGCAATTCTTCTTTTCTTTTGCTGATTCCGTTAGCATTCCATGTGGCTATTCTGATACTTTTGTGCATCATTTTCTTTTGTTCACGTTGTTTGATTTGCTTCTCTCTTCTAGTTTCTGCATTCTTTCAGAAAATGGGTGGAGCAACTTTTCTTGTTTGTCTAGCCTTTCTATGAGCATTTGTAGGAGTTCGTTGGTAGAAGTTTCTGTTTTCTCCAAAGTGGTTGGATTTTCAGTCTTGCTAACGCTTTATGCGTAAGATTTTTCCATGCTAACTTGTGGGTAGGTTTTAGGCGGATCCCTTTTCAAGTTATTTCTTCTGTCTTGAAACGTTTTTGCTACCACGCACCCTCTGTAGCTAGCTGGATGTTCTTCACCACAATTAGCACATTTGGCTTAACTTCCATGGTTCTTTTACAATTTCTAGTTTGGTGTTTGCCTGCGCATTTTACACATCTTGGTTCGCGACTGCAAAACCTTTGTGTATGACCATGCAGCTGGCACGTGTATATATTCAAATATAAAATCTGCATACATGCATTACCTCGAGTTGTCTTTCGTAAATGTTCTTGTTACTATTTTTTATTGTTTTTTATTATAATTTGTAAATATATATCTTTATTCTCTTTTAAAAGTTTATAATATACAAGGATTCAAATAAAAATTCAATTCGAAAAGAGGCTACTTTGTCATATATTTATTGCTAATTTTGTATTATTGAGTGGTATAAATTTGATAGATTTGCAATATCTGATCTGTCATTTATTGAGAATTTTTGTTTTTTAATATGAATCATTTCCAATATATCTCTTGCTTTTTGGTTATGTTCTTTGTCCCAGAATTTTCACCCGCTTGAAATCAAATTCATGATCAGTATTAGTAGTATGTTTTTTCAATGCGGTGTTGTTTTTACAGTATTTATGGCCATTCATTCTGCTTTTTAGGTGTTGTTTTGTTTGTCCGATATAAACACTTTCGCATCCTTTACATGGTATTTGATATATTAGGTGTGTTTGTTGATCTTTCGGTATTTTAGCTTTTAAGTTTGACCAAAGATTTTGTAAGTTGTTATTGTTTTTATTTGTGATTATAATATTATATGGTTTAAGAATATTTTGTATGTTTTCCGATACATTTTGCACATATGGAATAGTTATGTAATTTTTGTTATCATTGTTTTTATCATCATTGTGTTGCTTGTGTTGATTATATGATATGTATGTCCTTCTTTTAATAATTTTATTAACTATATCTATGGGATAATTTGTTAGTTAGCGTTCGTTTAACTTTATTCAATATTTCGATTCTGTATATGGGGGATGTTAATTTTATTGCACGATCTACTAAATTTATGTTGACATTTTTTTTAAGTGTAAAAGTTGTAGCTGAATTAAAGTTGATATATTTGCCTGACCAGGTCTTCTTGGTATGCCATTTTGTAAGTATTTTATTTGTAGTTTGTTGTCTTATTAATGTTGTGTCTAAAAAATCTATTGAATTACTTGTTTCTGTTTCTGTGGTAAATTGATTTTTTTTGTGGAAACTTTTGAATTTTTGTAAAATTTGGTGAAGTTCTTGTTCTTGTATTGCTGTTATACAGTCAACCACGTATCTCTTAACGAAAGGAAGTTTTATGTTAAGTTTTGGTATTACTGTTTCTTCTAGATTTTCCAATATAAGTTGGGCTATGGCTGCAGATATCGGTGAGCCCATAGCACAACCATATGCTTGCTCATAAAATTTATTTTTAAACTGAAAATATGTCGAAGTCAGTGTTAATTCGAGTGCTTTAAGAAATTCTGTTAGTGTTAAAATAATATCCCTATATACAAATATTCCGATAGATCTGGCAAAAACTATCGTCACAAAAAAATGGAAACAAATAAAAGAACATACAAACATGTTCTTATTTTTTACTATGTTTATTATTCCTCTAGAAATAATGAACATATGTAATAAAATTTTGATAAAGACGTGATATGTCGAAACGTTAAGTATTGTTTTAATTATTCGTTCTTAAAAAAAGAACCCACTAAGAAAATAGGCCGCTACCCCAAATATTTCAATTTATATATATATATATATAGTATAGTTCAATTGTTGGGATTGCAGTCAGGGGTAAATCAATGTAAAAACTACTCTTTTCGAATTAATTCCGAGCTTTCGACAATGTTTATTGTCTTCATCAGGGCTGTTAACAATAAAATACCTTACAATAGGCTCTAGACAACTAACAAATAACAAGTTAAAACTCTTATTAAATCTAAAATAATTTTAAATCTACAAAAAGAAAAAAGAATTTTTATAAAAATACTTACAAAATTCATCGAGTTTGCACAATTAAAAACGCTTTCATAGCATACAAAAATTAATTTTTTTTAAAATATATTAAAATATATTACAATTCTTTGCCAATTATAATTTTTCAATACATATAATTATATATATATATTTGCACAATTAAAAACGCTTTCATAGCATACAAAAATTAATTTTTGTATGCTATGAAAGCGTTTTTAATTGTGCAAACTCGATGAATTTTGTAAGTATTTTTATAAAAATTCTTTTTTCTTTTTGTAGATTTAAAATTATTTTAGATTTAATAAGAGTTTTAACTTGTTATTTGTTAGTTGTCTAGAGCCTATTGTAAGTTATTTTATTGTTAACAGCCCTGATGAAGACAATAAACATTGTCGAAAGCTCGGAATTAATTCGAAAAGAGTAGTTTTTACATTGATTTACGCCTGACTGCAATCCCAACAATTGAACTATACTACCTACTAAACAGTCACTACTTACACTATGCTATATATATATATATATATATATATATAATTATATGTATTGAAAAATTATAATTGGCAAAGAATTGTAATATATTTTAATATATTTTATATTTTATATAATTATATTTGCATCATGGGAGGTATCGGCCTTTATTTAATTATAGGTAGTTTAGTGTGTATAAAATAAAAAAATTCTTCTTACGTTTCGATATTATATATAATATCTTTCTCAAAAAATTTTATAATAAGCTGTAACAATTATGCGTTATTAATCTATGTTATATGAAAAATAATTCTAAAAATAACTTACGTCATGTGTTATTAAAATTGATACTACATTTGTTTACAATTTAAAAATTTAGAAATATATATTAAAATCTCCACAAGATTTTCCACTCGCACAACGCCTGAAAGTCTGTTTTCTTTTTCTATCTTCTTTTGAATAGTATCAGGTATGTATACATTCTTTTGCTTTTTTTTTTTTGGTGTTATCCAAAATGTTAATTACTTTTAAAATGATTGTATAGAATATTTAAAGGTGTACGTGTTCGTATTGAAAAGCAGTGATGTTTTGAAAGTCTACATATAAATGTATATTTTAAAATGTGTTTGTACTGTAAATTTTTTTTTAATATGCATTGATAGTTTTTAGTGTATTTTTATTTGTGTTGTATTTGAACGTATGCTTAAAGGAAACACAGTGTCGTTCTTGTATTTATTATAAAATAGAAAAATAAATATTTGATAGGTTATTTATAACTGTCCTATCGTTTATAGTATTTTTGTTTTTTTGGATGTGGATGCTTTCTAAGATATTCCTGGCTTTGTGGTTTTTTTCTGTAGTTATAATTGAAGTATTTGGATAATTGAAGGAATGATTTGTTGTATTGGTATGTTTTTTTAGTGCAGTGGTGTTATTTGAAAATTTGTGACCATTTATTCTGTCTTTTAAATGTTGAGAAGTCTGTCCTATGTATATGCCATTGCAATCATTACATGGTATTTTGTACACTATGTTGGTTTTTTTTTAAAGTAGGAATTTTATCTTTGAGAGGGGTGTATAGGAAGTCGAGGTTATTGCAGTTAGTGTGTGCTATTTTCACTTTATACGGTATTAGTATCTTGTTTAATTTTTCAGAAATATTTTTTAATATGGTAATGGAACATATTTATACGAAGTTGGTTCCTCTATTTTTTTAGGTATGTTCTGATTATAATGTTTGTGTAGTTGTTGTTTTAGAACACTATTAATTTTTGAAAGTGGATAATTATTTTTTTGTAATTATGTTTTTATTTTTGCTATAACTTCAGGTGTATATTTTGGAGTAGTGAGTGTTATTGCTCTGTGAATTAAGTTTGTTATGACATTGTTCTTAAAAGATGTGGGTTGGCAAGAGTTATAATTGAGATATCGGTCTGATGCAGTTGCTTTATGGAATAATTTTGTGTATATGTAGATATCGGATCGTATTAATGTTAGGTCTAAAAAGTTTAATTCGTTATTTTGTTCTTTTTCTATTGTAAATTGTAACTTGGGATGAAAGGAATTAAATTTATTTAAGGTGTATTCTGCTTTGTTTGTTGGTATGCAGGCAATGCAGTCATCAACATAAGTAGAGGGACCAAGCCGATTCGAGAACCTCCTCAAGGTCAAGGTCAAGGTCATGAGGAGGTTCTCGAATCGGCTTGGCCCGGGAAGGTCAAGTTCAAGGTCAAGGTCAAGGCCAAGGTCAAGGTCAAGGCCAAGGTCAAGGTCACGGTCAAGGTCAAGGTCAAGGCCAAGGTCAAGGCCAAGGTCGATAACCTAGTTAAAAGTTGGGATCAAGAAGGGTGGGGTAGTAATGATTATCGTATATATGTATTGAAAGCGGTGTTGTTGAATGTTAGTAGTGGTTCATCACCATGTGCACTCACAAAGAAAGAAGATGCAACATGTTGTTGTTTCATGGAAGAGAACAAGGTTCAAGTAATACCATACAAATTATACCAACTAATACTGATAATGGAATGGTGTGGGTGGCAGTTATGAACGTTAGTCATGATATATTTGATAGAGAAACTGTAGTGTTGGATGAATTGGACAATATGGATGATTTCGAGGAAGAAATCCAAACAAATTAACAAATATATAATTATGTATTAGCAGTTATGTATACAATAAAATAAATTGTAGATACAATTACTATGGATGTTTGTATTTATTTATTATTTCATTTGTCCTACTAATATTAAAAAATTCATCATCATTGCTTCTAGTCCGCAATTTATCTGCCAAACACTGATGGTTGGATGCTCGTAGTGCCTCAATTAAATTTTGAAATGCGTGTGGTCCTCTCGTCAGCAAGTCAAACATAATTTCAACTTTTTCTCTACGTGTTATTTTCTGAAATGTTAATACAACATTAATACAAAAAATATGAAGCTATATGGACACAAACCTCGTCATAGTTATGCCAACTTTTCGGAAATATGTTGTATTCGAACAGTTTAGGTAGTAGTGCATCAAAGTTGCAATTTTCTAAAAAATCGCAGTGCAAAGATTTTATTATTAGTTTATGTCTGTTATCCATTGCTATCTTGTATGATACTCGTGTAATACTAAGTAAGGGAACTCTGTTGTACAGCATATATAGGGAAAAAATCGTACTGTGCAGAAGTACGTAAACAGTTAAATGAGAGAGTTAAAAGAAAAAATTACCACGAAGTTATTGACACGGTGCAAGTTATTTCAAGTTGAAAGTGATCCTAATGATATAAACAACACAAGGTCAAGGTTAAATGTAAGAGGAGGAGATGCATCAGCACAAAGTCAATGGCACGGTGCAGGTTACTTCAAGTTGAAAGTTATCTCAATGTTATAGCTACCACAAGGTCAAGGTTAAATTAAAGAGGGGGAGACACGTTTGCAAGAAATTGGAAGGGGGTTATATATATGTAGGTCTGAAGTCAACATACTTTACAATCCTGACTTAATAGTAAGAAGTGTGTTATAAATTTCTAAATATGTTTGAGTGTGAAAAGTGTAGCAAAGTGTTTACTCGAGCAGACAATAGGAACAGACATATGGTAACATCTTGTAAGGGCAAGAGAATGAAACCAAATGAAATTGTCACATCAAAGAAAACAAAAAAATGTGATATATGTCAAGTATTGGTTGATAGCAAGTGTTTTCATTCTCATTTGAGAAGTAACATGCATCGAACTAATGCATTTGTAGTGGTAGATGATGGTGTTGGAAAGATTGTCGGAGCATATGGGGATAGAATAACGAGTTACAGAGTAATGGAAACATCAAAACATTATTTAGATATTGAAGAATTTGCGACAATGGTAAGGGAGAAGATTCTATCATTAATAGATGCTGTTGTAGTAATTCACAACGCCATAAAAGTAAATATGGAGTTATTTGGCTTGTATTCCCTAGTAACTAAAGAGAATTTAGAAATAAAGTCATTTAATACTAAAAATAAGATTATAAATCCAGGAGTTAATTTGTATGAGAAGTATGAAGAATATGTAGATGAGATTAGTTCGAAAATGTCAGAATTTCAAGAACGAGATTCAGGTAATAAAGTGTTGCATCATACAAATGTGTTATTTAATGTGTGTAATTTTTAGGATGGACCCTGTGTAAATTATTATATTTTGAAGTGAATATAAATAAATATAATCCAATGAGTGCTTCCAGTTTTATCGATTTACCAGAGATAATTAAATTGAAAAGGGCCGTAATAAATGTACAGAACAACGATCAAGCTTGTTTCGCGTGGGCTGTTACATCAGCTTTATGTACACCGGTTGGTCTTCCGCAAAGAATTTCCTCTTATCCCAGTTATGAAACCGTTGCTGACTTCAGTGATATGAGCTTTACAGTGAAATTGAAAGACATAAATATATTTGAAGTAAAAAATAATATGTCTATTAATGTTTATGGATTAGAAAAACCATATGAACATGGAGAGCACAAGGCATATGAGGTAGTCGGGCCTTTATATTTCACAAAGCAGAAAAGAGCTACACATATCAATTTATTATTGGTTATCAATGCAGATGGTAATACTCACTACTGTTGGATTAAGAACTTGTCCCGACTAGTTTCAATGCAAAAATCTTTGGGCGGTCATGAAAAATATATATGTGAAGGTTGCTTGGTATCTTTTACAAGTCTAGAAAAATTGCGACGACACGAAGAAGAAGACTGCAAAAAAGTAAAGGCTGTATTACCAGGAGTAGAGCCGAAAACAAATAAGTATGGTGAAATTATGCCGGAAAATATTTTACAATATGAAAAATTCGAGCGACAATTAAGAATACCCTATGTGATATATGCGGACTTTGAAACTGTGTTAAAACCCATAGACACAACTGAACCCAATCCCAACCAACCATATACAGTAAAATGTTATGAACACGAGCCTCACTCCTTTGCATATTACCTGAAGTGTTGTTATGATGATAGTTTGTCTCGATTGGAACTGTATCGTGGTGAAAATGCTGGATCAGAATTTATTAGACAATTGGGAGAGGTTACAAGAAGACTGTACAAAGAGTGTTTTAGTAAATCTAAAGAAATGAATCCATTGACTGATGAAGACATACAAAAGCATGAGCAAGAAGGAATATGCCATATTTGTGATAAACCAATCGTTGATGTACTTCAGAAAGTATGTGATCATGATCATATGACTGGTGCATATCGAGGTCCAGCACATATGATTTGTAATATAAATTTCAAAGAGCCACGGTATGTACCGATAATATTCCATAATCTCTCTAATTATGACAGTCACTTGTTTGTGATAACGATGGCGCTGGAAAAGGAAGAAGTTGAAGTAATAGCACAAAACAAAGAGAAGTATATTTCGTTTTCCAAGAAGGTGTATGTGGGAGACATAATAGATTGTAATGGGAAAAAACGCAAAATCCACTACAAATTAAGGTTTATAGATTCATTTAAGTTTATGAGTGCCTCATTAGATAAACTGTCATCGTATTTGGAAGATAGTCAATGCAGAGAGATTGCTAGATACTTTGCAGATGAAAAGTTCAAGTTACTTCGGCAAAAAGGTGTTTTTCCATATAATTTTGTAACTTCGTTCGAGAAATTGAATCATCCGAATTTACCTAGTAGAGATGAATTTTACGATAAAATTCGCGACAGTCATATAAGTGTAGAAGACTATTCAAGGGCAAGGAGAGTATGGGACTTGTTTGAATGTGAGACTCTGGGACAATATAGTGATCTGTACTTGCTTACCGATGTGCTATTGCTAGCCGACGTTTTTGAGAATTTTCGAGATCTGTGTTTAAGTAATTACAAGTTAGATCCAGCCCATTATTTTACTGCCCCCGGTTTAAGCTGGGACGCCATGTTGCGCATGACTGGTGTCAAATTAGAACTACTTACTGACATTGATATGCTAAACTTTTTCAAAATGAGCATACGTGGTGGAGTAAGTATGTGTAGTAAAAGAAAAGAAATCGCAAATAATATTCACTCGCCCAACTATGACGAAACGAAACCAAACAAGCAAATAGTATATTTGGATGCAACTAATTTATACGGGCACGCTATGTGTTTTAAATTACCTGTATCTAATTTTACTTGGTTAACACAGGATGAAGTAGATTCCTTAGATGTGAATGGTATTGCGGATGCTGGAGATGTAGGTTATGTCTTGGAAGTAGATTTGGAATACCCAACCATTTTGCACGATTATCACAACGATTTTCCTTTTTGTCCGGAGAGTGTTATTCCTCCAAATTCTAAATTCAGTAAGTTAATTCCCAATTTATGTGATAAGAGCAAGTATGTCATGCATTATTTAACACTAAAACAATGCTTGAAACATGCCTTGATATTGCGGGGTATACGTCGAGGCATAAAATTTCGTCAAGAACAGTGGCTGAAGAACTACATAGATTTTAACACGGCGAAACGTAATGAGTCTACCCATGAATTTGGTAAGCAGTTCTATAAATTGCAGGTAAACAGCATATTTGGTAAGACCATGGAGAACGTGGAGAATCGGGTCGATATAAAGTTATTAACCCATTGGGAATCGAGGCACAGAAAACTTGGTGCAGAAGCTTATGTTGCCAAACCAAATTTCAAATCTTCTAAAGTATTCAGCGAATTTCTGGTTGCAATCGAATTAGCCCTGGTTCGTATACAATATATGAAACCTGTTTATATAGGTTTTGTAATTTTGGAAATAGCAAAAATGGTTATGTACGACTTCTATTATGATTTTATTAAGCCAACTTTCGATACTGCTGCAACACTATTGTACACCGATACCGATTCTTTAATACTCTCCATAGACAATTGTAATTTCTATGATATTATGAAAGCGAATTTGGATCGATTTGATACATCGAATTACGCAACTGATAACCCACATAATATACCCCGTAGTTTGCCTATGTTGGGTCGAATGAAGGATGAATATGCCGGCAAAGTTATTGAATCATTTTACGGAACTGGTGCCAAAGCCTATTGTGTGCAGTTACCATATCAATGCATTAAGACAGCCAAAGGAGTTAAAAAGTATGTAATAGAAAAACAATTAACTGTGGATGATTACAAGCACATAGTAGAACAAGGTGGTGTGTTATTGAAGAAGATGTATGTGTTTCGCTCGGATTATCACACAATGTTTACGGAATTGAGGAACAAAGTAGCTCTATCTGGGAAAGATGATAAACGTTTCATCCTACCCGACAATACCAGTACGTTAGCATGGGGGCATTACAAAATACCGGAATTACTTGGAGCGCAAACTTTGGAGGGACTACTTTCTACAATAAATAACAATTAATATTAATGACTGTAACATACATTTATTATTTATGAACTAGAAAAACACATTTATCTTTTTATTTCTATAAATATGTATACATGTATTTCAATATGTGTTGTTACAGTTTGTAAATAAAAGTAATAAAAGCTAAATTATATTGTCTTTGGATATCCATGAATTGTGTCTTTTATCCATACCTAACCATTGCACTAGTACTTTATTTTTTCTTCGCCTTAGAACTTTTTCAACGAGATATATGTCGGGATGTTTAACTTTCTTCAGCTCATAGTCATAGAAAGCCCCCAATATAGGTTGTTGGTTTGCATCTTTAAGAAGATATGATCTCGGATAAGTATTTTGTACCTTTGCCATAGAGAATATTTCATTGGACCAGTTCGGAGTGTACATTTTAGAAAATGTATGTCTGTGTTTACTTATTCGAACTGGCGCATCGATTTGAAATCTGGACATTCTTGGATCAGCAATCTTGATATTACTATAGACCGAATTAGTATCTGTTTGGCATTGCGATGGTTGACTTGGACTGGTTTATAACCAGTCGTTGAGTGTGTAGAATTGTTGTAGTCCCGTAATATTTGTGAAAGAATGTCTAGCCAACGATAATTGCCATTGAAACTGAACTCCTTCCACATTCTTCCATTTAGTGTTCTGTTAAAACGTTCGACAATCGAACTTTTCTTAGTAGAATACGAACTGTAATGATTAATTCGGTAGCGGTCCATCAGTTTCCGGAACGCTGCGTTGTAGAATTCCTTACCGTGATCAGTTTGAATATTCTTCGGCTTTCCCTTACGGTCTGCTGTCAAAATTCTTTCCATAGCGTTGGCAACTTCTACTGCCGACTTATTTTTTAGTGGTCTGGCCCACGCATACTTTGAAAAAGCATTAATGCAAACGAGAATGTACTTGAAACCTTCATTTTCTTTAGAGTAGGGGATCATTTCCACCAAATCTGCCTGAAGTAGATCATTCAACCCCTTAATGATAACCCGTCTACGAGGAAATTGGATTCTAGCTGGCCCATGTAATTCGTTAACCACATCTCTCTTAACTTGTGTCATCTTCCTCAATAAGTATTTCTGC
Organism: Amphimallon solstitiale; assembly: GCA_963170755.1. Lineage (NCBI taxonomy): Eukaryota > Metazoa > Arthropoda > Insecta > Coleoptera > Scarabaeidae > Amphimallon > Amphimallon solstitiale. Next base: position 571,525 of record OY720678.1, read on the forward strand.
TGATACGAGTCCGGTTTTCTCTGGTATTGGCTGAGGACCCACGTATCGAAGGCTGATCTTGGTTTTATCTGTCACTATATAGGGTGTACTTTTAGCCTTCTCTTCATCAAATTCTTTGAAGTTCACAACAAGCTTTACTTTGGATGTTTCATATGGTTCCGTGGAGTTAATGGAATAACGTACTTCTAATATTTTCCCTCGATACCAATTCGCTTCATAAAATAGGTCATTATTTTGCAGGAAATATAAACGATTGGACCCGTTTATTTCACCATTACTGACTAATCGCAATACTTTCCTCGGTTTGCTAAGAGGTCTTGGCCGTCCTAGTATTGTCGTGCCCCTGTTTATGTAATCTTTAAAGTATCCCAAAATAACTTCTTTCGCCTGGTGCTGGTTAAGAAATTTTTTCGTATTATTAGCGGATGCCAGATGCTTCTGAATAATATGTGTGTGGATGTGGCGACCGAATTTGTCAATAGCCATACTGACTTCTTTTGGAATTTTGTATGAACTGATGTTGCAACCTCTCGGGTTGATGTTTTACTAACAGCATAATTAGGCGATTATTTTTGCTTCCTTCAATTCCTGTAAAATACTTAGTATTTCATTGTCATGGCTCGTATGCCCGGCGAGTTTGGATGCAATCAAGAGTTGCAATCGTTCAGTCAATTCATTAACATCATCCCAGTATTTGTACTCTAGTTTTGTATTTGGAAGGATTTGCTTTTGTAATGTTTCACCAAACTGCTTGGTAACCCCTGCTCCAATTTTCCAGTTCCTTGTCCACCACACGTTAGGTGGTTTCCCTTCAAGAACGGGTTAGATGATGTTCTTATATTTAAAAGCTCGTCCGGCTGCAACCTTCCTACTAGGATCGTAGTTTACTCGATAAGCATTAGTATCCTTCAAAATATACTTGTAATTTTTAACGTCTGCGAAAGTGAATTTTCCAGGAACTTTTTTGAATAACAGCTCATACAAACCCCTTGTACCAGCATACGTAAAAGCACCAATTATAATATTTGATCCATCGAACCCAACTTCGGCTGAACCGATTTTCAATTTACCGTCCTCTTCACGAATTCCGTACTTGTTATCGTAGGCATCGGTTTCGTCCGTTGCTAACCCAGCGAGAAACGGACGCACTAATGGATCGTGATTTTTTAATGACTCTTTTACTACGTCAGCGTCTAAACGGGTCTTGTTAAGTGATTTATTGGCTATAATTGATTTTGTAGGAGCTGTTTTTAATAAGGAAATAGCATGTGCCATGGATTTATCCAAATCTAAACTAGCGCTACTCTCACCCTCTCCAGACTCACTTTCACCACCGACATCCATACTTCTCTGTTCTGGAGTCTCAGGCAATAGATCACCAATATATTAATCTTGTATAAAGGATGGCTGTGCCATCCATGGTGCGTCCTGATAAAAAGAGGGTTGTAGATCTCTTTTCTTTACCCCTTTTGTTGGTGAAGAATGGAGAACGGGGCTAAACCATGATACTCCACCACGTTTTCGAATAGGAGTTGTTCTGTGAGTTATTATTGAAGTTCCAGGTATATCATGAGACTTTTCCATTGATTCCGAAAATGTTTCCACTTCTACTTCGGAAGTGTCTTTGGAGCGCTTTTTGGGTCCAACATCAGCTCCATCTAACTTAGATAGTATTTCTTGTAAGTGTCCTGTCACTGGGGCATACTGAACATCGATGTTGTGCTGAGCTTGTGCAATGTCGGCTTTCAATGACTTCAATTTATGTTTTAAAGCATTCCGAGCCTCAAGCAACTTACGAACTAACTTCTCGTCCATAACTGTCTTCATTCGTGGTCGAATATGGAATACTATAGCTCCAAACATGCATCAACAACTTATACTCTCAAGCGAATGTATTTGTCGAATCCTAGACGGTATCTCCCTTCGTTAAACGCGCAATCGCTGTCAATAACTAACATTTCGTAGGGGGTTTTCCAACAGTTTTGACACATATGCAGGAAGTTTTCGTAACTCATGTCGTGAACATGATCATTAAAGATGTGTTTTAAATTAGTACCATCCTGCTTAAAGACCACCAAAAGATTGCAATTGTCTCGAAGTAATTGTTTGGGAATAGCACTGTACGTCTGACACAAATAAAAGCAATCAATATTTTTATGTCTGCCAAAAGAGAAATACTGCTTGACCAAGTTCTGACCTACCGTAGGAATGTCATCAAAAATTACGATCGAATAGTCTGCCACTTTTTCAGGAACTAACATAGCACTTGTGTCTGTATATTCATAGTATCCAATTTCAGGAACTTGGTGAAGCACACGCTTTAAATAATTATATTTTTGCTGAGGCAGAGATTTTGAACATATGTAAATATTCTTAAAACGTAAACCGTTAGGATGCAGCAGCAAACTAAGCAATGCATTGGTTTTGCCGCATCCAGAGGGACCAACTATTAGTGCTCTTTTGCAATTACCCCCAAAAAGCTTACTATGGCGTTTATAACTTTCTTCAACAATATCATAATTTTGAAGTGGTAGTAACAGTGCTTGTGTTTTAAGCTCCATCGAGCTTCGTTGCTTGTACGTGAAAGGATATAGATTAAATAAAAACAAAGTTATTTTAATAAATATATTTATTTTATCCCCAATCGCTGCTGCTGTCATCCTCGTAACTGCAAGATTAAATAGAGTTAGTTTATCAACGTTAATATGTGACCTGTTATGCTTACTATTGCAGCAGCGGGGATCGCCTCCTGCCAACAACTTCTGCCAAGGGTGCAGTAATGCGCGCCGGCGCATTCTGCAGCCCCTCCGTAGGCGGTTGCTGGTTTGGGGGTGTTGGTGGTCCGCTGGGGGGCCGCAACCCCGTGGATACTTCCACGTGCGGCACCCCGTTCACCATAGTTATTTTTATATCCGCAGAATCCATATCCATCGTCAGGGTGGAACCATTTATTTTTATAATAATTTCTGGCTTAAAATATTTCCAAACGTCAGTATCAAAAGCGTTGCATTTTTTCTCAATTGGTAATGGGATATTGAAAGCAGTTGTAGTAGTCCTGATGGAGATATGGCACAGTCACTTATTTGATCGTGCTTTAGTAGATGTAGTGAATCGTGAAGAAATTTAGGCAAACGAAATTCAGATAAATGGTGTGAAACTTACAGAAATAAAATTTAGACAAGTGAAATTGAGATAAATAGTGGGAGGGCATTGCCCTCACTCAGGTCTGCTTTTTCTGTTCTTTTCTAATAGCTCTACAGTCCCTTTTTTTGATCATGGTTTAATAGATGTGGTCGATTGTGAAGAAATTTAGATAAATGGTGCGAAATTTACAGAAATTTACACAAGTGAAATTTAGATAATAGTGGGAGGGCATTGCCCTCACTCAGGTCTGCTATTGAGAGCTTGTCTAATAGCTCGAATATGTCTCTCCAACCGATCAAAAGCAAGTAGTTGCTCTTGAATATGAGCATGATCCGTTTGGAACATATTCCTATTCAAGGAACCACGAAGAAAATATCGGTGGAAGCACATACTATCCAATAACTGATTCAAGTCTCGTTCAGCCTTTGCCACAAACGAGGAGAATATTGTATCGAATCCCTCTGTAGGATCCGATAAAACAGTACTGGAATATTGTTGGAATAAGGAAGAGAGGTGTGATGTTGGAACAGGCGTAGACGTGTTAATGGGCTGATATGGGGTTAGTTGTGAATATGAGCCATTCAAATCAGGAGCGGTAGAAGGTTGGGAAGATAATTGTGAAAATGACCCATGCAAATTAGGAGCGGTAGAAAGTTGGGAAGGTGAAACTGGTGGTGTAGGTTGGGAAGGTGTCTGACTTGAAGTTTGTGGTCTAGGTGAAACTGGAGATGTCAAAACTGGTAATATGGGTGTAGGTGATAAAATCGGTGGTGGCAAAACCGGAGCAGCTTGAATTAGTTTATTTTGTAGTATGACTACCCTAACATCACAATGCTCCGAATCTCTGGCAGGGCCACATACAGATGAATGTGTGTCCATCCTCGATTCCACCGATGATACCCCCATCATGCTTAATGGTTCGTGTGGAATTGCGGAGGGACACTCTGTAGATGTATCAGAAATTGCTATAATTTCATCTGTAGTGTTCGATGTTGGTTGAAAACCTAAAGAGTGTCTCAATATAGGCATATACATGCGAGAATGATTTGCGGAAGCGGCATTCGTTACAGAGACTGTTCGTTTTGCGGTTTTTACACTGCTATCGAATTGTCTTTGTTTAGGATGGGCTACCCCAAATCCACTCAATACCTTATATTGTCTAGACGAAGAAGGTTGCCGGCCGGATTCTACATTGGTTGGAAATACATCAGTTGCAGATAATGGAGGAACTGCATTTCTAGCCTCAGTTGACACTGTCGCAACATCTGCTTCAGCAGTAGATGCTCTCAACATTTGCATTTCGAAATAGGTATCATTCTCCAGTTCGCCAAAGACTTCTTCAAAATTAACTATATCTTCTAAAGCCAGGTCTGAGTCACGTGCTGCCATATTTGTTACGTTAGACTGCTTGTTGGTATTCTAATTTAAGTGTTAGAAACAAAATAGAATTATATGACAATGTCAGTTCTGTTTAAAAGCTATGTTTGTATAAAGTACTGTAATATTACTACACCGCTTCGCTGTATACTTGAATTAAAATTATTTGAACTATTATTAACAAGAAACCATTTGAAATACGAAAGAATTATCACCTACATGTAACTTCTAATATTATACCTAATTAATTTATTGTATGTATTTTATTACATTTTGAATAGATTTATTACAAGAACTACTAAAAATTAGAAAAAAACACACTTCTTTGCATTTCTGTTATCCTGATACAAATCCGTAACTTGAAAAATTTATGCTGGTATTTTAGTACAAGTTCAAATACAAATAGCATACATTGTTATGTTGAAAATTTTTTTCCAAGTTATGGATAAGTATAAAATAAATAGAACACATAAAAACACAAATAAATATTAATAATGTAAAGTAATTTACCATCGTGCTGTAACTTTGAAAAGGAACTAATTTTAGAAAGGCAAAGCGCCAAATATATAGGTATTGCGAATCAATGTCAGTGAAACGTAACGGCGATGGAAAGTGAATGGGGCTATCAATAACAAGTCCCATTCACTTTCCATTGCCGTTACGTTTCACTGACATTGATTCGCAATACCTATATATTTGGCGCTTTGCCTTTCTAAAATTAGTTCCTTTTCAAAGTTACAGCACGACGGCAAATTACTTTACATTATTAATATTTATTTGTGTTTTTATGTGTTGTATTTAATTTATACTTGTTCATAACTTGATAAATTTTTTTCAATATAACAATGTATGTTATTTGTTCATACATATGTATTTTTTTACTATTTCGTAAATAAAATATAAACCACATTAGTTATACAATACTTTATTAAAATTTGAATTACATATACATGTTACATGTAATTAGTTAATACCAATACACACATAAATGAAAATACATTATTAACATTACTATGACTTATTATATATACAGAGTGTGCAATCCATTCTTCGCAAAGCGTTTTCTAAACAACAACAGCATATAAGTTCTTCTACATTATAGTGCTCTCTACATGGTAAACACTGCATAATTTCGACATCATTTTTGTAACAATTTGGCAATCTGTGCCAAACAAACTCTAAATCCACAGCCCTCACCTCCGTCATAAGGTATGATTTCGGAATATAATATAATTCATAATCTTCTATTCTGGCAAATGATGCGTCCGATTCATAGCGACCAATAATTTCTGACACTTTCCCAACTAGTGTGTTACTTTTCGTTTCCTTCGATGATTCGCACCCCATATCGTGCCTGGGATTTCTGCAATATCGATTCTTTGCACTTCTTACCGATTATGTATTGATTCAATAGCAAAACATTTGACAGCGCACACACGCAATCAGGTCGAGTGTGAAATGTGCAACTTGGTTGTCGACTTTCTATATTTGGCGCGTGTTTCAAATCAATTACATTGATATTAGAATCGATTCTTTTTATGAACTTCGCTTTCTCGGAACCTTTCACATACACTGTTCGACGCGAAAGCTCAAGCGTTTAATAATTTCATCAAAGTCCCCTACTAATATATAGCCATCGTCCCATCTTAAACAGTGATGCTGACTCATAACATAATTCGCTCTTCGTCTATCGTCTTCGTTGAGAGAACCGAAACTCATTATAGGTCGAAATATGAAGTGGCTCGATTTCTGATCACTATCTTGACTAGCCAATTCTTTCGGTATTATTTGATCTTTCCATTGAAACCATTGGAAATCAATAACGATATGAGCTGTTTTCATTTTTTCTTACTTTTGCACACACCCTCCCAATTGTTACGCTGTGTGTAGATAGATGTTTCTTTTCAACTAACACATTTGTTGCACCATCTTTGTAAACGGTGAATACTGCATCATCTTGTCATGCAAAATTAAGCAATAACCTACGGTATTATCGGGGACGTTATTCTTCGTACTGAACTCAATTCGAATTTCTACACCGCTTTTATGCAGAGCATCTTGTTGATATGTGCAATCTATACCGAACAGTGGATTCAATTTAAATTGCTCTAGACTCAGAATCGGATCCGAATCTTCATAGTTGTAGTAGACCTTCTGAAACCTTGCATACATCTCGTACAAATTAGCATAATGATTGTTATCATAATCGAGATTCAAGTTTTCATATGGATATCTTCTCCCGTTCAAAAACACTGTCAGATTTGTTAAATTGAAATCATTAAATACTGACATATTTTCTGCAAGCATGCCCCTCTTGCCAGTCTGGAATCCTAAAATCATATATCTCGGAGTCTCCAACTGCGGAGCAGTTTTAACTGACCAACTATGCTTATTTGTTTGGGGAAGTGACGGATATTCGTGTATCTCCCAGCCTCTAAATGCCATTTGCATGGTATTATTCTTCTCAATCAACTTCGTCAATAATAATTCTTGTCTTAACCCCACCCGTACGTGTGGCATCCTCCAAATTACTTTTTCAATAGTTAATTTTACTTTCTCCGTATCTACTGTTTGATATATCACATCTCGGTCATCGTTACTTCTAATTAGGACCAATTCCTGCCTAACATTCATAACAATCTTCTTAAAATCCTCTGCAAATCCCATTAGTGCTTTCAACGATACGCTAGCAGAAAAATTACCCTTACTATCGATATTGGGAGCCTTCCAGCTTCTTACATCCCAACAGGCATTCTGCAATTTACCAACATCTCCATTTGAAAACGAGAACAATCCCTTCATGGTTGTAGTAATCCCAGCATTCCTAACTCCATCCACCTCTACACCATTCATTAAATATCTTATATCGCTGAACATAAACGCAATAGCATTACTTATCAGACTTGCAGTAGTACTGCTTTTTGTATCATCACTTTCCAGTCGTAATCTCCCTTGCACATATAGATTTGACTCACTTGGTAGTGTGAAATTATCTATCTCGGGAACGGCTATTCGGATTTCATCATTATTCTCGTATTTCGGTGTTCCGAACGGTATATGATTATGATACTCGTAGCCAATAATGGAATCACTGACCCGAACTTTCTCTTGTACATTTAGTATATCCATTTCGTTATGCTTTCAATCAACACTTGTTCTTTGATCGACCGTCGGCTTTCAACAGAACCGACTAACTGTAATACGTGAACTTATATCTACTTGCACTGTCTTATTTCTAGTACGCTAGTCTATCTCCTAAGAATTACTTATAATCCCTCGCTTTCATCCAAACCGTTACCATTTCACATATCACTCATTCTAATTAATCCAAAACTTTGAAACCCAGACTCTGTAGAAACTTCCTATTGTCTTGTGATAACTTTACTTGTCCACCTCTCCACTTTCCACCCCTATTCACTCTTCGTGTACGATTTCTTATATTTCCATTGTCCACAATCCAACGGCTTCTTTTTTTCCTTCTTCCTTGCGGCAATGATACTCTGGCAAACGATACCCCCATTTCTATTCAGCACCTCTTCTTCGTAACCGTAAATATACTGTAATTTCTTCACCTCTAAAATTGACCGGATTTCCACTTTGGTCGACAACTTTCAACACAATACTACTCAAGACGTTTGCATTCACTGGCATATAAATCTTTTCTTGTGGTACTTCGATAATCTTATACCCTGGAGCCACATTTGGATAAAAGTGGTATAACACGTGCGAGGGTTTACCATTAACATACGACCCATCCACTACATTACACAATATTTGAATTGCATTAATTTTGTTGATATTCACAACATTATCGCTTATAACTGTTGTATATCTTGGAATAATAACATTTCCGAAACCAAACAGTGAACCTATAGAATTATTTATACCAAAATTCACATATACATCTGTCCTTATTGACACCTTCAGTGTATTACTATTTCCCCTCATAATAAAAGATTTATCATCACCCTCTCGCTCCTTCAACGCTTCTTCAATATAATTTTGTACATCGTCTATGTCATATGTTCCTTCTGGTACGTGTATCTTCTTCCAATTTAAATCATCTTCCTCGTGGGAACCGACATTATAACAGAAGATATTATTTTGTGGACCCACGTTCGCTATTGAATTGTAAGCTTGCAAATTTACGATACATAATTCATATTCCCCATTCAAATATATAACTGGATTGAAAATCGATACTAAGTCTGAACTGTCCCCTGTCAACACCAGGGTCAAGCTATCAACTACACCGACATCCATTTCACTACTTTATTTTGTCTTACTCAAAATTTCCTTTCAAGAACTGTAATGACAAGTGGCCACAATTAATAGCATCGGGTTTCTGGTACCTTTTATAGTTATAGTGTATTACCCCGTGACCGTTTGATAACAAATACTTTTCTACCTCGCGTGGCGGTCTTAAATCTCCAAAACTATCGAAATAATTAATTTTTTGATTTTCTTTAGAATATGCTACCCAATGAGTTCCTCTGCCTGCACCATCATCTAAATTTACGACACCTTTTTCATATTTTCGTATTTTTTTTGGTAGAGAGTGTCGACTATAAATTCCTCTGAAATTATTAATTTTCCACTTCTTCGCATATTTCTGAATATCTCTATCTGTCAACGGTCGCCGTGGTAATACCTCTAATGGTTTTTTGAATGTTCTGGTAAGTACAAGCCACACCCCGACTTGTATGGTTTCACATAAAACCCACTGCCAATGGCTTTCGCTTCCATCGCTTGATTGTGTCTTTGCGCCTCCTTTAATCCATCCCTGGCTGCCTTAGCTTCGTTAACTGCTTTGACTATTGCTGCTGCTCCACCTCCGAGTGATCCCAGAGCACCCAGAGCAGCAAACAGAGGAATCAGCGGCAAAAATCCGCCTGATTTTGGAATAGCTACAATTCTAGATCGTGGCAATATCATCTTTCTCGTTCCTCGCAACCTTTTCAGTGTCTGATACGCAATTCTGGTGTTTTCTAATAAACTCCTTCTCTTACCGCCTTTTCGTATTGCTTCGCGAGCTCTTTTCATTGCCTGCAAAAACGTCATAGCACCCCCACTCCTTCTCCGTTTCCGAGATTGCATTTTCGTATTATTTCTCCGTTTATTTTTTCTTGCATTCATTACGTGTTTTGCACTTCGTAACCCTACATCGAATGTCGTTTTTCCTTTCATGATACCTGCTACTAAGGTTGCAGCAACTTTCTCCTTTACGCTTGCGTCTTTACTCTTTATTCGCTCAACTGCACGTCGATATAATTTGTTGTCCGCAACGTTTCGATTTACAACCTCCTTCGATTTGGAATAAGCTATATCGTGCTCCTTACAAGCTTCATCCAATAAATTTACTCCTTTATCACCTCTTTGCAATCGTGCATCTAATTTTGTACCTGGACCGCAATAGTTATAACTTGGTATGTGTAACTCCACTGGTAATTTATTTATTAGTTTATTAATTATTCCACGACCTTTCTTTTTGGTTGACCATTGCAAACTAATCGATCGACCTCGTTTCACAGCCATTTCAAGAGCTGTACGACCATCGCCTTTGAATACTTTTTAATCAATACCAATAAACAGATTATTTACATACTCTTAAACTACTTTATCTTTACTTATAGTACACACCTTGGGATACATAAAAACATTATCATTTCATACATTTATTCATTGCATTTACATATGTTACATATATTAATTGTTATTAATTATATACAGCTTTATAAAATTGTAAATCAAAGTATATTTTTTTCATTCCATAAGTACTCAACTCTTTGGTTATAGCAACACACTCGGACATTGTTCCATTTCGCGCACTCTCTATACCACTCTTTACATCTCCCTCCATCACGGCCAACACTTCCATTAAATCTTTATAATACTTCCCATATTCTATTGCTTTGAGATTTTCTTACCGACACGCAATTAAATCTTTCAGATACCACAACTCCGATAACCCATCTTGTGAAATGTATAGACATTCGCCATTCTTCTCCAGTTTTAGTATTTTATTTATTCCATCGAAGCAATCAAATGACATTTTTATATTTCCAATGTCTAGGGTTGGATAACTACTTTTATCCTCCTTGAAATATTTCATCAATATTGACTCGTATTTTTGGAACCGCTTCCACTCTTCCGCTTTCATAGACAATCTCTGCTTCTTTAGACCAACAATTCTCACCACTGGCTCAAAATATAATTCCACCTCTAAACCTACAGCAACCCACTTAGAATTACTTTTATTTAAAAAATATATGCTTTGTGATAGCAACGGCATATCTATCATGGTATTCTGAATATTTTCTTCATCTGTTGACTTTCCCATAGTTTGACTTGATTCTACTACAGATTCATTACCAAAACTTTGCGCGTGTGGTGTCATAAAGTCGGTTGCCAATTCGTCTATTATTGATTGCGACAATTGTTCCTCGCAGTCTTTATTCTTTTGGAATTTACACTGACCTGGGGATATATCTGGACTATTATCCAAATAATTTTTAGTGCATCGATCTATTCTGTCGTCTTTATCACTAACTTTGCTGCTTTTAGATATCTGAATAACTTGCTCACCCCTTAACCTCTTTGCGGAATACATCGTACTCACTGTTGTGTTTGACTATTAACTTCACACTGATACTGTCTCCATTATTACCAACTTATATACCACACATTTACTGATTTGGCCTTGCTGCTTCGAGATAACTTGCTTCTAAAACCTCCACATCGTCCTCATGACCTTGGCCCCAGAGCTTGATATTACCGCCTTCACCTCTTATTCAGCGAACCAACTCAAATAGTTCATGAGCGTTCTACTTCTCCTTCTTCCATCATACTTATAATATTCATATACATCACATAAATACATTAAGTTATATTTATAGAATTCATAAAACTGCTGTGCGATGTTATCTTTTATTAGAGCCCATTCAAATTCTCTTCTGCATACTGTCTCATCTCTTTTATCATCTATCGCATTGTCTCGACTTTTCGACAATATATCGCCAACATAATTGAAATTATTAAATTCCTGTTGCACTTCCAGCAGCACTTTACTAGACAGTTCTTCATTTTCGTTCATATTTGGGATAAACCTGCTGCTTCGTACAACTTCTAAACACATTTATTATATTCATTGATCTTTTCGGCATCCTTATATACTATTTCATACTTCAATTCTCACTGGCTCTAGTAATTCTCCTCTATTAACCGATACCCTTGACCTTGGCCTTGACCTTGACCTTGACCTTGACCTTGACCTTCCCGGGCCAAGCCGATTCGAGAACCTCCTCATGACCTTGACCTTGACCTTGACCAACTTTAAATAGGTTATCGACCTTGGCCTCGACCTTGACCTTGACCTTGACCTTGACCTTGACCTTGACCTTGACCTTGACCTTGGCCTTGACCTTGACCTTGGCCTTGACCTTGACCTGGGCCTTGACCTTCCCGGACCAAGCCGATTCGAGAACCTCCTCATGACCTTGACCTTGACCTTGGTCCGGCCGAAGGTCGGACCAAGGTCAAGGTCAAGGTCATGAGGAGGTTCTCGAATCGGCTTGGTCCCTCTACTAACATATCTCTTGAAAAATGCTGGTGTGAAGTCGAGACCCGATATTACTTCTTCTTCAAGTTGTTCCAGTACAAGTTGTGCAATAACGCTTGATATGGGTGATCCCATTGCACATCCGTGTATTTGTTTGAAAACGTGGTTGTTGTACTGGAAGTAGGTTGCATTGAGTGTTAGTTCAATGCCTTTTATAAATTCTTGTAACGGTAGAGTTGTGAAGTTTTTAAGTTTATCCCATTGTTTTTTAATTGCTTGTATTGCCAGTTCAATAGGTATATTAGTGTACATTGAAACCACGTCTAAGCTTATTAAACTATGGTTTTTTGGAGTTTTTATGTTGTTTAGAAAAGATTTAAGTTCAAAAGAATTTTTCAAAAAATACGGATTTTGGCCTGTAATATTTGAGATTGTATTAGCTAGAAATTTTGATAATTTATAGAGGGGACTTTGGACGGAAGAAACTATTGGTCTTAGCGGAATATTCGGTTTATGGAGTTTTGGGAGGCCATATATTTTAGGAGATTGTGAATTGTTGATTTTAAGTGTTTGTGATGTTTCTTTGGAAATTAGATTGCAGTTAAACCAATGTTTTACGAGGTCATTATTTAGTTTTTGATATTTTGCTGTTGGGTCGTTTTTGATTTTATTGTAAGTACTGGTGTCACTTAGTATGTTATTCATTTTGTCGTCATAATCTTTTTTATTCATAACTAAGGTTTTATTACTTTTGTCCGGTCTGGTAATTAGTAGTTGTGGGTTATCTTTAACGAATTTTTTGGTTTTTGCAATTTTTTTATTAAGGTTTTTATGGTAGTTAGTTACTTTCGTTTGAGGTTTTTGCTTATAATTAGTTATGACGTTACAGATTTTTGACCTTATTGTGTTTTTATCATTGTTATTTAGATTATCTATTGTAGCCTCAATGTTCGCTATAATCTTGTCGGTTGGGATGTTATTTGGTGATTGATGTTGTGTTGCAAAATTTTTACCTAAACTTAATATTTCGGATACATCATTTGGGATTATTGTATCCGATATATTGCAAAGCCAGTCATTATTTATATGTGTGTTGTTAGTTTGGTGGTTTGTGGATGGAGATTTCTTAAGTAATAGATTAATTTTTTTTGTGCTTTTCTTTTAATTTAATGAAAAACTGTTCAGTGGTGTGTGAAATTTTTTTAATTAGGGCCCGCAATGTAACTGTGTCTGTGTTTTCTTTAAGTCTATTGTGTAGGAAGTTTTTTTTTGGAATGCATGTTTTAAGGTAAGTGTACAATCTGTAATGATGTAATTTAAAATTGTGTATTTGAAGTTTTGTACTTTGTTTGTAAATTTTGTGTAGATTTTCTGATTGTCTATATGCAAGTGGGAAACCCTGAAGTTACAAAATTTAGGAATTAGTTCTAATTTCTTACATTTTAAAATGAAAATTCTTCTATTTTTTAAAATGGCTATTCTTCTTTTTTCTTTAAGTAGTGTTTGGAAAAGACGAAAAGTATTAGTTCCGTATTGGTCCTTAATTTGTTTGAACGTTGGTATTTCTTGTTGGTCCATTTTTTTCCACCCTGGACTGTATATATTTCTTCAAATTTCTTTTTTCTTGGCCGTTGTTAAATATAATTATATTTGCATCATGGGAGGTATCGGACTTTATTTAATTATAGGTAGTTTAGTGTGTATAAAATAAAAAAATTCTTACGTTCCGATATTATATATAATATCTTTCTCAAAAAATTTTATAATAAGCTGTAACAATTATGCGTTATTAATCTATGTTATATGAAAAAGAATTCTAAAAATAACTTACGTCATGTGTTATTAATATTGATACTACATTTGTTTACAATTTAAAAATTTAAAAATATATATTAAAATCTCCACAAGATTTTCCACTCGCACAACGCCTGAAAGTCTGTTTTCTTTTTCTTTCTTCTTTTGAATAGTATCAGGTATGTATACATTCTTTTGCTTTTTTTTTTGGTGTTATCCAAAATGTTAATTACTTTTAAAATGATTGTATAGAATATTTAAAGGTGTACGTGTTCGTATTGAAAAGCAGTGATGTTTTGAAAGTCTACATATAAATGTATATTTTAAAATGTGTTTGTACTGTAAAAAATTTTTTAATATGCATTGATAGTTTTTAGTGTATTTTTATTTGTGTTGTATTTGAACGTATGCTTAAAGGAAACACAGTGTCGTACTTGTATTTATTATAAAATAGAAAAATAAATATTTGATAGGTTATTTATATCTGTCCTATCATTTATTGTATTTTTGTTTTTTTGGATGTGGATGCTTTCTAAGATATTCCTGGCTTTGTGGTTTTTTTCTGTAGTTATAATTGAAGTATTTGGATAATTGAAGGAATGATTTGTTGTATTGGTATGTTTTTTTAGTGCAGTGGTGTTATTTGAAAATTTGTGACCATTTATTCTGTCTTTTAAATGTTGAGAAGTCTGTCCTATGTATATGCCATTGCAATCATTACATGGTATTTTGTACACTATGTTGGTTTTTTTTAAAAATAATATACTAAGTGACACCAGTACTTACAATAAAATCAAAAACGACCCAACAGCAAAATATCAAAAACTAAATAATGACCTCGTAAAACATTGGTTTAACTGCAATCTAATTTCCAAAGAAACATCACAAACACTTAAAATCAACAATTCACAATCTCCTAAAATATATGGCCTCCCAAAACTCCATAAACCGAATATTCCGCTAAGACCAATAGTTTCTTCCGTCCAAAGTCCCCTCTATAAATTATCAAAATTTCTAGCTAATACAATCTCAAATATTACAGGCCAAAATCCGTATTTTTTGAAAAATTCTTTTGAACTTAAATCTTTTCTAAACAACATAAAAACTCCAAAAAACCATAGTTTAATAAGCTTAGACGTGGTTTCAATATACACTAATATACCTATTGAACTGGCAATACAAGCAATTAAAAAACAATGGGATAAACTTAAAAACTTCACAACTCTACCGTTACAAGAATTTATAAAAGGCATTGAACTAACACTCAATGCAACCTACTTCCAGTACAACAACCACTTTTTCAAACAAATACACGGATGTGCAATGGGATCACCCATATCAAGCGTTATTGCACAACTTGTACTGGAACAACTTGAAGAAGAAGTAATATCGGGTCTCGACTTCACACCAGCATTTTTCAAGAGATATGTTGATGACTGCATTGCCTGCATACCAACAAACAAAGCAGAATACACCTTAAATAAATTTAATTCCTTTCATCCCAAGTTACAATTTACAATAGAAAAAGAACAAAATAACGAATTAAACTATTTAGACCTAACATTAATACGATCCGATATCTACATATACACAAAATTATTCCATAAAGCAACTGCATCAGACCGATATCTCAATTATAACTCTTGCCAACCCACATCTTTTAAGAACAATGTCATAACAAACTTAATTCACAGAGCAATAACACTCACTACTCCAAAATATAGACCTGAAACTATAGCAAAAATAAAAACATCATTACAAAAAAATAATTATCCACTTTCAAAAATTAATAGTGTTCTAAAACAACAACTACACAAACATTATAATCAGAACATACCTAAAAAAATAGAGGAACCAACTTCGTATAAATATGTTCCATTACCATATATAAAAAATATTTCTGAAAAATTAAACAAGATACTAATACCGTATAAAGTGAAAATAGCACACACTAACTGCAATAACCTGGACTTCCTATACACCCCTCTCAAAGATAAAATTCCTACTTTAAAAAAAAACCAACATAGTGTACAAAATACCATGTAATGATTGCAATGGCATATACATAGGACAGACTTCTTAACATTTAAAAGACAGAATAAATGGTCACAAATGTTCAAATAACACCACTGCACTAAAAAAACATACCAATACAACAAATCATTCCTTCAATTATCCAAATACTTCAATTATAACTACAGAAAAAAACCACAAAGCCAGGAATATCTTAGAAAGCATCCACATCCAAAAAAACAAAAATACAATAAACGATAGGACAGATATAAATAACCTATCAAATATTTATTTTTCTATTTTATAATAAATACAAGTACGACACTGTGTTTCCTTTAAGCATACGTTCAAATACAACACAAATAAAAATACACTAAAAACTATCAATGCATATTAAAAAAATTTTTACAGTACAAACACATTTTAAAATATACATTTATACGTAGACTTTCAAAACATCACTGCTTTTCAATACGAACACGTACACCTTTAAATATTCTATACAATCATTTTAAAAGTAATTAACATTTTGGATAACACCAAAAAAAAAAAAAAGCAAAAGAATGTGTACATACCTGATACTATTCAAAAGAAGAAAGAAAAAGAAAACAGACTTTCAGGCGTTGTGCGAATGGAAAATCTTGTAGAGATTTTAATATATATTTTTAAATTTTTAAATTGTAAACAAATGTAGTATCAATTTTAATAACACATGACGTAAGTTATTTTTAGAATTATTTTTCATATAACATAGATTAATAACGCATAATTGTTACAGCTTATTATAAAATTTTTTGAGAAAGATATTATATATAATATCGAAACGTAAGAAGAATTTTTTTATTTTATACACACTAAACTACCTATAATTAAATAAAGGCCGATACCTCCCATGATGCAAATATAATTATATATTGACATGGTTTAAAATAACCATGCCATATTTATTATAATTATAATTTTAAATGCTTGGAATTTTAAAATATTGATCTTAGTATAGGTGTCGAATTTATTGTCTGAATTATAATTTAATAGGTTAATAGAGAGGTCGAGATTTCATGGTTGATTTGGTTAGTCGTAGAACGAACGATTTTCTTTCTTCTATCTTGTATTTGTAAAATCTGTTAACAAAAGAAATGAAATAATATAAGTATTGTTCTAAAATATTATGTAATATGTTATTTGTACAAAATTGTTTAATTTACGAAGATATGTCAAGTATAATGGATAAAACTAATTGATTTTGAGTAGAAACAAATTTAAATTAAGATTCCCGCAAGTATTTTGAATAAGAGGAAGTGACAGTTAATTTTGACAGTTCCTGTATAGGTATTTTTAAATAGTATGTAAATGGAAAAAAATGCATGATAAGTAGGGTTTAAAATTAGAAAAAGAATAAATAATGTGTGGAATATCAAATTTTATGGATAAAGATTAAAAAGATTAATAAAAGATAGACATATTGATTTATAAAAGGTATGTGTAGAGATCTCATTGGAGAATTTAAAAAAATAAGTGATAATGTTGCCAAGGCAATTTGTTTGAGAAAAAACAAGGAGATGAAAATAATTTTCACACGACGCGGTCGTATTTGTCGCTGAATTTAAATAAATTCATCGATAACGTCTCAAATTTAATGAATTTTGTGCTAAAAAGCATTAATAGTGATTAATTTAGACGAAGTCATAGAGATTATTACAGATTAAAGTGAAAAGTGCTTACATAATTATTATATGTCTATAAATCATAGCAAAACAATTTATAGATAAAGAAAGTATTATTTAAACAGGTTTAATAATAAATTAACAAAAGTACTTACATATATCGAAGATTATCCATCGACGAAGTTCATAATAAATTTTCAAGATTACCCAAAGACGAGGAGTCTAGTGAATTTTCAAGATTAACTATAGACGAAGTTCCTAGTTTATTATCAAGATTAACCAGAGACGAGGACCATATTGTTAAGAAGCGAATTTACTGAGTCCGAACGTGTATATCTAAGAGGGAAAACCATAGGCCAGGAGATCCAGTTAATTTGTGTAGGCGTAATTACTTCATAGGAATCCAGCAAAGGTTAAGAAGCGAATTTACTGAGTCCGAACGTGTATATCTAAGAGGGAAA
Organism: Amphimallon solstitiale; assembly: GCA_963170755.1. NCBI lineage: Eukaryota > Metazoa > Arthropoda > Insecta > Coleoptera > Scarabaeidae > Amphimallon > Amphimallon solstitiale. Next base: position 589,536 of record OY720678.1, read on the forward strand.
ACCATAGGCCAGGAGATCCAGTTCATTTGTGCAGGCGTAATTACTTCATAGGAATCCAGCGAGTACAGAAGCAACACGTCGAGAGTTCTAAAGAAAGTCCCAGGTCATCGTAGGTGCGAAGATTATGTAATTCAAGATACCAATACATTTCATGGAGGTAGAACCTACAAGTAAATATAAATTAATATTTGAGGTAATATAAATCATATTGATACAATTTGTTTCAAAATTAATATATTTCACATTAATATTTAATTAAATTAGAGCTATTTGATTTTGAATAAGTTTGAGAATAATATAAGAAAGGAAATACCTTATTGGTGGTATTATTCCACATCAAACCCAGAGAAATCTCTACATCATTTGAAAAGATATTATAAAATTTCCAACCATTATTTATCGGTCGTCAATTATACTTAAAATGTCGTAAGAAACATACTAGACATAAATGTGTCAATTTTTATAACGGTTTATTTCCATAATAAATTTTTACATATCTTCACCATAAATAAACAATTTTCGGAAACATAATTTTATTGTTGTTGCAATATCTGACATTTTTAATATACTCTGTTTATTTTGAGAATGTTGTTTTTTCTGCATTAGAAGTACTATTTGTTTTTATGCTTCAATATATCATCTGGTCATGACAGGCACATTAACCTATAAAGAAAACATATATCAAATTAATATTATTTGAAGAAAATTATATAGAATAAGAAATACCTACATGTTCACATAGTTATAAAAGTAATCGAGTACATTTAACCAGTCACAACGGATCCAAATTAAACGATTAATCCTGAGATTAAGAGTCATGCTAGCCAAAGAATTTTGTAAACGTATCAATAGTACACGAGATACAAAATAAGGTTAAGAATTAATGCCATAATACATCAAGAACCCCCCCCCCCACATTTATATTGTATAGGTATAGTTCATTTAAAGTATAGTATCACCAGTACAATAAAACATTAGGAAAAGGAAAAGTATTATAATTTAAATTATTTTAGCTGAGTTTGGAGTTTATATTAATTATCTAAAAAGATGAATATGTTATAATCGATTCACAGGGCAATCTAGTGAATGTTAATTTTTATTTTTTAATAGTAAGAGGTCATTGATAGCTAACATAGGGCGATTATAGTAATGGGTTATGTCGGAGAAAATTAATGAACTATTGAGTTAGTTAGATAATAGGATATTATTAGGAAATAATATGTTGTAAAGAATACCCATCTACACGACTATACAACATCGGTACATTTATGGCTGCCCGAACGTAGGGGCACGATTAAAGAAAGGTTTCTGGTTATTTGTGTATTTTGAATTTAGTAGAATAGTAAAAACACAGATTTATTAGGTATATTTATTTGTTTGATCGCAATTTGGGAGTACATGTGATACATTGGTATATAGTTGTGCGTATTAAAGATACATATAAATTATTTTATATAGAATACATATTAGTACAGTTTTAAAAATATTTAAAAGAAATGGATACAAGATCTAAATCTAGTATGAAACAGACTCGAGGTACAAGCGAAAGCGGAGAAGATAGTGAACAGGAAAGAGGTGATACACAACAAATTATTCCAAGTAGGAACATAGAAGATATGTTAAAAGTTATTTTAGAGGATAATCAAAAGTTTAGAGAAGATAATAAGAAAAATCAAGAAGAAAATAAGAAGTTATTGGAGAAAAATGAGAAGTTATTGGAGAAAATGGAAAAGTCTATTAAAGAAGAGAATAAGAAAAACAGAGAGGAGGATAAAGAAGAGAATAAGAAGATGTTAGAAAATATGTTAGAGAAAGTTAGTGAGGAGAATAAGAAAAATCAAGAAGAATTGGAGAAATCTCTTAAGGAAGAAAATAAGACACTGATTGTAGATATGTTTGTAAAAGTTAAAGAAGATAATCGGAAAATATTGGAGAATATGGAAAAATCAATTAAGGAAGTAAACCTGAAAATAAGTGAAGGAAATGAGAATGTGTTTGAAAAAGTCAGAGAAGATTTGGATAGGAAATTACTTAAGTTTAGTGAAGAGAATCAGAAAAACATGGAGTTTTACAAAGAAGAGAATAAGAAAATAAATGAAAATCTTGTGAGCCTAAATGGAAAAATTAATCAAACTAATGAAAATATGAAAACAAAATTGGAGGAAGAAGTAAACAATTTAGAAGAAAAATTTATAAAAGAAATAGAGAAGAAGAATGAAAGTAATAAAGTAGAGATTTTAGAAACTATAGAGAATAAACCTGGAGAAGTAGAACTAGTTAGTGGAAATCATTGTATAAATATAAAAATAACTGAGTTGAATAAGGTAACAGATATGGGTTCTTATTTAGATTACAGTGAGTGTACTAACTCGAATACGAACATGTTTAAGAAACAAGAATTTGCTGTGTCAAGATGTTTCAGTGATTTTATAGGTCTTTATAATAAGTTCACTGGAGAACATTTTAAAGCTGGAGGTAATATGTTACCAACACCTATGAGAAGTGTTATTGAAAATGGAATGGTTAAAATGTACAGTCAACAAGAAGGAACTGCTAATGGAATTGATTTTGTTGAGAGAAAACTAGGTAATTTAAAAAGATATTTGCGAAAAGATGTCCTTTCTTCTATACTGATTTTGGACACAGATATTAGAAAATTATTAAAACCTCAATTTGAATTTCAAGGCATCATGGATACATTGATAAGAAACAACACTGATATTGTGAGATTGTTTAACAAGGTTGGAAACATGAATAATGTGAGCATTGACACTACGAAAGAAAAGGATTCATGCTATGAAGAAAATAGGATACAAGAAGTAACAGTGGACACTTTAAAGAATAGAGTCCGATTAAAATTAGCAATGGGTAACATGACTCGGAAAATAAATGCTACAAATCTAAATAAATAAAGGGGCATACGAAAATAGGTAAGACACAATATTGGGAGATTGTATTGTGTAAGTGAGTAACGACACTTCCTAAATCTGAGTTACATCAAATCATCCAAATTAAATCATCCACATCAAATCATCCACATCAAATCATCCACAACGATATAATACGACAAATAATCAACGACGATATAACATGACAAATAATCCACGTTGTTATAATAGGTAAGACACAATATTGGGAGATTGTATTGTGTAAGTGAGTAACGACACTTCCTAAATCTGAGTTAAATTAAATCATCCACATCAAATCATCCACATCAAATAATCCACATCAAATCATCCACATCAAGTCATCCACAATGATATAATACGACAAATCATCCACAACGATATAATACGACAAATAATCAACGACGATATAACATGACAAATAATCCACGTTGTTATAACAGGTAAGACACAGTATTTGGAGGTTGTACTGTGAAATGAGTGACGACATTTCCTTTCTGAGTTCAGCTAAACCATCCACAAAAACATTAAATCATCCATAAAATGCTATAAAAACAAATATGTCAGGCAGGACATAGTATTAGAATAGATTGTACTATGAAGGTGATTGACCACACTTCCTTATCCTAGTCACATTAAATCATTCACAACAAATTTATCAGAACAAGAGGTTCATACAGAAGAGATCAACTTCTGACGGTTTTTGCAATACCGATTTATTTCAGCAATCTTAGATCTTTTCAATTCCCAAAAATCTATTTTTAAAATAGACCTGTCCCATTGTATAATAATAAATCCCATTAAATTTAATGATTTCATTTATTTATAATTGTTAATAACATATTTAGTTAGAGTGGAACAATATTAGTGGAAGTTATATTAGTTTATAGTACTCATTTAGAAATTATAATTTGTTTGATAAAATATAGAATTAGTAGATGTCCTTATATTTTAAATACTTAATTTTATTGTTATGAATCGAGTACAATGTGGGGATGTATCATATGTAATATGCAAAAGCACAAAATGGAAACAGAAAAAGATGAATATGAATAGGAAAATTTAGATGTTTTAAGTTTTGAACAGCTGTAACAAGCATTAAAAGTCAAGAAATATTAAGTTAGTAGACATGTTCTTAAATGTAAAATGAATAGGGAATTACCAATATCATGTATACGAATAGAGTATAAAATAAAAGAAATTGAAATCTTAAGAATACAGTACAAATATAAAGTATATGGTTTTGTTCAAAAATAAGTACAGGTGTTTAGTAATAATAGAATATGTATTATAGATAAGTATCGAGAATGGAGTGATTTTAGTTGGAATTTAATAGTAATATAAAAAAATATATAAATGTCGAAATGGACAATAAAGAGTATAAAATATGTATTATGAAGTATAAAATATCTTGTAGAGGTATAAGAGTACCTACAAGATTAGTTAAAGAATTTATGAACCAGTATATGGTATATTGCACTAAATGTAGTGTTTATTGTATGAATAATAGTATAATTAATAAAGATAATTGTGGAATGTATATGAAAGAGTTTGTTTAAACTATTGAATTGGGATAAAGATTATAAAATAATTAATAAACACCAAAATATAAAGAACAAGTATTAAAGTGAATACAAGTTAGTAAAGTTAATGTACTGTTTATAAATATTCAAATATGCATACAGGTGAAGACATTTAAGAATTACTAAAGTATGAGATATCCAATTTAAAAATTTCAAGAACAAAAGTTGACATATAAAAAAAAAAAATAATTACAGCAAAGAGATTTAAAACAGAATTATTGAGAAAGTTTTATATATTAAAAAAAAATACATCCTAAACATGTATGGTACATTACAATTTTCAGTTTATAAAAAAATTTTTCTAATATATCATAGGTATAGTATTGTACAAAATATAGTGTAAAAAGCTTAGAAATATACATTTATATGTTCTTTGGAGTATAAAAAGAAATAGTGGGTAATGAGGGAAGATATGTTATTTGAGAAAAGATTGTTTGATTTAAAATGAATAGGACGTTGTATATACAGAATTATGATAAAGTTTATGGTGAAGTTATGCTTAAAAAGATTTGTTGCATTAGTTTAATTATTTGTCCAACAAATATAAATTTTTAGCAGTAAAAATTTTCATTTGTTAAAGGGGCAAATGACATGGTTTAAAATAACCATGCCATATTTATTATAATTATAATTTTAAATGCTTGGAATTTTAAAATATTGATCTTAGTATAGGTGTCGAATTTATTGTCTGAATTATAATTTAATAGGTTAATAGAGAGGTCGAGATTTCATGGTTGATTTGGTTAGTCGTAGAACGAACGATTTTCTTTCTTCTATCTTGTATTTGTAAAATCTGTTAACAAAAGAAATGAAATAATATAAGTATTGTTCTAAAATATTATGTAATATGTTATTTGTACAAAATTGTTTAATTTACGAAGATATGTCAAGTATAATGGATAAAACTAATTGATTTTGAGTAGAAACAAATTTAAATTAAGATTCCCGCAAGTATTTTGAATAAGAGGAAGTGACAGTTAATTTTGACAGTTCCTGTATAGGTATTTTTAAATAGTATGTAAATGGAAAAAAATGCATGATAAGTAGGGTTTAAAATTAGAAAAAGAATAAATAATGTGTGGAATATCAAATTTTATGGATAAAGATTAAAAAGATTAATAAAAGATAGACATATTGATTTATAAAAGGTATGTGTAGAGATCTCATTGGAGAATTTAAAAAAATAAGTAATAATGTTGCCAAGGCAATTTGTTTGAGAAAAAACAAGGAGATGAAAATAATTTTCACACGACGCGGTCGTATTTGTCGCTGAATTTAAATAAATTCATCGATAACGTCTCAAATTTATTGAATTTTGTGCTAAAAAGCATTAATAGTGATTAATTTAGACGAAGTCATAGAGATTATTACAGATAAAGTGAAAAGTGCTTACATAATTATTATATGTCTATAAATCATAGCAAAACAATTTATAGATAAAGAAAGTATTATTTAAACAGGTTTAATAATAAATTAACAAAAGTACTTACATATATCGAAGATTATCCATCGACGAAGTTCATAATAAATTTTCAAGATTACCCAAAGACGAGGAGTCTAGTGAATTTTCAAGATTAACTATAGACGAAGTTCCTAGTTTATTATCAAGATTAACCAGAGACGAGGACCATATTGTTAAGAAGCGAATTTACTGAGTCCGAACGTGTATATCTAAGAGGGAAAACCATAGGCCAGGAGATCCAGTTAATTTGTGTAGGCGTAATTACTTCATAGGAATCCAGCAAAGGTTAAGAAGCGAATTTACTGAGTCCGAACGTGTATATCTAAGAGGGAAAACCATAGGCCAGGAGATCCAGTTCATTTGTGCAGGCGTAATTACTTCATAGGAATCGAGCGAGTACAGAAGCAACACGTCGAGAGTTCTAAAGAAAGTCCCAGGTCATCGTAGGTGCGAAGATTATGTAATTCAAGATACCAATACATTTCATGGATGTAGAACCTACAAGTAAATATAAATTAATATTTGAGGTAATATAAATCATATTGATACAATTTGTTTCAAAATTAATATATTTCACATTAATATTTAATTAAATTAGAGCTATTTGATTTTGAATAAGTTTGAGAATAATATAAGAAAGGAAATACCTTATTGGTGGTATTATTCCACATCAAACCCAGAGAAATCTCTACATCATTTGAAAAGATATTATAAAATTTCCAACCATTATTTATCGGTCGTCAATTATACTTAAAATGTCGTAAGAAACATACTAGACATAAATGTGTCAATTTTTATAACGGTTTATTTCCATAATAAATTTTTACATATCTTCACCATAAATAAACAATTTTCGGAAACATAATTTTATTGTTGTTGCAATATCTGACATTTTTAATATACTCTGTTTATTTTGAGAATGTTGTTTTTTCTGCATTAGAAGTACTATTTGTTTTTATGCTTCAATATATCATCTGGTCATGACAGGCACATTAACCTATAAAGAAAACATATATCAAATTAATATTATTTGAAGAAAATTATATAGAATAAGAAATACCTACATTTTCACATAGTTATAAAAGTAATCGAGTACATTTAACCAGTCACAACGGATCCAAATTAAACGATTAATCCTGAGATTAAGAGTCATGCTAGCCAAAGAATTTTGTAAACGTATCAATAGTACACGAGATACAAAATAAGGTTAAGAATTAATGCCATAATACATCAAGAACCCCCCCCCCCACATTTATATTGTATAGGTATTTAAAGTATAGTATCACCAGTACAATAAAGCATTAGGAAAAGGAAAAGTATTATAATTTAAATTATTTTAGCTGAGTTTGGAGTTTATATTAATTATCTAAAAAGATGAATATGTTATAATCGATTCACAGGGCAATCTAGTGAATGTTAATTTTTATTTTTTAATAGTAAGAGGTCATTGATAGCTAACATAGGGCGATTATAGTAATGGGTTATGTCGGAGAAAATTAATGAACTATTGAGTTAGTTAGATAATAGGATATTATTAGGAAATAATATGTTGTAAAGAATACCCATCTACATATATATATATATATATATATATATATATAACAAGAAAGAGAATAATAACGTGTAAATTCCGCTGTAGAGCAACCGTAGACACGTGTTTCTGACTCATTGGTCGTCGTCAGTACGGTGTAGCCAAGGAATAAGGTGGGATAACCTTGGAGATGTAAGCTACACGGAAGACCATCAGGTGACAGACTCCCATTTGTAGCTTCAGCTAGAAGATCCTCAAATTTGAAGACAACAACTAACGTCGCCACGAGGAAGACCAATGTCAACCTGCGTGCCATCCGAGACCCAGGAAAGATAAATCAAGAAATGGAAATAACGCGGATACATGAAATAACAAGAAAGAGAATAATAACGGGTAAATTCCGCTGTAGAGCAACCGTAGACACCTTATTCCTTGGCTACACCGTACTGACGACGACCAATGAGTCAGAAACACGTGTCTACGGTTGCTCTACAGCGGAATTTACCCGTTATTATTCTCTTTCTTGTTATTTCATGTACCCGCGTTATTTCCATTTCTTGATTTATCTTTCCTGGGTCTCGGATGGCACGCAGGTTGACATTGGTCTTCCTCGTGGCGACGTTAGTTGTTGTCTTCAAATTTGAGGATCTTCTAGCTGAAGCTACAAATGGGAGTCTGTCACCTGATGGTCTTCCGTGTAGCTTACATCTCCAAGGTTATCCCACCTTATTCCTTGGCTACACCGTACTGACGACGACCAATGAGTCAGAAACACGTGTTACGGTTGCTCTACAGCGGAATTTACCCGTTATTATTCTCTTTCTTGTTATTTCATGTATTCGCGTTCCAATAAATATCTCACAATTACAGAAAGTAATCCCACAAAATACTTACAATTCAATTGAGATTGTATACAGAAAGTAGCATCTTTGTGTTTCTTAAGTGTAATGACAATGGTCACAATTTAAAATAATCACAAATTAAAATAAAACAGTGTTAAAAACAATAAAAACCAACAACAATATTGTATACAAAGGACAGCACGACATTGAATATATGCATCGGTAATGTCAAGGTTGTGTGTCGGTCGAGTCAAGAGGTCAACGGAGTCAATTCCACGTGTCTAAAATTTATGTGTATGAAGGGAAGTATAAGGAGTAACATTAGAAATTAATTAAGTTGGTAATTAATGAGATACGTGTATATATTACTAAGGTTAGATATATCTGATTTTTTGTTCATAATTTTAGTCTGTTTTGTAATATGAAACATTTCTAAAAATAGGCGTTTCTGATTGTAAGACTCCATTTCTAAAATTTTGGTTTTTTCATATGCAATGTTATGCTTTGTGGAATGACAATGTATAGCTAGGGCCGATGACTGTTTCTTGTTAATATTCTTATTGTCACTTTTATGTGATATTATTCTTGAGTGTAGGGTGCGTGCTGTTTGGCCTATATATACCAGATCACAATCCCCGCAGGGTATTTGGTATACTACTCCGGATGTTAACATGTGTGGCAATGGAGTTTTAGTTTTAGTGAAGAGAGTGTTCGTGGTCACCAAGAATTTGTTCGCAATTTTAACTTTCCCATGGAAAAGCTTTGCGAGTTTAGGTGTCAGTTCTTCAACATACGGTAAAGTCCTAAAAGGCAAGTCTGGCCTTAAAGGAGGAATAGAGTTAGTACGTCTGGAACTATTTCCATTGTCTGATAGCAATCTATTCGTAAGTTTGATAGGATAGCCATTATCTGTCAGGATGTTTTTAAATATCTTTATGTTTTTGTCATATAAGGAAGGGTGACAAATGGCTTTTATGCGTCTTTTGAATTCTAAAATGAAATTTATTTTCATCTTAATAGGATGATTAGAATTATAGTGTATGTACCGCCCAGAGCTGGTTGCCTTTCTGTACCAATCTAAAATAACAGTGTCGTCCTTCCTCTTTACTAACGTATCTAAGAAAGGAACGCTGTTTTCCGTTTCTGTTTCTATAGTAAATTGGATACAGTTGTTATACGAATTAAAGATATTTAAAATTTCTTGGCATTTATCTTTCGGGACGGTGCATATTATATCATCAACATATTTCTTTAAAAAAGGGAGCGGAAAAGATAATTTTGGGATGCAACTTTCTAACAAGTCATCCATTACGTATTGTGCTATTATAGGGGATATTATTCCACCCATTGGACAACCAAAGATTTGTTTATAGAACTGGTCCTCAAAAACGAAGTAAGTAGTATTGAAAACCAGTTCCAATAATTCTATGAACGTACCTTGCGGTATGTCTGTGTGCTGTTGTATTATATCCCATCTTTTCTGTACTGATCTTTTAACTAATTCTAGTGATATGTTGGTAAATAATGATATAACATCCAGACTGACAATGACATGATCCTTTGGAATAATTTTATTATTCATGAAGTTAGCAAATTCAAAACTATCTTTGACGTAATACTCGTTGTTTTTATCGTAGGCATTTGAAAGAATGCCTGCTAAAAATTTTGAAAGTTTACTATTTGGAGAGTTGATTGACGATATAATTGGCCTAAGTGACAAAGTAGGTTTGTGGATTTTTGGTAGTCCATAATATCTAGGAGCTACTGAATTATAAATAGTAAGGTGTTTAGCTAAGTCTTCCTCTATGTATGTATTATTTTTTAAGTTAGTTACAGTTTTGTTTATTTTTTGTTGATATGTAGATGTAGGATCTTGCTTAAGTTTTTGGTAGTATGTGGTGTCTTGTACTATTTCCACAGACTTGTTAATGTAATCAATTTTATTCATAGCCACAGTGACACCTCCTTTATCTGACTTTAGTATATATAAATCAGGGTTATTTTTTAAAAAAATTCTACATTCAATCAATTGCCTACGTTCAGTCGACTCGCTTTTGTCTACCTTATGACAGTAATTGGTGATAATATTAGTAGCTAGGGCTCTATAGTTATCTTGTTCGTACGTTGGTACGCAACTCAGTAAAGACTCAACATCGGCCAATAGGGCACTCATTTTAATATCTTTATTACTGGGTTTTATGACGTATTTATGACCCCGAGAAAGAATTGATGCAATATTATCTGGAATATCTATGTTACTTAAATTTTTAAACCAACCTTTCTTAACTCTCCCCACACCACTCTGACAATTTCTTAAATTATTTAATTTAGCAACATTATTATTCTTGGTCTCAAAAAATTTTTTGTTGTACTTAACTTTTTGACTAAGTTTGTAATCAAGAAATATGTGTTTAGGAAGAAGTTCCATAATATTCTGTTCTAACTGTTTTTGTAGTGTTACCGAATTATTTAAGTTCTTAATGGTTATTCCAATTTCTAAATTTAATACTTTTTTCCTTAAACTTAAACTAAATCTACAAACTTGTGTGCCAATTTGTCCATCATCCTCTTGTATTAAATTTATCAAAGTCTTGCTACTGTTGTTGATGTGATTTGGAAAGAGATTTTCAGTTCTGCAACGGAGAAAAAAAATTCTTCTATTCTCCAGAGATGCTATCTTGATGTTAATGCAGGCCCATTCTTTCAAATTCTTCATCGCTTCTTCACCATAGGTGGTTTTGATATGTTGGTAGAAACCCATGTTAATGTAGTCAATACTTTTTCGTGACTGTGTATATTGTAGTATCAGGATAGTTTCTTGGGTAAGGCAGTCAAAGGGCAATTAAAAACGTGACTCTTTTTTAAAAACCAAGCTTTCGGTCTTTAATTAAAACCTTCATCAGGGCTGTTGATAATTACATACAAAAGAAGAAAAAAAAATTCCAATAAATATCTCACAATTACAGAAAGTAATCCCACAAAATACACAGATAATGGCTATCCTATCAAACTTACGAATAGATTGCTATCAGACAATGGAAATAGTTCCAGACGTACTAACTCTATTCCTCCTTTAAGGCCAGACTTGCCTTTTAGGACTTTACCGTATGTTGAAGAACTGACACCTAAACTCGCAAAGCTTTTCCATGGGAAAGTTAAAATTGCGAACAAATTCTTGGTGACCACGAACACTCTCTTCACTAAAACTAAAACTCCATTGCCACACATGTTAAAATCCGGAGTAGTATACCAAATACCCTGCGGGGATTGTGATCTGGTATATATAGGCCAAACAGCACGCACCCTACACTCAAGAATAATATCACATAAAAGTGACAATAAGAATATTAACAAGAAACAGTCATCGGCCCTAGCTATACATTGTCATTCCACAAAGCATAACATTGCATATGAAAAAACCAAAATTTTAGAAATGGAGTCTTACAATCAGAAACGCCTATTTATAGAAATGTTTCATATTACAAAACAGACTAAAATTATGAACAAAAAATCAGATATATCTAACCTTAGTAATATATACACGTATCTCATTAATTACCAACTTAATTAATTTCTAATGTTACTCCTTATACTTCCCTTCATACACATAAATTTTAGACACGTGAAATTGACTCCGTTGACCTCTTGACTCGACCGACACACAACCTTGACATTACCGATGCATATATTCAATGTCGCGCTGTCCTTTGTATACAATATTGTTGTTGGTTTTTATTGTTTTTAACACTGTTTTATTTTAATTTGTGATTATTTTAAATTGTGACCATTGTCATTACACTTAAGAAACACAAAGATGCTACTTTCTGTATACAATCTCAATTGAATTGTAAGTATTTTGTGGGATTACTTTCTGTAATTGTGAGATATTTATTGGAATTTTTTCTTCTTCTTTTGTATGTAATTATCAACAGCCCTGATGAAGGTTTTAATTAAAGACCGAAAGCTTGGTTTTTAAAAAAGAGTCACGTTTTTAATTGCCCTTTGACTGCCTTACCCAAGAAACTATCCTGATACTACAATATACACAGTCACGAAAAAGTATTGACTATATATATATATATATATATATATATATGTATTGAAAAATTGAAAATCTTCTTGGTAGTAGTGGTATAAAATGAATTAAAAGTAATAACAATATGACAACTGGTTGTCAATTAGAAAACAATGACAAATATAAAATGTAACTCAAAATGTATAAATGAAAATGTAATCAATAAGCATAGGACAGTCGAGATTATTTCTATAATCACATTAAAAGGCTTGGGGTCTACCACAAACTGTTCAGTCAATCCAAATATACAAATAACAACGACGCAACTATGTAAAGAAAAATTAAGAGTAGAACTGTTGATAATATAACAATATAGAATGTAAAATGGTCAAGTATAAATGTAAATGAAAGCAAATAAGCATAGGACAATCGATAATTACTCATGTAATCCTATCAAAATGGCCTAGGTTCACCTAAACATGTACAATTTTGATTGAAATACACAAACAATTAACGATGCAACTATGTATGTGTTAAGATGTATTTGTAGCTACAGACATATATGTTTCTACCTAGTTTGGTTTCGTCAGTGCAGCATAACAAAGAAAGTGTATGTTAAAGCATTAATATGTGAATAAAAAATATAGTATTACCTTAAAATGTCAATCCAAAATGTCCAAGTGTAAAATAACTGTGAAAATACCTAATACTGTGTAATGCCTTATTTCAACCAGGCAGTTAATAAAATATATTACAATTCTTTGCCAATTATACAAATGTATTGAAAAATTGAAAATCTTCTTGGTAGTAGTGGCATAAAATGAATTAAAAGTAATAACAATATGACAACTGGTTGTCAATTAGAAAACAATGACAAATATAAAATGTAAATCAAAATGTATAAATGAAAATGTAATCAATAAGCATAGGACAGTCGAGATTATTTCTATAATCACATTAAAAGGCTTGGGGTCTACCACAAACTGTTCAGTCAATCCAAATATACAAATAACAACGACGCAACTATGTAAAGAAAAATTACATTTATACTTGACCATTTTACATTCTATATTGTTATATTATCAACAGTTCTACTCTTAATTTTTCTTTACATAGTTGCGTCGTTGTTATTTGTATATTTGGATTGACTGAACAGTTTGTGGTAGACCCCAAGCCTTTTAATGTGATTATAGAAATAATCTCGACTGTCCTATGCTTATTGATTACATTTTCATTTATACATTTTGATTTACATTTTATATTTGTCATTGTTTTCTAATTGACAACCAGTTGTCATATTGTTATTACTTTTAATTCATTTTATGCCACTACTACCAAGAAGATTTTCAATTTTTCAATACATTTGTATAATTGGCAAACAATTGTAATATATTTTATTAACTGCCTGGTTGAAATAAGGCATTACACAGTATTAGGTATTTTCACAGTTGTTTTACACTTGGACATTTTGGATTGACATTTTAAGGTAATACTATATTTTTTATTCACATATTAATGCTTTAACATACACTTTCTTTGTTATGCTGCACTGACGAAACCAAACTAGGTAGAAACATATATGTCTGTAGCTACAAATACATCTTAACACATACATAGTTGCATCGTTAATTGTTTGTGTATTTCAATCAAAGTTGTACATGTTTAGGTGAACCTAGGCCATTTTGATAGGATTACATGAGTAATTATCGATTGTCCTATGCTTATTTGCTTTCATTTACATTTATACTTGACCATTTTACATTCTATATTGTTATATTATCAACAGTTCTACTCTTAATTTTTCTTTACATAGTTGCGTCGTTGTTATTTGTATATTTGGATTGACTGAACAGTTTGTGGTAGACCCCGAGCCTTTTAATGTGATTATAGAAATAATCTCGACTGTCCTATGCTTATTGATTACATTTTCATTTATACATTTTGATTTACATTTTATATTTGTCATTGTTTTCTAATTGACAACCAGTTGTCATATTGTTATTACTTTTAATTCATTTTATGCCACTACTACCAAGAAGATTTTCAATTTTTCAATACATTTGTATAATTGGCAAAGAATTGTAATATATTTTATATATATATATATACACCGTGTTTCATGTAACTAGCACATTAGAAGTTTTTGTGCTTACAACGCGAATTTTTTCCAGAAGTTTTGCCTTCTCACATAATTGACCGCAATCTTTCAAGTTAAAATATTTTTAAACCCGTGCAACTTCCGGTTACACCGGAAGTAGGCGCCATCTTTGTTATTTTAAATCTGACACCCTGTATTTTATTCGAGATTTGAATTGCTTATTTAAATAGAAGAACAGAGATACCGGGTTGGATTATGTCAAAGTCAACCGTTTCGGAGTTATTCAACTGTTTGTAAATTTTAAAAGTTCTTTATCTGAGACATGAAAAAAGATAAACAATTGAAATTTGTTCCTGAGATAGTCAAAGTATTGTCCTATTCGAATATCACCAGGTTTTGCAATAATATTACACAGGGTGTTCTCTAATTAATTTACAATTATACACATTTCAAATGCAAGAAACTCAATTTTTTCAAATGAAACACTCTGTATATTTTCGCCTTTTCTGAAGCAGAAAAAAATTGTCTTTCGATCCACTATTACATTCCCTATACCTATCTCTAGAGGTTTTTGGGTTATTGGGGAGATCAGCCTGAAGGCCCAATATTTTGCCAAATAAAACTGAAAAAATAATAGATTAAGTATAGGAGGAGTGGATTAATAGTCATTTGTAAGCATGTTATGGGCATGGAAAAAAAGTCTTCTAGTTCAAAACCAAAAATTTATTAATTGCGAAAACATTTTTCATCTCACTGTGTAAGTCAAACAAAGAAAACAAAAACAAATCTAAAACCAAATCACAGCAAGTGCTCAATATGTCCACCGCCTACTTCAATGCATTTATTTAACCTTGTTTGGAGCTGGTTAGTCGTTGCACGTTCAATCATTTGAACTTCAATTTGGTCAAATGCTCTTCGCACCCTATCCTCTAGTTCTTGCCTGGAGTTAACTGGTGTTGCATAGACCTCTTTTTTTATGTAACTCCATAAAAAAAAGTCAACTGGAGTTAAATTCGGAGATCTAGCAGGCCAAAGACATGGTCCATTTGGACCAATCCACCTATCCTCAAATAGCTGGGTCAAGTCTTGATATACAGCATGAGTAGAGTGAGCTGGAGCTCCATCCAGTTGAAACCAATAATAGTTTTGGTGTGGCATGTCATTGACTATGTTTGCCACCACTTCCCTAATGATTCGCAAATATCTTTCGGACGTTAGCCTTTTATGATAAAATACCCTTCTCCACCCTATTATGGCGAATACATTAAAACTAAATTGATATTGAAAATGGCTTACTCGTGAAAAGTGGGAATTTTCATCTGCCCAAAAATGGCAATTTTTATTATTTACAACGCCATGCCTGGTAAACTTGGATTCATCCGACCATAAAATCTTTCGTAACATGTCCGGATCTTCCTGTTTACGAATAGTTAGCCACTCACAAAAATCAATTCTTCTCTGAGCGTCTCCATTTCTCAGTTCGTGGACTTTCCTTTGTGCATATGGGTGCCATTTGTTCTTTGCTAGCACGCGTTGAATTGACGTCATACTAATATCTAAATCCACCTTTGCTTTACGTATCGAAGCATGGGGATGAGCTGTGAAATATCCCAGAATATTAATTTCGTTGTTTTCTTCACCTGTTACTGGCTTAGTACAATTTCTTTTTGTGTTCATATTCCAATGTCGCAAAAAATGTGTTTCAATTTTTGCAAATTTGAATCGATTCATCGGAGGCAAATTAGGGTATCTGTGATTGAACACACGGCAAGTTCTACTTATTATGCGATTACATTCTCCGTGTATGTAAAATAAATTAAGGATACTTTCATTTGGATAATTATTATTATAGCCTTCCATTATGCACTAATCAAATCATTCAGTAAAGTACAAAAAATATCCAAGCATCAAATTAATAACACTGACAGCGAACGAAATTTTGACAACTAAACATTTTGTTACTTCCAAGGCATTCTTGAAATTGTGTGTGATAAATGGAAAAATATCGGGCCTTCAGGCTGATCTCCCCAATAATTCAAAAACCTCTAGAGATAGGTATAGGGAATGTAATAGTGGATCGAAAGACAATTTTTTTCTGCTTCAGAAAAGGCGAAAATATACAAGATGTTTCATTTGAAAAAATTGAGTTTCTTGCATTTGAAATGTGTATAATTGTAAATTAATTAGAGAACAGCCTGTGTAATATTATTGCAAAACCTGGTGATATTCGAATAGGACAATACTTTGACTATCTCAGGAACAAATTTCAATTGTTTATCTTTTTTCATGTCTCAGATAAAGAACTTTTAAAATTTACGTTCAAGTGCCCTAAAAATGGAAAACAGTTGAATAACTCCGAAACGGTTGACTTTGACATAATCCAACCCGGTATCTCTGTTCTTCTATTTAAATAAGCAATTCAAATCTCGAATAAAATACAGGGTGTCACATTTAAAATAACAAAGATGGCGCCTACTTCCGGTGCAACCGGAAGTTGCATGAGTTTAAAAATATTTTAACTTGAAAGATTGCAGTCAATTATGTGAGAAGGCAAAGCTTCTGGAAAAAATTCGCGTTGTAAGCACAAAAACTTCTAATGTGCTAGTTACATGAAACACGGTGTATATATATACCGAGTGTCTGTTTAAGCTCGGCCACCGGCCATATCTCGGCAGCCGTTTATCGTACAACCTCGCGGAAAAAATCTTGATAGTAAAATAGATGACGCGAATTACAACAAAAATATTTTTAAGTTTCCAAAATGATCGCAAGGGGGCACAATTCTCAAGATTAATTAAAAATCCGATAATTTTTCATTAAATTCTAGATTAAGAAAGATTAAAAAATTTACTATCAAAATTTTTAGACGTTTCTATACAACTTTCATTTGAAACTTTTTGATCTAACTCCCATACGAAGGGGAGAGTGGAGGGGGGCATGTCTGCGTACAAAAGTAGGTATAACTTTGGTTTGCCCCAACAGATTTTAATGTTTCTGGGCTCATTAGATAGAGAATTTTACAAAGAATTGAAGAATATGTAGCACGAAATTACCTGGTTGTCAAAGAAAATAACAGGGGGCGCTGTTCTCAATGTATGTATATTTCTTGTTTTTTCTCTAAAATTTCAAATGGAATGGTATATTTTTAATATCGTAATATTGAAGCACAAAAAAAAAACTGAAGAGAATGGTGAAAACCGGAAGTTGCTATCTTTTTTGTTGACGAAAATATAGTCATACGAAGACAATCCAGAAAAATAAAACTCTTTAAATATAAATTTATTTATTTATTGGAAGTAATAATTTTATTTTAATTTTAATAGGGTCTCTAGACAGTGTATAGTACGTTTCTACTTGAATTTTCAACATAGTCTTCCATAAATGTATTTATTGCAATCTTCTCACCGATTTTTAAATTTCATGCCTTGCCTTTTTAGACATTGAAATAAAATAATAATAATAATGATAATAATAATAATAATAATAATATATATTTATCACCCAACTGATTTAGGTAGATCTAATTATAGGAAAACAGCAAAAATAATTTCCATAACTCATGAACAAAGTAGACAATAACGAGAAAAAAAAAACAATATAATATAATGCATTAGTTATAATCAAATCATTTACTCATTAGTAACGAAAGGGTACACAAATTGATATCTAAATCATCCCCGCCTGAAATGAAAGTAATAAAAGAACCTATTATATACCTAAACATAAATAAGAAAATATATTGACCAAGTAATATAAAGGAAAAGAAAATATATTTAAATCAGAAAGTACAAAAAAAAAAACAAGAAAAAACTTCAACTTAACAAATGTTCAGTATTCACTTTCATTTTCAATATACGTTTACTTGTCGATTAGTAGAGAGCAGAGTTACTTCCATTTCGGAGGCAGCAATTGTTGTACTCGCCTTTTTGTGATAAACTATGTCTTTTATTCTGCCCCATAAATTAACATCAAAAACATCTGGCAAGGTGAATAAAAACTCAATAATGTCTTCTTTCGGGATAATTTAAGGATATTTCCCCGAAGCAAGAATCCATTTTCAAAGCATTGAAAATACATTCTGATCATGTCATAAGCTACAACGTTAGAGACGACATTTTACAAACTTAATAATTATGTGCAGGTGTCCAAAAAGGCTTAATTTGCTAAATACGTACAAAAAGTTTAACTACAAGTGACACTAATATCTTTGCATTTCGATTTTCATGGCCTACCTTGGAAATCTCATCATAATGTAATTTAGTATCACTGTGCATGTCATGGTGTATGATAAAAATTAAAAAAAAAAGCAAACTACACTGTTCACTATTATTATTTTAATTCAATGTTGGAAAGGATAAGAAATGATATTTAAAAAATAATAGCTAGAGTATTTAAAAACATGTAAAAGGAGAATCTAACGTAACATATGCAATGAATTAAAAAATCGATAAAAAGATTGAAATAAATACATTTAGCGAAGAGTATGATGAAATTTCAAGTAGAAACGTACTATACACTGTCTAGAGACCCTATTAAAATAAAAATAAAATTATTACTCCCAATAAATAAATAAATTTATATTTAAAGAGTTTTATTTTTCTGGATTGTCTTCGTATGACTATATCTTCGTCAACAAAAAAGGTAGCAACTTCCGGTTTTCATCATTCTCTTCAGTTTTTTTTTGTGCTTCAATATTACGATATTAAAAATATACCGTTCCATTTGAAATTTTAAAGAAAAAACAAGAAATATACATACATTGAGAACAGCGCCCCCTGTTATTTTCTTTGACAACCAGGTAATTTCGTGCTACATATTCTTCAATTCTTTGTAAAATTCTCTATCTAATGAGCCCAGAAACATTAAAATCTGTTGGGGCAAACCAAAGTTATACCTACTTTTGTACGCAGACATGCCCCCCTCCACTCTCCCCTTCGTATGGGAGTTAGATCAAAAAGTTTCAAATAAAAGTTGTATAGAAACGTCTAATAATTTTGCTAGTAAATTTTTTAATCTATCTTAATCTAGAATTTAATGAAAAATTATCGAATTTTTAATTCATCTTGAGAATTGCGCCCCCTTGCGATCATTTTGGAAACTTAAAAATATTTTTGTTGTAATTCCCGTCATCTATTTTACTATCAAGATTTTTTCCGCGAGGTTGTACGATAAACGGCTGCCGAGATATGGCCGGTGGCCGAGCTTAAACAGACACACGGTATATTAATTAGATATGTGGTATTTGCATATATTAAACACGTCTCTTTTCTTTGCCGTATTTATATTAATACTTGTGAAACACACACACGTACAAATGTACATATAATGTGTAATTTTCTTGAATTTAGCGGCATATTTGAAATTTTTAATTACTGATATCATGGAAAAGAAAGCATTACTGAAGACTATCGCTATTATAACGATTAGTTTCGTTCATCTCGTCAGTTCAGTAATTAATGCTTCTGTCCATGTAATTTTTCGGAAGTTGAATATATACTTACCGACACGGTCTTAGTTGCTATGAGATATAATTTCTTATTATGTCACTGTACAGAAAGACATATTAAGTAAATATGTATTTACCTTCTACCGATTTAATTCACATATCGTGAACCAATTATCGGAAATCTAGAAAGTCCCATTTTCATTCGGGATGATTAATATTAATTTGTGGTTAATATTTGCATATATTAAACACGTCTCTTTTCTTTGCCGTATTTATATTAATACTTGTGAAACACACACACGTACAAATGTACATATAATTCCATGATATCAGTAATTAAAAATTTCAAAAATGCCGCTAAATTCAAGAAAATTACACATTATATGTACATTTGTATGTGTGTGTGTTTCACAAGTATTATATATATATATATATATATATATATATATAAAATATATTACAATTCTTTGCCAACCAGTTGTCATATTGTTATTACTTTTAATTCATTTTATGCCACTACTACCAAGAAGATTTTCAATTTTTCAATACATTTATATATATATATATATATAATTTAATGCTCGTCAAACACGTTGTTGTATATTTAATTTAGGTTCTTAATTTAAATGCTCGTAAAATAAATAATATTCGAAATTTTAAAGAAATCTACTTAAAATTCTATTAATGGGTTCAATAATTATAACTCAATGCTTAGATCGTTTTATCTACTACTTCATATGAATCTATAGTCTTCATAGGCAAATCAGATACCAACTAATGTCACGCATATACTACTAACACGTGATTTATAAAGTGTCTCTATTGGTCCAATCGTTCTAACATTTATTATATCATAACTGTCTATTTCTATAGTTGAAATAAATGTTATTTCAAATTAATAAGCATGATTCTAAACTCTATTCTCACGTGGGTTTATATTCGAATAACTACAATATCCTAATATGCTGTTTTCGATCTAATGCAAAATGAATTAGATAAGTTTGGTTTGTTTAGTACAATAACCTAGAAAATTCAGTGAAAAGTCAAACAGTGTATACGAAAAACATAATCATATATTTGTGAATCTCACAAGGATACATCTCAATAAATCAAAGGTAAGTAATTCCAAATCTATTACTAAATATAATACGTATGTTAAAAAATTGACTCTGTAAGTGTATTTGAACAAAATCTAAACAGATAAATGAAATTCAGTAATAATAAATATAGGTTGAAATTGAATTTTAATATAATAGTATTTTGACATATAAACAATACTAATGGAAGTAACTTTTAAAACTGTGTTTGTTCCATGATGAATTTATAATTAAATGTCTTTATAATAGCTAATTATAGCTATTTTCAATTAGAATAATAATAAATTTCTAAAAATAGATCAATGATTATCTGATCCATTGCTTGCAAGACTTATTGTTAATTCAAATAAATTATACAAAATATAACCTTATAATTTTCTTTCTTCAGAGCTCATTTGCTTCGTAATTCTTAGTGTGATCCGGAAAACTGATTCCTATCTTCAATCCTCAGCAATTATTATAAATAAATCCTCCCAAAATTGATGTATAACTGCTTTCTGTTACACATAAAATTGGATCATCTTATTCTGGTTCCATACACAACTTAATATCTTTCTGCTCCAAATTAATTATTCGGTAAGTCCATTCTCCAATTAAATTAGTACAATGTTTGTTATTAATTGTATTCTCTTCTTTTACATGTATTATGTAGCTATAATCTTCATCCGAAGTCCTCTATTCCTTGGCTGAATTTCCGGTAACAATATTCTTCAACTTTTAGTAAGTCACTTAATTTCACCTTTCCATTATAACTAATTTACAATTCTGTATACTTTTATATTGTATTTAAACACTAAAATAATGTTTTAGTAGAGAAAAATAAATTACTTTCCCTCTTTCAATGAAATTAAAAATTCTCTCTTATTTGTTTTCAACAAAATCTCCTAGGTTTCTCCAAATTGGTAACTAAGTTTTTACATCAAGTTAGTTTATCATTATAATACATAGTTATTTAACAAGTCAAATATACTTTGATATATCTTTCTCTTTCTAAAACACATATTTTAAATATGACTATTCTCTACTTTCACAATTACATATCAAATAAATAAGACACTTATTTATAAATTTTTCTCATTTACAGCAAATACATATGTCAACTTTAATCATGAATGTCATGAATTTCATACGAATAGAAATCTTTTATAATTCCAAATAAGTTGTTAATAACAACATTAATAACAGCTTATTTTTGCTTCTTTCTTATAAAAAAAAAATTAATTTATAATTATATTTTTTTTCTATTATACTAGTTTATCATCATATTTAAATACACTTATTCAAAATAATCATGCAACATTGATATGTGAAACCTTCCTCGGATCAACCCTGTATATGGTTCTGTCAACTCATATGTATTTCCAAATACCTTATTAATTACAAATGGACCGATGTGAGCTTTCACAAATTTAGCTACTTGATTCTTAGACTTATCAGTGACTCTTAGGTTTTTAATAATTATTCTATCTCCAATATTGTATTTTTTAATTTGTCGTGGATTTTTTTGTTTTTTAACTTTGATTTGTTTTTTTATGTAATGTTGTTTAATTTTATCAAAAGTTTCTTCTAAATCTGCATATTCTGTATCATTCCATGGTCTTTCTGGATTTTGTAAAGTCATTAAATATATTGGTGACAATCCTATATCTGTATTTGGTGTATTATTAATTATGTGTTCAATCTTTTTAATCTTCTTTAGCCATATGTAATGATTTTCTTCAAGCATAATTCTGAGATATTTAATCACTTCTTTGATCATTCTCTCACAAGGGTTTGCTTGAGGATGTCTAATACTAGTATAGTATGCTTTGATATTTCTTATTTCCAAATATCTTTTATACTTTTCGTTAGTATAATAACTTGCATTATCACTTAATATGATTTTTGGAAATCCAAATTCCGTGAAAAATGATTCTAAAGCACATAACGTAGTTTCTGTATCACATTTAGCTGTTGGTATGATTTTAACATATTTAGTATACAGATCATACAGAACTAATAGATTTCTATATCCCTGGGAACTTCTTGGAAGTTGCGTTAGATAATCGATTGCTAGAATATGTAATCTTTCTTGTGCTACGATTGTTCCTGATAAATTTTCATTAGTAAAATTCTTTTCTTTTGTCAATTGACAAACTTTACATTTCTGTATAAAACCTTTAATAAGTTGATAATCTCTTTTACAGTAAAATGCTTCTCTAAAAATTATCCACGTTTTCCTTATTCCAATATGTAAAAATTTTTCATGTAAATGTTTAATTATTTCCAAGGCTTGTTGTATACCTATAACATATAAGTTTTTCCTACCAACCAATTTCTTTAAATATTCATTTTCAATGTTAAATCCTTTATGACTGCCTTCTTCTTGTACAATTCTCATAATTTTAGCAATTCCTTCTTCTTTTTGTGCTTCTTTAATCCTACTTTTTGAACATATTCCAGAAACTTTAAGATTTATATTCGTGATTAGAATTTCATTTTTGTCCTTAATCTCATACTTTCTACTTAAGATATCCGCTACAATCATCTGTTTTCCCGGTTTATATCTGATCTCAAAATCAAATTCTGATAATAACAGACTCCATCGATAAATTCTATGATTATTGATCTTATTATTCATTAAAGATACTAATGCAATATGATCACTTTCAATAACGAAATGTCTTCCTAGTAAAAAGTATCTTAACTTATCTACACTGTATATAATACTGTACATCTCTTTTTCTGATATTGAAAATTTAATTTGATTTTGTCTTAAAATTTTAGAAACGAAATATACTGGAACTTCAATACCATGTTGAAATTGAATTAATTCAGCAGCAATAGCATAATTTGAAGCGTCTGTGCGAAGAATAAACTCCTGTTCAAAATCCGGATGGTACAACTGAAGTGAACTTACGAAAACATCTTTAAGTTCTTGAAACGCCTTCTGCTGTTCATCTTTCCAGTTCCATTTAACATTTTTCTTCAATAGATTAACTAGTGGTAATGTTTTCCTAGCATAATTAGGAATAAATTTGTGATAATAATTAAGTATACCTAGAAAAGATCTTACATCTTTAACTCTTTTTGGTTGCGGAAAAGATTTAATATCTATTAATCTATCAGGATTCAGAGTAATTCCTGAGTCCTTTATTAAATAACCTAAATAGTTAACTTGTTTCTTCAAAAATTCACACTTCATAAGATTAATCTTCATTCCTTCTTGACATAATGTAGTTAATATTATTTTAAGATGTTGCATGTGTTCTTCTTTAGTTTTAGAAAAAATTAAAATATCGTCAAAGTAATGACTACAGAATTGTTCATATTTATTTAATATTTTATGTAAAAATCTAATAAGAGCGCTAGGACTACTTATAAGACCAAATGGGGCGACAGTAAAATGGTAAATATTTCCATTTATATTGAATGCACAATATTTCTTGGATTCCTCTTCTAAACGAATTAACCAAAATGCATGTTTTAAATCGATTTTAGAAAAATATTGACTATGTCCACATCTTGAAATTAGAGCATTAATGTTCATAGGAGCTTCAAAACCAGGCTTAACCCTCTTATTGGTTTCTCTCATGTCGAGACAGATTCTAAGACTGTTATCACTTTTTTTTACAATTACTACAGGATTAATAAAATATGAAGTTGATCGTTCAATAATGTTTTGTTCTAACAATTTGTTAATCTCTTTATCTATTTGTTCACGATACTGAAATGGTATTGGGTATACTTTAACATTTAATGGTTCATCACTGGATACAATTATCTTATGTTTATAATTTCTTGCAAATGTAACTTCCTCATTGAATAATCTTCTATTTTCCATCAAAATAACTTTCATCAATTCCTTATTTCCATCATCCATATCCATTCCATTTATTATCTTATTAATATCTTCCATATAATTCTTTAATATAACATCATCTTCATTACATATAATAATCTCATCTTTAATCAACGTACTACCATTATCTTCAACTAAATTATTATCTTCATATAAATTATTATCGGTATGAAAAAATATACCTTTTTCTTTATTATTAGCTATTAGTCCATCTTCCATATTTTCCTCCTCAAAATCTTCCTTGTTTAAATTCCAATCATCTTCTCTTAAAATATTATAATTATTCACTTCTATTCCCTTAGATTTCTCATTTAATACAACATCATTACTTCCTATCCTTAATAAATTCTTCTCAAAATCAATAACCATTTCATATCTTTTAATATTGTCTATACCCATAATACATTCAAAATTCATATTTTCAAATACATAAAATTCAAGTATATAAGACCTTTTATTGATAACAACGTCTATACAAAATTTCTCTTGAATAATTCCTATCTTCTTCTTATTAGTAGCAATAACGTCCATTTTCTTAATTTTAATTAAATGCTCCTTATAATTTTCTATCTTTTCTAAAGTATTCTTCTTCAAGAGTGAGACCTCTGCAGCTGTATCAATAATTGTTTTAATTTTGATATTCCTAATCTCAATATCTATCATTGGTATGTCATTATCTATCACAATATCGCTTTCATCGTTTATTTTAATAAAATTGTGTGGGTTGTCGTAAAATCGGTTAGATGTCAAATTTAAGTAATAAGTACATATTAAAATTGGTGATTTTAATTCGTCGAAGTGCTCGGTTGAGAACGTTCGAACTCCAACGTCTTCAAACTCTCTTTGTTTGCATAAATCGGCGTTTTTTTTTTCTCTGATGAGACCTGTCCCAAATCTGTATTTTCATACTTATTTTGTATGTTTTCTGGTAAGTTATTCCGTTCTTCATATAGTTGTTTTCTAATATTAAATTGGTTAATCTGTGGTCTTCCATTCTCTCTTATTTGAACATTACCACTTCCATTATTATTTTCGCGTCCAAATCCATTAACTTTCCCTCCATTATTTCTACCATTATTACCTCTATAATTGTTGTTTTGATAATACTCAGGTCTATTATTCGAATTACCATTACCAGTTCTAAAATTACCTCCTCTTCCGGTTCCATTATTATTATAATTGTTAGAATTATCAAAATTTCCTCTATTTTGATAGGAGTTATAATCTCTTCTGAATCCACCATAATTATAATTGTTTTCTCTAAAATTAATAGGATAATTATTCCTTTTGTTAATTCGTTGTAATTCTGTCAAATCGTCTAGTTTTCTCAAAGTCTCCATTAACTCTTCAATGTTGCTAACACTTTTACTGATAACAACCTCACCATCAGTTAAAATAAAATGATTTAGAATATGTCTAACAATTTCTTCTTCATTAATATCCGGTAAGTGTTTTGATTGGTTAAACATATCTCTGGCGTAGTTTTCTCTGTTTGTCATTCCTTCTTTATATCTCCCTGTCAGTAATTTAATATTTGTTCTGTCTTGTATATTTTTATTCCAGTACTGTTGAGTAAATTCTTTGCTAAATTGATCGAAATTAGTGCATTTATCCTCAAACATTAAATACCATTCCAGACACCTTCCTTCTAATGTTAATCTAACCAGATTCATTTTCTGTGTTTCATCTTCAATCTCTTGTGTCAGCTTTGAAATATTCTTTAAGTAGGTCATCGCATGTACTTGGTCACAATTATCTCGGTATTTTGGCCACATTTCCGGTCTTAGATATGGGTTATATGTGTTATTCCTATCATTTAAAATAATTCTGTTCCCTGATTTCTTAAGTAAGTCTAATTCCTTCTTAATAACTTCAAAGAATTCAGTCTCCTTCTGTTGAAATTTACCTAAATTTATTTTACAGTTTTCCTCCACTTGATCTACTTTACCTTCTAATTTCTTAGTCTCTTCTTTTAAAATTATCAGATCTCCTTTGACCTGTTTTGTTTCTTCTTTAGTATCCTTAACTCTGGATGAAATAACGTCAAATTGGTTTTGGACATCCCTTTGTTCTTCTTGTATTTTATTTTCTATTTTCTTTCCCAATTCCTCTAGGTTGTTCTTAGCTTTGACCTCCAATTCTTCTATCTTCTCAGTATTTACATTAACTTTAAGGCACATTCTGTGTTCTAGATTGATCATATTTATTTTAATGTTTTCAACATTATCCTGTAATTCCTTCTTTATTTCGTCTTTAAGATTGTTTATCTCTCCATGTAAACCTTCAATACTTTCTTTATATTCTTGCTTCTGAATATCCAGCTGTCCTTGTAATTGTTTGCTATTTGAATCAAACTTAAGATCCAATTGACCCTGTATAGTTTGTAAGTTGCAAATATTTGTGTTTATGTCTTGTATGTTAGTATTAAGTTGTTGTATATTTGAATTTATATCTGACTGTATATTTGTCTGCATGTTTATCATTTGTGTTTGCATAACCTCTTGTAAATTCTTAATCATGGTCTGAATATCTATACTCTCTTCAGAACCTGCTAAAGATCCATCACCAGCTACTGTACCTTTTCTTGTATTAGGCATATTTAAAAAATCAAACAGCTAATATACAATTTGAAATAAATGATTATGTAATATTCCAATAAATCAGTAAACTAATATGACAAATGACTTTTATTGCTTTTCCACAATTTACTACCTTTAAAAAAAATAGTATTGTATTAGATATTGTAATTATTCAAAATAATTAGTTGATTCAACAAAATTTTTTTTTTTTATAACAAACGTGCTCCACTTGATTAAATATTACTATCTATAATTAGTAGCATAACAATTTATTTGAAAAAGAATTGCAACCACGTTGTGCGCAATAATTTAATGCTCGTCAAACACGTTGTTGTATATTTAATTTAGGTTCTTAATTTAAATGCTCGTAAAATAAATAATATTCGAAATTTTAAAGAAATCTACTTAAAATTCTATTAATGGGTTCAATAATTATAACTCAATGCTTAGATCGTTTTATCTACTACTTCATATGAATCTATAGTCTTCATAGGCAAATCAGATACCAACTAATGTCACGCATATACTACTAACACGTGATTTATAAAGTGTCTCTATTGGTCCAATAGTTCTAACATTTATTATATCATAACTGTCTATTTCTATAGTTGAAATAAATGTTATTTCAAATTAATAAGCATGATTCTAAACTCTATTCTCACGTGGGTTTATATTCGAATAACTACAATATCCTAATATGCTGTTTTCGATCTAATGCAAAATGAATTAGATAAGTTTGGTTTGTTTAGTACAATAACCTAGAAAATTCAGTGAAAAGTCAAACAGTGTATACGAAAAACATAATCATATATTTGTGAATCTCACAAGGATACATCTCAATAAATCAAAGGTAAGTAATTCCAAATCTATTACTAAATATAATACGTATGTTAAAAAATTGACTCTGTAAGTGTATTTGAACAAAATCTAAACAGATAAATGAAATTCAGTAATAATAAATATAGGTTGAAATTGAATTTTAATATAATAGTATTTTGACATATAAACAATACTAATGGAAGTAACTTTTAAAACTGTGTTTGTTCCATGATGAATTTATAATTAAATGTCTTTATAATAGCTAATTATAGCTATTTTCAATTAGAATAATAATAAATTTCTAAAAATAGATCAATGATTATCTGATCCATTGCTTGCAAGACTTATTGTTAATTCAAATAAATTATACAAAATATAACCTTATAATTTTCTTTCTTCAGAGCTCATTTGCTTCGTAATTCTTAGTGTGATCCGGAAAACTGATTCCTATCTTCAATCCTCAGCAATTATTATAAATAAATCCTCCCAAAATTGATGTAGAACTGCTTTCTGTTACACATAAAATTGGATCATCTTATTCTGGTTCCATACACAACTTAATATCTTTCTGCTCCAAATTAATTATTCGGTAAGTCCATTCTCCAATTAAATTAGTACAATGTTTGTTATTAATTGTATTCTCTTCTTTTACATGTATTATGTAGCTATAATCTTCATCCGAAGTCCTCTATTCCTTGGCTGAATTTCCGGTAACAATATTCTTCAACTTTTAGTAAGTCACTTAATTTCACCTTTCCATTATAACTAATTTACAATTCTGTATACTTTTATATTGTATTTAAACACTAAAATAATGTTTTAGTAGAGAAAAATAAATTACTTTCCCTCTTTCAATGAAATTAAAAATTCTCTCTTATTTGTTTTCAACAAAATCTCCTAGGTTTCTCCAAATTGGTAACTAAGTTTTTACATCAAGTTAGTTTATCATTATAATACATAGTTATTTAACAAGTCAAATATACTTTGATATATCTTTCTCTTTCTAAAACACATATTTTAAATATGACTATTCTCTACTTTCACAATTACATATCAAATAAATAAGACACTTATTTATAAATTTTTCTCATTTACAGCAAATACATATGTCAACTTTAATCATGAATGTCATGAATTTCATACGAATAGAAATCTTTTATAATTCCAAATAAGTTGTTAATAACAACATTAATAACAGCTTAATATATATATATATATATATATATATATATATATATATATATATATATATATTATCTAAACTCTTGATAAGTATTGGGCATTTTCGGCAGAAATTAAATAAACATAACTTAGTTTATAATGATGTTTGATTTATTTAACGTTTCGACCTTTCCTTTGGTCTTCATCAAAAATAATAATAGGTAAGAAGCAATTTTTCTGAATCAACATACACCATGTATATAAAAAATGCGATAACATAAAAATAATTTGATATATACAAAAACTACATTATCGGAAATGTAGAAAGTCCCATTTTCATTCGGGATGATTAATATTAATTAGATATGTGGTTAATATTTGCATATATTAAATATATATATATATATATATGTATATAGAGTAGTATAAGTTGCGTATGACACAAAGTATGTAGAATAAATTCAAATTACTGTTTAAAAACAGAATTATGGGTTTGCAGTTCAATAAAACACAATAATGCGATGTATTGTAATGTTTCGATTTAATTATTCTAAATCTTCATCAGACCTGTTTTTCAATAACATCCCAAATGGGAGAAACACAAAAATTAGTTGCTACATAAAGTCATCCTTTTCAAAGTTATACTTACATAACATCATTATTGTTTGTACGTTATTGGTGGTAACATATTAAAATAAAGTTTTGCACATTTAAAAAGTCATTAAAAATAGGACATAATACATTTAAAACATAAATATTAAAATGTGATGTCAATATAAGCTGTATTCTAAGTATTTATACGTATAAACGATATGCACGTAGCAGGCATGAAATCAATGTACCTATGTTGTATTTTTTTTCAACGTGTTTTTAATATTCTAAATAAAACAAGGAAAAACAGCGCAACAGGTGTGTACCCAGGCCCACCGCCAAGAACGCCCATATTTCCACTGCAGATGAAACTTTTTTGTTATTCAGTTGTTTAAGGATGTATTATTTTTTTGGTATTTGGCACTGATACTATGTGTCATGTGAGGAATCAGCCCCGAATAAATGCTGCTGAAGTTACTGCAGTCGTTTCGACTATTAATATTTGGATTGACTGTTCTTATAGCTAGAGTTTCTAGAAAGAGTCTCTTGGATAAGTTACTTTCATGAAACAAAATTCTCACATTGTTGAAGACAATATTGTGATTGGTACTGCTGAGGTGGGAAGCCAAGGTACACCTTTGAGGGTGCCTCTTGACATCACTCACATGCAGCGCGTTACGTTCTTTCACACGTTGTTTTGTTTGGCCTATATAGTATTTTCCACAGTCACATTGCAAAAGGTAAACTACATTGCTGTTGGCAAGTGTGCATATTTTGTCTTTTAACGGTGTAAATAATTTGTTTACGGTGTTTGTAAGCGTATAGGTAATGGGAATAACGTCTTGAAACAGCATCTTGATTTTGTTAGTTAAGTTTGGGATATAAAGGATGCTTTTGTATTTAGTTTCTTTGATTCTGCCCGTCTCAGTAATGATGGATCCTGCATTTATTTGGTTCGTGTCTATCCTGTCACGAATGTCCGTGGAAAAAAGAATTTTGTTCCGTGTGCAAGTTGGGTAATTGTCTAGTACTAGAATGTTTTTTAAAAATTTTAGGTCTTCTTGTATATAGTCGGGGTGACTTATTTTCATGATCCTGTTCTTTATGTTTTTTTGGGCAGTTTGAATTGTAATTAATAAATCTATTAGACTTATAAAGCTTTCTGTACCACCTAAGTTTGATAATATGGTTATCTCGTGTCACCAGTGAATCAAGGAATGGTAAAGTATTATTTTCCTCTATTTCACATGTAAATTGTAGCTGCGGATTGAAAGAGTTAAAAAGGTTCAATGTAGATTGTATTTCAGAGTTTAATGTTATGCAAAATAGATCACCTACATATTGAAAAATTACTTTTGGTGGTGTTCTACTGTTTTTTAAAACAAAATCTATGGCTGTGTTCATTACTAAATCAGCTATAATGGGTGACAGGGAGAGTCCCATAGGGGTGCTTTTTATTTTTCCGTAAAATTGATCATTAAAAGAGAAATACACGCTATTGAAAAGCCATTCTAAGATGGACACAAACTCTTTTTTAGGGATGTTGGTGTTGGGAGTTATGAAACTCGAGTTATCTGAAACTAACTCAATGACCAATTTCGTGAGGATATTCGTGAAAAGGCTTACGACATCAAATGATACTAGTACATCTTCTGCTGATATTTTCAAGTTGTTGATGTTGTTAGCAAAAGTGAAGGTGTCTTTAATTTTATATTTATTGTAGTCTTTAAATGATTTATCCAGAAAATCGGCAATGTATCTGGATAGGTATGTAGCGTGACTTTGGACACAGGATACTATCGGACGTAGTGGACAGTTTAGTTTATGTATTTTAGGATTCCCATATATACGAGGAGCAGCAGAATTGTGTTTGATAAGGTTTTTGTAATCCATTTCACAAATATATCCCTTGGTTTTAAGATTTTTAATTATGCTATAGGTTTTCTTTTCTTATATATATGTTAGCTATATACGTTAGCTGTTTGTATACGTCCCGGTCGTTTAATAATTGTAACATCTTATCATTGTAGTCCTTCTGAGACATGCAGACCGTCACATTGCTCTTATCAGATTTGGTTATTGTAATATCTCGGTTTTCTTTGATAAATCTGCGACATGTTCTGTATGCCTCATCAAGACAATGGTTGGGCGCAGGTTTTTTTAAATAGTCCGTAGGTAATGTAGTAAGTTATTTCTGCTCTGTACCAATCTTTTTTTGTTTGATCAGTAATTTCTGAGAGAATGTACTCGCAGTCCGCCAACACCCTTTCAATCGCAATGTTATGTGGGGTCGTTGGATTTCCTGTACTTCTATGGGAATCTGTTTATCTGTGAGGTTAACAAAGAACTTATCCAAGGACTCTATAAGTAATATTTTAGTATTACTTGTAGGGGTATCTAAGTTATGTGATACGTCTGATATATTGTCTTTTAAAATGCTATTGTTAGTATGATCGATTTTGGTTGGATGCGAGGGCGTTACTTTCCCCACGAGACGAAACGGTACAGCGCTATTCGTGAAAAAACCTGAGTTGTTTTTTAATTTTTGAAATTTCTTTTTGTTTCTAATTTTAATGTTATTGTAAATTCTAGAATATGTCTGTTTCTGAGCTATATTAAAACTATTGAAAACATGTGGAGGTAAAGCATTCTTAACCGCGACCAAAGATAGGTCCCTGTTACGCAGTAGATATTGAATGTGTGAAAAAGTGTTATCTATTTCGAAATTCAAGATTTTTGATTTCATACCTGTTACTATATCATCGGCCTTGATCATCATATTCGTGCTGTGTCCAGTAATATTATATTCCAGCCCTTTTATGAGAAAAATAATACTTTAAGTAAGTAGTTAACTTTATTGAAAAACATATGTAATACATATCATTGTAAAGCTAAGCTTACAAATGATGCATATATATATGCTTGTATACGGTCCTACATCTTCGTCGTGGGTTGTTTCCTGGTCGGTACATCTATCCCGGACTAATGGTAATGATTCACTGGTGACACGAGATAACCATATTATCAAACTTAGGTGGTACAGAAAGCCTTATAACTCTAATAGATTTATTAATTACAATTCAAACTGCCCAAAAAAACATAAAATTAATCTGATAAAATGCTTGAAGAACAGGATCATGAAAATAAGTCTATAGACTATATACAAGAAGACCTAAAATTTTTAAAAAACATTCTAGTACTAAACAATTACCCAACTTGCACACTGAACAAAATTCTTTTTTCCACGGACATTCGTGACAGGATAGACACGAACCAAATAAATGCAGGATCCATCGTTACTGAGACGGGCAGAATCAAAGAAACTAAATACAAAAGCATCCTTTAGATCCCAAACTTAACTAACAAAATCAAGATGCTGTTTCAAGACGTTATTTCCATTACCTATACGCTTACAAACACCGTAAACAAATTATTAAAAGACAAAATATGCACACTTGCCAACAGCAATGTAGCTTACCTTTTGCAATGTGACTGTGGAAAATACTATATAGGCCAAACAAAACAACGTGTGAAAGAACGTAACGCGCTGCATGTGAGTGATGTCAAGAGGCACCCTCAAAGGTGTACCTTGGCTTCCCACCTCAGCAGTACTAATCACAATATTGTCTTCAACAATGTGAGAATTTTGTTTCATGAAAGTAACTTATCCAAGAGACTTTTTCTAGAAACTCTAGCTATAAGAACAGTCAATCCAAATATTAATAGTCGAAACGACTGCAGTAACTTCAGCAGCATTTATTCGGGGCTGATTCCTCACATGACACATAGTATCAGTGCCAAATACCAAAAAAATAATACATCCTTAAACAACTGAATAACAAAAGAGTTTCATCTGCAGTGGAAATATGGGCGTTCTTGGCGGTGGGCTTGGGTACACACCTGTTGCGCTGTTTTTCCTTGTTTTATTTAGAATATTAAAAACACGTTAAATAAAAATACAACATAGGTACATTGATTTCATGCCTGCTACGTGCATATCGTTTATACGTATAAACACTTAAAATACAGCTTATATTAACATCACATTTTAATATTTATGTTTTAAATGTATTATGTCCTATTTTTAATGACTTTTTAAATGTGCAAAACTTTATTTTAATATGTTACCACCAATAACGTACAAACAATACTGATGTTATGTAAGTATAACTTTGAAAAAGATGACTTTATGTAGCAACTAATTTTTGTGTTTCTCCCATTTGGGATGTTATTGAAAAACAGGTCTGATGAAGATTTAGAATAATTAAATCGAAACGTTACAATACATCGCATTATTGTGTTTTATTGAACTGCAAACCCATAATTCTGTTTTTAAAACAGTAATTTGAATTTATTCTATATATATATATATATATATATATATATATAAATAATTCTAAATTTTTCTTGACCTTATTCACATATTCACATATATATATATATATAGTATAAATATTTAATCTTTCTTGGTCATTTGTTAATGTATTAATTCATTTTTTTCTTGGTATTAGCGACCATTACTTTACCAGCTAATTAAACATTAATAAAACACATTTTTTTAGACGTTTCGACAAAATTTTTTAATTGTCTTCTTCAGTATTTTTTTTTTTGATGTATAACACATACAAACATATTAAAAATTCTTTCGAATATTAATTAATAATCCTGCAAAATAACAATTATAATTTAGAGCTATGTTTATTTTTTCCCACGTTCTCAAAAACAAAAACTTACCACACATATCAGGACTTCGTCAATACAACTTTTTCTTAAAAAGGAATTTAAAATACTCGGTATGAGTACCATTTTAATTTTATTTGTTTTGTGTCACCTTATTTATGAACAATTAGATTTTTATTTTTAAAGTGTAACAATTATGCATACATAGTCATAGTTTAGATATTGCATGTCAATGAAAACGATTTTAAAATAAAATTCTTCGATCTGTCCGAGAAATGGGAAAGTAAAAATCTGATCTCTCCACAAACAGCCAACCAACTAAAGATAAATAATGCACAATCTCCTAAAATTTATGGGTTGCCCAAATTGCATAAGCCTAACATACCGCTAAGACCAATTGTGTCCAGCATACAAAGCCCTTTTTATGGTCTATCAAAATATCTTGCTAATATACTATCGAACGTCACAGGAAAAAACGAATATTACATCAAAAATTCTTTTGAATTTAAAAAGTTTGTAGATACAGTTAACATCAACAAAAACCACAAATTCATATCTTTAGATGTGGAATCACTATACACGAATATTCCAATAGATATGGCAAAAAATGTAATACAAAAAAACTGGAAAAACATCGAAAAATTCACGGATTTATCACTTACAGATTTTCTGGAAGCAATTGAGTTAACTTTATCTACAACTTACTTTCAATATAATAATATGTGGTACAAACAGGTTGAAGGCGTTGCAATGGGGGCACCTATATCCAGTGTGGTGGCTCAATTAGTGATGGAATATGTAGAGGAAAATGTACTAAATAACTTAAACTTTGTGCCCACATTTTTTAAAAGATACGTGGACGATTGCATTACAATGGTACCAGAAAACAAAATAGAATATATACACAAAAGTTTCAATTCATTTCATCCAAAATTAAAATTTACATGTGAAATAGAAAACAATAACACCATAAATTTTTTAGACTTAACTTTAATCAAGCAAAATAATAAAATACTAACCAAATGGTACAAAAAAACAACTTCAACAGACCGATACAGTAATTACAATGACGCTCAACCAATTGGATCCAAAAAAAATGTTGTGATAGCATTGGTTGATAGGGCAATTAGTTTAACCAGTCCTATTTTTAGGCATCAAACATTGTCAAACATCACATCCACACTAGAACGCAATAACTACCCCAGGTCGTTTATAAAAAAAATAATTAAGCACAGATTGCATAAATTTTATAATAGTTCAACAGTACAAAACAACCCCCAGAAACCAACTCCACCAAAAAAACAATACATACCAGTACCATATATTAAGGGTTTATCAGAAAAAATTAATAACATAATTAAACCACATAATTTTAAACTTGCTTATACAAACCAAAATAACCTAAGTCAATTATATACAAAACTAAAAGATCCCATCCCTACATCCAAACAGTCGCATATTGTGTATAGTATTCCTTGCAATGACTGCAACTGAGTATATATTGGTCAGACGAAACAGCTTCTTGAAGACAGAATAAATGGGCACAAATACGCGAAGAATCCCACCTCCTTAAAAAAACATAAGGACAAAATGAAACATAGTTTTAATTTTAAAAAAGTCAAAATACTCAAAAAGGAAAACAATACAAAAGCTCGAAACATCTTAGAGATGATTGAAATAAAAAGAACAAAGAACACTGTTAATGACAGAAACGAAATTGATAGCCTATCGAGAATTTATTTTCCGATATTATAAACATTAGAGGTAATTTTTATAGTAACCCTTGTATGTTTGAAAAATTGTTATTCGACAATACTAAAATATATATAAGTAGAAAAACAACCATAGCAAGAAACATACAACACGTGGTATTTTTTAGCGGTAAAGTGTTCTCGGACAGATCGAAGAATTTTATTTTAAAATCGTTTTCATTGACATGCAATATCTAAACTATGACTATGTATGCATAATTGTTACACTTTAAAAATAAAAATCTAATTGTTCATAAATAAGGTGACACAAAACAAATAAAATTAAAATGGTACTCATACCGAGTATTTTAAATTCCTTTTTAAGAAAAAGTTGTATTGACGAAGTCCTGATATGTGTGGTAAGTTTTTGTTTTTGAGAACGTGGGAAAAAATAAACATAGCTCTAAATTATAATTGTTATTTTGCAGGATTATTAATTAATATTCGAAAGAATTTTTAATATGTTTGTATGTGTTATACATCAAAAAAAAAAAAATACTGAAGAAGACAATTAAAAAATTTTGTCGAAACGTCTAAAAAAATGTGTTTTATTAATGTTTAATTAGCTGGTAAAGTAATGGTCGCTAATACCAAGAAAAAAATGAATTAATATATATATATATATATATATATATATATATATATATAATTCTAAATTTTTCTTGACCTTATTCACATATTCATGTGCATATATATAATTAAATTTCTTGGACGATTTAGAGGTCAATACTAATTTCAAATTAATTTTAAAATTAGTTTAATTGTTAATTAGGTAATTTTTAATCTTTAAAAATTACCCAGCGGTCCAGGAATCGAACCCGAAATCTCCTGATTACTAGTCAGGTGTGTTATCCACTACACTACCACGGGCTTTCGGTCTTGACTCCTTTAATTGTACTGATATACATATACATATACATATAGCAAGTAACAGATGGAAAGTATTGCTGGTATA
Source organism: Amphimallon solstitiale (assembly GCA_963170755.1). NCBI lineage: Eukaryota > Metazoa > Arthropoda > Insecta > Coleoptera > Scarabaeidae > Amphimallon > Amphimallon solstitiale. The sequence goes on from OY720678.1 coordinate 626,893, forward strand.
CCAGCGTATATAAGCACCGAAACGTCCATGTATATATATATATATATATATATATATACATATTGAGGTGGTCTTGAGCCTCCTCAATACCACTCAATAATTATTTAGTTACAAGTTGAAAAAACACCCATGTTTAATTTTTTTAGTTTATTATTAGGGACGAGCCCTTGTACTATAGGAAATGTTATATTTAGTATTGAATCAATTAAGTAGATGAGAGTAATGAGGAATACATCATGTTCACAGGATCCACCATACATTCTAGTTACATTGTTGACCATAAATCTTAATTCATACAACACAAATTAAAATACAAAAATGGATGTTAAAAATGAGCATCCATAATTATACCAATTACATTTTAATTCAGTAAAGAAACTAATTCTTGCACATGAACAGAAGGAAACTACAATCTGTTTCAAATTTAGAACATATTAGAGTCAGGGCATGAATATTTATACGACTCTAATTTAAGCACAAACATAATATAAAGTATCACGTATGGACCCAGATCACATGTCCTTTTAAAGTGTAAATTTCGTAACAAAATTTAGTAATTGCCTGATGTATGAAGTTAAATACTTAAACTGCACATATCACAGCACAGTTAGGATAAGGATTTGTCATGAATTGCACCTTGACAAATGAGTAATTATCGAAAGCATCATTTCTAACTTAGACCAAGTAGCCATCATGAATAAACGTCAAACATCAATATTTAAAATTTAGTAAAACACCTTAAATATAGACATGTTGGGCCAATTACAGATACGAAGGACATGCATAATTAAGTGCCCTATCAAACTAAAGCCATTAGCAAGAAATTACTACTAAAATCAATATTTAATTTGAAATGTAAAAAACTGAATAAGTGTTGTTACAATTATACCAAAAATGGGTATATAAAAATAATCCTTTGAACTGTTAAATGTGAATGATTTGATAAAATTTTGATAACCAATTGAGCAAGATAAATCATTATTAAATTATAAAAGGAAACTGACTTTGAATTGAAAAGTTAAAAACCGCATTAAGCATTTTATTTTTAATGCACAGATTTTAATTAAATAAAAAACAGAAATAAAGTTGAATGTATTTAGTAATTAAGTTAATATGTAAACCAGGTCCACATAAAGTCCAAAAATCCTTATCTTTGGATAAAATCCAAACATTATAAAATTTCATTATTTTTTTTGCACATGAATGTACAATTTATCGAAAAACGACGCTAAAATGTCCATACGCATTAAAATTCCTAAAATTAGTATTCAGAGATTTTCACGTACTGAAAATATTTTATTTAGTTATTATAAATATAAAAACTACAGAATAACATCATTTAGCATTGTAAAATAATCAAACATTATTATAATCAATCAAAATATAATCTCGAACTACTTTGGGTTCGAGACTAAAAACAATAGACAACCTTGACCTATAAATAAGGCATACATACTTCGCAACGAGATCAGACAGTAAATGTAGGTCACTGGGCCAGCGTCAGGTTGACGTCACAGTAGTATATAAATACAGCGCGGGAACTTTCAAACGCAATCGACAATTCGGCCTGTCAAATACGCCGACGAATACTAAACCAAGGACGACCGCAAGAGCATCTCCGAGTCGAAAACCCTGCCGAATGCAGAACATCCAACACTGCCGTCGTAGAACGAGGTATCTGCCGGCGTTTCCTGAACTTCGTTACTGAGAATCCATCCAGCCGATTCTTCCGAAGATAACCTGCCACAAAGCCCGTCCAGTTCACCATAAGGACCTTCCATATAGCTAATGAACATTTTGATATGTTTTAATTGAAGGTATTGTGAACAGTTTACAAGTATTTACGACCTCCAAAGAGGTGTCACGCCAAACAACAGTATTTATATCAACTCATATGTAATCTGTAGTTTATTATTAAAATTAAAGTCAATTTCGGTTCATTCAAAGTCAGATTAGTATTTAGAGTTAATAGGATTGATTTCACTAACAAACAAATCATTTGGCTTTCTAATTCACTAGACAGTAAAGGCATTATTTAATCAAACAGCCAGTCACGTTCAAAGAATTCAAACATAACCTATCATGATAAACAAGCAACTAAATAGGGTTAGAATACAGGCAAAATAATATAATTTCTCACTTACAGTAATTTTGTGTTCCTCCAAGTATAATTAGTTGTAATTGAAGCGTAAAAAGTTCATGGTACTTTATTTTGGGATCTGATTTCGGTCCATTTCCAATTTACACTTTGACGCTCGACAGCTTTTTGTAACTTTGGTGGTTTATGGTACAATTCATGTTGGATCTGTGTATAATCATTCGCTCATGTATAGAATATTCCTTATAAATGTTGTATTTGCCCTTCGGTGTCTTTAATTCGTTAAAGACACTCCATCTACAAAATAAATATATAAATGTTAACATGTTTAAATGAAAATATAGATAATTGTTGTACATACCTGTGTTTGTATTAATTATTGATGTGGTAAACATGCACCATCGACCTGGAGATTGCTCGTCCAGTTTTATTTACAACAAGGAAGCGCATTTTATTTTTCCCACAGGTGCCTGCTAGACGAGACGTCGACGTACCACATCCAGGAAATAAGTAAAGTACAGGTAAATGAGTGATTCTAGTAGTGTATTTTTGTCTTATATGAACCCCCTCAACGACCCTGAGAAAGTATATTAACAAACCGTTCACAAGACTAATTGCAAAGGAGAATAATTCACTACAGTTGCCGGAAACAATACGCGCCCCATTAGGACGAGTTCATTGGCTCAACTTAGCAATATAGGAAACCAATTATAGCGCGAAAATTTAAAGATTTGAAATAGAATATTATCGAATCAGGCACGTTAATTCAGTTAAATTCATTGGACCTACCATCTACAGGGAGCAGTCAGATAATTGTTACACATTAACTTATTTGTATATAGTCTTTTGAATATTCCATTTTATAAATATTTCCATTAAAATTAAATTATAATTCAATTAATTTTATGATTATTATAGAGTCTCATGCCGCAATAGATAGTATACCCCCCCCCTATCGCAATATATATATATATAAATAAAATTATTTGCTCTTGGACCTTTCTTTTATATAAAAATCCAAACTGTAAATTTCTTGGCATTTGCGACCATTTATTGATGTATTACCAATTATTCAAACATTTATGGTAAAATAAAAGTCAATTTTAAAAAACGTTTCGACAATTGTATATTGTCTTCTTCAGTCTTACATATACACAACATATTAAAATTCATTTTGTTTGTTTTAATACTGTAAAAAAAAAGAAAAAACACAATTACTTACAAAAAAATTTTTCACTCCAAAACACTTCCCGAAAACTCACCACACACATGTATTATGTCATTATGTTGCTTAATTGTGTACAAAAGAACTTCATTGTTGTACAAATTATATTTACAGACTGTATACTATGTGTCTATTATGATTTTTAGCACCGTATGAATATTTCCTTTTCAAAGGATCAATGTCAAATCAAATATTAAATATGCAATTTTTTCCAGAGCGTTATTTCTTTATGTGCTGTTTATTTTTGCGCTTTCTTGTGTTGTATGACTTTATATTAACGTATGAAGGACATCGGAGATACAGGGTACTCTATTCATTTAATTGTGCTATTTTATAATATAGGGAAATAGATCCTAGACAATCCATCGATTTCGTTTCTGTCATTTACAGCATCTTGTGATCTCTTTATCTCTATCATTTCAAGGACATTTCTAGCCTTTGTGTTATTTTCTTTTTTGAGAACTTTTACTTTATTAAAATCGAATGTGTGCCCCATTTTATCTTTGTGTTTTTTTAAAGATGTAGGATTTTTGGCGTATTTGTGCCCTTTTATTCGCTCTTCCAAAAGTTGTTTAGTTTGGCCGATATATTTTTTATTGCAGTCGTTGCAAGGAATGCTGTATACAACATGGGACTTTTGTGATATTGGAATGGGATCTTTTAATCGTGTATATAAGTGGCCAATATTATTTTTATTAACATATGCTAATTTTAAATTGAGCGGTTTAACTATATTATTTATTTTTTCTGATTTTTGTGGGTTTTTTAATGCTCGTGAACTGTTATAAAATGTATGTAATTTTTGCTTTACTATGTTGTTTATAAATGATCTAGGGTAGTTGTTTTGTTCTAGAATGTTTTTGATATTATCCAAAATTTTTGGCCTGAAACAGGGACTAGTTAATCCTATCCCTCTATCGACTAATGCAATCACAAATTTTTTTTTGTATGCTATAGGTTGAGCATCATTGTACATACTGTATCTCCCTGATGTGCTGGGTTTTTTATACCATTTGGTTAGAATCTTGTTTCCTTGTTTGATCAAGGTTAAGTCTAAAAAGTTAATCGAATTATTATTTTCCATTTCACAAGTAAATTTTATTTTTGGATTAAATGAATTGAATTTATCAAGTAGATAATCTATTTTTTCTTCCGGTATTAGAGCAATGCAATCATCTACGTACCTCTTAAAAAAAGTAGGGGTGAAATTTAAACCACTCATTATACACTCTTCGACATGCTCCAACACTAATTGAGCAACCACACTGGATATGGGAGCTCCCATTGCGACACCTTCTATTTGTTTATACCATTTGTTGTTATATTGAAAATAAGTTGCTGACAAGGCTATTTCCATTGCTTCTATGAATTCTGATTGAGGTAAATCGGTGAACTCTTTTATGCAATTCCATTTCTTTTGTATTACAATTTTTGCCAGCTCTAAAGGGATATTAGTATATAGAGATGCCACATCTAGGGATATTAGTTTATGATCCCTTTCAGTGTCTACTTTATCCAAAAACTGTTTGAATTCAAAAGAATTTTTGATGTAATAGTTATTTTTACCTGTAATCTTTGCAAGGATATTGGCTAAAAATTTTGACAAACTATAGAAGGGGCTTTGGATGCACGATACTATTGGTCTTAACGGTATATCTGGTTTGTGTAACTTGGGTAATCCATACATTTTTGGCGGATGTGCGTTGTCTATCTTTAACTTGTTAGCCATTTGGGGCTTCCTACTAAACAGTACCAAAAAATTAATAATGATCTGATTAAAAAATGGGAAAACAAAAATCTAATTTCGCCCCAAATGGCTAACAAGTTAAAGATAAACAACGCACATCCGCTAAAAATGTATGGATTACCCAAGTTACACAAACCAGATATACCGTTAAGACCAATAGTATCGTGCATCCAAAGCCCCTTCTATAGTTTGTCAAAATTTTTAGCCAATATCCTTGCAAAGATTACAGGTAAAAATAACTATTACATCAAAAATTCTTTCGAATTCAAACAGTTTTTGGATAAAGTAGACACTGAAAGGGATCATAAACTAATATCCCTAGATGTGGCATCTCTATATACTGATATCCCTTTAGAGCTGGCAAAAATTGTAATACAAAAGAAATGGAATTGCATAAAAGAGTTCACCGATTTACCTCAATCAGAATTCATAGAAGCAATGTAAATAGCCTTGTCAATAACTTATTTTCAATATAACAACAAATGGTATAAACAAATAGAGGGTGTCGCAATGGGAGCTCCCATATCCAGTGTGGTAGCTCAATTAGTGTTGGAGCATGTCGAAGAGTGTATAATGAGTGGTTTAAATTTCACCCCTACTTTTTTTAAGAGGTACGTAGATGATTGCATTGCTCTAATACCGGAAGAAAAAATAGATTATCTACTTGATAAATTCAATTCATTTAATCCAAAAATAAAATTTACTTGTGAAATGGAAAATAATAATTCGATTAACTTTTTAGACTTAACCTTGATCAAACAAGGAAACAAGATTCTAACCAAATGGTATAAAAAACCCAGCACATCAGGGAGATACAGTATGTACAATGATGCTCAACCTATAGCATACAAAAAAATTTTTGTGATTGCATTAGTCGATAGAGGGATAGGATTAACTAGTCCCTGTTTTAGGCCAAAAATTTTGGATAATATCAAAAACATTCTAGAACAAAACAACTACCCTAGATCATTTATAAACAACATAGTAAAGCAAAGATTACATAAATTTTATAACAATTCACGAGCATTAAAAAACCCACAAAAATCAGATCAATCAATAAAGAAATACATACCTATTCCCTATATAAAAGGGCTATCAGAAAAAATAAATAATATAGTTAAACCGCTCAATTTAAAATTAGCATATGTTAATAAAAATAATCTTGGCCACTTATATACACGATTAAAAGATCCCATTCCAATATCACTAAAGTCCCATGTTGTATAGAGCATTCCTTGCAACGACTGCAATAAAAAATATATCGGCCAAACTAAACAACTTTTGGAAGAGCGAATAAAAGGGCACAAATACGCCAAAAATCCTACATCTTTAAAAAACACAAAGATAAAATGGGGCACACAATAACGCTCTGGAAAAAATTGCATGTTTAATATTTGATTTGACATTGATCCTTTGAAAAGGAAATATTCATACGGTGTTAAAAATCATAATAGACACATAGTATACAGTCTGTAAATATAATTTGTACAACAATGAAGTTCTTTTGTACACAATTAAGCAACATAATGACATAACACATGTGTGTGGTGAGTTTTCGGGAAGTGTTTTGGAGTGAAATTTTTTTGTAAGTAGTTGTGTTTTTTTTTACAGTATTAAAACAAACAAAATGAATTTTAATATGTTGTGTATATGTAAGACTGAGGAAGACAATATACAATTGGCGAAACGTTTTTTAAAATTTACTTTTATTTTACCATAAATGTTTGAATAATTGGTAATAAATCAATAAATGGTCGCATACACATCTATTAAATCAATTAAAAAGACACAACAAAACGAAAGTTAAAAACACATCACCGGACAAACACAACAGCGAAATGATATATGTATAGAATACGGACTGCATATGTGCATGAGAAAACGGGTATGTCTGTTAAAATGTATTTACTCGTATACTAAAAAGTACGGCGATTCTTTACCTACGTATTGCTGTGGCAACATAATTATTTGAATATGATAATAGTATCATTGCCATACCTTAGGCCTTGCCAAATAAGTTATGTTGTGTGCTGTTTCAATAACATAAATAATTAAAATGATGATAATTTTTACTATCCTGATGTGTATTTTATTTATTTTTAACAGCACGTACTTTATAAGTATTTATGAATCCTTCAGTGTATCAGAATTTCTTCCCTCTCGTCTAATCTCTTGTTTTTATTTAAGATTGGGATAAGGTAATAGCTTATTAAAAATGAAAAATCAGAAATCATATAACACATAATTGTCGAATTTATTTAACATTTATTACATAAAAATAAATATAGCATTGCTATAATGTATTCACTTTATTTATTTAAAAAGAAACATAATTATAAGAAAAACGTTTGTACCTCGTCCTAGGTTGTAACGTTTCTTCATGATACGAATATATTTTCTTATACTTTATTAAATAAAACTCTAAAAATATTTTCCTGTTTATCAACAAATAAATCCAATTTACTTTTGTATATTGTTTATTTTATAGTCAATGTTTGGAGAAAAGCTCGAATCTGATTACTATCTACAACCATTCGCACGCGTTATAGCTAGCATTTCAGAGTCCGCTACCCAGAAACATTTTCCTTATTTATTGTAACTATTAATGATGCCAAATACTGTGCCAGAAAATATACATTTGCACGCTATATCCTCTTAACACTCAACACCATTAATAATTTTATTTCTTATGAACCTGAAATTAAAGAATGCTTATTACTATCCCAGGAAAATATTTATTATCCCTGTTGCATAACGTTATACTGAATATACGTTTGCACGATATATTTCAATATTCGTATAGCTACATTGATAAGTCTTTGCCTCTAACTTACTTTGAATCGTTGCAAATCTTTTTAAATTCGATCATTTGCATCTCCATTATAACAGAAAACAATTAAACAAAGAAAATAAAATAAGTGAAACTTGAATGAAAATAAAATTAATACGCTAATACAAAAGAAATAAATGTGAATCGTGGTGTATCTAACCCTACGATTTATATAACTGTATATAATAAATGAATTAATATTAGTCAAAGAATGCTTGTTGATGAATCAAATCAATGAATGTTTGTTAACTGAATGAATAAAAATCAATGAATGTTTGTTAACTGAATAAAAATCAATGAATGTTTGTTAACTGAATAAAAATCAATGAATGTTTGTTAACTGAATAAAAATCAATGAATGAATCGTGTCGATTCTTGTCTTCAATTTATATCTCCGGAAGAGACATGTGACCGTTTTCAACGCCATCTTCTGAAACTACCATTTACGTAGTCACCCTGCATCTTCAGTGCTCCTGACTTTTAAGTTGCCGTAATGTTTTGAACACTCACACACACACGCACTCGTTGTCTTTTTGACAGTTCTTCACCGCGAAAGGTCAACACCCCAAGAATTGTCTGTTTCCAATTTAAAACTTCCTATAAATTGTACAGCGTTTCTCCAACGTAGGTATACTTGTTTTAATATAACTCTTCTTTATAATTGTCTATAAATTTATTACCTTCTTTATTATTTTTCACATATTTCCTCTTTCCATTGGCTAGTACAATTCTTATTTTTGTTCCTTTTTCCAGCTTTCGGCAATATAGGAAAAACATTGCAAACAACAGGTATCCTTTTACTAAGATTACTTGCACCACCATGGTACACTTGGTTTGCCCCTTCGTAACCTCCTTCTATCCAAGACTTCTCCAACGGTGATATGTCTATCTGTAATAAACTACACACCAAGTTTACATTATATTCTCTTTTTATTTTGTAGGTTATCAAGAACCGTACAAGTACCTCTCTACTGTTTATGATACATGATATTACATATACAAATTCCTGAATGTATTCTATTATTACCAGCTGTCGTTTATAAAAACACTACTACTGATATCTCAGAATAATTTTATTTATATCCTTTTTTTTATTTATTTACTTATCTAGTAATAAATTAAGGTAAATATTTATTCTTTCTGCATGATTTATTTAATAAATTTTATTTATTACCTTATGCACGTTCTCAAGTTTATCTAATTATTCAATTATTTTTGTCTCGTGCATATCGAATTCTATTTTCCTCATACATTTTTTACTGCATTAAGATGACTAGTTCGTACTACACTACCATCCATTAGCATGACCCTCTCTCGGTTACTTGCTTTCATTTCTTTTTTATTTTTAAACAACGGTCCATTATTTAAAATGTTCAGTGCAATTCTCACACATTTTATAAAGTCAGGTTGTTTTTCATTGTACACAAACCATACATTTTGTTTCTCTTTTCTATAAAAGAAATATATATACATCTTAAATTCTATCTCGTGTTTTATTTTTAGTACTTATTTAAATTGCAAATATAAATTCAATTTGGTGTATGCATAAAAGTGTATGCAACCCAACATACTCATGTTAAATTCCTTCAACTACCTTAAACTTATTATTATAGTTTCTTTCATATTTTATATACTTAAATTAAATCTTAATACTACTGCTATCATCTTATTAATATGTAAGATAACACGGCAGTATGTACACGCGTTTTTAGTTATTTTTATCTGTTGTTCTTTTTGTACTTGATAGCAATAGAAAGTGAGTATAATAATAGTCAAAAAATTAAAGGTAAATCAAACATCTAACAAATTAGAGTAAATAATGCTTAACTGATTTACATCAGTCTTAAAATTAATAGCCGTTTCGGGTTTTTTAATATGGATCATCTCTAAAATCAATTTAGTTTTATAGTTTCTTTCAACGTCAATAACCGTCACGTCATCATATTTAAAAGTATGATTCAATTCTCTGGCGTGCACAGATAATGCACATGCGCCCTTTTTCACCCTACAATCACTCTTATGTTGAGAAATTCTCTGCTTTAATTGCTGAGATGTCTGACCGATGTAACTACCCTGACAATCAAGGCAAGGAATCCTGTAAATTACATTACACCGTCCAAGTAAAGGCGTCCTGTCCTTAGTTTTTGTGAATACAGTACTTACAGTAACGGAATTGTATTTGGATATTGTAATATTAGGGTTTGGCTTAAAATGCTTGACTATCTGTTCAGTCAAATTATTAATATATGGAAGTTTTTTAAACGTTACTAATAGTTTGTTGTCCGCATCATCCGTAGGCCCATCAAAGAAATTGGAGTTGAAAATCAACTTGTTTAACAAATGTTTAGGATACCCGTTATTTCTGAAGATGTTAAATAATTTCCTTAAATTTGTATCTACAAATGAGCTATGACAGATATGTGTGATTCTATTTTTCATCGCAATTACTGTGTTATATTTTTGGGTGGGTGGGTGGTGAGAATAGAAATTAATGAAACGTCCCGACGCTGTGGGTTTTTGGTGCCAATTTAGAATAATTTTATTATTATCACCTCTTATCACCAATGTGTCCGGAAAGGGAATGGATTTGTTGATTTCTGTTTCAATAGTGAATTGTAAATTTGTGTGGAACGAATTGAAAGTGTTCAGTGTTATATGTGTCATATCGATGGGTACAGCGCAAACTACATCGTCAACAAATTTGTATATGAATGGCAGCCGAAACGGTTGTTTGTCAATCACATTGTCGAACAGATAGTCAAGCACCATAAGTGCCAAAATCGGGCTTATTGGCGATCCCATTGGTACCCCATTCATATACAGATTTGTTGACGATGTAGTTTGCGCTGTACCCATCGATATGACACAAATAACACTGAACACTTTCAATTCGTTCCACACAAATTTACAATTCACTATTGAAACAGAAATCAACAAATCCATTCCCTTTCTGGACACATTGGTGATAAGAGGTGATAATAATAAAATTATTCTAAATTGGCACCAAAAACCCACAGCGTCGGGACGTTTCATTAATTTCTATTCTCACCACCCACCCACCCAAAAATATAACACAGTAATTGCGATGAAAAATAGAATCACACATATCTGTCATAGCTCATTTGTAGATACGAATTTAAGGAAATTATTTAACATCTTCAGAAATAACGGGTATCCTAAACATTTGTTAAACAAGTTGATTTTCAACTCCAATTTCTTTGATGGGCCTACGGATGATGCGGACAACAAACTGCAAAGATCGTCCCTGAAACTATATATACAAATTTCGGTAGATAGGAAAACGAACACATTACAGTTGCCGAGCTGACGAGTGTTGACGTTGTAGTGGTTAAATGAAACTAATGCATATGTGTTAGTCCTCGGAGTGGTGTGTTTCTTTTCCTTAAAAATCATTAACATTTGAATAATGCAAGTAATTGTCATCAATTAATTAATACGCCGCTAATTCAAGAAACTTCTCACATATTTAGATATATACGGCAAAGAAACGAATTATACCGTGTGGCCGCCGTTCATAGCGCGATGCATGTATTAGTAACTACTGGTCGACTATAAATGGGCGTGCCAACTTGAATTGCCACACCGACAGCGGGCGTATAAGTTATACGTATAAATGTATTCGTAGGCAAATCAAGTGAAGAGCAGTGTAGTAGGTATTGCGTTCCCGTTGTAAGTAATTATTTGTAGTTGTTTGAAGCATCAGATAATCACTGATAATATCCCGTGTGATGACTTTATGGTTTTGCTTCGGTGGTTGTTAGACAGTGTACATTTTGTGTTTGATGGGCAGCATTTTCTACAGTTGTTTGGCACACCTATGTGGTCCTCGTTGTCACCTTGCATTGCTGACATTTAATGAACACGGTTATAGATCATGTGGTGACTCAGTCTGGTGTTGATTTCGCATTCATCTATCACTATGTGGATGATATCATAGCTCTGGTACCATCTAACAGAGTTAAACACCTGCTTGACACTTTCAACTCATACAACAGCCACCTCCGTTTTACCTTGGAAAGTGAGAGTAACAATTCGATCCCCTTTCTCGACTCTCTATTAATCTATGACCATAATACCATTAGATTAAGGTGGTATAGGAAACCATCAAATTCCAACCGGTTATTGAACTATCGGTCAAACTGCCCGTTAAAATATAAGATTAATTTGATTAAATGCCTAAAGAACAGAATTTTAAACATCACACATCCTGAATTGCAGTATAAGAATTTGATAATTTTAAAAAACATACTCATGAAGAATGGGTTTCCCAGTGCAACATTGAACAAGATTCTTTTCTCCACAATGACAGTTGACTGTGACAACCACCGCAATGCTGTCGCTTCTGCCAGTAATACCGTGTCACAATATATTGTGGAACCTGTTATTTTTAAAAAACTAGCATATGTCCCTGGTCTTACTAACCATATAAGGCAGTTGTTCAAACGCAATGGCTCCATAGCTTATACATCAGCTGTTCCTGTGTCCAAATATTTCACCCCTTTAAAAGATAAAAACTAAATGTCACATATCACAGCCACGTAGTGTATTGCTTAACATGTAAAGACTGTGATAAGTATTACATAGGGCAAACTGGATAAAGAGTGAGAGATCGTAATACCGTTGATTGAAGGAATACATAAAGATGCGCCACCACATAGCACTGAGCGTACCCAAACTGGTTTCGACATCTAGAGCGGCAGCACTAGTCATTTGGTTTCGAGATTTTTAGTTTTGCGTTGACCGTTGAGTGATACGCGTTGCGTTTACAATATCGAGCTCTCGCATATACCCACAGGTCTAGCGTGTAACAGTCATACCACTTTATACGTTTAAGCTGTGGTTTAAGTTCATTGTGGTTAGATTGTCGACTTGTTACGTATTTAAGTCAAAATGAATAACACGACTAGTCATAACTGTGTTTATAAAAACTGTTTAAAAAATAACAGAAAAGATAAAATTAGTTTTTTTAAGTTTCCTGTGAAAGACATTAAAAGAGTAGAGGAATGGAAAAAAAATTGTGGCAATATTGATATCGTACTTATGGATATCGATAATTTACACAATAAATTAATTTGTGAGGAACATTTTTTGCCGACACATGTTATTGCAAATAATCAACGAAAGTTGTTAACGAAAAATGCAATTCCTGTGAAGTATAACGAAATAGGTAAGACACATTTTTTACTCATGTAGGTACACTAATTTGTTTTTAGTATTAGAACTTAAATCTATTTACTGGGTGGGTGATCAGAGAAGGGATTCGCATAAGAGAGAATTTGTGAGTAAAAGTAAAAAAGCAATAACTTTTTACAGAAAATGCTGCCATGGAGGAATCAAGTATTGGTGAACATAATATCACATATTCAAGAAAACGGACAACATCTTCATCGACTTCGTGTGAAGAAGATGAACTGACAGAGATGTTTATTCGAAATGATCTGCCAAGGACGTCAAGCTTTTGTAGTAGTGGAAGTTCCTATTCTGTGTTGAGCGATCGTATCCTTGAAATGCCATCAACAACAAAGAGGAAATGTAAAAGTTGGTTGATTAAAATTAAGGATTTAAATAGAAAAATCAAAAAAAAGACATCGCAGGTGTACAGACTTAAAAAGAAAAATTCTCTTTCAGTTATAATAGCAGTCCAAAAGTTGTTAAATTTAAAAGTGGGCCACTAAAAACATTTATTAATATGCAATTATTTCATAAGACTCGAGGTAAGTGGTTTAAAGCAGAAAGAGAATTAGCCCTTTCCTTATATTATAAATCACCAGGTGCTTATAAATTTATGTTACATAATCTTAAATTCAAGCTACCTGGTATAAGAACAATTCAAAATTGGTTAAAAGCATGTAATTTAAGAACAGGATTCAATAATAATTTACTAAAAAAAGTTGGTCTTAAAGCTAACACTATGACTGACAGAGAGAAAATGTGTGTAGTCTTGTTTGACGAAATAAAATTGAAAAAACAGTTACAATTTAACCAACACGAAGACATCATTGAAGGCTATCAGGATCTGGCATTTTTGGGCCTAGAAAATAAACTAGCTAATACAGCTGTGGTGTTTTATATTCGTGGCCTACTACATAATTGGAAAATGCCATTGTGTTATTTTATATCTGCGGGTCCTGTTAATTCCATATCATTGCACAAAATTATTATTTCTGTGATTAAAAAAGTGCAAGAATTGTCATTTCAGCCAACAGTGCTAGTTTGTGATCAAGGAGCAAATAATCGTGCGGCGATTAGTTTATTAGGAGCAACAAAAGAAGAACCCATATTTTATATAGAAGGACATAAAATATTTATGTGCTTTGACACTCCGCATTTATTGAAATCTTTGCGGAATAATTTTATGAATTGTAAAGTACAGTTTATAGTAAACAATAAATTGATATCTTGGGCGGATATAAAGAGAACCTATGATGCTGACTTACAGAGCGGGACCACTAGAGCAATGATAAAAATTACATCTAGTCATATTTCACCGAATAATTTTCAAAAAATGCGAGTGAAGTATGCAGCTCAAATATTTTCTCATACTGTTGCCTCAGCTATTAAAACTGCTTCTGTAATCAAACAATTTCAGAGTAGCACAGCATTAGATACAGCAGAGTTTATTGAAAATGTTAATTGTATATTTGATGCACTAAATAGCAGGATTTTAAATGATCCTAACCCTAATAGACGACCATTGTCCGCTTCCAATAATAAGACTTTAAATATTTTGCAGAATGCATTAAAATATTTTAATAACATAGAAATATTTGAAGGCAGTAACAGGCGTAACAATATCTATTGTATAAATGGTTTTCAGTGGACAGTGAAATCAATCCTTTTACTCTGGGACTACTTAAAAGAATTGGGAGTTCGGTATTTAATAACAGGGTTTTTAAATCAGGATCCTCTGGAATTTTTTTTTCTGTTATAAGAAATAGAGGCGGATACAATCCCACCCCTACAGTTAGAGAGTGTCGCATTGCAATGCAACAAAATATAAATATTCGACTTCAAATGGCTGCTGGCACAGGAAATTGTGAAGTAGATGACAGCAACGTTCTTGATATAGAAGTTGAGAATGAGCATAATGTAGAATACTCTGATGATACTGTGAATGTTTATCACCAACATATTGAAGAAGACGCTTCATATCTGAACAATTACCAGAGTGTACATTGGACAGGTGCAATAGTTTGGACGTATGTTCAAATGTTTATGTTGCTGGTTACTTAGCACATAGTGTTGAAAAAAAATTTAATTGCAGTAATTGTTCATCTAAATTCATGAAAGGTGACAATGAATTAATATTAAATGAAAATGAGCTTTTTCTATTCTATAAAGACTATTCTCGGGAAAGTAATATCCAGACTTTTAAAGAGACCGTCAGTGAATTTTGCAAATCTTACATCTCAACTTTTGCAACAGTTTTACATATCATTTGAAAAATGTAAATGCGGTGCTAATGTTACAAAGAAAATCGAAAGTGACCTGAAAAAAAAGCTGCATTATTCATATTGGTACCAAGAAAATGAACATGCATCATGTACCAAGCATAAGGAATATATTATTCAGTTATTGATCAAAATGAATTTATTTCGCTGCTTAAAATGGCTCTCAGAGAAACATACAGATATACAAAACACAATTAAACCTGTAAAACCGCATAGAAAAGTAAGAATTTTAACATAACAATTTATGACATCTTTTCTTATTTCACTGTTTACAAAAGATTAGAAATGTTTTGTGCACGTGAAGGTTTTATTACAATATATTATTTTTAACAATAATAGTTTTATTTTATTCACCCATCTAATGAAAAAATACATTATTAATAAGCTTCTTTGTCTTAATAAAAAGGTGAGTAGGTATACTAGCAATACTCTTATTTTATAATATGAAATTTTATTATAAAAACTGAGGTAGGTAGGTAAGTAATATTTCTCTAAGTCAAGCATCTTTTTGGTAAATAATAAATAACTGTCATATTCAGATATTTATTTATTTACTTCTTATTTTACGCATATTTCCATATTACACCAATACCTACATAGTTTACACATAAAACAATGTCAATAGTTAATTTTTAAGTTTAAATTATCCAGAAAACTATTAAGAAATTTTTTGGCATTTTCTATGTATTTCATATTCCCAGATGTAATTATGCACATATAGGTAACGGTTTATGATCGGATTATTTTCCTAGAACTATCTTTACAGGTACGCACTCACTAGGCAAACAAGATATTTATTACCGCCAGCTACAATTGCGAAATATAGGTATTAGGGAAAACCGACTTTTATTAAACATTAAGAAATAAAACCAAGACACAAAATCGCACACCTGTGTTTCTTAGAATATACAAACATCTAACAATACGATTTTTTGTATACATATCCGATAATATTTAAAATGAACATCTATTTCAATGAATAAATTAAATACCTACAAGAAGCGGAAATGAAACACATATTATTGCAATACATAAATATGCATGTTTAATGTATATTGAACAAATATATAGGTTCATATGTCCAGGAGACTTTAAAGCATGTAAATTCGCCCAGAGCTATTATATGTAATTACTGCAAACGGCAAAACCATCGCTTTTTCGTCAATTTCTAGCAGATATAGGTATGGTCGTTTGGTGTCGCCACTAGACAGCGACTGTGTTTCAGGACAAGGGGTGTGTGAATCGCCCTCAGGCTTGTGGTTTGGCAGCCCATGTGTTTCACACGGGTCACCATCGACTATGACTTGACCAAGATTTTGCACCATCAAAATAACTTGACTAAAAGACTGTTTTTGGAGACTTTGTACATTAACGTTATTGAACCTAACATTAATTCCAAAACTGACTGCAGGAGTTTCAGTAACTTATACGTTCTTTTGAAACAGTTCATTACTGATAAGATTGTTAATAAGATCAAAAGTTAAAATAACTTTCTTACCCATATTCAAATTTTTTTGCCTAATACTTTATAACTAACCATAATATTTATTAAAATCATAGCTACATATTGTTTCAACAACATTTTTGTTACTAAAACTTACAATTTCAATTTATCTGATATAAACAAAACAAATCTGAGGCTTCATATCTGTTTCCATTGCTGTCGATAATGCCCTCTTTTTGTATTTGCCATTTCGTGACAATTTTAGATGTGTTGTTCAAAATTTGTAATATGTTTGATTTACTGAATTCAGAGTGCTGTTTTCGATGTTTGTTAGCTATCTAGCCATTACAAATCTGATGTTTGACAGACTTTTAGAATTAGTGATTGTCAAAATACTCTTTGATTAAAATTAATGATAGATACTGAGGTCTTTGGTCCATTGTGTGGCAATTATCTGATGAAGGAAATGAATATTTCCGAAACGTTATAAGTTACAATATAGTGTTTTCTTTATACCTACCCATACATTCTGTTTTCGGAGTTACGACACTAATTAAACTGGTTTATTGGAATTTACTTATATATATATATATATATATATATATGCATATATAAGAATACCATTTACTCATTTACATTATATTAATAGGAAATTTTGAAGTTAGATTAGTAAACAATAAGCTTAATAATGTATTTAGGACTTATCAAATTTTACACAAAGTCAGAAATTGCTGTGAGAATATTGTGGAGGAGTTAACTCATTATTACATTTTTTTCGACTTATACTGCTTTTCCACTCATGTACCAACCAATATTTAAGTTATTTAATAGTAAATTCTTAGACAATATTACAAATTAATATCATATAACACATTTACAAATATTTCAATGACTGCGTTCCTCTGCATAACTTGAGATTATAAGTCTATGTCGTTTTCACACTTGTATTGCTGCCATCTAATACTTGTAAACCTACTCGTGTTGATTATCTATTTTTTTTTTGGATGCTTCTATTTATATTTTATATTTATATATGTTTGGTTGTGTGACTATAAGTTTCAATATATAGGAATATTTTTCATATAATCTAAGATTTCTAATGAGCTAAGAGCTTTATTATTGTATTCATAGCATTAAGGTATTCATCTTCTTGGTCAAGCTTTAAAAACGAGGAGTGGTTTTCTTTAGATCAATATTAAAAATTAAATGTAAAGAGTTCTACTTGATATATAATTTGTTCTGTCTTATTATTTTCAAAATGTTTACACAATATTTGCAGCATTTTCGTATTTGTTTCTGAAATACCGAAACATTTTAGGTATAAAACCAAAACCGAATATGGACAAAGAATCTAATATACATTGCACATAAAACAAAACTTAAATCCAATTTTACTTTCTATTTAATCCATTTGCTGACGCCACCTATTTCACAAGAGTAAAAACACTGCATTACCGTTTCTTTGCACTTTTTGTGTTCTCAAGCAGGTTGCTTTTATTTTATTCAAGGAGCTATTATACGAAACATTTCACTTTACACGGAAGATGTCCATGCTGTTTAGGTTTCCATTGAATACATTATTATGTACATTAGTCAAACGTGTGAATAAAATCAGTATTAGTTAATAAATAATGTAAAAATAGATAATGCTATATTGCAGAAAAACATACTACTATATATAAAACACGTATGTATGTATACAAAATCTCGATCTTAAGTTATTCTATAATCATTGAAGAAATGTCTAAAATTATGTAAACGGTCAATCTTGAGGCAGATAGAGGTTTCATTGAAAACTATTAACAAAATAACAAATAGGAAAGCAGGCTGCCATTTCGTCTGCTTTACATAAAATGTGTAAATCCAAAATGAAACATTTTACAAGAGGGACAAATGACCTAGGTCTTAGCCGTGTTTTTATTTATATTATTTTTTTACAAGGGCAATTAAAATAGCGTTTCTTTATAAATATAATAAAAATTGTTAAAAACGTTAAGATAATGTTCTACGCAAAATTATGTGTTTTGGACTTGGGAAATTTACATTTTAAAATAATATCAACTCTGGCACTTAAAAATACTCATTTTATTTATTTGAAAGTAATAAATTGAACGAACACACACAATTGCACAAGCAAAAGCTGTGATATCTTTTTTCATAGTTTTTTCCTAAACTGTAATTTTCATACAATTTTTGCTTCATTTTTAACTGGTATAAACTGTGAAATTAGTTTTAAATAATTAATTGATAAGGGAGACACTTGTTGAAACTCCATAACACTGTTGAAAATAAAATACGATAATTTTAAGAGTCAAAATAAATTTAATAGTAATTCCACTACAATATTGTTTCGTCACACAGTGACTTCATCAGGTGGATGAATGACTGATATTTTTACAAATGTACAAGATATATATACTAAGCCTAAGATTACAAATTTAAAGAAAGTAAGGGGGAGTTACATATATCTGTATGGTCATTTAATGTTAATCCTAATTTATTATACCTAGCAATTTCTAGAGACTCAAGTAAATTTAGTTTTTTACTTTTTTCTTGTATATGCAAGATTTTATAATTATTATTAAAGTTGTGATTATTTTCTATACAATGATTAGCAAATGTAGAATCTGATTTCTTATAGCTATAGAGATAAGAAATCAGATTCTACATTTGCTAATCATTGTATAGAAAATAATCACAATTTTAATAATAATTATAAAATCTTGGATATACAAGAAAAAAGTAAAAAACTAAATTTACTTCAGTCTCTAGAAATTGCTAGGTATAATAAATTAGGATTAACATTAAATGACCATACAGATATATGTAACTCCCCCTTACTTTCTTTAAATTTGTAATCTTAGGCTTAGTATATATATCTTGTACATTTGTAAAAATATCAGTCATTCATCCACCTGATGAAGTCACTGTGTGACGAAACAATATTGTAGTGGAATTACTATTAAATTTATTTTGAAACTTAAAATTAGTTTTAGCCAAATAAACAAAATCTGCAGATATATTGACTATGCTTTTGATTTCCTTTCTCTTGTTGAATGCATTGAACGACATTCTATTTGAGTGTTACTTTTTTCTAAGTCTCTATATTTATGAATAATGAAAATATTATTTTAGAGAAGTTTGAAAAAGTATTGAATAGGGACGCATGTCACTTTTATGCATCGCAACCATCACTGTGTAGTATAATTAAGGTTTTTTGGCTTCATTTATAGATAATAGTGCTTGTGTCAGTTACCCTTTAAGTTGCCTTCCCCATCTTGTCATAGCAATCAATATAGTAATTTGTAAAGTTACGGGCGATCAGTTTTGTTCTGTAATATAATGGCAGCACGTTGGATTCCGGATATAGAAATTGGTAATACTACATAGCGTGAAGTCTTGTATTTTTGTATCCCATTGTTCGCTTCCTCTATTTCTAAAATATGTTCATTTTATTTGATTTTTTCACATTTTTTTATTCTATAGAAGACATAAAGGATTCATCTTTTTTGGGGGAAAATAAAGCTAAGTTTACCTCTTCAAAAACATGCATAAAAATGGTTAAACGTGCATGTTCCAATTGCCTATCTTCACGCCAGTTGTAGTTGTAAAACAAAAAAGTTCAACTTTTGTTTTAAATCTGGGCTCCAAAAATAATTTTGTAGCGGACCTTCTACAATAATTAGACTAATTTGGGAATTCATGTAGAAAGGTTTTTTTGCTTCTTTGATTGTGTTTCACATTTCTTTTATTTACTATTGATTTAAGAAGAGATCTCGAGCTCGCTATTTCGGTGTCATTTCTTGCTTCTGGTGTGTAATATTTTCTCATAAGTCTGTCATCTACCGTATGACAAAACATAGCTATATATACTCCACTTTTCTTATGTTTTATATCCATAAAATATACATGCTCTTCTGGTGCTCTTTTTATATTTTTCTACCAATTATGCCTTTGTCTCCGATGTGTATTCACAACTTTCTAAAAATACTTAGTTTTTCTTCCTCTCTTATCTTCAAACATAGAATACCTTTGAGTTTTTCAATTTGATATCAGCGTTTTTCTTTCATTTATATTTTTCCGCTTTACAATATATTGGTTACGTTTCATCGAAAAAACGATGACTTAAATTTTAACATTTTTTGAGCATTCAAGCCAAAAATAACTCAAGACCTTCATTATTCACGTTTTTCCTTTAATCTTTTTCACTAAAATGTATTTCGGCTAATGTTTTCTGATTACTATGAAAGTTTAAAGAAATGTCACTTAAAATGATCACATTTTGTTTTTCCGCTTAAAATGATCACATTTTGTTTTTCCGCTTCATCAATCTGTGCATTTTCATTGTTTTTGTTGCTGACCCCATTATGAATGTTGAACACTTGGGGAGAGTGACTCATAATTCCATAATGTGTCACCCTCTCCAGATTTCAAGAAACCTTTTTTCCAAAAAATATTTATATTTCTAATTCCAATTGATTTGCTTATGTATTTAATATATACCGGGTGGTGCAATAGTGTGTCGGCGGAGCTTAGTGTGAAAACTAATAACGCTGCAGCAATGAGACTTTACGTACGTATGTAGTATGCGACTGTGCATTTTCTAATTTTATTTACAAATATACAGGGTGTTCCAAATTTTCGCAACCACATTCAACTTTTTTATTTTAAATACATTGCTATACTTTCTAGATATTATAATGATAGCCATTGAAATTATTTTTGCAATGATATATGGATATGTGCACTTCAGACTGTTCGTTTTGATTTTATTGATAATATTGTTAAAATCTTGACAGTTGCAGCATCTAACATTTTAAGCTGTAGTCTGGAAATGGGTAGAATGCCTCACGTAACTCTTGTGTTACTAATTTATGGACTAACACGTTATTTGTTTTGAAGTTGAACAAAGTGAATAAATATACAGGGTGTTAAATATGTCGTGTCTAAGTTATCGATCTTTATTGGTTATTTTCTCGTTTTTTTTAAATCTAACCTATAATATTTTTATAAGTCAGCATATTCTTTGTAAAATCGCCTTTAGAATGGTACCAATAACATAGTACTTATTTCTAGTATTTTCAAAGTTATAACCCTTTAATGGGATATACTCATGTTTACAATATGCAATATGTGGGGCATCTAATAGTTGGTTGGCCTTGGTTTAAAAAAAAATGGCTGTACAACCAAACGTCAAATCTCTACTTCAAAAGTCCATAAAAAGTCGTTTTCTGTATTTTCTCTTTTCTGTAATTGCGTTTTGTTGTTATAAATTAAGTTCGGCTAATGAATTATTAATTTCCGTTTGTTTGTTAGTAGTTGTTACGTGTTGTATTTACCTTGTTATCAGTTATATCGCTTTATTGACATTATTTCTCATTTAGATACCATAATAGTTTATTGTTGTTTTTGCTTTAAAATGAATTTTTCGAAAGAGGAGCTCATAGACATGGTATTTGCTCTTGGCGCTAGCAACAGAAATCCATTTTTAGCATCAAGAACATATGCGATGGAATATCCCGACCGAAGAGCACCGGATAGTAAAACGTTTGAAAATTTGTTAATAAGGTTTCTTCGAACGGGTTCAGTGAATTACGTCGAACATGAAAGAAGTAAGACTATGATTACAGAAGATAATGAAGTGATGTCGTCCAGTCCATTGTGGAAAATCCGCACGTATCTACAAGGATAATTTCGAAACAACATAGAAGTCACTGCTGTAAAAAGGATTTTAAAAAAACATAAGTTTCACCCTTACAAACTTCAAAATCATCAAGCCTTATTACAAACGGACTTTGAAAGGAGACTAGTGTACTGTGAATGGCTACTTTTACAATTACGACACGATATAACTTTTCTAGATCATGTGCTTTTCACAGATGAAGCAACATTTGCTAATTGTGGAACCACAAACAGAAAAAATACCCATTATTATGACACTACAAACCCACATTTTGTTCAGCCCATTTTATATCAACAAAAATGGAGTGTTAACACATGGGGAGGCATCATAGGAAACACTATTATTGGTCCATTCTTTTTTGATAATACTTTAAATTGTGCAATCTACACAAATTTCCTACAAAATAATTTACCATTGCTATTAGAAGGCCTCCCAGATAACGTCATCAGGAGATTGTGGTACCAACATGATGGTGCACCAGAACATTATGGTGGTGCTGCAAGAGCACATTTAGATAGGGTATTCACCAATAAGTGGATTGGGAGAGGAAGTTTGATAAGCTGGCCACCACTATCACCAGATCTCACACCTTGTGATTTCTTTCTGTGGCCAACTGTAAAAAACATTGTTTACGCAACACCTCCTACAACGGCAGAGAACATGCAGCAACGAATAAGAAACGCTTTTCTTCAATTAAGTGATGGTTGAGAGCATGTGTAGAGCAGAATGGAAATATATTTGAACACATTTTAAATTAAGATTGTTTTATTATCGAAAATTTTCAAAATGTATTTCTAAAACTAATGATAAAGCATTTAAAAAACAGGTGTTTGTTAAAATTACTTTGTTTTATTTTCATGGCCAACCAACTATTAGATGCCCCGCATTTTGCATGTTATAAACATGAGTATATCCCATTAAAGGGTTATAACTTTGAAAATACTAGAAATAAGTACCATTTTAAAGGCGATTTTACAAGGAATATGCTGACTTATAAAAATATTATAGGTTAGATTTAAAAAAAACGAGAAAATAACCAATAAAGATCGATAACTTAGACACGACATATTTAACACCCTGTATATCTATTCACTTTGTTCAACCTCAAAACAAATAACGTGTTAGTCCATAAATTAGAGACACAAGAGTTACGTGAGGCATTCTACCCATTTACAGACTACAGCTTAAAATGTTAGATGCTGCAACTGTCAAGATTTTAACAATATTATCAATAAAATCAAAACGAACAGTCTGAAGTGCACATATCCATATATCATTGCAAAGATTATTTGAATGGCTATCATTATAATATCTAGAAAGTATAGCAATGTATTTAAAATAAAAAAAGTTGAAAGTGGTTGCGAAAATTTGGAACAACCTGTATATTTGTAAATAAAATTAGAAAATGCACAGTCGCATACTACATACGTACGTAAAGTCTCATTGCTGCAGCGTTATTAGTTTTCACACTAAGCTCCGCCGACACACTATTGCACCACCCGGTATAAGTATATTAGTTCTTATTTTTATGATGATATGTTATGTTTATAATGCAATATACAGTACAATATACTTAGTATATTATTTTATTTGTCGTCATTAATACAGGCGTCGACATCTGCTAGTATACAACCCAACTTTATGGCCGTTACCGATTTACAAGTTTCCTTTTGTAATTTATTTTTTACAAATATGTTATATTTGTTTTCCTTTATCATTTTTTCTTTTGTTTGGCACGATTTGTTCGGAATTTTATAATATTTTTTTATGCCATTACCGTTTTAGTTTATCGCATATATACAGTTTTCAATTACACCGAAAATACTTTAGGTGTTCGCCGTGTAAGTCGCATAAGTCTAGGGGTATTCACATACGGCTGCGCTTGAAAATATGTTAGTAGCAGAAAAAAATCCCCAAAAAATATAATTTTTCTTCCAGTCTTTCGGGGGTTAAAAAACAAAACATGTGAAGATTATGCTAGATAAAGTTTTAACAAAGTGAACGCTAGTACTTTTTTCAAATTAAGTTAATATATAAGCAGTATACAGGGTGTCCCAGATAGTGTGCTCACCATTGGGATCTCGTAAACGGTAAGAGATAGAGAGTTGGTTAAATGAGACAAAATGTACGTGATACCTGGGTTTACTTTTTTAAATAAAAAAACTTTTAAAAAAAATGAACGATACGTGCGCTATAGGGGAAAAACTAAAAATCGGCAATTTTAATTTCGTCGTTTAACTTATTTCATGTAAAAGATACCGAAATACTATTTTAACATTATGAAGGTACTTTTTTACGCAGAATTCAAATTTGGTATTGCAACCACTGAAGCTTTTATACGTTTCGAGATTTTTATACAAACTTTCTTATTTTAAATACAAATCGTAGGCGGCTTTGACTGTATCAAAACGAGCATAATTTGCTGATTTCAATGATGTATAACACTTTGGGTTTATTTGTAGAAATAACAAAGTTACAAGAATAATTAGCATATTTTTTTGTTTTATACTTACCTATTCCTGGAAACAAAATACAAAAATGACTGAAAAGTAAATAAAACACTAACTTCACATACCTAACTATTTATTTACTACTAGTAAATAGATAAATTACATTAAATGCTCAAAAAGTCCTCCATTATTATTGATACATAACTGAGCTCTTCTTAGTGTGGAATTAATCACTTTTTCTAAAATACGTCCATTTATCCGATGAAACTCTCTTAAAACACAAGCTTGCAGTTCCTCCACATTATTAACCCTTAAAGGACGAAGTTTTTTTTTCTTTTTAATCTTATTATTAACCTATTATTTTTTGTTAGTTTGTTATAATTGTGCAATATATTGCATAAAAACCCATTCAAATGGCATAAAAGAAGAAAAACAGCACGTTCCCATATGGCAACGCTAGTCCTCACTCATAGCTAAATATGACAAAATAGTAAAAAGCACAAAAACAATTTAGTTTTAATACGTAATATCAAAAAAATTACAAATTAGTATGAAAACTTATATTGCAAGCCAGACATAGTCCCACGTCACATTTTGTGCACATTGTTCTTATTATTGATTTACAATTTTCACCGGCACATCTTCTTTTCTTGTGGTCTGCTGTGTTCGTGAGCAGATGATTAGTTTGATCAAATCTAACATCATCAGAAACCCTACAAAATGATCTGCTCGATAAACTTGTGGATGGTCGTCCACCAGGTTTTGGGGGGCAACCAAATTTGTTCAGATAGGTTTTTACAATTTCTCGTCGAAATTCTAGTTGTGTTGGTTTATTGCCAGATTTCCTGTGTAATATCCAAGCGTTTTGGATGGTTACATCAATTAACCAGGTGAATAAGCACCACCACCACTTTTTCCCGCGTAAACCAATTCTGTATCTTGATATGTTTTCATCCATCAAGTCAGTGCCTCCCATCGCAGCATTATATTCTCCTATAACATATGGCCTTTGGATTTGAATATTTTTCTTCTGCGTTTGAGAATAGCGCTGAACCTGTCCAATAGGAGAAACTCCATCAGAAGTTGAGGCAACGGTTACAACATTATTATCGGCCCACCTGACCAAAATAATACCATTGGTTTTGTCAATAGTGGATTCATATGTTCCCCTTTCCTTCTTTTTCATCAGTGCTTTTGACGATAAAGGACAAGTTTTTGGTATCCGATTATCGCGAATGGTTCCTGTACCATAATAACCTAAACTTCTTAGGTGGCTAAGCAAAGTGAAACTGGTGAAAAGATTATCAAAATATAAATAATACGGCAATTTTTTCTTGGCTTCAGGCAATTCATTTAGCATTGTAATAAAGGGTGCTGCCGCTTTTCCAACTGTTAATTGATAATTCTGATTGGCCTTAGGATCATTCCCCTGATAAATCGTAAAATTGACGAGGTATCCGCTTTTTGTGTTGACACTCCATACCTTGTACCCAAACCTTATGGGTTTGCCCCTTATAAATTGTTTACAAGAGTGCCTGCCAAAATACTTTACCATGGATTCATCGTAATTTAGTTCTTCTTCAGGTTCAAAGTGCTGAAGGAACTTTTTTTGTAGCTTGTCAATCAGTGGTCGCAACTTTGCTAGTTTGTCAGACTGGGCAAGATTACTATTGTCAGCACAGTGAAGATAGCGACAAATGGTTATAAAACGATCTCTTCTCATAGCGCCAATAACCAATTTATTTCCCATATCTCCATCAGTGTCCCAGTAAAATTTTTTACCCGAAAGAGTGTTATATCCCGACAAAATCAAAATTCCGAGGAAACATTTCATTTCTTCGTAGGTGATTTTCGGATTAGGACAATTTTTAAAGTGAGCATATTTTGTTGACTCAGAAACCAAAAAAGATACGATGTCATAATCTAAAAATAACTCCAACATTTCAACAGGGGTAAGGCTTTTGAAGCGTTCATAATCCGGCTTGGTAAAATTTTTCTGTTTTCTTTCAAGATCCCCGTTCATCCACTCAATCGCTGAATTATCTATTTTTTCCAGCACCGCTACACCATTTCTTGCATTCTCACCAGTATCCTCCTCTACAGCAATCTCACCAGTATCCTCCTCTACAGCATTCTCACCAGTATCCTCCTCTACAGATTCGGATAAACTCTCTTGATATGTGTTTGACAAATCTTCTGCCATTTGTATTGCCTCTTCTAGTGTTAAACCTCCACTGTAACAATTTGTATTTTATATAAAAATGTTACATTCGTAGGGACTGGCGTTGCCAAATGGCAACACCAAAGTTTGATAGGGTGTGCAGAAATAGTTTTTGTATTTGTGGTTATAAATATAAAAGTAACACATTTTGGATACATTTACGAATCTAACATAAACATTTCAGGCGTTATAAATGGTATTTGTTAAAGTTATAAATACTTACACCAGCTTGAGATCCATTTTCCAACCAACAAGTTACACGTGCGTACTATTTAGGTTATAGTTACTATATGAAGAGCTTTACAGCAACTTTGGCAAGACAGTACACGAACAGTTGGTTTATTTACGCGCTAGTAGTGACATCTACCCAACATCATTGAAAATTAATTCTACAGATTCCTCTCTCACCAACACTTTTTACGTTGCCATATGGCAACGCCAGTCCTTTATGGGTAAATTGTGTTTTATACACCTTATTTTTTATGTAACCCCAAAGGAAAAAATCCATTGCGGTTAAGTCTGGGGAACGTGCAGGCCATGAAATGGGTCCTCGATTACCAATCCACCGATTACCAAATCTATTATTTAGGTAATTCGTAATAATGTGAGCATTATGTGCTGGTGCCCCATCCTGTTGGAAATACATATACGCAGATAGATTAAGCGGAATATCGTCTAGAAGATCTTCTATTTCACCTTGAAGTAAGTTCAAATAGCGTTCACTCGTTAAATTGTTATTGAAGATAATAGGTCCAACTATTCTTCTGCCGATAATACCGCACCACACATTGAACCCAAAACGTTCTTGATGTCGAGCTTCATGTAGAGCATGGGGATTTTCTGTCCCCCAAGAGTGAATATTATTTCTGTTAAATAACCCATTGTTCGTAAATCGAGATTCATCTGACCACAACACATTAAACAGAAACGTAACTTTGTTGTTATTCTGATTAATGTACCAATGACAGAAACGAGTCCGCCTCTCTGCGTCTCCTGGTTGGAGTCCTTGGCTAATGTGGACTTTGTAAGGATGATATCGATGCTTTTTTAATATTCTATGGGCTGATGTTCTAGGGATTCCGGTGTTGTTTTCTATTTCTCTTGTGGAAACTTTTGGATTTTCACGCACCTGATTTAATACAATAACTTGGGTTTCCTCATCTAATCTTTTTCTATTATCCCCATTAGATCATCTCGACCTGAGATTTGCACGTCAAAATCGAGATTTAAACAATGAAAAACTTATTAAATATCTAAGTAATAATTTGAAATTATTGTTATTCAGGTAAAATCGTTAATACTTCGTTGAATCGCCTTAACCTAAGATTCGCACGTCAAGTCGAGACTTACCCAATGAAGAATTTATCAAATGTTTAAATAATATTTTTAAAATTATTGTTATTCAGTAAACTTTTAGATAACACACATGAAGATTCTTTTATTTATTGATTATAAGATTGCAAAATGAAGCTTTATTGACTGTGCTTGTACTTATATCTCCTTTCGAATTCCTCTTGATAATTCTCGTATTCCATTTTTCTTGAAAATTATTACAGCGGCTGTTATAAAATAAGGTAGTAATAATTTCCCGCGCTCTACTATCCTTTAGTTTGCACTTATTGTTTGAAATGTATTATACGTTTTGTCTCACTACACTGTCCAATATATATCTGTTTTAATTATCACTACACGTGTTAAAATCTTAAAAGCGTTTTACGCCTTTTTAGATTTTTGTTTAGTTGAAGAACACTTGGAGCACTGATTAGGAACTTTTTAAGGTACTGAAGGATTTCACTGTTTATTTTCCTTTGATACTGGAGCGCTGCCTACGGACTGGATTTATTTTTCTTAGGTATTGAAGATCTGCCGACGACTGTCTTCTCATAGCAAATGCATCTCCTTTTATAATACCCAACAATTGAAAAACGCCTTATTTTGTTTTAAATTCAAAGTGTTTTGGCTCCATTTCAATTTTCCTCTACTGCACCCTCCGTGTTTGTTTTGATAATTATTCGATGTCATGTGATCACATGACATTGCGTCAGCCATCTTACATTTGTTATTGTTTACATCCTATGCATTTGCATATCTAATTAATATCGATTGATTTTTATTTATTGTCAAAAGACTTGACATACATCAAAATAAAGGCCAAGAAATAATAGTATTATTAATATAATACTTATTTAAATACATGTATATATATATATATATATATATATACATTTACATTTATTTATTTACAATAAATTGTGCTGAAGTATATTTTTTTGTTTTATTTATTTATTCAATTTTTTTATATTAGGAAATGTTATCCATATTTATTTGTATCTGGTAATATCTACTTATATTTAGTTTTATATTTGTTTATATATATATGAATTTTTGAGTATCTGAAACTGGTTATATCCAGTTTTTCATTATTTTTTTTATTTTTATTATATTTTAAAAATACAGAAAAATACCACAGCAATATGAACGCAAAATTGTTGCTGGTGTCGCTGAAGCCACGCTTGAAATTGTAAAAAATCACCTCTCGATAATATTCCCTGTTCATTTCCATGATTTATTGGCTTAAAGAATACTTTAAACTAAATTAAGAAAATACAATATCTGTTATTTATTAGCCACTTGAATGTGAAATATTAGATTTGAAGAAGAAATGATACATTATGCATTTCTGTGGCTTACCAAAAGCAGTTAATTGTGTATCACTTAAAATTTTGTTGAAAACGCTGGATACATATGGAATTACGAGGGATTAGTAAACACATATGGCATTCTACTTCCAAGAATTATAGTGGTTACTTATTTTCATTAAGATATATAAGCATAATATGTACTTATGTTATTCATGTATTAAATTGTATCATTTTTATTGAAATATATATACCTGCATATTTTCGTAAAGGAATGTGTATTTAATTTCAGTTATTACTTTTACTGTAGAAAAATATGAAGATGAACAGAACTTGAGGATTATTCTCAGGACATAGTTTAATTGGAAACACAGAAACCAAAAAGAAATATTAATTTATCTATAACGAAATGTTTATTTACTTTTTTAATGAATGAATTCAAAGAAAATTTACAGATCAGCAACAATGTGTGTAGATATTTAAGTTTTAAGAATACGTTCAATTTTTTCAAATATATATGCAGGTTTTCTCCATTAACTTACATACATATATGGTTGAGTGAAATTTAATTATTAACCAATACCTAACTACTTTATTATAATTTGTAATTGTAAAAAAGAATAAGGTTTTCTTTGAATGTGTGTGTAATAGATTTGTACGCTTGCTGCTTTTAAGAAAAATATATATTTACTAGGATTATGTCAATCTGTAAATCGTTATATTGATCATAACAAATTATTAATATATTCTTCATTAAAAAGTAACCTTCAGTTTTCTATAATTGATCAACAAGCTGCTCTGAAGAATACGTTAAATAGAATTGAATAGTAGTCATGGTTAGTAAAAACATTCTCTTTCTGAAGTTTTAAAGCCTCATTTATAATGTAGGTATAAACATAATGTAATTGTGTATATTACAAAAACATACTGAATAACCATTACATATGCAAAATATCATTTAAATGCTTTCAAAAATATCTTCTTCACCGTCATAGGTATAGTTTTCAGTAATCTTTACATACGTTCAATTTTTTCAAATATATATGCAGGTTTTCTCCATTAACTTACATACATATATGGTTGAGTGAAATTTAATTATTTACCAATACCTAACTACTTTATTATAATTTGTAATTGTAAAAAAGAATAAGGTTTTCTTTGAATGTGTGTGTAATAGATTTGTACGCTTGCTGCTTTTAAGAAAAATATATATTTACTAGGATTATGTCAATCTGTAAATCGTTATATTGATCATAACAAATTATTAATATATTCTTCATTAAAAAGTAACCTTCAGTTTTCTATAATTGATCAACAAGCTGCTCTGAAGAATACGTTAAATAGAATTGAATAGTAGTCATGGTTAGTAAAAACATTCTCTTTCTGAAGTTTTAAAGCCTCATTTATAATGTAGGTATAAACATAATGTAATTGTTTATATTACAAAAACATACTGAATAACCATTACATATGCAAAATATCATTTAAATGCTTTCAAAAATATCTTCTTCACCGTCATAGGTATAGTTTTCAGTAATCTTTACAAACATTATTGGATATTTTCTCTTCGAGGTTACAAATAATATTTTAACAACATTGCTTGTTCTTATATGTCTCATTTTAAATAATGTTTCTTGTTTATACTGTATCACATACTTGTTTGGTCAATTATAAGTAGCAATGTGATAATTATACTTCCTTGTAATACTGGACATATCATTTAATTTCAACATGTACATACCCGTCCTTTAATAATAAGCATGGGATATTACATCTTTCTACCATTATTTTTAAAAGTACTTACTACAATCAAATGTCATGGAAGCGATATGAATTCATATGGATAAAATAGTTCGCTTGAAATATAATAAAAGTTTCATAATCGATGTCATTATTTAATACTCTATAAGCTATGCAAATTCTTCTAACATATATTTATAGAAAGGTTATAATAAACATGTATTTGTACTTTTATCGTAAATGATATCACTTGTTCTAATGAAAGGTATGCTGCAGAATACCCTTATGGATAGATAAGAACCTTCAAAACGAATTTATAAAAATCAGAAAGACAACTGAGATAAATACAGATTAACGAAAAAACAAGCTTAAAGAAATAAGAAATATAATAAATACAAGGTTGGATAAAGCCTTGAAAGTTACTAATAAAAAAAATATAATTCTTAAATTTTCAAAATTGTATAATGGAATACTAAATTGTATGGAAGTTTATTAATATCTATGAGATAGAATATGAAAACACAGAATGCGTAAGGGGAAGATATCATGTCTCATAAGTAATAGATTTCATATTTTGAAGGTTAATTAAAACGTTCTTCTTAAAATCAAAAATATTCCAAACTGGAAAATGAGGAGGGAGGTGTGTAATGGATGTACATTTACATCTAGCTGTTACATTCGCCAAAGTAGCACCTTGTTATACAAAATAAAATGTAAGTGACGTGTATTCCTGTAAAAGATACATTTCGCGGAGAACTTTAGAAGTAAAATAAATAATAACGTAAATCTAAAACAGTCCTAACAATCAAACTACCTTGTACAACGAACGCTACTTAGTAAAAAAAGTTAAATATTCAGTTGTAATAGATTACCCATGGAAATATATAGTTTTATAATATTATATCTTCGTAAAATAGAAATATATCCAACGCCTACCACAAAGTTTATCTAGATGAACGGTTTGGCCATCTCCACGTCGATAAATTGGTCTATAGAAATAAACATTTCAAATCAGGGGGACTAGAAATGAAGAACTCCACAATCTTCACCTGAAAGCGATAAATAGATCTTACAGGCAAATAGAACTAAATGAATACTCATAAGCATACTAACTCAGAGATTTATCTGCAAATTAAGCATATACTTATATAATATATAATGCATCTAGATCTTTTGGAAAATTAAAGTTAAAAGATTGTGACTTTCGATCACTATGACTTTTGGAATTTGTTGAAAAGTTGTTTGTTGTAATTAATTACGTCTTGTAAAATAATGTAGTCAAATTACGATAAATACTTGTTCTGTAAAATATGTATATGAGCAATGATAATGTAATAAATTAATATAGACATTTTTAATAAAAAAAATGTTTCATAATATACTTTACCTACAATGATCATTATAATACCTTTATATTTGAAACCTTTATCGTTATATTCTTGACTGTTGTAGCAGACAATTCTTGGTGAAACATTTTTAACTTCATACATTTAATAACTTAAAACACTTGGCTTGTTTCACTATGAGTTTATTAACAATACTCTGACATATACGTTAACAAATTCATAGTGAAACAAGCCAAGAGTTTTAAGTTATTCAATGTATGAACTTTATCGTTATATTATCGTTAATTAGTATTAATTCTACTTATCTCTATAATCAGTATGTCGGGAATTGTTCCGATATGATTTATTGTATTGTTTTTAAGTATTAATATCCAGAATTTGTAGTTAATGTCTAGAACCAAAGAATATCTATCTATCTACCTATTATTTAAGTTAACCTTTACTAATGGACCCTACTGAATCTTTATTATTTCAAAACTAAATTTCGCTAGTGACAATTAATAATTTTAAAGCACCTCGTTACATATAAAACCCAGATTATATGCTAGGTGGTTGGACTCCAATTACAGAAATCGTGTTGTTATAGACAATAAGTGAGTTGTAATTATAAGTTTAAAGGAAATTTAAAAATGATTATTATTATTAGTTTTCAAGGTATACTTTCCCTGTTTCTCTGCTTTCTAGGGAAATTTATAAATTGTAAGTTATCTGATTGCGAATCTGTATAATTTATATTGAGTTCCATGCATCCGCTTGAGGGTCTGATACACATATATGCGAAGTCGAAATCTCGAACGTGTAATATATAGGTGGAAAGCGTACATAGAAAAAGGTTGACAGAAAGCGATATAGGGTATTAATATTCATGGCAGTGACATCCCAATATTCCTCTTCGAGTTAATCGCAGGTGGTGATGATTTATCCGCATTGCTGGCTGAATTCTATGACTTCGCATTAATATATGTATGTATGTGTGAGTAGGTTGGTATATCGGCGAAGAGCTGTTGCGGATAGAGATGGATGTAGATAAGTGATGATGCACACACATATGAATTTGAAGACGGGATTCATTTGAAAGAAATGATATCTAGATTTTTCACTTGCGTGTCAATAAGACTAATTTAGACTTATAACTGAAAGCATCCTTCGAATTTCACAAGGTTTGTTCAATGTAAACTGTTTTAGCTATTTGAACGCTTATATTAATAATAACGAAATAATATGAATATAATGAATGAGTAGAGTATGATCAACCACTATTTATCGGAATACAATAAATGTTTGTGCTTCAGCTCTTCAGAAAAATAAACATACTATCAATAATTTATAATGAACAGACCTTACCTTTTTCTAAATTCTACTTTCTGACTACTAACATAACTATAAACCGGTTACCAATGTACTACATGTATCTAACAAAGACTTCAAGATAAATTATTTAGACGCAATATAAATCAATATACGAAAAATTCTCAACAGTGTATCTTTTATTAATGATCTGCTTTATTAAATACTTAAAATGTCAACAATATGTAATTTAATTAATCCACTACTAATATTAATAGTGGGGTGGTAATACCCGATCGTTAAGATAAAATAAATATTAAAATAAAAATTTGTAAGAAATTTACGATATTCATAAATTGAATGTGATGATGCTATAGTGTATCAGTTCCCAAACTTATTTTTATAACGACCCTTTTTGAAAAAATAAAATGTAGCAAGAATTTAATCGGGTAAAAACCAATATTAAAATTGCAAAACCTGTATTGCTATAAAACTACAATTCAGTATCTGGCCCCTGCCAGATGCACTACAAGAGAAGCACACTCGTCTATGAGCTACTGCATACGACTTGATCATGTAGTCTTAGTTATGGTTTCCTCAAAAGTTTGTGTCAAAAACTGTTCTATACTAAACTATTACATATAATTTTATAAACAATGTTAATATAGGAGGGGCCTGCTTCAATTCTGCGTTTCCAAAGCTGCAATTTCTCAGTATACGCCGAAAAAGCATCACGATGACAAATTATGTTCGAGTCTTCGCCCTGTAGTTTTACGTTAAGTTAGTTCAGTGAATCGAATATATTTTGACGCGTTTACTCCGAAAACAAAATGACTTTGTCTCGAAGTTCAGACTTTTGTCTTCTGTTCTCTACTCTTTCCAAAAAGTCGTGTATTCAAGGCATTTTTTAAAATATAATTGACAACTTTAATGGATAGTTACAAAATAACGTTGAATATGATTGGAAAAAGCTTAGCTGTCAATGCTTGACGGTGTAGAATATAGCGAATAGCGGCTGTCTCTGAAATATTCTACAAATTCCAAGCATTGTGGGAGCGCCATCCGTGAATACTCCTATTAGCTTTTGACATGATAATCTATCTTGTTCGAAGAATCGGAGGACTGCAGACATAACTGCAATAGCTTCTATAGCTGTCAACTCTGTAGAAAACAGAAGATCGTCATATATTTTCTCATTTGCAATGTATCGAACAAAAATTAACATTGTGGAACAACTCTCGTCCAACTTTATAGCAAAATATAATGAAAATGCTTTATGCAAATCTACTATCTCATGTTTAATATCTTAAGCTATATAATTAACATGACGTTTCACAGTGTCGTCAGAAAACGGTATTGGGACTAACTTTTTTCTATTTTCTGTACCAAGAATGCCCTCTGACACGTTTTCTATGCGCTGTTTAACAAGTGTATCCCCAAAAGTATGTCTTCAAGGTTTAACAGTTAATTGAGAAAACGATCCTGCCTTTCATAAGTTCATAAGCTTCAAACACCTACATTTCGCAGCGAAAAACTATGACGGGTTTGCTTTGTAAAGCACTATGTTTTGTTTTCAAATATCGTTCAAAACATGTAGCTTTCATGGCGTGACAAATTTGTATTTCATGATAAATAGCACACTGCGGGTGAACGACGCAATTATTTTGTTATAGTATTTTCATCGTGAGATTAGGTGCACGTCATCAATGACGTTTGCATAATAATGTCAAACTGATACATTATTATTATTTATCTGTATCCTCTTTTGCCGTTAGGCGTCGAGGATACATATAAAATATAAAAATGATATAAACAACTGTCAAATTAGATGTATAGGTTACGAAAACCAATTAGTCTATTGAAAGTTTTTATTGAGGCTGATGTATTAATTACTAAAACAAACTAAACGATTAAAAAATATAATTGTATTACATAAACAAACATTAGTTCATAAAATGATCCACTTATTTTCGATTTTCAATGGCAATTTTATCACAAACTGTATTTATTTCTAAGCATAAAAATCGATATTTAAAAAAAAAGTATGATCTTAAAAATGCTTTAAAGATTTGTCAGAAATATATGAAAAATGAACTTTAATAATAAGTAATAAATAATAATGCACTCATATCGCGTAGTCTTATGACTTCAGGTAACTTGGCCGCTAAATTACCATTTAACAATAATTTAAATCTACAACATCCAAGATGCAAATCAAACACCCTTTGAAGATGAACGGAGCATGGCCGAATACTGTAGTGAATTCTTTATAAAGATTGGTATTCAAATGGCGCAAAAAATACCAATACCCAAACAAATGCACAAAAAAGATTAAAACAACACTACACCGTGTACGCTACGGTGTGTAGACAGCGCGATTTTTAATCAGTGCTACTGATGATGACAACTTAGTTGTTGAAATACGTATTTAGCCATTTTTGTGCTTTAGTGTGGTGAAGGTGTTTTAGTGTTTTTGTGTAGTTTCAAGCCACAGACTCCAAGTTTAGTTTCCCAAACAAATGACTACAACAACGAGTCACAGTATAGATTCAATGTACTTAACACCGGTGGATGAAAGCGATATAATAGATAGTATCAATAAACTAAAAATTTTAGTGTCCCGGGTAATGATGGTATCAATACAAAACTGATAAAGGAAATACATCCTTACATCTTAAAACCGTTAAAACACATATTTAATACAATATTTACCACAGGTATAGTCCCGAAGCATTTCAAGGCAACAGTGGTTATTCCGATCTATAAGTCTGGAGATACAAAAGATATAAATAATTATCGTCCCATAAGTGTAACAAATTGTTTTACGAAATATTTGAAAACTGTATAAAAAACCCACTTGTATCCTTTCTCAATCAAAAGAACCTACTCTCTGACCACCAATATGGATTCAGAGAAAAACTCAGTACACAAAACGCAATCCATGAATTAACACAAACAATTACTAACCACTTAGATGAAGGTAAGACATGTTTATCGATTTTTTTGGATCTGGCAAAAGCATTTGATACGGTCCCACATGACTTACTATTGGACTGTTTGCAGAAACATGGCATTAGGGGTACTGCACTGAATGTTTTTGAAAGTTACCTTACCGAAAGATCACAAATTGTTAAAATAATGGACACTAAGCCAGCCCAGAACAATAAAAATTGGCATACCACAGGGCACTGTATTGGGTCCAATTCTCTTTATATTATACATTAACACTTTAACGAAAATAAATATATCTTATGGAAAAATTATATCATACGCGGATGATACAGCAGTGATATTCAATGGGAACACTTGGAGTGATGTTAAGGAATATGCAGAGAATGGATTAATTCAAATATCAAATTGGCTAGAATCTTTTAGATTGTCACTTAATATAAAGAAAACGCATTACGTATGTTTCTCCATCACAACTAAACAACGTCCCAACATTGAAGAATTAAACATAAGGAACACACACAAGGTAATAAAGGAAACAGATCAGGTGAAATATTTAGTAATATATATAGATGCAAATCTCAAATGGAAGGTACATATAGAGTATATCTGCAAACAAAATATATGTCTTATTCATAAATTTTATATAATACGTAAATGTTCAACAGAAAATTATTAGTCATGCTCTACAGAAGCCTGGCGGAATCAGTACTAAGATATGGTATAATAGCTTGGAGCGGAGCCTATAATGACACTCTAAAATCCTTAAATTCTGTTCAAAACTACTTGCTCAAAACAATATACAGGAAAGATAGACTTTATCCAACAATAGTGTTATATTCCGTAGACATACTTAACATCAAACCTTTATATATACTGACATCATGTACTTTTCTTCATAAACATCCTGAAATAAGAGAGTCTATAAATCATAAATACATTACAAGAAACAGGATAATAGGATGTCTTCAAACAACAACAAGTAATACCACATTTTACCAAAGATCCTTTTGTTACTTAGGACCGAAACTATACAACAAGAGTTTACCTGAAATAAAAATTATTA
The DNA here is from genome assembly GCA_963170755.1 of Amphimallon solstitiale. Classification (NCBI taxonomy): domain Eukaryota; kingdom Metazoa; phylum Arthropoda; class Insecta; order Coleoptera; family Scarabaeidae; genus Amphimallon; species Amphimallon solstitiale. The sequence continues at coordinate 665,090 of OY720678.1, forward strand.
AAAGAATAAAAACATACGTAATGCACTTAAGAAACTTTAGTTTTATTAACTTGGAGACGTTAACGGGGATGTTTTGAGGACACAAGTTATTTCTTAGAATTTATAATGTAATGGCACATACAGGTGGTCAACACCTACGAGCACATGTATTTAAATTTAAATAAATAAATAAATAAATAAATAAACAATCAAACGCAGGAAGTAGACTTTATTATTATATTAGTGACAGATATTGAATATAAAAGCATAAAAAAAGTAATATTAAGTTCAATCTGACAGTTCATCTTTACTTGAACTGTCCATATTCACATTAATAATAAATTCCCCAGGATCTTCACGATCAACTGCAACTTCCCTCTCCCACCATTTATATATTTCATTCTCTATGTGTTGTATTGTTTTTCTTCAAGTCTCTAGTGTGACGGATTTTAAGGAATTTTGCCATGTTCGTTGTTCTATACATCGTCCATGCTCTCCAATATGTCTAGCATAATAACTTCTTGTTATACCCCAAATGTACTCAATGGGGTTAAAAATGCAGTGATATGGTGGAAGACGGCGCATCATATGACCACACTATTGTGCAAGCTGATCTACTTCATAAACAGCGCAAGGTTTATTTCTGTAGAAAATTAAACTTTATAGATAAGGATATATGAAAACAGTTTGATGCTACTCACTTGTCAACTAATTGAAGCAGTTCATTTTTCAATAAACTCTCATCATATTCAATATTGTTCTCCCTTAACCACTGTTGAATGGCAGCTTTGGTGGATGCAGCTGTGGGTGGCTTATTTAAAATTGTAGTATGGTAACTAGCATTATCTAAAACTATTGCAGATGGCCTTTCAAGATGGCGAAGCAGTTGGTGCTCAAACCACCGCAAATAGTTAGTTCGGTTCATCTCTCCATGATAGTCACCAGAGGTACTTGCAGATGGAAATACAAGGTCTGCACCATCAATAAAACCATCTGAGTTTCCAGCATGCAATACAATAAATCTAGAATATATGCATATTGCTGTGACTCTTACAAATTGAGGTTTATATAAAATAAATTTAAATTATTCAATCAATGAGTAGTTAAGAATCAAGCACGCATCCTAGTGCTAGGCCTTATGCTAGACTAAGATACAACAAATTTTCTGCTAAATAGTAGGTTAAGCAATTTTTACATTCAACTAGCTCAGTTTTAAATGGTTAAAAATAAATACATCTCTCAGGGGCAGAAAATATAAATAGATTCTCCAATCGATTTTGAATGCTCTTTAATTATTTCCAGGTCAGGTAAAGAAAATAAAATGCAAAATAAATCTTATCATCTAATTTATTAAAATAAATATTAATGAATTAAAAATTTCAAATTACACGATATACAGGGTGAGTCATTAGTAGCCGCGTCTCCGATTGCTCTTTTGTGTTTTAAATAAAAGCAAAAACAATTAGTGGAAGATCCATGGTTGCTTGTGGCGCATATTGTAAAAATACTTTAAGCTCTGACACACTTCCGGTTTAACCGGAAATGCACGGAACTTAAGTTTTTTAAATGACTCACCCTATATATTTTTGGATTTTCCTGTACTGATTTAATTTGTCTGTTCAACTGTTCTATCTTTTTTAAAATTGAGCCAATAGTTTTTGAGTTATTAATTTTCTTTGAAAATATTTGACCAAAACACGTGTTCAGAAAAAAATCATTTTCACATTGTTTTTAAAAGTAAAAAATATTAACTTTGTTGGTGCTCTTAGCCAAGAAAATTCTGCATCATTTGGTAAAGTTGCACTCGACAATACCTCAAAAAAGTTTGTTTTTTCAAAGCCTACTTCCTGAAATCTTCACATACCAAAAACTTATTTTTTTTTAAATGGAACACCCAGTATTTCATTGAGGCATTGTGTTCCTTTTTTTAATCTCTTTCATTTTTGTTAACAATGTCCTATACCTATCTTTTGTAATTTCTGAGATAATCACTATAGGAGCAATTAGCGGTTAATTAAAGAACTAGGAGCTCTGTTGTTCTGTGCACCAAAATATTCGCTCAACCAATGGAAGACAAGAATAGCGCTTGACTTCCTTAGTCAACTGTCAAACAAAGTAAATGTTCAATCCAACTATCCCAAACGAAACGATTTTACAGAATGAAGAGCATCGCATTTCAATTTTTTAATTCCGGCAATGTCCAGTTGCAGTATTTAATTTGTGACTCCGTTGGCTAACATCGAAATAAAATAAAGGTTATGTTTTCTGACATATTTGAAGTTGTCTTCAAAAAGTTTTGAAAATTCGTCCGTAGATAGCGAAGATACTCTCCTCCATTAACATTTTCATCAAAGTAATAAGGTGCAATTATGTAACTACACACTATTCTTCGCCACAGTTATAATGACCTACGATTTTGAAAGTTTACAGGTGTGATAAAGTGGGGGGTTTATGTGTTATAATAACGGAAATTGTACGATGAACGTATTCACTTGAATAGAAGGTGGCTTCGTTGGTAAACAACAAAAAATTGAGAAAGTCAGGATAATTTATCTGCTGCCAATTGACAACAATGTAAGCGTTTCTGAAAATTTCTTTCATCTAACCTTGTGTATGTGAATTACATGTTTCCCAATTATTCTGGATTCTCAAGTTTGACTTACATCTAACTGACGACTAATTTTCGTAGTACTAGTATGGGGGTGTTCGACTACACTCCCAAATACCATAAACGTCTTATCCTCACCAGTCATTGCTTTTTCCGCTCTTTCTTTCATATTCAATATTTTCTGTTCACTCAAACCGTCCACTTTATACTTTCGAAGGTTGTTGGCTTCGGTTGACTTCTACCAGGGATCGCTGTGGATAAAGTCTGGATGCTAGCAAAGAGTTTCTTTTAGATTCACCCAAAACGTCAATCATATCTATTAACTCTTCATAAGAATAATTCATTTGGATGATAATTAATAGCGATGCTTTTATAAGTTTGACATAAATGTATACCGACTTTCTTTAACAGTTGACTCAGTCAGTCAGCCGCATTCCAGCCTTTATTGGACGAATATTTGGGTGCCTAGAACAGCACCCGTAGTTCCTTAATTGACCGCTAATTGCTCCAATAGTGATTATCTCAGAAATTACAAAAGATAGTTATAGGACATTGTTAACAAAAATGAAAGAGAATAAAAAAAGGAACAAAATGCCTTAATAAAATACTGGGTGTTCCATTTAAAAAAAATAAGTTCTTGGTATGTGAAAATTTCAGGAAGTAGGCTTTGAAAAAACAAAGTTTTTTGTGGTATTGTCGAGTGCAACTTTATCAAATGATGCAGAATTTTCTTAGCTACACGCACCACCAAAGTTAATGTTTCTTCTTTTAAAAACAATGTGAAAATGATTTTTTGCTAAACACGTGTTTTGGTCAAATATTTTCAAAAAAAATTAATTACTCAAAAACTATTTAGTCAATTTTGAAAAAGAAAACACAGTTGAACAGAGAATTTAGAGCAGTACAAGAAAATCCAAAAATATATAGGGTGAGTCATTTAAAAAAATTAAGTTCCGTGCATATCCGGTGAAACCGGAAGTGCGTCAGAGCTTAAAGTATTTTTACAATATGCGCCACAAGCAACCATGGATCCTCCACTAATTGTTTTTTCTTTTATTTAAAACGCAAAAGAGCTATCGAAGAAGCGGCTACTAATGACTCACCCTGTATATATATATATTTACAAACAAAAAAATTAATATTTCAAACATCTTCCAAATCTATACATATCATAATCAACAAATCAATATAATAAAGAAATTAAAATAAGTAAAAGCATAACGTCGAGAAAATCTTATGTTTTTAAAATGTGAACGTGATTATCATGATTTATATTTGCCATAGATACATGTAAACAATCAACATCTTTAATAAAATAAAATTTTATTGCATATGATGGATTGTACTGGAATATGAATAACCAAAAATTTACACGATTTATTATTTATGAACAAAATATAAACATTAAGGGAATGGCTTTGCCCTAATTAGTCCTGCCTGGCGCCTTTTCTCGCTCCCAACACAGTACCATCAGAAAGCAAATTCACACAGATGGGTACCCCAAAGTTCCACCCTACGAGTATGTTTTTTTAACTCGTCGGACACAACCCGAACATACACCACAATGTGCTCACCCCTTAAGGCATATATACAAATTTTAAATTAAATAAATAAAATGAAATAAAAATAAAAGTCTTTGTGTATTCAATTAATTAACTCAGCCCTGATTAGTTCGGCCTGGCGCCTTTTCTCGCTACCAACACAGTACCACCAAGACAATTCGTGTCTTAGGGATTCACCAGAACTCCATGCTATGAATTAAATAACAACTTAATTCATTTCACACATCCCTGATGTATTACCCAACACGTTAACATTGAACACACAAATACTACAAAATATACTTGATAAACATACAAGAAAAATATATACATTAAAATAAAACTTTACCTTCTGTGAGATTCCAATACAAAACACCACCAAAAAAAAATTGTTACAACACTATACACACATTTATAACAAACATTATCAAATCACCTTAATTCTTCATACATTATTTCGAATTCGTCCATCTTTCAAATACAGATCACTGTTCAATTATTCTGTATATACATAAAACAAAATTATTAATCGCAAATCCTTTAATCTGATAAATAAAGTAGTAAGAAAATTTTTTACACTAAAATAAAATTATTACGCTATCCAACTTAATCATTACAATCACTAGAATGTTTTATCATAATGTATGGCGTAGTACCTCTACATACAAAACAAAACATTCCAGAAAAATAAATAAAATTAAATAAATTCAAAGTCCGAATTAAAATAAAATTGTCCCATACATAAATAATTATTTTAAAATATCTACAAATCTCAATGTAAATTGTGCAGCATGACTATTACGAAAAAGATATTACAAGTTTTAAATCTTGTTGAAAATTTTTATAAGTATCGAAAAATCTCAAAAATATTCTAAGTTCAGATTCAAGAATAATCTTTTAAAAGAACACTTAAGAGGAAGAAGAGATTTCCACCTTCTCCTTTTCTCTTTTGAGTGCGGTTTACACCAAGCAACTCTCTCGTTTTCTGATGGTCCCAGTTTTATATAGATATTTTTCATCACAAAAACGTACGGTCATCCTCGGTATATACGATTCCACCTCCAGAAATACATGGCCGCAGTGCTGCATCACTCGGGAAAGCAGCGTATTAACAATCTTTGAAAAAGGTAAACAAACATGCAAATATCAAGTTGTTTACACGTTCATGATTCATTTATGCATCTAGCGCAGGATATTGTTTTCGCCGGCCATACGGTCGATCTCTCCCGGTCACAGTATTCTTCGTGCGGGAAACACTTTCTCGTTATTTTTCACGTAACATTTAATGCTTATTTTAATATTATGACTTTCATAAAATTTATACTAACATTCTTTTATTATTTTACTTAAATAAAAAGTAAATTTTGGCAAATTATTGACATAGTGAATATTTATATACACATCATGATAAAAATAAATAAAATAAAAATTAATTTAAATAAAATCTTGAAGTGATCTTGATTATACTTATTTATAATAAGTAATTAATTAACTAATAGAATCAGTTTGTTACATTTTTCCACCAATTTTTGATTTGCGAACGCTTCTTACATCCTCATCTTGCCATGATCGTGCCACCGTGCCATTTTGAAATATCCAGGTTTCATCAGTAAAAACAAACTGATAATCTCCAGACTGTTTTATACGACTATATTCTGATCAAAAGTTTACACGTTTCAAAGCAATATGTGATATTTCCATTGGTGCTCGTTTTAGATCATCCTTTTTGTAATGAAAGCCTATATTTTGGAGGACTTTCCACAATGAAGTTTGTCCACGTGTGAAAATATCCCTCTTACGAAGTACAATACCCAAGGATTTGAGAGTAATATTTTGCTCTGTAATTATTCATAAATTAAGTGCGTTTTAGTACATATTTTAGAAAACTTACTGTTTCTGTGCATATCATACACATCATTTCTTATAGCGGACCCAGCAAAGTTGTCAATATCAACAACAGGCTTCCCTTTGTCACGTTTGCGTTTGGGACTGACAAGAACATTTCCTTTTTTGCCCTCGGATGAAATTTTACTTACAATTGCCAAGCTTACACCCAAAGTAGATGCTCGCTGTAAACATATAAATAATTGTAGTACAGAATATGACAAAAATTTGTGCTGTTTACCTCTCGTACTGAAGATAAAGGTAATACAAGTCACCATAGTCACGTTCTGCTTCAAACTGTGCAGCGACTACAACACGCTTTTGGCATAATTGTATATAAATAAACTTTAGTTATGAAAATAACTGTTTTGTAAAAAGCAGGACTAAAAAACGGCAAAAATTAATAAAGAACACGTGTGAAAATATTTGGCGCGGTATAACCTAAATGACAGAACGGTATTTGACAACACTGCGCTGCTTACTTTCAGTACAGGCAACTGTTAAAAGTGCGATAGAGTTTGGTAGAGTATTAAGGTTGCATTTATAAGAGATGGCATTATAGGTACTTAGTATTTGGTATATTTGTCATTTCAAAAGTTCTGTTGATGACGTACACCTATTCTTACGATGAAAATACTATAACAACAAAATCTTATTTAGTATAGTCTACACTGTATTTACGTTTCCTTGCTGAGCTCATGAAGACGGGAGAAATAATAGGCACATGAAGGGTATGTATGAATACCGGCGATGGTAATCGCGCACGGCTTGAAATGACTGACGCTGACGTGACGGAGGACTGTAGTATTTTCAGTAAAGTAAGTGTCTTTCTGCGCGGAAGTGAACTACACCGAACTGACTATAAACAACAAGACTCCCAGACTTTCTCCCAGACTACCACTTGTAGCTTCAATTAGAAGATCCTCGTTTTGAAGACAACAATTACTAACGTCGCCACGAGGAAGACAATGCCGACGTTAATTGTTGTCTTCAAAACTGAAGATCTTCTAGCTGAAGCTACAAGTGATAGTCTGTCACCTGATGGTTTGCCGTGTTTGCATTGTAATTTTTTTTGTAATGACATTATTATTAGAATCTGTTAACAATTTTAAATTGTTAATCTAGAAATCATATGCTGACATTTATAATTATATTTTGATATATGTCAAGTCTTTTGACAAAATTTTAAAAGAAGCATTTTATTTATACAATTTTAGTTGTTATTCTTATTTTTAACGTAAGTAATCTTATATTGTATTAATTTTGAAGTATTATTTGTAATTTACACTTATAATTTCAGTATTCTGATGAAGACATTTGTATTAAATATGTCGAAACGTTAACTGAGAATTTTATTATATTTCTTTCCATAAAGGCCTAAATACCAAGAATTTTACGTATACGAATACATATAATAAAGGCCAAGAAGTATAAAGTATTGTTAATACAATACTTACTTAAATATATATATATATGATAAAATAAATTTTCTTCTTTGCCGTTTATAGCAATAAAAACATTAACATCCTTGGTATTGTATTATTATATTACTATATTATTTAACTGAAGAAGACATGAATAAAATTGTAGAAACGTTTTATTTATGTCTTTTTTATTGTTAAATTTTTAATATTTGACAAGTAATAAGAAACAGGCCTCTAATGCCAAGAATTTTAATGTTTTTATTATATATATATATATATATATATCAAAATAAGGAATTATCGTGGATACATAAAATATCAGAAAAAGAAAAATATTGGGTATAATCCGCTGTAGAGCAACCGTAGACACGTGTTTCTGACTAATTGGTCGTCATCAGTACGGTGTAGCCAAGGAATACGGTGGGATAACCTTGGAGACGTAAGCTAAACGGAAGACCATCAGGTGACAGACCACCATTTGTAGCTTCAGCTAGAAGATCATCGGTTTTGAGGACAACAACTAACGTCGCCACGAGGAAGACAATGTCAACCTGCGTGCCATCCGAGACCCAGGAAATGTAAATCAAAATAAGGAATTATCGCGTATACATAAAATATCAGAAAAAGAAAAATATTGGGTATAATCCGCTGTAGAGCAACCGTAGACACGTGTTTCTGACTAATTGGTCGTCATCAGTACGGTGTAGCCAAGGAATACGGTGGGATAACCTTGGAGATGTAAGCAAAACGGAAGACCATCAGGTGACAGACCACCATTTGTAGCTTCAGCTAGAAGATCCTCGGTTTTGAGGACAACAACTAACGTCGCCACGAGGAAGACAATGTCAACCTGCGTGCCATCCGAGACCCAGGAAATGTAAATCAAAATAAGGAATTATCGCGGATACATAAAATATCAGAAAAAGAAAAATATTGGGTATAATCAGCTGTAGAGCAACCGTAGACACGTGTTTCTGACTAATTGGTCGTCATCAGTACGGTGTAGCCAAGGAATACGGTGGGATAACCTTGGAGATGTAAGCTAAACGGAAGACCATCAGGTGACAGACCACCATTTGTAGCTTCAGCTAGAAGATCCTCGGTTTTGAGGACAACAACTAACGTCGCCACGAGGAAGACAATGTCAACCTGCGTGCCATCCGAGACCCAGGAAATGTAAATCAAAATAAGGAAATATCGCGGATACATAAAATATCAGAAAAAGAAAAATATTGGGTATAATCCGCTGTAGAGCAACCGTAGACACGTGTTTCTGACTAATTGGTCGTCATCAGTACGGTGTAGCCAAGGAATACGGTGGGATAACCTTGGAGATGTAAGCTAAACGGAAGACCATCAGGTGACAGACCACCATTTGTAGCTTCAGCTAGAAGATCCTCGGTTTTGAGGACAACAACTAACGTCGCCACGAGGAAGACAATGTCAACCTGCGTGCCATCCGAGACCCAGGAAATGTAAATCAAAATAAGGAATTATCGCGGATACATCCGTACTGATGACGACCAATTAGTCAGAAACACGTGTCTACGGTTGCTCTACAGCAGATTATACCCAATATTTTTTTTTCTGATATTTTATGTATCCGCAATAATTCCTTATTTTGATTTACATTTCTTGGGTCTCGGATGGCACGCAGGTTGACATTGTCTTCCTCGTGGCGACGTTAGTTGTTGTCCTCAAAACCGAGGATCTTCTAGCTGAAGCTACAAATGGTGGTCTGTCACCTGATGGTCTTCCGTTTAGCTTACATCTCCAAGGTTATCCCACCGTATTCCTTGGCTACACCGTACTGATGACGACCAATTAGTCAGAAACACGTGTCTACGGTTGCTCTACAGCGGATTATACCCAATATTTTTCTTTTTCTGATATTTTATGTGTCCGCGATAATTCCTTATTTTGATTTACATTTCCTGGGTCTCGGATGGCACGCAGGTTGACATTGTCTTCCTCGTGGCGACGTTAGTTGTTGTCCTCAAAACCGAGGATCTTCTAGCTGAAGCTACAAATGGTGGTCTGTCATCTGATGGTCTTCCGTTTAGCTTACATCTCCAAGGTTATCCCACCGTATTCCTTGGCTACACCGTACTGATGACGACCAATGAGTCAGAAACACGTGTCTACGGTTGCTCAACAGCGGAATTTACCCGATAATTTTCCTTTTCTTGTATATATATATATATATATATATATGTACGGTGTAGCCAAGGAATAAGGTGGGATAACCTTGGAGATGTAAGCTACACGGAAGACCATCAGGTGACAGACCGCCATTTGTAGCTTCGGTTAGAAGAGCCTCGGTTTTGAGGATTCACATCCAACCTCGCCACGAGGAAGACAATGCCAACCTGCGTGCCATCCGAGACCCAGGAAAGAAAAATCACAAAAAAAGGAATTAATCGCGGATACATAAAATACAAGAAAAGGAAAATTATCGGGTAAATTCCGCTGTTGAGCAACCGTTCTTGTATTTTATGTATCCGCGATTAATTCCTTTTTTTGTGATTTTTCTTTCCTGGGTCTCGGATGGCACGCAGGTTGGCATTGTCTTCCTCGTGGCGAGGTTGGATGTGAATCCTCAAAACCGAGGCTCTTCTAACCGAAGCTACAAATGGCGGTCTGTCACCTGATGGTCTTCCGTGTAGCTTACATCTCCAAGGTTATCCCACCTTATTCCTTGGCTACACCGTACTGACGACGACCAATGAGTCAGAAACACGTGTCTACGGTTGCTCAACAGCGGAATTTACCCGATAATTTTCCTTTTCTTGTATTTTATGTATCCGCGATTAATTCCTTTTTTTGTGATATATATATATATATATATATATATATAATTGCAACTCATAATACTTGCATATTCCCTTGTTGTTTAAAAAATATTTAAATATAAGCTTAAACTAATACATTTTCTAATAAAATGACTACTAAACTTTATTAGAAACTAAGATGATCATTGATGAACATTTTTAATTTCATCACCTGAAAATGACCTTTTTAAAGTACTGTGTAGAGAAACCAAGACATCAAACAGGCAGTTTTCATGCGACTTTTACAAATATTTGATGAAATGAAATTGCCAACTCTAAGCATTTTAAAAGATATAAACATAGGCTTAAACATTAATTAGTACAACGTAAACACAGTAGTACGCGTGAAACCATTGTTGTATTTCGATTGTTATTCAGTAATAGCCTTGCTGTTCGTTCCTAGTGATCGATAATTATACATTGTCCACACTGATTCTATATGAATTTGATATTCAATGCTCGTTAATTACATGCCAAACAAACATCCTACTAGCGTTCGTTCAAAATCAATATATTGTTCTATCACGAGCGAGCGTGTATCTCGTGTAGAATGCAAACAGTTGAAATTCGGTCAATATTATTATTAGAGAAAAAGTACGGTTTCAGAGATTACCCTTTGATAATAAATCTACTGAGGAAAACAAAAAGCAAATATCACATTTCTTGAAATGACGAATATATACACATACAAAATGGTATTAGGTATACAATACCTATATTATATGCATCTATGATGATTCATGGTATTATCGGCCTAGTAATTACTCTTGTCTCCAGTCTCAATATAAAATGAAAGAAATGAAAATCTATATCAAGACGTTTTGAAAATAATTACTTTATTGTCGTGTGTAACAGGAAGAGTGTTGATATATTTTTCTTTTTTTTATGAGAATACTATGTGCTGCTCAGGAGACAAGATATTGATGGATTTTAATTTAATAATATATATACATACTCGACTAAGGTAATTTCTAGTAAAAATTTTGACATTCCAGCATCCGTCTTAAAGGAAGAGAGAAAACTGAACTATATGAGAAAAACAAAAGGAAATTCAGGGTTCTTTGACATCCTTTGTATATTCAGCATATATTTTTATTTAATATTTCTTGTGACATCCGTGAAAAACCTGTGGATCTTATGACATCCAAACAATGTTGCCTATTGTACTAAAGATGAAAATTTACAATTGCTACTTTTGCTGTAGTTTCTAGCCGCTTGAATACCAGACGTGTACTTAGTTAAATTAATACTTTACAAAAAACAAGAAGAATGAGTGTGCTTAAAACCACACGGCGGAAGTGTAAACTTCATCAAGGCGAGGTTAATAATACCGTAGATAATACGAAATACACGCATATAATATTCAGTAACGTATTAAATAAAACATTTATTACATTTACGCGAGCGTCCGTTTCGTTTGGTCGGTTCGGACGTATGTGTATGTATAAATAGACGATATAAATACTTGCTTACGTTCCCTCGCTTGGTCTGATGGTAACGTATCGGCTTCATAACCGTGCGGTCTCGGGATCGAATCTGTTCTGGGACATGAATTTATTTATTCATTTAAATTTTAATTTAAGTGAAATCAAATACCTCTATATGATATATTTATTTATCTTGTTCTCTTAGCCGACTTCTCCCGAAGAGCGTTACATATCCGAGCGTTGCAGGTCAGTCTTGTTCACTTGTAACGAAGTCCTCGTTAATTGTACAAATTAACATTTTTAGGTCCATAATTAATTTTTTTATCAATATTAAATTAAATGTATGTGTGTTATTTTGTTCAAATACTGTATAAAGTGATTTGGACGGACCTGTATATATATTCATTTGTAATGATAATTCATGTTATTTGTTTATTTTCAATGGAAAAATACCGAATGTGTACGTCATGCTCGAAGTCGCGCATTTCATGTCCGAGTCGCGCGCAAATTGTATGTTTTGAACAAGTTTTTACCTACAGACATAGGGGGGTTTACGGATATATAAAGGCCCCAGCAAGTGGGTCTCGTTCATTTTATTCTCCTATCCGACCGCTACCTTTACCTTTCTCTACTCAGCCTTGATGGCGTGAGAGAGTCTGGTTCAAATCCTAGAAACGTATTATATTCAGGTCTTTTGTGCCGTGAAATAATCGTTTTAAAATCCGCTAAACACATCCGAAAGTGTCTTTTCCATTCAGACCCAGGGTCGTGGAGGAAGAGCCATTTTACCGCTACAACCTAAATTCCCGTCAAAGTCAGGCTATAAATGCCGTGACTATATATATATTTCCGCATTTAATATTTATTCTTTATTTTTCAGAGATGTTAAATTTCAAATATTATATGTAACGCGCCGGAAAAATTCAAATATATTGTTCGCGCTCGGTACCGCAATAAACATAGAGATAATAGCGCTTCACCGTATAGCTATCGGTTGGATGTTCAAATCTACGCCGGTTGAATAATTTTTAGTCGCAATAAACTTGTAAAGATTCTTCTGCGAGCATGACAATACACGGAGATTAGTTGTAGAATAATTTAAATAAACCCGAGCATACATTTTACTTCAAATTGACCGACGTGTATTATGTTCCAAGTGTCATTTTATTTATATTAATAAATGGAACACTCTGGGACCCGTAAATGATGGTTCAGGGTCTAACTGTGTATATACGTTCTAACTTAGTTTCAATCATGACTTATAGAGGTCATTGACGTGTATTTGTTTTGTATTTACTTATGTACATAGAATTTGTAACTTGTAAATTAATAATAAACGAAATTGTGTGTCAATTGTATCAATTGTATCACTTGTATCAATAGTTTAATTGCTGAATTGTTTAGTTGTTCGACATTATGTAACATTGTTTTAGTAGAAATAAAAGTTAACTATTCTGTTCTTTTCAAATGAATTTCTACACGTGTTTTTTTTTCCTTTACTTTTACCGTTTGTTTTTTTTTCCTTTACTTTTACCGTTTGACAATAAGGTAGGGAAAGCAGTATATTCAAAGAGCAACAAGTTATATTAAAACAATAAGAAGTACTCACGTTTTTTTTTCTTCGCTGTGCTAGTTGTTGAGCATTTAGTCTTTTGTCCCCAAGGCACAACACTGTAACCGTCATGTTTCTGTTTTGACCTAAGCCGCCCGAGCGTGTTGACATTGATGCCTGAACATATAGGCAGCCAGGAGTGCTGTGTATCTTGGTGGCATTCAGAAGACAAATTTTATACCGGCTAGCTTGCTCTGGTGTTATATAAGCAAATAGCACCATGTCGTATTAAAAAAGTAGGCTAGCCAGGTTATAAATGGCGCCCATAACGTTTGGCCGTGTTTTAAGAAATTTAAAAATTAAAATCCGACATTAAATTCCGCCGTGGTTCATAAAACTGTTTGACAAGTTTAACAGTTTTCCGCCAGAATTTATGTATACTTATTTTTTAAAAATAAGATAGGAAAATTGATACACAATTTAGATACATACATAGAGATAAGTTTTTATTAAAGGATAGTAAAACGTACATATTCTTTATTAATTGTGAGGGAGTAAAAGGATAGGAGAATAAATTGCAACTACAATACATTTTTTATTTTTATTTGGTACATTATAAATTATAAAATGACTGATGCAGATAAAGGCAAAAATCCAAACCCTCTTGGGTGGATATATACCTTGAAAAAAGAGGACTTAAATGCCGCAGCAGAGTCTTTAGGGTTAGACGCTACCGGTAATGTCGAGGACGTACGTAAACGCATTAGCACCTTTTTGAAAGAGGGTAAAACGGGTTCCGCGAATAAGGGAAACACTCCACCGCAAGGAGACACTAACGTTCAGATTTCTTCCGCGGAGATCTGTACTCAAATAAGGAAATGGGGGATTCATTTTAATGGCAGCTCGGACGCTGTATTTTTCCTGGAAAGAGTCAAAGAACTTCAAGTATGTTACGGGATTAAAGATGAACATATGCTCCACGCGTTGCCTGAGCTTTTTAGAGACAAAGCACTGCTTTGGCTCCGAAATAATAAAACATTATGGGGTACATGGGACGAGTTCTTAGAAGACTTTAAACTTCAATATCTTCCGCCTCGGTATAACTTTTCAATCGAAGAAGAAATACGCGCTCGTTTGCAAAAACCAAAGGAATCTTTTAAAGATTATTTAACCGCCATATTAACGTTAATGAGACGCGGCCAAGATATGTCCGATGGTGATAAATTGGAACGTGTATATGGTAACATGTCACCTAGTTACAGAATGTATATACATAGGGACGCGATACAATCCCTCAGACAATTGTCTAAACTCGCTGCCGACTATGAATTATTGCTGGAAGAGCAGGCGCGCTTTTGTAAGAAAGAAAGTACGCTATCAGCACCGGAACGCCCGCCCAGCGATAAACCCAGTACTTCGCGTTCGCATCATTTGTCATATGTCGCTCAGGATAATAAGCCTCGCCAATTTCCTGTACCGCCGTCGCCATTACAAAAATTATCACATCCGGAAAACCGCTGTTGGCGATGTGGCAAGGAAGGACATACGCGTGGTTATTGCCGTAACCCATTTAAAATGTTTTGTTCACGGTGTGGCAAGTTAAATGTACGTTCCGTTGACTGCCGATGCCAGGGAAACGCCGAGAAGGGCGGTCTGCAGGCAAAGACCGTCCGCAAGCAGTAAAACCGCCTGAATCCGCAAACACGTGTATTAAAGACTCGACAGTGCCGGACAATCGCGTGTGGATCCGCGTGCACATCCACAACCAGAATTTACGAGCCCTCGTGGACAGCGGAGCGACTTCCTCGTTTTTGTCCGAATCACTAGTTGCCCGGTTGTTGAAAAATAATGAACAACGTGTCTTGAATAGAAAATCCAAAGTCCGCCTCGCAAATGGAGACGTTATAGAGTCACCCGGCTCAGTTTTATTACCGGTCCGCATGGGTAGCCGAACTACATACGTGAATTTTGTAATTATGCCGAAGAGCCCGTGCTCAGTCATCTTCGGAATTAATTTTCTTAAAGAGATTGGGGCTGTTCTTGATTTTTCCGAAAGGAAACTGTACTTTAAGGGAGACAATGCAGTCTTTGCCGCGAGCTGTGGGATCTCCGAAGTACAGGACCGCCAAGAAACCGCTTTAAAAAAATTCCTTGAACAAGAATTAAGTAAATTTACTACCGTGCCTGGTCGGACGAATTTAATACGTCACACGATCCGTTTGCAACCAAATACCGCCCCAATAAAACAGAGATATTATCCATGCAACCCGAAGAAGCAAGCACTGATCGACGCCGAAGTGGACAAGATGCTACGAGACGGTATAATAGAACCCAGTAACAGTCCGTGGAGTTCTCCTATCGTAGTGGTCACGAAAAAGAACGGTGGCGTTCGGTTCTGCGTCGATTTCCGCAAAATTAATTCCGTATCGATTAAAGATTCATATCCTTTGCCGTACATTTCAAATATTCTTGACAAACTCCGCGACAGTAAATATTTTTCGACGCTTGATCTTAAAAGTGGGTACTGGCAAGTGGAATTAGAAAAAGATAGCAGACCCGTGACAGCTTTTACAATTCCGGGAAAGGGCCTATTTCATTTTGTGTCATTACCGTATGGATTACATAGTGCGGGAGCGACGTTCCAATGCCTATTAGATTCGGTTATAGGTCCTGAGATGGCGGAATACGCATTTGTATATCTGGATGATATTATTATTTTAGGCAAGACTTTTGAGGAGCATTTGAAAAATTTAAGTAATGTTTTCGCGCGTTTACGGGAAGCAGGCCTCCAACTTCAACCAGACAAATGTACTTTTGCCAAACAGGACATAAAATATTTAGGTCATGTTGTAACACCGGACGGTATACGCACAGACCCGGACAAAATCGCTGCTATTTTAAATGTACCGCCGCCGCGAACCAAGAAAGAAATACGTGGTTTCCTGGGACAAACGTCGTGGTACCGTCGGTTCGTACCAAATTTCGCACAACTTACCGTTCCGCTTATAAAATTAATTAAAAAAGATGTGCGTTGGGAATGGACGACGGAACAAGACGCCGCATTCGCCGCCGTAAAGAAAGCACTGACAGAGAACCCAGTTCTCGCGTGTCCGGACTTCTCCAAACCATTCCAATTGCATACCGACGCTAGTGAGAAAGGTTTGGGAGTCGTTTTAATACAAATAATAGAGGGTGCCGAAAGAGTGATCGCCTATGCCAGTAGGACTCTAAGTAAGGCAGAATTTAATTATTCGACGACCCAAAAGGAGGCCCTTGCCGTTGTCTGGGGTATCAAAAAGTTTAAGTACTATTTAGAATTTTACCAATTCACCGTTATTTCCGATCACCAGTGTTTAAGGTTCCTGAATGACTTGAAGAATCCGTCAGGACGACTCAGTCGATGGGCTGTTGATTTACAGCAATATGATTTCGTCATTCAGTACCGAAAAGGAGCGATGAATAATTTAGCCGATTCTCTGTCCCGAGCACCGCTTCCTTTCAAACACGAAACCGATGAAGATACCTGTGCCTTGTTAGAAGAAACGTCTTGTTCTTGGTATAATAAGAAAGTTTCGGATGTTCAATCAGATCCTGAAAAACATCAAGAATACCGATTAGAAAATGGCAATTTATACAGACACATACCTGATACACAACATACCGAGGGAGTGCGCGCATGGAAATTGTGCGTAGCTACGCCTGATAGAAATGACGTCCTGAAAGAAATCCATGACGCTCCTGAAGCTGGACATCTTGGGGTCGCCAAAAGTATAGCGAGAGCCGCTTCGTTATATTATTGGCCAGGGATGTTTAGAGACGTCCGCCGCTACGTCAATCGATGTCGATCCTGTAAGCAATATAAATTTAACCAGGGAAAACCTCTAGGCCAGATGTTATTCTCACCTGTTGATTGCCCATGGGAACAAGTGAGTGTGGACCTCCTCGGACCTTTTCCACGTTCCAAGAGAGGATTTACTTCATTGTTAGTAATACATGATCGATTCACGAAGTGGGTAGAGTGCCAGCCGCTACGCTCTGCCACATCACGAACCGTCATCCAGGCGCTGAAGGAAAAGGTAATCTATCGTTTTGGTTGTCCGAAGATCCTGTTGGCTGACAATGGTCCGCAATTTGCCAGTCACAGTTTCACCAGTTATTTTAATGGATTAGGTGTCAAGATAAAATTTAATGCTCCGTATGCTCCGCAATCGAACCCTGTGGAAAGGACAAATAGGGTATTAGGACCTATGATTGCACAATACATCAATAAAGATCATAGAGAATGGGACCAATACCTACCTCAGTTTGTTTTCGCCATCAACACCGCTAAACATGAGTCTACAGGATTCACACCTGCCTTTCTTAATTTTGGTAGAGAACTCATGCCGCCGAGCTCTCTGCGAAGAACCGCTGATGGGCAGTTAATGGATCCTGCTCGACCGAATACCGAAGAATTAGCCCAAGAATTGTCGAAATTGGACGACTTTTTCAAGATCGTCAGAATAAAGTTGGCTCAAGCGTTCCAGAGGCAAAGTAGGCCTGTAGTGAGGGCTGAAAGAATTCTCCTACCGTGAACCTGCGTGAAGTAAAAGTCTTCTAAAGGGATCAATGGGTATACCACCAGACCCATAATTTATCCGATGCCTCTAAGAAATTTACCGCAAAACTTGCTCCAAAATTTGAAGGTCCCTCTAAAGTTATCCAGATCCTGTCCCCGTCTGTTCTTATGTTACAGGTACCAAACAGACGAAAGCCAGTGAAAGTCCATGTGAAAGACATCAAAATTCCGTCCGCCGACGAGCTCCAAGCCGATCTCCTACCTCCAATTCCGCCGGAGGCCGTGAGGGATGTTTTGGACTAATACTTGCTGCAATCCGCCGCACCAGGTGTTTTGTTCCAAGACATCATCCGGAGCTCATACTTTGTACAATCCGCCGTACCAAGTATTTGCTCATGACACCATCTAGAGCTCGTACTTCGTGCAGTCCGCCGCACGAAGTGTTTGTCCACATGGAAACCGCCAGAGAAAAAAATCACTGCAACCGCTGTAATAATTCCGGCAGTAGAGGCCTGTCTAAAATTTTCGACGCATGTAATTGTCCGATGCGATACCAGCACCAGTCCTGTCGTTTTCACTATTTCCGTCACTAGTGAAGCCGAGATCCATCATGTAAACCTGCAACGTCAGAACAATTAGTGATAGTGCGCGCACCAAAGACATCGTAAGTGATGATAGACTGACAAGTGTTAGTTTTTTTTAATTTTAAGATGATAGACTGTCAAGTGTTAATTTTTAAATTTAATTTTCCGTTTCTGGACTTTTGATATGTAGTTGTTAGGGTTCAATGTTTTCTTTTAAGGGAGGGCCTGTAACGAAGTCCTCGTTAATTGTACAAATTAACATTTTTAGGTCCATAATTAATTTTTTTATCAATATTAAATTAAATGTATGTGTGTTATTTTGTTCAAATATTGTATAAAGTGATTTGGA
Organism: Amphimallon solstitiale; assembly: GCA_963170755.1. Taxonomy (NCBI): domain Eukaryota; kingdom Metazoa; phylum Arthropoda; class Insecta; order Coleoptera; family Scarabaeidae; genus Amphimallon; species Amphimallon solstitiale. The sequence goes on from OY720678.1 coordinate 683,827, forward strand.
CGGACCTGTATATATATTCATTTGTAATGATAATTCATGTTATTTGTTTATTTTCAATGGAAAAATACCGAATGTGTACGTCATGCTCGAAGTCGCGCATTTCATGTCCGAGTCGCGCGCAAATTGTATGTTTTGAACAAGTTTTTACCTACAGACATAGGGGGGTTTACGGATATATAAAGGCCCCAGCAAGTGGGTCTCGTTCATTTTATTCTCCTATCCGACCGCTACCTTTACCTTTCTCTACTCAGCCTTGATGGCGTGAGAGAGTCTGGTTCAAATCCTAGAAACGTATTATATTCAGGTCTTTTGTGCCGTGAAATAATCGTTTTAAAATCCGCTAAACACATCCGAAAGTGTCTTTTCCATTCAGACCCAGGGTCGTGGAGGAAGAGCCATTTTACCGCTACAACCTAAATTCCCGTCAAAGTCAGGCTATAAATGCCGTGACTATATATATATTTCCGCATTTAATATTTATTCTTTATTTTTCAGAGATGTTAAATTTCAAATATTATATGTAACGCGCCGGAAAAATTCAAATATATTGTTCGCGCTCGGTACCGCAATAAACATAGAGATAATAGCGCTTCACCGTATAGCTATCGGTTGGATGTTCAAATCTACGCCGGTTGAATAATTTTTAGTCGCAATAAACTTGTAAAGATTCTTCTGCGAGCATGACAATACACGGAGATTAGTTGTAGAATAATTTAAATAAACCCGAGCATACATTTTACTTCAAATTGACCGACGTGTATTATATTCCAAGTGTCATTTTATTTATATTAATAAATGGAACACTCTGGGACCCGTAAATGATGGTTCAGGGTCTAACTGTGTATATACGTTCTAACTTAGTTTCAATCATGACTTATAGAGGTCATTGACGTGTATTTGTTTTGTATTTACTTATGTACATAGAATTTGTAAATTGTAAATTAATAATAAACGAAATTGTGTATCAATTGTATCAATTGTATCACTTGTATCAATAGTTTAATTGCTGAATTGTTTAGTTGTTCGACATTATGTAACATTGTTTTAGTAGAAATAAAAGTTAACTATTCTGTTCTTTTTATTTCATTGTATGCCACTACTACCAAGAAGTTATTCAATTTTTCAATACATTGTTACGTTTAAAAAGCAGCGGCCAACATTTATTCACTTATTCCTGTATATTACGTGTTACATATTATTTTCAAATCAGTATTAATTCAAACGATATTTTCTAAAGTAAATAACATCTCAAAATTCTCAACCTTAACATCTGCGTCGCATATATTATTCCTTTTTATAATATTCGATTTAACATATTTAGTTTATGAAGGACTCTTTGTTCAAATATAAGATTGGCGACGTATGCATTTTTTTTGTTCGTCTAAGTTATCTAAAAGTTCTCATAATTTGTTGTATGGAACTACGTATTTCGCAATATTGCGTATATGGCATTTTCCGGTGGCGTGATCCAACAGCGTCTTACTGTCGTCAATTTCTTCCGAAAATACCCCTCTACACGCCCGAGTCTTTAAATAGGGGCAAGCGCGTCCAAAATGATTATTATTCGTCTATCATTTATTACTAGTGCATCATTGATTAATATAACGTGAAATTAAAAACAACACAGTAAGTGGTAGTGAAAGTTACAAATACCAGTCCCCTTTGTCTTAGAGTTCGTTAGGCTGCGGGAACAACACATATCTATAATAGATTGAGGTCTAAATATCCAGACGTTTATGGATAAGCTGTTATGCGATCTGCCTCTTTCTATCATTAAATAATTGTGGAGCATTAAGAGCCTCCCAATTAACGGAAAGTAATCCGGATTTACAGATATTTGTTCATCGCCATCTACCATCCCAAGCCCGGCTAGCGTTAGCATATACGGACCGAACACGGCATACGGGGACCAATACAACTAGCACGACCATCATCCGTCGGAACTCGGAACTTTGCAAATACGACAATTCCACCTACCAGGTACTTACATGTTCTATCTTTTGTTGTGCCGTGAAATTAGTTAAAACTGTCTAATTTCTTTATATAAACGTAAAATTTAGTCAAGTACGACAAAGCACATGCAAGTCTTTTTTGTGTTTATCTACATATATCATATCTTGTGTTCAATATTTATTGTTTATATGTTTGTTTTCTTGTACACTATCAACTTATTTTATTCGATTGTTTAATCAAGTAGTGTTTAATATATATAATAATATTTAGTTTATGAATCTTTCTAAGTTAATTGGTGCACCAACCGTAATCAATTAGATTATTAGTTAAGTCAAAACCTATTGTTTTCTTTTAACGTACCGTCTCTAGAATTCAGTGCTTCTTTGTTTTGTAAATAACGACAATTATTAATCTCCGATCAAATAACTTTAGTAATTTCTTTCTTTTTACAACAACAAAAGCATACATTTTACTTCAAATTGACCGACGTGTATTATATTCCAAGTGTCATTTTATTTATATTAATAAATGGAACACTCTGGGACCCGTAAATGATGGTTCAGGGTCTAACTGTGTATATACGTTCTAACTTAGTTTCAATCATGACTTATAGAGGTCATTGACGTGTATTTGTTTTGTATTTACTTATGTACATAGAATTTGTAAATTGTAAATTAATAATAAACGAAATTGTGTATCAATTGTATCAATTGTATCACTTGTATCAATAGTTTAATTGCTGAATTGTTTAGTTGTTCGACATTATGTAACATTGTTTTAGTAGAAATAAAAGTTAACTATTCTGTTCTTTTCAAATGAATTTCTACACGTGTTTTTTTTTCCTTTACTTTTACCGTTTGACAATAAGGTAGGGAAAGCAGTATATTCAAAGAGCAACAAGTTATATTAAAACAATAAGAAGTACTCACGTTTTTTTTTTCTTCGCTGTGCTAGTTGTTGAGCATTTAGTCTTTTGTCCCCAAGGCACAACACTGTAACCGTCATGTTTCTGTTTTGACCTAAGCCGCCCGAGCGTGTTGACATTGATGCCTGAACATATAGGCAGCCAGGAGTGCTGTGTATCTTGGTGGCATTCAGAAGACAAATTTTATACCGGCTAGCTTGCTCTGGTGTTATATAAGCAAATAGCACCATGTCGTATTAAAAAAGTAGGCTAGCCAGGTTATACACTGCCTACAATCAGCGCAACGCGCCTAAAGAAGTTTATTTACAACCATACGCGTAATGTTGGCATTTCTGACTTTTTAAAAGTTGGGAAGTGTGACTTTGTTCACGTTTACTTCCCGCCCTCTTATTACTGCCCTCATTTACTTCCCGCCCTCTATTACTGCCATTGTTTCTTAACCTCAATGTCAATCACAATTTAAAACCGTCAACTCGATATGTCAAAACCTTATCGGAATTCTTATCACAAATAATTATTAATTGTATGGTTGTAAATAAAATTAATTGTTACATTAGAATTATTGGAAGCTTGAATACATGTAGATGGGCCGCCCTGCTATTGCTGATATGATGAAATAGTGATTTCTTGTCTTTCTCCATTCGAGCCAAGATATCTGGATTGCTACGTGAGGACAGTTTCCCTCAGTTCAAGTGGAGTGCAGACCTTGAAGGCTTTACTACTCAACATTTCTTTTATAATCTATTCACCGAAGAAAAGTGGCGTATATTTATTTGACGTTTACGCTAGATCATCATAAATCTGACAACTCAATATGTCAAAAATTTTACCGGAACTTTTATCACAAATAAATATAATTATGGTTGTAAATAATATAGTATACAAACCTCAGTGAAAAGTTTCATTCCTGTCTCGAGATAAAGTTAACCTCGACGCTTCGCGTCTCGGTTAACTACCTAATCTCTCGACAGTAATGAAACACTTTCCACCTCGGTATGTAATATACTTCAATAAAAAAAAATTATTGATTAATGTCATTGGTATCATACCCAACCTAAGATAGATTACCTAATTAATTTTAGCATTTCATGTACGTAACTATTACTCACCTTTCCGTAAAATTAAGTTATTATATTCTTACACATGGCAAAGATGAGGTATTTATTCTTATATTTATAAATTTATAGTACATTTATTGCGTGTTTTTGGTTTAAATACAATCAATTCCGAACTGCCAATATGAATGTCGACGTGGTTCAAATAGATGGCGCAAATTAAGGTGTCGCTTAAAATGACGTCAAATAGATGGCGCCACAATTTTTTTGGAAGAATTATTAATTATTACTCCTATTTCCCCAACTTTTAGTGTAGAATAGTGAGGGGAAGTAGTATTTTGTAGACTAAATTTTATTACTACCAAGATAGATTTTTTTTAAATGTCCCAAATTGCCAGTGTTTTTTTCAATTTTTACAGTCGCCTCAATCATGCGCCAAATGTCACTTTACAGGCGGTGAGTACAAAAAAACTTTAACGTACTCGAGATTGTCTTGCCTCGGCCGCAAGCATTATTAAGGAGATTTTAGGACGCATGTATATATATAAATAGACAATATAAATACTTGCTTACTGTCCCTAATTGGTCTAATGGTAACGTAACGGCTTCATACCCCTGCGGTCCCGGGATCGAACCTGTTCTGGGACATGCATTTATTTCAATTTATTTCAATTTAATAGAAATTAAATAATAATAAAATTGTTCCATTAGTCGACTCGAGCCGACATTACCCGAACGACCGTTACATATCCAAGCATTTCATATTCGAGCATTTCATATTCGATACTGCCTACAATCAGCGCAACGTGCCTAAAGAAGTTTACACTTCAAAAACTCGTAAACAAATAAAATTTCCCTAACGTAATAAAGATTTTATTTGAATAAATGCATATTGTTAGAAATGTAACAGGAAATATAGATTTAGAAAATAAATGATTGAATACATAGTATAATAAAAAAAGAAAAATTTCATTCGCAAGTATTTAAAACGCTATTTAACTCTGAATATTTTTATCGTTGACTGTTTGTGTATTTGAGTCGAATTGTACATGTTTAGGAAAACCTAAGCCGTTTGATAGGATTGCATAAGTATTGCCAATTGTCATATGCTTATTTGCTTTTATTTTCATTTATACATGACTGATTTTACAATCTATATTTGTTTTAATATCAACAGCTCTACTCGTAATTTTTAATTACATAGTTGTGTCGTTATTATTTACATAATTACATTAACTGAACAGTTTGTGGTAGACCCAAGCCTTTAGATGGACTATATAATAAGTAATACTGACTGTCCTAACTTATTTGATTACATTTTAATTTACACATATTTGATTTACATTCTATATTTGTCAATTTTTTCTCAATGACTATTACTTTTATTTCATTGTATGCCACTACTACCAAGAAGTTATTCAATTTTTCAATACATTGTTACGTTTAAAAAGCAGCGGCCAACATTTATTCACTTATTCCTGTATATTACGTGTTACATATTATTTTCAAATCAGTATTAATTCAAACGATATTTTCTAAAGTAAATAACATCTCAAAATTCTCAACCTTAACATCTGCGTCGCATATATTATTCCTTTTTATAATATTCGATTTAACATAGTTAGTTTATGAAGGACTCTTTGTTCAAATATAAGATTGGCGACGTATGCATTTTTTTTGTTCGTCTAAGTTATCTAAAAGTTCTCATAATTTGTTGTATGGAACTACGTATTTCGCAATATTGCGTATATGGCATTTTCCGGTGGCGTGATCCAACAGCGTCTTACTGTCGTCAATTTCTTCCGAAAATACCCCTCTACACGCCCGAGTCTTTAAATAGGGGCAAGCGCGTCCAAAATGATTATTATTCGTCTATCATTTATTACTAGTGCATCATTGATTAATATAACGTGAAATTAAAAACAACACAGTAAGTGGTAGTGAAAGTTACAAATACCAGTCCCCTTTGTCTTAGAGTTCGTTAGGCTGCGGGAACAACACATATCTATAATAGATTGAGGTCTAAATATCCAGACGTTTATGGATAAGCTGTTATGCGATCTGCCTCTTTCTATCATTAAATAATTGTGGAGCATTAAGAGCCTCCCAATTAACGGAAAGTAATCCGGATTTACAGATATTTGTTCATCGCCATCTACCATCCCAAGCCCGGCTAGCGTTAGCATATACGGACCGAACACGGCATACGGGGACCAATACAACTAGCACGACCATCATCCGTCGGAACTCGGAACTTTGCAAATACGACAATTCCACCTACCAGGTACTTACATGTTCTATCTTTTGTTGTGCCGTGAAATTAGTTAAAACTGTCTAATTTCTTTATATAAACGTAAAATTTAGTCAAGTACGACAAAGCACATGCAAGTCTTTTTTGTGTTTATCTACATATATCATATCTTGTGTTCAATATTTATTGTTTATATGTTTGTTTTCTTGTACACTATCAACTTATTTTATTCGATTGTTTAATCAAGTAGTGTTTAATATATATAATAATATTTAGTTTATGAATCTTTCTAAGTTAATTGGTGCACCAACCGTAATCAATTAGATTATTAGTTAAGTCAAAACCTATTGTTTTCTTTTAACGTACCGTCTCTAGAATTCAGTGCTTCTTTGTTTTGTAAATAACGACAATTATTAATCTCCGATCAAATAACTTTAGTAATTTCTTTCTTTTTACAACAACAAAAGTTAATAATTATTATAATCATATCTTTGCTATAATATTTTTGTGACATAATTATTTCAATTTTATAACAACATCTCTACGATACCGAATTTTATATTTCACATTTACCAGTGTTATTTTAGTTAATAAATTGTTATTGTTTTAATAACTTGTGTGTTTTTCTTGAAGATAGGCCTATATATTATTGTAGTGCAAAGTTTCCCATTTTTATTTTGCTATACAGCAACAACAGTGACCTTGCCTCTATAATAATAAAATGGGTGGCGCAAACGGGCATTAACATCTTTTAGTAGTAGTCTCAAGCTCTGAGCTAGATATATATGGTGGGTCACAAATATCAAAAACATCAATCGTCTACTTCAAGGGTAACAACTAGAATTGGAAACAATAATATTAATCATAAGGGATTAATAATTATTTTTAAGGTAGGTGAATGTACTGTTCTAACACACACTCCTCATGCACCCTGAATTTTAGTTTGTTTATTTATATTAGGGGTTTTTCCCTTAAGTAACATTCCTTAAGTAACATTCCACTAAGTAACAACATTGGTATGTTTGGCAAAGAATTGTAATATAATTTATTAACTGCCTGGTTGAAATTAGGCATTACACAGTATTAAGTAAGTGCACTGTTGTTTTAGACTTGGACATTTTGGATTTACATCTTAAGGTAATACTATATTTATTTATTCAACACATGTTGGTGCTTCAACATACACCTTCTTTGTTATGCTGCACTGACGAAACCAAACTAGGTAGAAACATATATGTCTGTAGCTACAAACACATCTTAACACATACGTAGTTGCATAGTTGATTGTTTGTGTATTTCAGTCAAATTGTACATGTTTAGGTAAACCTAAGCCGTTTGATAGGATTGTATAAGTAATACCGATTGTCCTATGCTTATTTGCTTTCGTTTTCATTTATACATGACTGATTTTCCATTCTATATTTGTTATAATATCAACAGCTCTACTCGTAATTTTTAATTACATAGTTGCGTCGTTATTAATTATACAATTACATTAACTGTACAGTTTGTGGTAGACCCAAGGCTTTTGATATAACTATATAAGTAATACCGACTGTCCTATGCTTATTTAATTACATTTTCATTTATACATATTTGATTTACATTCTATATTTGTCAATGTTTTCTCAATGACAATCAGTTGTCATATTGTTATTACTTTTATTTCATTATTTGCCACTACTACCAAGAAGTTATTCAATTTTTCAGTACATTTGTATATTTGGCAAAGAATTATATATATATATATATATATATATATATATATATATATATATATATATATAAATCCTACTAACAATATAGCGTCCTTACGGAACTCATGAATGTAGCGTCCGCCTTCGAAAAGTTAATTAGTTCGTTAATATTTTGCATATACTTTGTGTTTTTGATCAAAACAGGTATAGTATTATCACTAAATTAAATATCAGATAAAAAAAAGTTAGTTTCATTTCACTTTATTGGCGAAGTAGCGCCCTTTTATTTTCTCGTGCATGAAGCGCCTGTAATATACCATTTATCTTTCACTTCTTCGCTATTGTGACTTCCATCGGGTATATTACATTACATTTGGTAGATATTAGAGAGTCCAGCAATGTTGTCACAATGTGTCTACATGCTTACTTTATAAAAATATATGTACTTTAAATCAAGAGGAGCAATACAATGAACACATTTATCTACATTCGGAGACACAGTGGGTTATATTGTTCAGAACAGAAATCAGTAGTTTCCGTTTTTTTTTTTACTTCATACATAGAGAAGAATATTCCCCTGAAAAATTAATGTCTGGAAATTCCAAATAACCATCCGATATTCATTGAAAATAAAGACTCCCTAAACACAAAATTCTATATTCAGAAAGATTTCAAATATTTATCATATTCAGTTCTAAATATTTAACATTTTTATATAGGCGTTCTTCGCAATTAATAATGACATATTTAGTATTTTTATTATATTTGAAACGTACATTTTCTGATTTAAACTAATTTATCTGACGACCAGCTGTATGAATAAATTTTATTATGCCTATGCAATAGTAAAAGAAAAAATGAGGTGTGGCCACCATACGACTTTTTTATACGTATGAGCGTTTCAAACTATAAAATTTTAAGAATTTTTTACACAAAAATTATTCAAAATCCTATTCTAGGTACTTCTATTCTCTTAATAAATCGCTATAGAATACATACTCTGCAAGATATTCGCAAAAAATTGCTACTCCCTAAGAGTAATAGTGTTACTTCCGGTTCGAATTTTGAAATTTGATTTATACAAAAAATATTGCAAATCTAGCAATAAATACTTTTGTACTCTTGATAAATATATTTAGAATGCATAATTTACGACATATTTGCAAAAAATCGCTACTCGATAAGAGTAAAAGTGGTACTTCCGGTCTGAATTTTGAATTTTATTTTACACAAAAGTTATTGAAAATTATGTTTTAAATACTTTTATACCCGTAACGTACCTGTCTAAAAGGCATGACTAGCGAAATATTCGCAAAAAAGTGATTTTGGATAGGAGTAAAAGACCTACTTCCGGTAGGAATTTCGAAAAATGTTTTAAATAAAATTGTTCTCAATTCTAATTTAGGTACATATGAATTCTTTATAAATTTGTTTAAATTAGTACTTGACGAAATATTGGCAAAATTCGATTTTTTCACTGAAGTAAACTACTACTTCAGGTCTGTCGATTTTCCTGAAAATCTAATCAGATCTCAAGAGAGAGATTATACCTGCGAATACAAAATTTTGAATTGATACCTATAGCGGTTTGACCGCTATCGTGGTCACACACAGAGAGAGAGAGACATAAAAAAAACACTTTTTCGGTATCGGGGGACTTCAAAACGTGTACATCTGCAAAAATTTCGAGGTCGAAAATTTTCATCATCACAATACTTTCTTATACTATGTATAAGAAAGTAAAAATAGGATGCATACTTCTGTTATGACCAACTCGTAATCAAAAAAATACTTGTAGACATTTTCCAATGAATCCAAAGAAATTGCTCCAAAAAGACGGTTAGCTAAAAGATGTGTTTACATATTAACTAGGCGGGATCTTCTTGAATCTCGTTATGCGGAAGTAGTGTGATTTCGAGATATAGCAGGTATCCAAGTTTCAAAATTACTTGATATAGAAAAGGTGTTTTTTGAAAACATCTCCCTCTCTCTCCTATCCTCTCCTAACTTTTGCTTTGTGTGACCACAAGGCTTAAAATATTAATATTATATATTGAGGTGGTCTTGAGCCTCCTCAATACCACTCAATAATTATTTAAGTTTGTTATTAGGGACGAACCCTGGTACTTGTTGAAATGTTGGAGTTGCCATTGCTTTACTTATACAAAGGAGAGAAACAACAATGCACACAGAATCCATCCCACTTAAGCAATTTAGCAAACAATTATATCTTGGTCATGTAGTTTATTCGAAAAGTTAAGATTAAAGAAATTAGCATAAAAAACCTAACTATATTAGCGAGAACGAATTTAAATACACAGAAACGCACTATACAATCTTATACATATATGACATATATTATTTTCAATCTTTCATTATCATTACACATTGAGTTTTGACAAAGCATCATGTCTAGCACAAACAACACATGCATTTAGAACATACAAATATGGCAGATATAAAAATGCAAATTAGGACTAAATCAAAACATAATCATAATTTGTACATACTAGGAGTGACACTCCAAAACCCGTTGATTGTATATCTCGTGTTTTTAAAAGCACAAATAGAATTATTGACCTAGAAATATTCAATAGCATCATTTAATGTAAGGCATGGACGTTCATCTTTCGAACGCCCATTATCAAGTCAATTGCAATTTAACTCTGTGAGGAAACCAATTTTAATGTGAAAACACAAATTAATTACAGCCTTTTCTATATTTAGAACAGACTTTAATTAGGGCATGAATATCAATAGGACTTTAATTTAAGTACAAACAGCATTTGAAGCATCACTAAGAGACCTAGATCACATGTCATATTAAAGATAGAATTTCGTGACTAAATTTAGTAATTGCCTGGTATATGAAATTAAATACTCAAACTGCACATATCACAGCACAGTTATGATTAGGAATTGTCATGAATTGCGTCCTTACTATTGCATAATTATCGAAAGCATCATTTCAAATTTAGAACTAGTAGCCATCATGAACAAACGTCAAACATCAATTTGTAAAGTTTAGTAATACACCTTAATTATAAACATGTTAGGCCAATTACTGACACGAAGGACATACATAATTAAGTGCCCTACCAAACTAAAGCCATTAGCAAGAATTTACTAATAAAATCAATATTTAATTTGACATGTAAAATACTGAATAGGTGTTGTTACAATTATACCAAAATTGGGTATATAAAAATAATCCTTTGAACTGTTAAATGTGAATGATTTGATAAAATTATCGATAACCAATTGAGCAAGATAAATTAATATTAAATTATAAAAGGAAACTGACTTTGAATTAAAATTTAAAATACACATTAAGCAATGTATTCTTAAATGCACAGATTTTAATCAAATAAAAAACAGAAATAAATGTGAATGTATTTAGTAATTAAGTTATTATGTAAACCAGCTCCACTTAAAGTCCAAATATCCTTATTTTTGGATAAAATCCAAAAAATTATAACATTTAAATATTTTTTTGCACATGACTGTACAATTTATCAAAAAGTGACGCTAAAAATGCCATTCTGATTAAAATTCCTAAAAGCAATATTCAGAGAATTTCACGTACTGAAAATATATTATTAAATTTTTATAAATGTAAAAACTACAGAATAACATCCTTTAGTATAAAAAATTAATCGAATTTTATCATAATACATCAAAATTTAATCCATAAACACTTTGGGTTCGAGGCTTTAAACAATCGCCAACCTTGACCTATATATAAGGTATACATACTCCAGACGAGGTCATTCATTGTTTGTCGGTCATTCATTTTTTGTCATTGATTGATTCATAACCCGACGAGTACGTTGTTAGACAGTTAGTAGGTCAGTGGGTCATCGACAAGGTTGACACCATTGAAAATAAAGACAGCAATAGTTCTGTATTACCAATACGAACGAGCGAAGATAGGCGCCACCGAAGCTGAAAAGAGAAGAGAATATAAACAAAGATTCTAACCTCCAATAAATCGAGGCGAACACTACAATCAAATCACAATAAAGGGGAAGAAAAATACACTCACTGTTACGGAAGAGTACGAACAAAGGCCAGTACAAGGAACATCCCCGAGCCGAAGATCCCGCTTGCTGTTAAATTCCAAGGGCCGCTACCGAAATTCATCCCGGCGGAGTCCCAGAATATCCGAAGAACAATCAGCTCCAAGCCCCGTTCCAGTTCATAGTACAGACCCAGGCGCAAAGCTAGTAAACATTTTTATATGTTAAACTGAAGGTATTTACGAAAGTTTTACAAGTATTTAAGACATCCAAAGAGGTGTAACGTCAAAGTCACAGTAGTCATATAGAACTAATGTAAATAATTGTAGTTTTTTATTGAGATTAAAGTCGAAAATCAATTCTTTCAAAGTCAGTTTGGTAGTTAAAAGTCACAAGATTCAATTTATCAAGAAGTAAATAATTTGATGTACGCATTCACATAATATTTAAGGCATTTGTAAATCACAACGTCAGTCACGTTTCATGTAGGTAAACCTAACCTAACTAGGTATTCAAACAACTAAATAAGGATAAATAACATACAAAATATTAACAGTAACTTACGTACAGTAAAAGGTTGGTTCTCCAAGTACAATCAGTTTAGATTATTTAATTAAATAAGTTTGGGACGCCTTTTCTGTCCACATACTTTTCATATGTTAGCACTCAACCGCTGTACAATAATTAGGTGGATATTTGTTGCAACTTATAGTGGGACTGTGTACCATTATTCTCGTTATTTGTTTATTTTCATATAAATGTTTGTTTCTCTCCCAATAAAGACACTCCAACTACTAAAAATAATAATTACAAGATTTGTAACCTGTTTGTTTAAAATATAGAGATTTGTTTTGCATACCTGTGTTTATTTTGGTTATTTTGTTACGTAACACCCACCATCAATCTCGTGGCTATTCATCCTTGTTATGCACGACAAGGAAGCGCATTTTATTTTGCCAACAGGTGTTTCATCAACCTCGAGGATTTGCAGACAGCTGCCCAGGATTATAAGTAAGCGTACAGGTAATGTGAGTAACTCTTGTAGCGTTGTTTAGATAAGACAGGAACCCCCCTAACGGCCCTCGAGATAGGAAACTAATAAACCGTTCACGAGTTTAACTGTATTCGAGTATAATTTACTAAATGCCGGAAACAAACCCCCTCTCTTTTTTCGTTAAAACTAGAGTATTGGCGTAAATCATAAGAGATAGGAAGGAGAGTTTCAAGCGCGAAATTTAGGATATTTTAAATTTAATACAACAGTGTTAGGTACATTTATTTGAGTTATTAAATTTAGACTTTCACTTGCTTACCAGTTAGTATTTGTAAAACTTAACTTAGATATCATTTCTCTCGTGAATTTTGATAGTTTCTTTTTATTTAAATTTTATTCTAATTAGTCTCATTGCTCTTTAAATACTTTAAATGCTAAAAGACCATATAACGCTCCTCTCCCCCTTATAGCAATATATATATAATATTAATTAGAGTTTCAGTAAAATCGGTAGAGCGTAATTAGTAGTTTACCTCACACCAAATATCCAATTTTACCAATATCTCGGCAACTACTAAGTTTAGACGAATTTCTAAAGTATAGAACAGTATTTAAAACAGAATTATAGAACAAGTTTATAAAAAAATATCGAATTTCTTACCCGAAGTTGAGTTTATATTCTTATCGGAAGAGAGTGATTTTCGAATATCTCCCAAATTCTACATTCTAGACAGATACACTACAAGCATAAAAGAATTTAAAGCTTCATTTGGAACAATACTTTTACTCTTATCGAGTAGAATCTTTTTGTAACTACCTCGCAAATTGTGCATTCTATACTAATTTGTTAAGTTGTTAAAAGTATTTAAAACTTCATTTAGGACAACTTTTGTAAAACTAATTCGGATCACATACATCTATGACAGTCGTGTGATCCCGACGCCTCATTTTCTAAGCCAATATTATCCTAACAGATGGTTTGGTAGAAGTTTTTGAATTCAATGGGCAGCAAAGGGAATATATCTAACAAAACTTGATTTTGGGACTCAAGATGACCAACTTTATCAATATTTACTATTATTGCCGGGTAATTTATAAATTTCTGTCTAATGATGATTTAGACATGACAGAAATAATAGTAGAGAAATAATAAAAGCGATATATCACACATATAGAAGTAGCGCATTTTTAATATTATTTAATAAGAATTCATTGATATGCCTAGATATATGGTGTTTGTTGTACTTAAAAAAGTGAAGATATGTGCATTTAAAATTCATTGCCTTTGAGCGATGGAAACAAAGACCCTAAAATGCAACTATAATCAGATCGGAGGATGTAAACAATAAGAAACTTCAAAATTGGATTTATTTATTCTAAAAGGTAACGAAGGTACAACTGATTCTTTCAAACATTGTAAATGTTAAAATTGTTAGCAAATAAAAATATCTTGAAAATTAGTTTAGAGCTAGAATGATCTTTCATTTTACTTTTGATCAAAATGCTTTGTAAAGTTCAGAAATGAATTTATATTATTGACTTGAATTGATATAATTGTACTTTTAGTGTCTTTTTTTTTTATTATTCAAGGACAACTGTACGTTTGTGATGACTTAAAAAATTCGTAATGTTGTCCACTGTGTAAAATGTACTTAAAAGTTGGAGAGTATATTAATACTTTGTCCTGCATAACATGCAGATACTTCATTAAAATGCTATAATCTAATTTTGCAACTTTTCTGTAGAGTTTGTGTTTTCACCATAAGAAAGGTCTTTAATGAGAATATGTTTTTCAAAAAATGGGGAGATGATATAAATTGTTCAGAAATGGTAATTTTTTCTTCATGACAACGTTGTCTTTTATTGTAGTTAACTCAAAAGAAAAGATTATAACTTGTGCCACTATATGAAAAATCCAGTTCGACTGCAATGCCAAGAAATTTGGATTTTTCCCTAATTTTTGATACACGTTGTTTATTAGAGAAACATCCTGCGTTTCTACAAGGAAAACGTCAATGAGTCATAATTATTAGGATAAATCAGAATTCTAAACTAACAATTTTTTTTACTATGAAAACTTGACCTACGTTTAACAATAATGGGCTATCCACTTACTGGTTCAGGATCATCTACCTTATCGTCCATATCTACCTTTGTTCTTTGTTTTTGGAATTGAATAGTGTTACAATTGTTGGTCGTTTTTTTACTTTCAGTTTGGAAAAATTGATTTTACTGCACTAACTCTTAATTTGTTTGTATGAAGTTGAATCTCTAATAATCGTTTATTATAGCTTAAACATTTATCAACTGCAAACGCAATCGCAAAACATATTTAATAACATTACTAAACTATAGGCTTTTCAACTAAAGGACCTAATTAACTATGTAAACTTTTTAATTTGCAAATAATATAATTTGCATTAAACTTATTTCTATACACATAGTCTTTTTAGGTAAATTCTTATTCAGTACAAGGATTCTTTTTGCCATTTGTTAAGGTTGTCCCCGGGAACTGTAAATAATTACAATTTTTCCTTCTTGGATTTATAACCACTGTTACACAAAACATGGCTTTCAAAGTATACTCAGTTAGTCAGTTATAACAAAACACTCAATTATTTAAAAGAAATAATTATAACATAAAAATGGAACAAAACTGCTTTCTAGACACTTGCTAATATTTACATTCAACCAGCGCCTGACTGGATAACCCCCCAGATGCTGTCTCGCTCCGCTAACTCTTACTCACGTTCCACAGTTCGGCTTATTGCATTCAACGAAAATATCATACCACTAATTTTTTTTTCTTGGTTAATTAGATTTTCGTGGTCATGTTTGTATATAAGAATTTACCTAATTTTTGCCAACAATATTTTTGTAAATTTTTGCAAAAAATATTATTATAAAGTAATAAAGTAGAATTTTTCGCTTTTAAAACTTCCATTACTGCATGGTAGTAAAACAAAAATGATGACATAAATATTTTCCTAAAAATCTCAATCAATAAGAACATTACATCAATCACGATATCTCAATAGGTGTACACATATAGTGAAAATTAAACGTCTTCGAAAAAAAGTAGTTCATATTGTACAGATATGCGAATTGACTGTAAAATTCACTTCAAAACGTGCACATTTGTAAAAATCTCGAGGTCGAACATTTCGTCATCACAATACTTCTTTATACTACGTATAAGAAAGTAAAAAACAGATTAGTTTATGATACAAACATATTTACATAATAAAGACCAGTGTCCTTTACGAACTATTCTGTCCGCGTTGCCAAATTGTCCGGACGCTCGATTATCGAGAATATAAAAGACATGAGTATATTTCAAAATATACGGCACACGATGCAGCGCCTCGCGTAGAAATACCCTGAACTAATAGTATACGCGAAATGGTTACTTTACATGCATAGTGTCGACAAAATAGCGTCTTCCGAAATTTTGTTAAACAACATTATATTACCATGTAAGTCTGTCAATGAAGTTTTACATGGAAAGTGCATAGAGCGTCCATATACGGACGCTTTATGTAGGCGGACGCTCTATTGAATGGAAATTTACAATGTACGGACGCGCTAATGATAGTAGGATATATATATATATATATATTATTTTTGTTTATTTCGTGGGTAATTTCGGCAGGTAAAATGAAAATGCTCCTGTAGACTAGGATGTAAATTCTTTTATTTTACGTTTCGACCTTTTATTTTCGGTCTTCCTCAGAAATTTTATTTAATTCTGCAAACAAGTCAATTTTTGGTAAAAGATAGTACAATTACATCGATTTTTCTAACACTCAGCATATTATTTTGTGAAATGGTCAAATTATTTTTTTAAGTTGACTTCCATATCTAACATTGATCACAATTACATTAATTAAAATATTAAGAACATTATAAAAACACAAAAACTGTATATAATTACTACGTTAACACATTATGTTCAAAATAATAAAAGAATTTTAAAAAATGTTAAACTAAATCATTTTTACCAAACTTTCCTTTTCAATAAAAGGGAGGGTCTATTGTTACAGTGACTTAATATACTTCTAATAAAATTTTAAAAAACATAGCAAGACACCTACCTCTTAAGTAGTAAGTAGTAAGCAGTAAGTTGCTATGTTTTTTAAAATTTTATTAGAAGTATATTAAGTCACTGTAACAATAGACCCTCCCTTTTATTGAAAAGGAAAGTTTGGTAAAAATGATTTAGTTTAACATTTTTTAAAATTCTTTTATTATTTTGAACATAATGTGTTAACGTAGTAATTATATACAGTTTTTGTGTTTTTATAATGTTCTTAATATTTTAATTAATGTAATTGTGATCAATGTTAGATATGGAAGTCAACTTAAAAAAATAATTTGACCATTTCACAAAATAATATGCTGAGTGTTAGAAAAATCGATGTAATTGTACTATATTTTACCAAAAATTGACTTGTTTGCAGAATTAAATAAAATTTCTGAGGAAGACCGAAAATAAAAGGTCGAAACGTAAAATAAAAGAATTTACATCCTAGTCTACAGGAGCATTTTCATTTTACCTGCCGAAATTACCCACGAAATAAACAAAAATAATAAATAATCATCAGGCAACGAAAAAAATCCACAGAATATATATATATATATATATATATATTATTTTTTTTTCCTATAAGGTTTCCTATTAATTAAAAGAAAAACCTTTTTTGTTTATTGGCCGTGTAATTATGTAAATTTAAATATTTGTTTTCTTGGGGTAGCGGCCTATTTTCTTAGTGGGTTCTTTCTTTTTTAAGAACGAATAATTAAAACAATACTTAACGTTTCGACATATCACATGTCTTTATCAAAATTTTTATTACATAAAATCATACAAACAGGACAAACACATTTAACATATGTATACTTTTTGTCTTTGTACATTATGTATATTCAGTCTTCTTATAAAAACTTATCACGTATACTAAATTTATTATACATCTCTATAGTATAATTATATTAAAATACGTTTCTTAAAATTGTATTGTGTAGTATAAATATATACTCGTATGTTCACATACGAGTATAAATTGTTACCCGTTGTTTTCGATCACCCTGTATGTCCTATCTTTTAGTGGTGCTTACTGTTACGTGTAGAGTGTTACTCTATTACTTTTGAACGTTACTGTATATATTTTGTATTTCCGCAGTTTGGAATTTAAGCGGACATTGCTGCTTGTTTTCCCTGCGATTGCCTTATTATTTTCTGTGGGTCGTGGTATTTTATTTGGCATTTCTCCTTTTTATTTATTTACCTTACAATATGGTGTTTCTTAATTTCTAATGAATATTGGCTTAAGTAATGGGTTCCTTTCCTTTTATTCGGCGTAGCAACAAGCTGGGACATCTTGCGGTGAGTGTTTAAGACTGACTTATTATCTATTTTGTAGAGTTCTACCTGTTGTGGTTCGATTTAATTTTATTTAGGGTTTATGTTTTCTAATTTTCTGGAGTTAATTCTTCATCTATTTCCTTTATCAGTCACCCTCTATTTGTACCTTTCCGTTCTCGTAATTATTTGTTGTCACACGGTTAATTGTTCTGTCTTACCGGCCGTTTACTATTCAGCGGCGTGGACGGTTCTGATTGGTTGATTCATGCCGGGAACGCTGTGTTGGCTCTCCGAAAAGAGCGTTGAGATATTCGGTCGTTGACAGTCCATGTTGAAGCAGTGTTAAATGTTCAAGTACCTTTGCACAGTTTGATGTAATCTTTTCCGTATTTAGTGCAATCTGGCTATTATTTAGCAGATGATTTAGTAGAGGTGCTTCCATTTACGTTTTAAATATCGACATTGGTTCGGATGAAATTTTGGATATTTACACACTGGTATGATTTCTGTTTTAATTTCGACCGTTTAACTAACGTTTTGTCTCGTTTACTATTCATTGTAGCTTCTATTACCGGATGGTATCCTGTAATTACCGAATGGTATCTTATATGAACGGATGCTAAGCTTTTATTACCGCTGATGCAATTTGCCATGTGCCGCCATTGCCACGTGCTCTTTGCCGCCTGTGCTCCATTTTGTTGGACATCTTGGATGTAATTTCTAATGGGATAAGGGTCATTTCCACATCCTCATTGTGACCGAGTGGTTGTTCCAGCCCCGGCTTATATTATTGGTGGATGTCTGCAGGGATACTGCTCTTTAAACTTCCAGTTCCGGAGAGAATAAGGCCTTATAGAGAAGTTACTTTTATATCTTTTTGTATACAAGATAATTAATGAGATAAATATGAAGTTGTAAAGTTAATGAAGCCCAGAGAGCCAAAGCACTGTTCATTGTCAATGTTTTAAGTTTTGTAATCAAATAAATGTTTGAATTAGCCCGATGAAGTTGCATCGGATGAATTAGTCATATTTAGACACTGGCAAAAATTTTCTAAGATATGTGTTTAGATAAAACTAATTGTTATGTACTTAATGTGCTGGTTGGAAGCTGATGCATGTAATTATTTTGTAAATTATATACGATTTGTCTTAACCTGCGTTGAAGAGGTTAGGGATCGTTCAATTTAATGCTGAACCTGTGATTTTCACTGTTATCAGATCTATTTAAATTAGTTAACTGTAATCGGAACAGCCTTAGTTGATTGGTTGGCTGTTGTAAATGTTAATTTCTTAGTTATATGGTAGGTGTTATTTATATATATATATATATATATATATATATATATATATATATATATATATATCTACAGGGTGTCGATCTGTAGAGCCCTCATGGTGAAGCCTGTAATACAAGATCTTGTACTCACCACCTCACAGTAGAGCATTTTGTTGTTGTTTACCTTTTACAGTTTAAATGGGGATATTGTAATTACTGGGGAATTTAATTAGTTTTAAGTTCAGATTTAATTTGCGTGGGTTTATTTAATTCTAGTTTGCTTTATGCATCTAGGCAGTAACTTATCTTTTAATGGTTTAGATTTACTTCCATTATTGCTACCTTTAATTTATATACTGGGTGATCCATCCAGTCTGTTAATAACATGAATTAACATATCTTTTTAATAATTTAGATTCACTTATATTATTGCTACCTTTAATTTATATACTGGGTGATCCATCCAGTCTGTTAATGTCATGAATTAACTTATCTTTTAATAGTTTAGATTCACTTACATTATTGCTACTTTAATTTATATACTGGGTGATCCATCCAGCCTGTTAATGTCATGAATTAGGGCTTTGCTGTTACTGGCTTTTCAATGTTTTAGTTTTATTTTATAAATTTTCTCAGTTTTGTTACCGAGTGGAACGAACTGTGATGCATTATTCCTGGTACAGTTGTGCAGTAATAAATTGTTTGTTGATATCTGAGTGTTGGTTTGAATTATTTTGCGAACTAGGTGCTTTTTATTGATCATTCTCTTGGGTCAATTCACTTTGGGATAGAGATTAATTTTCAAAGAGATGGCGCCGGGTACTCCATTCACCTCTGTCTCGACAGAACCTATGTCCACACACGAATGAGCTAGCGGCATAATCTCTGTCTTATATTTTCATCGCACTTGGGAAGCAAAAAGGTAAGGTGTCTGAAGGTGGTCACACAGTTTCCGAAACGCAATTTTAAGTTTTATTTGTGGATTAATGCTAAAGTTGATTCAGTTTATTTCGACATATCAAAATTACCGCCGGATGGAATTATAGTATGCGTATGCGCCATATTTGACTGCGCTTCTGGCCTATTTGGTTCTAGGGCTAGTTGTTCCGTTCACAGGCACGGGCGTAGCAGGTTTTGTCGCCCAACTTTCGGGGCCCTTTTAAAGAATAAATTGTAACGAATTTCGGGAAGAGATAAAAGGTGTTGAAGATGCCCTAAAATTTTTGTCGAAACTTTCAATTTTTTTTCTTTCTATATGAAATGAAGCAGCTTGGCTTTTGATTTTGCTTCTTGATTTTGGTGGAGACTGTGCACTTCAGGTCGCCTTATGTGGTGTATGTTTTTTTAAGTGTTACCTGTATTTATGTAATTGTAGGTGTTTCGGTACACAAAAATACTGTTGTCCTTGGGGATATATTTATCGTAAGGTATACATGGATATACTGAGTTATATTTTCGTTCCGTGTTTCGAATAAACCATCTTCAGTGTTGAAAACGTTTAACTCTTGTATTTTTGTGGTGAACTTTGAAATTTTTGTAATTATCGTTTGGGGTTCTCAAATTTAAGTGGTTCTTGGTGACCTCACAGTTAGAGATTGAATCTTTAGCGTAACGTATCGTGACATTTTACGTCAATTATTGTGATTAATTTTATTGCATTGAGTCTTTAGCGGAATTAGGTCTATTTTTGAGAACACGTATTGTTGCAGGTTTCGAATTTGATTTTTGACCATCGTCAGGGAATCTTCTTGTGACTCAGTATTTTACGATTATTTGTGGACTTTTCTAGCTTGTGTGTTTTGTGTAAACTTACCTGGGGTATAACGGAATTTGGCATTTGGATGGCGGAGGTTAAATTGATGAATGTTTAGAGTACTTTTAGATCAGATATTATTTCGTGATTTTACCATTTTGTAGTGTGACTTGTATGTGTTTAATCTATCTTTTATTTTGATTTAATTATCTCGTTGTGGAATTAATATTTTCGAATCTGTTTCGTCACTGTGGGTCATCGCTTATGCAGTCAGTCTCATAGTTTTTTTTGTTGTTGTATCGCCCTTGAGTTAATAGTAATAATAGTAATAGTAATAATAGATATCGAGTGCAGAGCGTCCAAGGGGGAGTCACTTACCTGACATCCACAACTAAGTACCCGGAGGGTGAAGATTTCAAGACTAATGAAAGGTTCATCTTTAAGCTCAGCCCGGTAGAACCTATTGACGATATAAATAGAACTGAAGTGATGTACAAGGCACTCACAAAACTAAAAGATGTAGCCTTAAACTGCGGAAGAAATAAGATAGCAATACCGATCCCTGAGAACCTACAGGTTGAGCTATACAGGAAAATACTGGAAGCAGTGTTCCGGAACACGACTATTAAAATAAAATTGCATATTCCGAGGAAAAGAACCCGAGAGGATCCATCGGAGCAAAGTAAGCAGAAGAGAAATGATGAGGCACAAGGGAACAGAAAGGAGGCCCACAAACACCAAACTCGCATTAGAAAAACAGACACTGAGGCTGTGATTATTAAGCCCGGCGGAAGAACTTACGCTGAGCTGCTGAAAGAAGTGAAGGAACAGGTCAACCTCCAGGAATTGGGAATTGAGGTTCATAAGGTACGGAAGACCAGAGACGGTGATATGCTCGTAACTGTAAAAGGAGGGAAGGAGAAGGCGGAGGCACTTAAACTGACCATAACAAACAAAGTAGAAAATGCGGAAGTGAGACGTCCAAAATCAGCTCAACTATTATTCCATATTTACGACGTAGATGCAGTTACAACGGCACAAGAAATAAAAAATTCAATCGAAGAGGCGACTGGAGACAAAAGTGAGAACGTTGAGGTAGCATCCTTAAGAGCAGCCGCTAACGAGGGACAGGTAGCCATAGCCTATCGGTAAGCGACGAGCTGGGAAGTAAACTGAGAGCCATGAAGAGCATTAAAATTGGTTGGAGCCAATGCAGAATGAGGGAGCGAATACCCCTGCTTAGATGTTATAACTGTTTACAGTATGGACATTGGGCGGAGATGTGCAATGGACCTAACAGATCAACACATTGTTATAACTGTGGGGAAGAGGGACACAAAGCCAAAGGATGTACCAAGGAGAAATACTGCTGGGCCTGTAATGAAAAAGATCATAAGGGAGGAACTGCTGGATGTCCCAGGTATCGTAAGATGCTCAAAGAAGCCAAGGACAAATCGTCTAAGCAATGGAAAGTCCCCAAATAGAGAGATACAAATACAGCGCCAGACGCAATCCTGGAAGGAGGGTCGGCGGAAGGCGTCAGGAGAAACTATTTGGAGACCCATGTAATCAGAACTTAAGGATATTGCAAGGAAATATTGACAGGAGTCATGGAGCGATGGACCTAATGTATAAAATTGCGGAAGAGAAGCACGTGGACATAGTAATAATGGCTGAACCAAATCGGAAAAGGGTCTATCAGACGGGATGGATAGCTGATAGCAGATTAGATGTTGCTATAAGACCATGTAATAGCAAAGTTAAAATTATAGGCAAAGGCACAGGTAACGGTTTTGTATGGATCGAAACTCACGCAATAGTTATATACGGCTGTTATATATCCCTAAACGTAGACCTGACGACTTTTGCTGACTTCTTACAGGCTCTGAGGAATGATATGAGAAGACGGAGAAAGGAAATCATAGTGGGAGGCGATTTCAATGCGAAATCGTATTTATGGGGCTCCAAAACCGAAGATAAAAGAGGAGAGCTACTAGTAGAATGGCTGGCTGAGGATGACCTTATAGTTCACAACCGAGGGGAGGTGCCGACTTTCGTCAGAGGTAGCAGTGCACTTTCATTGACATAACATTTAGCACAAACAAAATTGCTACCAATGTAACAAGCTGGAGCGTGCTAGAGGAGGAAAACCTAAGCTGCCATCAACATATACTGTTTGAGTATAATGGGCAAGGGGAGCGGAATAGTGATGGTAACAGTACGGTAAGAAAAAGGTGGAAGTTGAAGAAGGACGACATGGATAAAATGACATGTGAAGTAGACAAACTATTACAGATTAGAGAAGGCCAAAGCATCAGTGCCGAGGAAATGACAAATGCTATAACGACAGCATGTAATAAAGTATTCTCTAAGAGACGCAACACCTCTCGGAAGTCTGTATATTGGTGGTCAGAGGAAATCGCCAATATAAGAAAAGAAAGTCTTCAAAATAAGAGAGGCCTGGTCAGAGCAAATAAAGGAACTGATGCAACCATGAAGAAAAGGTGCCATGAGAAGTATAAAGAAAGCAGATCCCGTTTAAAAAAAGCTATCTGGGAAGCAAAGAAAAACGCATGGAAGAAGTTGACGGAAGATGTAGATCTGGATGTCTGGGGTAGAGGATATCAAATCTTAACAAAAAAGCTCAAGGCACAACCACAGATACATATGCCGGACGAAGAACAGCTGAACGTCGCCAAAGCTCTATTCCCAAAGCACCCTGAGAGACAGTGCGAGAAGAAATACCTCTATTTACTACAGATGAGATTATCCAAGCAGCTAGTAAGATCAAAGATAAAAGAGCTGCTGGTCCTGATGACATACCACCAGAAGTAGTGAAGGCAGTAGTACGGGCCCTACCAGAAAAAGGGCTGGCTGTCATGAACGGCCTCTTGATCGGAGGAGAGTTCCCATGCATATGGAAGGTTGCGAGATTGGTATTAATACCGAAGGAGAAGAAATCTGGGCTAGACAAGCAAGCATATAGGCCTATATGTATGTTAAATGTACTGGGAAAGCTCCTAGAACAATTATTACTGAGAAGACTGAAAAAGGAAATAGAAGCTGGTGAGGGCCTGTCAGACAAACAACATGGATTCAGGGAGGGCAGGTCCACCATAAGCGCACTGGAGAGGGTAAAACAGATTGCAGAAATGGCATATCAAGGACCATACAGTTCAAGGAAACTCTGTGTGCTGATAACGCTAGATGTGGAGAATGCCTTTAACTCCGCACCTTGGAGAGGTATACTAGACGAGCTGACAAAAAGGAAAATATCACCTTACCTGTGCAATATGGTGGCCAGCTACTTTGAGAGAAGATCATTAAACGTCGGGGAGAGCGGTAGGATGGAAATTACGTGCGGCGTCCCGCAGGGCTCTGTTATGGGTCCCACGTTATGGAATATATACTATGACGGAGTCCTTGGGGTACCAATGCCGGAGGGGGCAAGCCTTGTTGGCTATGCGGATGACTTAGGCGTGGTGATAACAGCAAAAAATGCAGAAATATTAGAAATTGTAGCCGAACATGCGCTGCACAATATCACAGAGTGGCTGAAGGCGAAACAGCTAAAGCTCGCACCTCAAAAGACGGAGGCCGTCCTCCTGGTTGCTGGGAGGCAGGAGAGCTTACGATACTTGGGTATCTACTTCGATAGAAATATGACAATGGGAACACATATCCGTAGGATGGCGGAAAAGGCTGGAAAAGCCTTATCCACTTTGAGCAGACTAATGCCAATTATAGGAGGCCCGCAGGAAGGCAGTAGAAGGATTCTATGCTCTGTAACCGAATCCATTATGCTCTATGGATCTTCCATTTGGAATAAAGCCATGGAAAAGGAGTGTTACAGGAAAATATATTTAAGTATACAACGCAGAACAGCCATACGCATTGTTAGCGCTTACAGGACAACGTCAACAAAAGCGCTACTGGTTCTGGCGAGAACTCCCCCTATAGAATTACTCACCAGGCAGAGGACAGAACTAATGGGAGGAGGTAGTGGAAATAGAGAAAAAACATACTCCAGGATGCTAGACAGATGGCAAGAACAGTGGGAAAAAGACGACGGAACTGCCACCTGGACAAAAAAAATAATTAAGGATATAAGACCATGGGTTAATAGAAAGCATGGTCAAATGAATTACTTTTTAACACAGGTGCTAACAGGTCACGGCTGCTTCCAAGCGTACCTACATCGTTTTAAGATAAGCGAACAAGACAAGTGTCAATATTGCGAAGAACGGGATACGGTAGAACACACGATTTTTGAGTGTCCAAAATGGACTATAGAAAGAGCCAAAGCACAGAAGACATTGAAAGGAGTAACACCTGAAAACATAATAGAGAAAATGATTGATTGTGAAGAGAATTGGCAGGCTGTAAATACTTTGGCGAGGGAAATCATAACCCAAAAGGAGGGAAAGGAAAGAACTGGCAGAAGATAGCTTTCCACAGCGCAGACATGGCCCGAACATCTAATTACCAACTTCTCCTCGAAGTAATGCCAATAGCAGTTCCAAGGAGAAAAGAGCCATTAATTGAGGGGGGGTTTTTTAGTCGGTAAAAATCCGACACTATCCGGTGACACGGGCCACCGGATGTCTTATGAGGATTTTTCCCCTCCATCTTAAAAAAAAAAAGATATCGAGTAATAGGTTGTTTAATAATAATAATAATATGGGATTATGTGGGATTTGTCACTTCTTAATGTTTATGCGGATAATTGAGCGCTTTTAAGATTTGGCTTTGGCTGTGTTTGTGTGGTCTTCAGTTGTCTTGACCTTTCGTGAATATCACTTTTACAAATTGTTTATCGTATATTTGGTTGGAATGAATTTTGCTATCTGGTATATTTTCGTATTATTTTCGATAAACCTTTTCGTACCGTTCATGTCGTTATTACCGTTGATTTCCTTAATGTCGATGATACCATTTATTCATTCTTTATGTTGGGGATAGATTGTACTACTGTTTCTTTCGTTAAGTACTCTAACAATTTTAGTATGGCACAGGTGCATGTGGTGTTTGGCGGACGGAAAGATGTTTTTAAAGTGTGTGTGATTGTTCCATATAGGATCATTTTCGTTTGTCTAATTTCGATAATACTTGTATGTATGTATTGGGATAATTAAATTTTCTCGACCCTTTTTTTTCCTATCTTCGTGGAGTATAAACATGTTTGAATTTTGGTTTTACAGTTTGACTTATCGTGTGGAGCCTTCTACCTGTTCACCTTATTTATCGTCTCGTATCGTATCGTAAAAGAGTCCGTATTGTTCGGGATTATTGAACTAATTGGAAGGTTATCGTATCGTTTGGAGTATCGTCTCGTACCGTATCTTGTAGCCACTTATGTGGGATAATTTGTATCTGCACGTCAAAAGTCAACAGATTTAATTGAATTCTTACCTTAGTTTAATTGCTTCATGAGATAGTAGATGGTTTACTACTATCCATCTTTTCTTTTGTGGGTACTAGAGATTTTCTTTTTGTACTGTTTAGTTTTGTGGTCTTTAGTAACCTTTGCACTTGTGTGTTGTATGTTTTGAAATCTTTTGATTTCATTTAACGAACTTTTGTTCGTTATCTTCCGTATGAGTTCAGGATCATTTGTCATCATGAATAGGTTTTGTTCCGATCTGAATTTAGTTGTGAATGACGATAATGCCGTCGAAACGTGTCGTAGAGATTCGGAAGATTTTGTGTGTCGATCTTCTGATTTTTCGAGATGCCACCGTAGAGCATTATAATTCGTCTACAGATACCCTATGAGAAATCTAAGCTCAGTTACGATCTTTAGTCCAGTTTGTGGTATTGTATGTGCCACTTGTGGTTTCTTGATGACAGCAGACTTTTATTTGGGTCCAATTTATTTTCGATAATCTGCTAATATTTTTATTGGAGTATTGAGTATTGTGTTAGTTCCGGGTAATACGTCATCGAGCTTGTTGTTTTCTTGTTTTGTTCGGGTACTTGGAGTGTCGAACATCTTAAAGCACAACCTAATGATGAGTGAATTCTGTAAGTTCGGTTTGCAGGTAGGCCTAACGAATATACCTGTGGGTTAAATGCCTGGGCGTAAGAGGCGTCCCAAAAAGACTCTGTTTTCCCCCGTTTCGTTTAACATCTTCAATTTTAGTTGTCGTGGGTTCGACGTATTTTCCTTGCGTGTTCTGATATGGGTTATTTTCCCTTATGTTTCTTGTCGACAATCCGCACAGCGACGATTGATCTGGGTGGATAACTACCGTATGACTTACATTAGTTAAGTTATTTCGACTTCCGTATAGCTTGTGTAAGTTATGTATTTCGTACCTATTTCGACTCTTTCGTACTGATTTTGACTTTTTGTACCGATTATGACGTTCCGTACCGAATATGACTTTTGTATCGTTTACGATTTTGTATTACCAATTTTGACTTTCGTATCGTAGCATTTCTAGAACCATTGCCATTTTTGGGATTTCGTTCTGTACCGTCTGGTCTAGAATTTGCGCTGATAGATATTCTATCGTACCGTATGTGTCGATTAGACACTGTTTACCCCTGATATGACTTTCGTGTGACGGAGTTTGACTCAGTCAAAAAATAATACCGGCTGCCTTACTGTTCGCCGTCCTCGGGGTTGAGTCCTGACAATCCCACCGTTATCGTACTCGCGTTTTATGTTCGGGATCCTGATGTGACATTTATTCTTTCTTTTTGTTGTGTCCACCTTCAGTGTTTCAGTCTGCGCTAGGCTGGCGTAGACTTTAATTAATTAATTAATTTCGACCGTTTAACTAGCGTTTTGTCTAGAAACGAAATATACTGGAACTTCAATATCATGTTGAAATTGGATTAATTCAGCAGCAATAGCATAATTTGAAGCATCCGTGCGAAGAATAAACTCCTGTTCAAAATCCGGAAGGTACAACTGAAGTGAACTTACGAAAACATCTTTAAGTTCTTGGAACGCCTTCTGCTGTTCATCTTTCCAGTTCCATTTAACATTTTTCTTCAATAGATTAACTAGTGGTAGTGTTTTCCTAGCATAATTAGGAATAAATTTGTGATAATAATTAAGTATACCTAGAAAAGATCTTACATCTTTAACTCTTTTTGGTTGCGGAAAAGATTTAATATCTATTAATCTATCAGGGTTCAGAGTAATTCCTGAGTCCTTTATTAAATAACCTAAATAGTTAACTTGTTTCTTCAAAAATTCACACTTCATAAGATTAATCTTCATTCCTTCTTCACATAATGTAGTTAATATTATTTTAAGATGTTGCATGTGTTCTTCTTTAGTTTTAGAAAAAATTAAAATATCGTCAAAGTAATGAATACAGAATTGTTCATATTTATTTAATATTTTATGTAAAAATCTAATAAGAGCGCTAGGACTACTTGTAAGACCAAATGGTGCGACAGTGAAATGATAAATATTTCCATTTATATTGAATGCACAATATTTCTTGGATTCCTCTTCTAAACGAATTAACCAAAATGCATGTTTTAAATCGATTTTAGAAAAATATTGACTATGTCCACATCATGAAATTGGAGCATTAATGTTCATAGGAGCTTCAAAACCAGGCTTAACCCTCTTATTGGCCCCTCTCATGTCGAGACAGATTCTAAGACTGTTATCATTTTTTTTTACATTACTACAGGATTATAAAATATGAAGTTGATCGTTCAATAATGTTTTGTTCTAACAATTTGTTAATCTCTTTATCTATTTGTTCACGATACTGAAATGGTATTGGGTATACTTTAACATTTAATGGTTCATCACTGGATACAATTATCTTATGTTCATAATTTCTTGCAAATGTAACTTCCTCATTGAATAATCTTCTATTTTCCATCAAAATAACTTTCATCAATTCCTTATTTCCATCATCAATATCCACTCCATTTATTATCTTATTAATATCTTCCATATAATTCTTTAATATAACATCATCTTCATTACATATAGTAATCTTATATTTAATCAACGTACTACCATTATCTTCAAATAAATTATTATCTTCATATAAATTATTATCGGTATGAAAAAATATACCTTGTTCTTTATTATTATCTATTAGTCCATCTTCCATATTTTCCTCCTCAAAATCTTCCTTGTTTAAATTCCAATCATCTTCTCTTAAAATATTATAATTATTCACTTCTATTCCCTTAGATTTCTCATTTAATACAACATCATTACTTCCTATCCTTAATAAATTCTTCTCAAAATCAATAACCATTTCATATCTTTTAATATTGTCTATACCCATAATACATTCAAAATTTATATTTTCAAATACATAAAATTCAAGTATATAAGACCTTTTATTGATAACAACGTCTATACAAAATTTCTCTTGGATAATTCCTTCTTCTTATTAGTAGCGATAACGTCCATTTTCTTAATTTTAATTAAATTCTCCTTATAATTTTCTATCTTTTCTAAAGTATTCTTCTTCAAGAGTGAGACCTCTGCAGCTGTATCGATAATTGTTTTAATTTTGATATTCCTAATCTCAATATCTATCATTGGTATGTCATTATCTATCACAATATCGCTTTCATCATTTATTTTAATAAAATTGTGTGGATTGTCGTAAAATCGGTTAGATGTCAAATTTAAGTAATAAGTACATATTAAAATTGGTGATTTTAATTCGTCGAAGTGCTCGGTTGAGAACGGTCGAACTCCAACGTCTTCAAACTCTCTTTGTTTGCATAAATCGGCGTTTTTTTTCCCTCTGGTGAGACCTGTCCCAAATCTGTATTTTCATACTTATTTTGTATGTTTTCTGGTATGTTATTCCGTTCTTCATATAGTTGGTTTCTAATATTAAATTGGTTAATCTGTGGTCTTCCATTCTCTCTTATTTGAACATTACCACTTCCATTATTATTTTCCCGTCCAAATCCATTAACTTTCCCTCCATTATTTCTACCATTATTACCTCTATAATTGTTGTTTTGATAATACTCTGGTCTATTATTCGAATTACCATTACCAGTTCTAAAATTACCTCCTCTTCCGATTCCATTATTATTATAATTGTTAGAATTATCAAAATTTCCTCTATTTTGATAGGAGTTATAATCTCTTCTGGATCCACCATAATTATAATTGTTTTCTCTAAAGTTTATAGGATAATTATTCCTTTTGTTAATTCGTTGTAATTCTGTCAAATCGTCTAGTTTTCTCAAAGTCTCCATTAACTCTTCAATGTTGCTAACACTTTTACTGATAACAACCTCACCATCAGTTAAAATAAAGTGATTTAGAATATGTCTAACAATTTCTTCTTCATTAATATCCGGTAAGTGTTTTGATTGGTTAAACATATCTCTGGTGTAGTTTTCTGTGTTTGTCATTCCTTCTTTATATCTCCCTGTCAGTAATTTAATCTTTGTTCTGTCTTGTATATTTTTATTCCAGTACTGCTGAGTAAATTCTTTGCTAAATTGATCGAAATTAGTGCATTTATCCTCAAACATTAAATACCATTCCAGACACCTTCCTTCTAATGTTAATCTAACCAGATTCATTTTCTGTGTTTCATCTTCAATCTCTTGTGTCAGCTTTGAAATATTCTTTAAGTAGGTCATCGCATGTACTTGATCACAATTATCTCGGTATTTTGGCCACATTTCCGGTCTTAGATATGTGTTATATGTGTTATTCCTATCATTTAAAATAATTCTATTCCCTGATTTCTTAAGTAAGTCTAATTCTTTCTTAATAACTTCAAAGAATTCAGTCTCCTTCTGTCGAAATTTACCTAAATTTATTTTACAGTTTTCATCCACTTGATCTACTTTACCTTCTAATTTCTTAGTCTCTTCTTTTAAAATTATCAGATCTCCTTTGATCTGTTTTGTTTCTTCTTTAGTATCCTTAACTCTGGATGAAATAACGTCAAATTGGTTTTGAACATCCCTTTGTTCTTCTTGTATTTTATTTTCTATTTTCTTTCTCAATTCCTCTAGGTTGTTCTTAGCTTTGATCTCCAATTCTTCTATCTTCTCAGTCTTTACATTAACTTTAAGGTACATTCTGTGTTCTAGATTGATCATATTTATTTGAATGTTTTTAACATTATCCTGTAATTCCTTCTTTATTTCGTCTTTGAGATTGTTTATCTCTCCATGTAAACCTTCAATACTTTCTTTATATTCTTGCTTCTGAATATCCAGCTGTCCTTGTAATTGTTTGGTATTTGAATCAAACTTAAGATCCAATTGACCCTCTATAGTTTGTAAGTTGTAAATATTTGTGTTTATGTCTTGTATGTTAGTATTAAGTTGTTGTATATTTAAATTTATATCTTGTTTAATCTCTTGTTTAAGTAATTCAAATTGTGTTAAAATGTTTTCATTTTGTGACTGTATATTTGTCTGCATGTTTATCATTTGTGTTTGCATAACCTTTTGTAAATTCTTAATCATGGTCTGAATATCTATACTCTCTTCAGAACCTGCTAAAGATCCTTCACCAGCTGCTGTACCTTTTCTTGTATTAGGCATGTTTAAAAATCAAACAGCCAATGCACAATTTGAAATAAATAATTATGTAATATACCAATAAATCAGTAAACTAATATGACAAATGACTTTTATTGTTTTTCCACAATTTACTACCTTTTTTAAAAAAATTATTAGTATTATATTAGATATTGTAATTATTCAAAATAATTAGTTGATTCAAAAAATTTTTTTTTTTTAACAAACGTGCTCCACTTGATTAAATATTACTATCTATAATTAGTAGCATAACAATATATTTGAAAAAAATTGCAACCACGTTGTGCGCCATAATTTAATGCTCGTCAAACACGTTGTTGTATATTTAATTTAGATTCTATATTTGTTCTAAAATAAATAATATTTGAAATTTTAAAGATATCTACTTAAAATCTATTAATGGGTTCAATAATTATATCTCAATGCTTTGATCGTTTTATCTACTTCATATGAATCTATAGTATTCATAGGCAAATCCGATATCAACTAATGTCACGCGTATACTAACACCTGATTTATAAAAGTGTTTCTATTGGTACAACCATTCTAACATTTGTTATATCATAACTGTCTATTTCTATAGTTGAAATAAATTGTATTTTCTATTAATAAGCATGATTCTAAATTAGACTCTATTCCCACGTGGGTTTATATTCGAATAACTACAATATCTTAATATGCTGTTTTCGTGTGTATGGGAAATGAATTAGATAAGTTTGGTTTGTTTATTACAATAACCTAGATAGTTCAGTGATAAATCAAATAGTGTATATGAAAAACATACTCATATATTTGTGAATCTCACAAGGATAACATTTTAATAAATCAAAAGTAAGTAATTCCAAATTTATTACCAAATATAAATATGTATGTTAAAAAAAAATGACCCTGTAAAATAACCTCTACTTTGATATAAATCCGAAACATTTATTATATGTATTCATAGGTATTTGAACATATGTATTAAAAGAAATCTAAACAGATAAATGAAATTCAGTTTAACATTCAATTAAATCCTTTAACATTGAAAAGATTGATTAATTTATGTAAGACATTTAATAGTAAATAATCTCAGTATTATTAAAAAAAAAACTGTAATAATAAATATAAGTTGAAATTGAATTTTAATATAATAGTATTTTGACATATAAGAAATACTAATGGAAGTAACTTTTAAATCTGTGTTTGTTCCATGATGAATTTATAATCAAATGTCTTTATGAAAGCTATTTATAGCTATTTCAATTAATTAGAATAATAATAAATTTCTAATAATATATCAATGATTATCTGATTCATTGCTTGCAAGTCTTATTGTTAATTCAAATAAATTATACAAAATATAACCTTATTTCTTTCTTCAGAGCTCATTTGCTGCGTAATTCTTAGTCTGTTCCGGAAAACTGATTCCTATCTTCAATCCTCGGTAATTATTATAAATAAATCCTCCAAAATTGATGTAGAGCTTCTTTCTGCTACACATAAAACTGGATCATCTTATTCTGGTTCCGTACACAATTGAATATCTCTCTGCTCCAAATTAATTATTCGGTAAGTCAATTCTCCATTTAAATTAGTACGATGTTTGTTATTAGTTGTATTTTCTTCTTTTCCAGGTATTATACAGCTATAATCTTCATCCGAAGTCCTCTATTCCTTGGCTGAAGTTCTCGGTAAAAGTACTCTTCAAATTTTAGTAAGTCACTTAGTTTTACTTTTCTATTATAACTATTTTACAATTCTGTATACTTTTATATTGTATTTAAATTATTATAATGTTTTATTAGAGAAAAATAAATTGCTTTCCCTATTTTCAATAAAATTCAAAAAATTCTCTCCTATTTGTTTTCAACAAAATCTCCTAGGTTTTTCTCCAAATTGGTAACTAAGTTTTTACATCAAGTTAGTTTATCATTATAATATATAGTTACTTAACAATTCAAATATACCTTGATATATCTTTCTCTTTCTAAAACACATATTTTAAATATGATTATTCTTTACTTTCACAACTACATATCAAATAAATAAGACACTTATTTATAAATTTCACTCATTTAAAGCAAATACATATGTCAACTTTAATTATGAATGTCATGAATTTCATACGAATAGAAACCTTTTATAAGTTCAAATAAGTTGTTAATAACAACATTAATAACAGCTTATTTTATATATCTATATATATATATATATATATATATATATAGAAAAATGTATTCTTAGAGGGGATCCAGCATCAAAAGATATAACTTTATGTGAAGTTCTTTATTTTTTGCCAATATTTCGTATTATAATCTAATACTTCTTCAGGGCCAAACTACCGTATAAAATAGATATTGTAACTTTATAAAAATGGACATCAATCAATTAAAATAACTTACAATGCGAACTTATCGAGAGAAACACGTGCACATAACTAGAAAACATCACTTTTTGTGGATGGATGAATTAAATTGACATTATTTAAGAATTTAAAAACTACAGTTAAACGCTTTACAGTCACATTACTAAAATAATAAAAACTGAAATTTTAAGGAACTTCCTAGAAGGACCTCTAAAAATTTAAAAACTACATGTTAACACTTCAAACATCTGACAGGATATGATCAGCTGTTGCCATGACAGAAAGACACCCTAGGTTGCAACTTCATTGTGGTGTTGCCAACTGAGTGCTTACAACTTTTAAATGTTAAATTAACTGAATTGTACAAAGTGGTCGGTAGCGGCAAATTACAAAATTGTTATGTAAAATTGAAAGTTGAACAATAAAAATGATTTTAATATTATGTTTTATTTAATGAGAGGAGATATGAATAGATATTACTTAATTGGTCGATGTCAGACCTGAAATTCATGGACTTAGCATTATTATTGATCTCTATCATTTCTAAAAACTCTCTAGATCTCTTGTGTCTCTCAATACATAGGATCTTGGTATTATCGTATAATGGTTGGTGATTTAGTCTAAGGCAATGTTGTGCTAAAGCACATCTCTGTTTTTTGGTATTAATGTCACTTTTACGTGTACGAAGGCGAGTTTTCAACCAAGAAGAAGTGTTGCCTATGTACGTCTCATCACAATTACTACAAGGGATAGAGTATACTATATTTGACTGACAATCTTTGTTATCTTTATCTTTGACTTTCGAGAATAGCTTATCCAAACCAAGCACACCATAATAACCTAATTTGATGTGGTCAAACCTAAGGACTTTAGAAATTTTATAACTAACATCTTCTATGAAGGGTAATCTAAAATAAGTGAATTCTGGAGGGGGACTATTGTTATCGTTGTGAGAGTTGTTACGAAAGTTTATAGTTGATGTGTTGAATAGCAATCTTTTTACCAACGATCTGGGATACCCATTATTGATAAAAATATTGCTTAATTTATTAAGATTATCATTAAGGAAAGATGGGTGACATATCTTGGTTACTCTGTTTTTAGTAGAAGTCAATATGTATAACTTCTGTTGTAAAGGATGACTGGAATGGTAATTTATAATTCTGCCAGAGTATGTTGGTTTTGTGTACTAGTCTATAAATATGATGTTAAAATTTCTAATAAGTTTCGTATCCAAGAATGGCACTGCTCTTTCCGTTTCCGTGTCAACTGTAAATTGTATTTTTTCATGAAAAGCGTTAAAATTATTCAAAGTGTATTCTATTTTGTCCGAAGGTAATCCCAAAATCAAATCATCAACATATTTTTTAATAAATGACAATTGAAAACCCAACGAAGCAATCACTTCACCCAAGCAAACGTCCATAATAATATTAGCCATGATTGGGCTGAAGGGCATGCCCATCGGTACGCCCTTCATCGCATTTTAAGATTTGAGAACATTAACTAGAGGACGGCAGCGCATACTGTGTGCTCCATGTACATGTATCTTAAAATTTTAAAATGCGATTTTTGAGAAAACGATGCAATTTTTCGAGTCTTACCAAGAGTACCTTTTTTCTTGTACTTAAGACACTTAATCTAAAATTTTATAGACAAACTCTTTTTTATCCATTGGCGTAGAAAATGGAAATGTTTTAATATTTATAAACGCAGGTTCTCCGCCTATGGATTGATTACTATCACAATTTTGATACAGAATTTCTTGACTCATAAAACTATGTAAACGTGACAAAATTTAGCGCAATCGCTCCAGCCGTTTCAAATTTATAACAAAAAAACAATTTTCCAACTGCAACTTCAGGACCGTATTGCGCACAAACTAAGCAACTTTGACTAAGCCAAGTTTTGCTAAATCGGTTTATTTTGGTCCGAAAAATACGTGGTAGAGTTGTTTAAAGACATTTTAGAGACACCTTGTATATATATATATATAATATATCTTTCTCTTGGTGTTAGCGACCTTAAATAACTCAATAATACATAGTTTTAAATGTTTCGACAATTTTTTATTGCCTTCATCAGTAAAACTGTAAAGGAAAATACAAATTTTAATTAAATACAGGAACGTATCACATCTAAGCTTTTGAAACTTACCTATAAAATTTATTGTTTTATGTTATTGTGTATTCATAATACCTGACAAGGTATTTTCAATACCATAAAATATACTTCTTATTAATTTTGTAAATGTTATAGCATTTAGATATAAAATTAAATCAATCTTTTTTTGAAACACTGTCAAAAATCAAATTTAGAAATAAATGTATATATATATATATATATATATATATATATATATATATATATATATATATAATTTACTATGGTCATCATGGGTGTAGCGGCCTCTTATTTAATTAAGGTTTGTTTATGTAAGAGAAACGATGGTTTTTACGTTTCGATATTATCTATAATATCTTTTTCAAAAAATTGTATATAACTGTAATATAATTTAGTACAACAGATTAAAAAGTAAAGTAGTAAAATATAAAATAACTTACGTTGTATGTATAGTATGTGTAAAAGTAAAATGTGTTTGACATTGTTTTTTTCCATTGGGCTTCTTATAGAAATATATAAAAATAAAGATACAAAAACAGACAAAATAAAAACATCCTCACATAAAAATCGTAAAATACAGACACAAGTGGAACTACACATATAGACATATATTTAAAGACAGAGCAATAGAAACACACACAATATTAGTTAAATATTTCAATTATCAAAGACAAATAGAATATAAGAATGTGTACATACCTCCACTTTATCAAAATAAAAAAGAAAAGAAATACAATTAGTATGCAGATGGGAAATCTATAAGAAGCCCAATGGAAAAAAACAATGTCAAACACATTTTACTTTTACACATACTATACATACAACGTAAGTTATTTTATATTTTACTACTTTACTTTTTAATCTGTTGTACTTAATTATATTACAGTTATATACAATTTTTTGAAAAAGATATTATAGATAATATCGAAACGTAAAAACCATCGTTTCTCTTACATAAACAAACCTTAATTAAATAAGAGGCCGCTACACCCATGATGACCATAGTAAATTATTTAAATATACGACCAAGAAATTAAGAAAAGGATAAGAAATTTTCCTTTTTAAATACTATATATATATATATATATATATATATATATATATATATAAATAATTCTAAATTTTTCTTGACCTTATTCACATATTCAGTACAATTAAAGGAGTCAAGACCGAAAGCCCGTGGTAGTGTAGTGGATAACACACCTGACTAGTAATCAGGAGATTTCGGGTTCGATTCCTGGACCGCTGGGTAATTTTTAATGTTTAAAAATTACCTAATTAACAATTAAACTAATTTTAAATTAATTTGAAATTAGTATTGACCTCTAAATCGTCCAAGAAATTTAATTATATATATATATATATATATGGTTTGAAGTAGTCTTTGCCGTTATGTATTAATGTCAGAAAAGAGTGTTGGGGAGTCCGGCAATAAAAAGACTTATGTTTAAAGGAAGTCTAACGTTTTATTTCTCAATATTTCGCACATAAGGTATTTGTGCTTCCTCAGGATAAACTAATTAAGAACAAGATAATGAAACAAAGTACAGTTAGTAAAGAAGTTATTGACAGAAATTTTTAAAAAATACTTACAACTATGACTTCTTGGTGGGAAAAAATATATTATGAATACACAGTAAGAAACAAACTGTGAAAAATACCACAAAACACGGTGTTTTTTCGTGACAAATTGTGTTTACATGTTAATTTAAAATGACAATTAGTTTGAAATATGTCAGTTATTGTTAGCTTGTGATATTTTATTAAACTTACTATGATCTAACAAATATGAATAAATAATACTAAGATTTTGGATGTCCGATCTGAAATTCATACTATTTTTGTTGCTGTTGATATAGACCATCTCAAGGAATTCTCTGCTAATTTTTCTATTATCAGTTTTTAAAATTTTAACGTCATTAAAATTAGGTGAGTGATCTTCCTGTAACATGTGTTTTGCTAGAGCGCATCTGGTTTTTCCAGTTTTTATGTCGCTTTTGTGTAGTGTCATTCTAGTTGAGAGCCAACTTGCCGTTTGTCCGATGTATTCCTTATTACAACTCGAGCATGGTATGGAGTAAATTATATTGGATTTGTATTTTTGTTCAGTTTTGTCTTTGATTGTAGGCAAGAGTTCCTTAATTTTATGTTTGTTGTAATAGCCGAAACGTGTGTTATCAAAGTTTAAAACATGTACTATTTGTTCTGTTAGATTGCTAATGTATGGCAGTTTGAAATATGTGGGTGGTTTGTTGACTGCATGTGTGTCAGATTGGTCAGTGGCTATATTGTTCAGTCTGTTGTTGAGCGATGTGTTATAAAGTAGTTTGGAAATAAGAACCTTTGGGTAACCATTATTTAAGGCAAGTTTGGATAAAATCTCTAAATTTTTTTTGTGTAGGGTGGGGTGACTAATCTTTATAATTCTATTTTTAAGTCCTACTATTGTATTTATTTTTTGTTGAAAAGGATGGTTTGAATGATAGTTCAAAATTCTTGTGGAATTAGAAGGTTTTCTATACCAGTCTATTATAATGATGTTGTTATTTCTTATGATCTTAGTGTCTAAAAAGGCAATTTCCCCATTAGTTTCTTTTTCCAATGTAAATTGGATCTTATTGTGGAATGTGTTAAACCTGTGTAATGTGTTATCTATTTCATGTTCAGGTAGGGCCATAATAACATCATCGACGTATTTATGGATGAAAGCTAACTCAAACGGAAGATTAGTCAACACGTCATGTAAGCAACGGTCCATGATAATGTTCGCTAAGATACCACTTAGTGGACTGCCCATGGGGCATCCATCTTTTTGTGAATAAAATTTATTGTTGAAAATGAAATAACTATTATCTAGTAGTAAGTGTAAGAGCTTGAAAAATGAAGTTTTTGATAAATTAGTGTTGTTTGCGATTAGGTCAGTCAGTCAGTATGGGCAGTCCACTAAGTGGTATCTTAGCGAACATTATCATGGACCGTTGCTTACATGACGTGTTGACTAATCTTCCGTTTGAGTTAGCTTTCATCCATAAATACGTCGATGATGTTATTATGGCCCTACCTGAACATGAAATAGATAACACATTACACAGGTTTAACACATTCCACAATAAGATCCAATTTACATTGGAAAAAGAAACTAATGGGGAAATTGCCTTTTTAGACACTAAGATCATAAGAAATAACAACATCATTATAATAGACTGGTATAGAAAACCTTCTAATTCCACAAGAATTTTGAACTATCATTCAAACCATCCTTTTCAACAAAAAATAAATACAATAGTAGGACTTAAAAATAGAATTATAAAGATTAGTCACCCCACCCTACACAAAAAAAATTTAGAGATTTTATCCAAACTTGCCTTAAATAATGGTTACCCAAAGGTTCTTATTTCCAAACTACTTTATAACACATCGCTCAACAACAGACTGAACAATATAGCCACTGACCAATCTGACACACATGCAGTCAACAAACCACCCACATATTTCAAACTGCCATACATTAGCAATCTAACAGAACAAATAGTACATGTTTTAAACTTTGATAACACACGTTTCGGCTATTACAACAAACATAAAATTAAGGAACTCTTGCCTACAATCAAAGACAAAACTGAACAAAAATACAAATCCAATATAATTTACTCCATACCATGCTCGAGTTGTAATAAGGAATACATCGGACAAACGGCAAGTTGGCTCTCAACTAGAATGACACTACACAAAAGCGACATAAAAACTGGAAAAACCAGATGCGCTCTAGCAAAACACATGTTACAGGAAGATCACTCACCTAATTTTAATGACGTTAAAATTTTAAAAACTGATAATAGAAAAATTAGCAGAGAATTCCTTGAGATGGTCTATATCAACAGCAACAAAAATAGTATGAATTTCAGATCGGACATCCAAAATCTTAGTATTATTTATTCATATTTGTTAGATCATAGTAAGTTTAATAAAATATCACAAGCTAACAATAACTGACATATTTCAAACTAATTGTCATTTTAAATTAACATGTAAACACAATTTGTCACGAAAAAACACCGTGTTTTGTGGTATTTTTCACAGTTTGTTTCTTACTGTGTATTCATAATATATTTTTTCCCACCAAGAAGTCATAGTTGTAAGTATTTTTTAAAAATTTCTGTCAATAACTTCTTTACTAACTGTACTTTGTTTCATTATCTTGTTCTTAATTAGTTTATCCTGAGGAAGCACAAATACCTTATGTGCGAAATATTGAGAAATAAAATGTTAGACTTCCTTTAAACATAAGTCTTTTTATTGCCGGACTCCCCAACACTCTTTTCTGACATTATATATATATATATATATAATTAAATTTCTTGGACGATTTAGAGGTCATACTAATTTCAAATTAATTTAAAATTAGTTTAATTGTTAATTAGGTAATTTTTAATATCTTTAAAAATTACCCAGCGGTCCAGGAATCGAACCCGAAATCTCCCGATTACTAGTCAGGTGTGTTAACCACTACACTACCACGGGCTTCGGTCTCGACTACTTTAAATTGTACTGATATACATACACATACATACACCTGACTAGTAATCGGGAGATTTCGGGTTCGATTCCTGGACCGCTGGGTAATTTTTAAAGATATTAAAAATTACCTAATTAACAATTAAACTAATTTTAAATTAATTCGAAATTAGTATGACCTCTAAATCGTCCAAGAAATTTAATTATATATATATGCACATGAATATGTGAATAAGGTCAA
This sequence comes from Amphimallon solstitiale, assembly GCA_963170755.1. Classification (NCBI taxonomy): domain Eukaryota; kingdom Metazoa; phylum Arthropoda; class Insecta; order Coleoptera; family Scarabaeidae; genus Amphimallon; species Amphimallon solstitiale. Next base: position 724,862 of record OY720678.1, read on the forward strand.
GAAAAATTTAGAATTATTTATTATATATATATTGAACTGGTGTTGATTATGTGACAACACCAGTCAAATACCCACAAACACATACAGTCACCCTTTAAAACCCCTTGAATACAGGCAACCATATATACATCGGCGATGCATTATGTTTGGACCCTTGTATAAGAGTACAGGTAAAAATTCCTAAAAATTAATACAGATTTTACTAACAAATCTAGTAAATTCTGAGAAACCCATCAAATTTTAAATATTAGAAAGAAATTCACCCCCAAATTTAGAAAACCAAACCAATGACTACTCTTTTCAGGAACCCCAACTGAAACCCCCGTATTAAATACTTAAAATTGGATTTAAATACCTGATTAGTTTAAAATACACATTAGTCTTATTTTTATACTTATATTTAGCAAATTTCCACAATACAACAATAAGTAGTTAAATGTTATATAGGCAAAGTAATTATATAAAATGAATCTGACAGCCATTACAAATGGACAATTTTAAATTATAAATTTCAACATTTATTACCACACTATGTGCATATAATTGAGTACCATTTTATAGTGTGATTTCTCAAGAGTAAATTGTCACAAAAAGTTACAGGTTCAAGGTTAAAGCAAGGTTGATAGTATCGAAAGCATCATCTCAAACTTTGGCAAAAGTATTGCACATGCATGACAAATTGTTATCTAAAAATGCAGAGCTTAAAACTAAAATAAACTAATGGTGAACATAAAAAACATTTAAACCATAAACTAGTTTACAAGTTACAAGCATGGTAACAAACAATAAAACTCTTAGATGCGCACATTTAAGTTAAGCAAGACGCTTTTATGTTGGAATATTTTTCAATGTCATATTTACTAGTTGAGTACAGATATTTAAATAAGCATTTTGAATAATTTGACAGTTGTCAACATAGGTGAAAGAAAAGTTTTATAATATTAATTACAAGCTATGTAGATAATTTAAAAAAGGTGGTATGGATTAAGAAAAGGTCATAGTTTCATGTTATAACAGTAATTCGTAAATAAATTAAAAGACCATTTAGTTATTACACTTCAAAAACTAACCACACTAATTTTTTGTATAAAGAAAGATTTTAAAAAGGATTAAAAGATGAAAAGATATTGTATGTATTTATAAGTTTAATTTGTAAAGGTAAAGTTCTACTAAAAAGGCATTTTAAGCCAAAATTCTGATATTTAAATTTATTTTATTAGCGTCATTGACGTCATCGAAAAAATGACAGTCGAAATGCTAAATTTGCCCTTTAATTTTTAAAAAAATGTGTTTTTCTAAAAGAAAACGAATTAAAGTAATTTTATTGTACCGATTGAAAGACGAATTAATTTAATTAAGATAAAACATGATTCCACAAATATTCAAAAATAGACTTGCCCGTAAAAAGACTTTGTAAAATTCTACCGTATAAAATTGCCATGGTTACGACGTCCACAACAGAGATTCATATAAAAAGGCACATCCGACGAGAAGCAGGGATTATTCATTGATTCATTTTTTTGTGAGCAGTCATTAACGGGCCATTCACTTCGATTCATTTTTCATTTTTTTGTGAGCATTCACTTCGAGCCATTCACTTCGATTCATTTTTTTGCGATCATGCAATCGTCCGTCGATTAAGTGTTAGGCGATTTATTTTATTTGTGATCATCCATTGAGTTGATAGACGCGTCAATTTTCATTATCGATCCATATTGATATCCAGCCGCTGTCAAAGTTGATACATCCAAACAAGCGATAAAGTGTCTGCTGAATCATTTCCACTTACGAGTCAGAAGGTCATCCATTGAAGAAGTCGACCTTAAACCGTGCCGAACTAGGTCAAGGACACACACCGTGCGCCGATGTATGACAGCTGGGACTACCGTAGACACTAGGACACGAGCTGCCTCTACAAAGAATCACATCCCAGTGGAACAAGTACCTGCCCTTAAACAAGACAAGGAATTAGTACACAGAAGGTACCAAGTCTGTTATTAGTTAATGCACCTGTTTCTTGACACAAATGTGGGTCAAATCTAAATCTATGTCACATTTATGTAACGTCTTTTAATTCGATCTTTTCTATAAATTAATAAAATTCAAATCTTAAAACACAGCTTATATAAACACGTAGAAAATCAATTTAAAATTTCAAACAATAAAATGCTTATTTAAAAACAAAATATCAGAATATACTTACAGTTAAATTTAATCCTATCTTATTGTCACGCAGTCCAGTTAAATAGTTGGCTCCTAAGGGCCAAACGCGTATATTTTGCCTTGATTTCAATATATCAAATTTGTAGAACTTCTGCCTAATTAACTGCTGTTCTTGTACACAACAAAAGTGTATTTTTTAACATAAAGATTTTATGGATATTGTTGTATTGTCGTAGAATTTCATTGTTATGTTTTAAATAAATTCAAATCTGTTGTTTTCATGTATAAAGTGTTTGTTTTCATCACTGTCAAAACTCATTCTTCAATCATAAGAGGTACACATATTCTGTTGGAGCCCCAGCATTAGAGCTGTCTCTCCAAATTGACTTTATAGGTTAGTTTCTTCAAGATCGTCACCCGACAACTGGAAGGTATGGTATCCCGGACTAAGGTAAATCAAATTTCGAACCTCCGTAACGCCCTGTAGATAACACAATTAGTCACTTAGATATCACCCACTTAGTTAGTCACATAACTTTTAAATCTTGTTTTTTTGATTACTTTAATAGACACACATACACAATAGTTATAGCGATTTCGCGCGAAATTCAGTGTTTGTTCCACCTCTTGGATTAAAGTCGATCCCGATCTTGCGCAGTCATACGTTGAATGCCGCGAAATTTTTGAATTACTAATAACTTTGTGTCTATCTATTAGAATAATTTTTGAAATACTAAATGATACATAAACTAAATAGATAATTTCTCTCCGTTGTCTTAGAATGCAACCCCCTTTAGCTAGCCGGCCAAATTATAATTGAAAGGTTAATAGTTCAGTACATTATTGTGTTTAGCAGTTTTTGTTTTAGAATAAAGTAAATTAAGCGCTCTAAGTCTCATTAGCTCTCCATTCATTATTATATCTTAGGGTCGTATAAGCTTTTACAGTACCCCCATTACAATATATATATATATATATATATATATATATATATATATATATATATATATATATATATATATATATCTCATCGTGGGCAAATTTTTGTGATAAAATTTCCTAATTAATTTACTCAGCGCGAAGCAGAAAAATCAATTTAGATATTTCTACGCTGAGAAAAACAGAATTTTAAAAATAATTAAAATTCAAATTTACACATATATATATATATACAGATAGAACCACCGGCCATCTGCCTATAGGGAATTGTATGCAGTACACATTTATATACGCCTACGTATATATCTACGTACCGGCAATAATAATTTGTGGCGTAAAAAGAAATAAATACATATCCGTCGATAAAGCATATTTAATCTTTAAATATGACACAGATATTGCCATTTCATTTCGTAGATATTTGTAAGAATCAATCATCGGCATAATGTTTCGTGTTGTAGAAATATTAGTAGTAGATTTGTAATGAAAACGAAGGTTTGAGATTCCAAAGAAGTAGTAACTAGTGATTCTGAATGTACCTAGTTAAATAAAATTAAATTGCAAATTACTAAACCAAGAGAAAATAAGAAAAATAATTCTAAAAAGGAAGTAACATGGAGAAATTAAAAAACGTTCAAAAAGTAATAATTGATGTCAAACAAAAAAAATTCTAGAGAAAATAAAATAGAATTCTAGAGGCTAATAAATATCTTTTTCAAACAAGCCTCCATTGTTTGCCTCACAGTAGCCCAGTCTGTTGTAAAATTCTCTACGTACATTAGAGAGAGTTACAGGTGAAATACTATTACAGAGTTGTGTAATTCGCATTCGTAAATCATCTAATGTGCGGGGTCTTTCATTCTGGTGTACATAAATGGTTTCATTCAAATATCCCCAAAGGAAAAAATCACATGGCGTTAAGTCAGGGGATCTAGGCGGCCAAGAAATATTACCTCTAGTGCTAATGGTATGTGGAAAATGCAATGAAAGACATTCTTGTACTATTCTGGCATTATGAGCTGGGCAGCCATCTTGCTGAAACCAAATATCATTAAAGTTTACAGCAAGGTCACGCACTGCAGGAACAATATGATTTTGCAGTAATTGTAAATATGAGTGCGCATTTAATGTTCCGTTTAGGAAAAATGGCCCTATGATGTGATCCCCTAAGATTCCTGCCCAGACATTTAGTTTCTGTGGATATTGAGTGGTGACATCCCTGCTCAAATGTTTGTTTTTCTGAGACCAGTAGCGAACGGCAGATGGATTATGGCGTTTGCGAAGGGAAAATGTTGATTCGTCAGTGAACAAAATATTTCGTGTAAAATTATCATCATTATCACATTTTTCTCTAATAGCCTCACAAAATTCGAGACGTCTAAACTGGTCATCTGGGAATATTTCTTGATTTTTTCTAACCTTATAACACTTATATTTCTTTTTGTGTAATATACGCCTAACTGTGGTTTTTGGAATACCTAATTGTTCAGAAATTTGGCGGCTAGAGCAGGGCTCACTTGATTTTACAAAGGCGCATACACTGACTTCCTTCTCTATTCTTTCCTCCGAAATAGGATGGAAATTACTCTGATAGCATTTCGAACATCCATTAATGCAGCCCGACTTTTCAAAACGATGTATGATATCTAGTATCGTCCGACGGCAGGGAACTGGACGATCAGGAAACGAAAAAACAAAACGACCAATCACTTCTTGCGTACCTCCTTGAGATGAGTAATACCATTTAATAATATTTATTTTTTCTTCTTTACTATAAACTAACGGCATAGTAAATACGTAAATGAATATCGGTAAAAAAACAGAAAAAAATACTGAGCTCTAAATAATTCTAAACCCTAAAGATGCAGACAGCAAGAATTTGCGTATTTTTGCAAGTTCGACCAACTATGAGTATACTCCACCGCAGTCAAGACACGACTGACGCGGTTGACTGTCGATCCCTAGCGTCGGCATAGACAACGCTTCTGATAAACGGTAGGACTAGATACATATATGTACATATAAATGTGTACTGCATACAATTCCCTATAGGCAGATGGCCGGTGGTTCTATCGGTATATATATATATAGATATCAAGTGGCTTTCAGTCAACTGACTAATGTGTTGAAAAACGTTTCGTTACTGCTTACCGCAGAATGATGGGTTTAGCTAATTAGTAAATAATACACAGTTTCATATGTATGTGACGTTTCGATCGTATTTCACGATCTTCATCAGACCTTTAATTAAAAGAAAAAAAACCAGTATATACAATATCGTCCAACATTACGTCATTTATCGACTTACACTAACAAGTACTGCTTAAGAAAAAACGTCCAACAAAGAACACATTACAAAAATTACTCCACCACAGTTACACCCATAACATATTAAAATGTAGTATAAAATTTCTTGATATATTAAAATGCAGTATAAAATTTCTTTTAATTTAAAAATAACAACAATTTGCGTACATATTACTGCTCGCAGGTATGAAACCAAATGCGTATATTGACCGTCTGTGTCACACCGACACTTCTTCACACGTTGCAATACGTTTTTCTTGACATCTTTTTTCTCCTTTGTATATATATTATTGTATACCTTAATTGAACAGTATTCTCATTTAACAATTTCTAAAATCTATAGTTTCATGTTGTGTTGTCTGATTACATTTTAGGAAAACAAACAAAAAAAAAAAAAAATTTTTAAAAATTATGTATATATAATTAATGCGATTGTCATGGATCGGGTCATCTCAGTTTGGCCTCGATCTTATGTTTAATTCGAGGGACCAATGCGGAGTAAATGTTACTGAAACTACCGCAATCACCCTTATTGTTTAAATTGGGTTGGATTGTCTTGATGGCAAGGGTTTCTAAAAATAGTCTCTTGATCAAGTTGGTTTCGTTGATCAAGAGACTATTTTTAGAAACCCTTGCCATCAAGACAATCCAACCCAATTTAAACAATAAGGGTGATTGCGGTAGTTTCAGTAACATTTACTCCGCATTGGTCCCTCGAATTAAACATAAGATCGAGACCAAACTGAGATGACCCGATCCATGACAATCGCATTTATTATATATACATAATTTTAAAATTTTTTTTTTTTTTTTTTTTTTTCCTAAAATGTAATCAGACAACACAACATGAAACTATAGATTTTAGAAATTGTTAAATGAGAATACTGTTCAATTAAGGTATACAATAATATATACACAAAGGAGAAAAAAGATGTCAAGAAAAACGTATTGCAACGTGTGAAGAAGTGTCGGTGTGAGACAGACGGTCAATATACGCATTTGGTTTCATACCTGCGAGCAGTAATATGTACGCAAATTGTTGTTATTTTTAAATTAAAAGAAATTTTATACTGCATTTTAATATATCAAGAAATTTTATACTACATTTTAATATGTTATGGGTGTAACTGTGGTGGAGTAATTTTTGTAATGTGTTCTTTGTTGGACGTTTTTTCTTAAGCAGTACTTGTTAGTGTAAGTCGATAAATGACGTAATGTTGGACGATATTGTATATCCTGGTTTTTTTTTCTTTTAATTAAAGGTCTGATGAAGATCGTGAAATACGATCGAAACGTCACATACATATGAAACTGTGTATTATTTACTAATTAGCTAAACCCATCATTCTGCGGTAAGCAGTAACGAAACTTTTTTCTATATATATATATATATATAGAGAGAGAGAGAGAGATAGAGAGAGAGAGAGATTTAAATATTACTTGATTTGTTTGTATATGAAAAATATTATTTTTGTGAAAGCTTGTTTAATTAACAATGTAGATGAGAAATAGTAATTAGTGATGAATTTTGAAATATAAATGCAATAAAATTATGAATAGCTTGCGCGCCTAAATTCAAATTTTGGAACTGTCAGATTTTGACATTTAAAAATAATAAAGTAATAGAAATGGGTATTAATTTGCAGAAGCATAGTAATTGTATTCAAATAATTAAGTTGAGATTTAAAATAGTAAGTTATCGGAGTTTTTAATAAGTATTTAAAGCATTCAAATATAATTTGGAATCTTTGTTGGATTATTATAATGTGTGGAAAAAGGTGATTGGATAAAGAGAATTAATTTATGATTGTCAAGGAAATGTGGAGTGAAAAAAATAACAATTCTAAAATTTTTAGCAAATAGCAGACGTGTTTGTCGAGAGGACTACGTTTTTCCTCGAAAAATACAGGGTATTGATATCAATTTTAGCGTTAAAGTGTAATAGAAGTGACCAAAGATAAGTGGAGAAGAAAGTGATATTTTTTTTAGGAGAAATAAATAATTACTAGGAATTTTCGAATTATAATCTTTGGAATATATTAAAAGGAATTAAGAAGAAAGGTTTAATATTACGAAAAACTAAATAAGAGAAGAGAGATATATAAAAACTTACCTTATTGTTGTACATTCAAGAAGAACAGTTATAATCCGCCAGAGAATCATTTATATAGGAAAGTTGTATGAGTTCCTGCATTAGATCCAGTGTTCCAGTCCAGGCTAAGAAGAATTCGGGTGCGTGCGATAGCAGTTGGAATCCGAGTTTTCCAGCACAGGAGCGAAATAATCCGAGGAATATTATGTAAAAGCAGTCAAAGGTTCAAGCATTCCAGGAGAAAGAGAATCTGAGGTGCATCAGGATAGTGGTTTATTCCAGGTATTCAAGTACAGGAAAGTTTTAATCCGGGATACATCATTATTGCAGTCCAAGGTCCGAGTATTCCAGGTAGACATTAAAAAAAGGAAGTGGAAATATCATCATCATCGCCAGAGTATGAAGTTGTGAAGCTATAAAGAAAAATCTTTTGAAGTCTAAGAAAGAAAACCAATTTATATTTGTGACAGGTTGTATAATTATTTGAAGTAATTTCTGAATTCAAGTAATTTCTTATACATAATTTCTGATTAGAATTTAAATATCACATAAATAATTGTATGATTTACTGTATATGATTATCAATAACAGTTAATTTGAATCTCTACTTGACTATATAAAATTATGATCTCATTTTAATTTTTTTTAAAGTACTCAAAAATTATCACAGAATTTAAATAACATTTATCATTACGTACAATATATAGTTTCTGCATTTAACCACTTTATAAGTATTTGAGAATGTCAATTACAAACAGGTACTATACAGAATATAAATAGTAGTAAAATTTATTACTTACTTTATTGCATCTGTATCTATTATTTACAATAGATAATTTTTTTTACTGGAAATATCAAGTTGTTGGTTAAACAGGCTGGTTACGCTTCCATATGTGTTCTTTTGGTAAATTATAAGAATTTCTATCAACATATTTATATTTATCGTATGCATTAAACAAATTTGTATCTGATATATTTCTTTTATTTGGCATATTAGGAAAGATCTTGAGTTGAGTTGAAGAATAATAAGTGACGCTTATGACAATAACCTAAAAAGGGTAAAATAAATATCAGTAAATGTATACAGTATAAATAGATTATTTGAATACATACCTTGACATAGTATTTCTTAAAATTGACTTATACAGGTAGAATAGGTTCATGAATAATGCAACATTTGTGCATCATTATTTTATTGACAGATTTTATTATTTTTAAAGATCGGTAAAGACGCGATCGTATCAACATACATATGATACTGAATTGTTGAGATATAGGAATCTGTATGATCTATACGATTCACTGGAAGTTAGCAACACGTTAGCACGAATAGAACATTTCTTTAATAAAAAGAAATATTGTTAAGAATAATAACTGAATTAGTGTTTGGGCAAAATATTATAAAAGAATATAATTTAAACAGATTAGGATATTATTTGCATAGTAAAATTGTTTTCTTGTAACTATTATAAAAAAGGAAGAATGTACAAGGAACAGTCATAAGATTATAAAAAAAATTATGCATTTGTAAAGTAATATAAAAGTAAATCTGAATGTCTATGTAAGTAAGGAGAAAGAGAGCGTTAAGACAGAGATAAGTATTCTAGTATTATCCTTACACTAGTACATTTTTTTGGTTGGTCCAACGTGAGGCATTTATAACATAATAAGTAAATGTAATATTGAAGTTTGAATTTACCTGAATGTAATAATACTCTTTATGAACAAGGAGTATTGTCACAATATATATATTATAGTATAAAAATTTTTTTTCCGTGGGCGTAGTGGCCTTTTTTTGGACATTCACAATTAAAATTGGAACAAAAACATGTAATTAAACATACATATTTTTTATTCCTTTATTAGTAACGTTTCGGCTAACATTTATGCTGCCTTTTTCAAACACTCTGTAAAAATGTTTTAAACATATATTAAAAATGATATGAAATGGATATCGACTGTATAACTTACATTTAACGTTGGTTTCTTTAGTCAGATGAATATAATAAAATTGTGAGAATATGTATTTGTAATATGCCTTTCTCTTTGAAAATAGTCATTTTTATATTTCTTTATTTTCCTATACTTCCAAATATCGTCGATATCCATTTCATATCATTTTTAATATATGTTTAAAACATTTTTACAGAGTGTTTGAAAAAGGCAGCATAAATGTTAGCCGAAACGTTACAAATAAAGGAGTAAAAAATATGTATTGTTTTAATTACATGTTTTTGTTCCAATTTTAATTGTGAATGTCCAAAAAAAGGCCACTACGCCCACGAAAATTTTTTTTTATACTATAGAATATAATATGGCCAAGAAAACCACTAAACAATATATATATATAATTAATATTTTATATGTGGTTAATGTATATATTAAACACATATAATCCGTTTTCTTTGCCGTATATATCTAAATATGAACATCTACGTGAGAAATTTCTTGAATTAGCGGCGTATTAAATTAATTGATGACAATTACTTGCATTATTTAAATGTTAATGATTTTTAGGAAAAGAAACACACCACCCCGAGGACTAACACATATGCATTAGTTTCATTTAACCACTACAACGTGAACACTCGTCAGCTCGGCCTCTGTAATGTGTTCATTTTCCTATCTACCGAAATTTGTATGTATAGTTTCGGGGACGATCTTTGCAAGCTTGAGAGATAATTTCCTATCATTCTCATTTAACGAAGAAACCATATTAATTACTATGTTTTCCTTCTACGATATTAAAGCACATTCAGTGCACTCTGTGTTGGAACACAGAAATCCAAATTTCATTCTGGATAATTACAATTAATATTTTATATGTGGTTAATGTATATATTAAACACATATAATCCGTTTTCTTTGCCGTATATATCTAAATATGAACATCTACGTGAGAAATTTCTTGAATTAGCGGCGTATTAAATTAATTGATGACAATTACTTGCATTATTTAAATGTTAATGATTTTTAGGAAAAGAAACTGTGTTCCAACACAGAGTGCACTGAATGTGCTTTAATATCGTAGAAGGAAAACATAGTAATTAATATGGTTCCTTCGTTAAATGAGAATGATAGGAAATTATCTCTCAAGCTTGCAAAAATCGTCCCCGAAACTATATATACAAATTTCGGTAGATAGGAAAATGAACACATTACAGAGGCCGAGCTGACGAGTGTTCACGTTGTAGTGGTTAAATGAAACTAATGCATATGTGTTAGTCCTCGGGGTGGTGTGTTTCTTTTCCTAAAAATCATTAACATTTAAATAATGCAAGTAATTGTCATCAATTAATTTAATACGCCGCTAATTCAAGAAATTTCTCACGTAGATGTTCATATTTAGATATATACGGCAAAGAAAACGGATTATATGTGTTTAATATATACATTAACCACATATAAAATATTAATTGTAATTATCTAGAATGGAATTTGGATTTCTGTGTTCCAACACAGAGTGCACTGAATGTGCTTTAATATCGTAGAAGGAAAACATAGTAATTAATATGGTTCCTTCGTTAAATGAGAATGATAGGAAATTATCTCTCAAGCTTGCAAAGATCGTCCCCGAAACTATATATACAAATTTCGGTAGATAGGAAAATGAACACATTACAGAGGCCGAGCTGACGAGTGTTCACGTTGTAGTGGTTAAATGAAACTAATGCATATGTGTTAGTCCTCGGGGTGGTGTGTTTCTTTTCCTAAAAATCATTAACATTTAAATAATGCAAGTAATTGTCATCAATTAATTTAATACGCCGCTAATTCAAGACATTTCTCACGTATATGTTCATATATATATATATATTGATAAAGTACCCATGAAGCCATATTGGTGTCTACTAGTCCTCCCTTTTCCTGTATCTCAGTTTCCAGCCTCTGTTGTACTAGTGCTTCGCATACATTGCTGAGAGTGTTTAAAAGGCATAGCGGTCTATATGAGCTTGACTTTCCTGGTTTAATATCTTTAGCCAATTTCCATTCTTCAGGAAAAGTTTGTGTTTTTAGAAGCTGATTTAGTACTTCTACGAGCCTTTCTCCGTGTAATTTTGTAGTTTCTTTTATAGCTTCTGAGGGGATCCCGTCCAAACCTGGAGCTTTTCCTGACTTCATTTGGTCTACCGCGTCTATCAGTTGTGCGATAGTAAAGGCCGGCGCCACTTCTAATGCTTACCTATGGTTTTCCGTCTCTCCACTGGGGTACGGAAAGAGTTCCCTCACTATTTCTTTCTTGTCCCTGTCTAGTAATTGGTACGGTGCTAGATTCTTTATTCCCTTGACCGCTATCCTATACCCATCTCCCCAAATATCTTTTTTCAGCTCATTACATAAGTTATTCCACTGTTCCCTTTTGGATGTTCTTATCATTCTCCGTAGCTCCTTTTTTTCCTTGATGTACTCTTCCCTTGCCTTTTGCCTCTCTTCCTATGTGGTGTTGCTTGGCATCCTTGTGCAGTGTTTTCTGATCGTAGTACACTGCCTTCTTTTCTCATATATTTCATCGTTCCACCAGTATGGTATCGCTTTTCTCCCTTTCGATCCTTCACTCGTGCTGATTTCATAGGCTTCCTTCATAATTGCTGTACAAGTTTCATACGAGCTTCTATCCTTATCTGTCAAGCTATTGATTTTGATTTCTAGAATGGCATTATAGATCTCCCAGTTGGTTACATATATCTTTCTTTCTGCTGACCTTTGAGGAGGTTTGTCGATTTTGATTTCATAGTAGATGTACCGGTGCTCCGTCAGGTTCTCTGCCTCTAGTACGTCCCACCTTATTATACGATTTGCAATATTTTGCGTAGAAAGGGTTACATCGATGAAGGATTCTGTGTTTCCCCTCACAAAGCTTGGCTTGCCTCCCGCATTATGAACCACGAGATTTAGCTCTTTGGAAAATACGATTACATCTGTTATGCCGGCTTGTGCCCGGATGCTGTGGCGACTCTAAGACTGATTGTTTGGACGTTTAAGATACACAGGACAGTTAATAGACCAAGCAACTGGGATTGCAATCGATACCGCTTCTCTGATCGACCTCTTCTTTGTCACTGATGAAGCTTTAATTAATAGCAGAGAGGTTAAGAATTGCAATTTCTCAGATCAGGATTTTCTCATCATCAGCTTACGTGTTAAATGTGCTGGTTCTCCTCTAGCTTTTCACTTTTACGTGGATTTCAATGGTCCTGTTCAATTAACTGCCGATTTCTATTTAGAATATCTAATTAGTACAATCTCCTATTACTAATCTAATTAGTTACTGTTAGTTAAATGGGCTATTAGTACATATACCCGATAACAGATAAAAGAAATGTTATCAATATCATTAAGTCCATAATGTTTACGATATTATTGTATTACCGACGTATGCTTAAAGTTCAAATTTATAAGTATGTTATTCGTTGTATACATATACAGGGTGAGTCATTAGTAGCCGCTTCCTCGATTCCTCTTTTGTATTTTAAATAAGAGCAAAAACAATGGGCGAAAGATTTATGGTTGCTTGGAGCGCATATTCTAAAAATATTTTCAGCTTTCACGCACATTCCGTTACACCGGAAATACATTAAGCTTAGATTTTTTAAACGACTCACCCTATATATTTTTGGATTTTCTAGTACTGTTTTAATTTCCTATTCAACTCATTCAAAATTGAGGAAAAAGTTTTTGAGTTATTAATTTTTTTTGAAAATTTTTGACCAAAACACGTGTTTAGAAAAAAACATATATTCGCATGGTTTTTAAACGTAAAAACATTAATTTTGATGATGCGTGTAGCCAAGAAAATCCTGCATCATTTGGTATAAGTTGCACTCAACACTCCATCAAGAAACTAAGTCCTTTCTCAAAGCCTACTTCTGCAAATTTTCATATACCAAAAATTACTTTTTTTTTAAAGGGAACAGCCTATATTTTATTATGGCATTTTGTTTCCTTTTTTATTCTCTTTAATTCTTGTTAACTATGTCCTATACCTATCTTGTGTAATTTCTGAGATAATCGCTATAGGAGTAATCAGGGGTCAAATAAAGAACTACGAGCGTTGTTGTTCTATACACTCAAATATTCGTTTAACCAATGGGAATGCCCGACTGCCTGTGTCAACTGTCAAAGAAAGTAAAGTAAACCCAACTATTCCAAAAGTCATAATTTTACAGACTACACATTTTCAGTTATTTTTTTTGTAATTCCAGCAATGCTCAGTTTCAGCATTTCTGTTTCAATTTACTTTGCCTGATTGCTCCTATTCATTCATTTGATTAATGCTCTTCAGAATAGATGGTTACATCTTTTCAAAATTATAAATTGATAACACAAAAGAAATATAAACGCGCAATTTAAATAACCTAAATAATTATTAACCTAAGCAACCACAAACTAAAGTAAGACAAACAAATTTCATCAAATAAATGTTCAATATAACCACCATTCTGTGCAATGCACGTGCGTATTCTGTTTTTCAAAGAAGTACTAACATTACGTAAAGCATTTTGACCGATTCTTGTAATCGCATTTCTAATTCTAATTTTCATGTCCTGTTTGGTAGTGGGCACCATTTGATAAACTAGATCTACGTATTCCCACAAAAAGAATTCGAATTTGATCAAATCCGGTGATCTTGCGAACCATCGTACAGAGGATTGGCCTGTACGATGTCCTAATCCACTTGTTCTGAAATTGATGATCCTGATCTAGATATTCACGAACTTGAATACTATAGTGAGCTGGGGCTTCATCATATTGAAACCACATTTGACAATAACAGCTTCAGGAAGATTTTCGGAAAAGTTTTGAAATCCGTTCGTAGAAAATGAACTATTCGCCCCCAAACATTTAATGACCAACGATTCTGAAAGTTTTCAAGTGTGATAAAGTGGGTTCTTTTTGTGTCATAATAAGGAAAAATGTGACGATTAACGTATCTATTTCTATGAAAAATGGCTACGTCGGTAAACAACACATAATTGAGAATTTCTTGCTGTTATTCTAATTTATCTACTGCCCATTGACAAAAATGTAAGCGATTCTGAGAATCTTTTTCGTGTAACTCCTGTGTTAATTTAAAATGATATGGATGAAATTTATGTTTCGTAATCACTCGGAAAACTCAAGTTTGACATCTATCTGACCACTAATTTTCCTAGTATTGATATGAGGGTCTACGATTATACTTGCTAGTATCATAAACTCATTGTCCTCACCAGTTATTAACTTTATCCATTATTTTTTTCACATTTGATACTTCCAGTCCTCTCGAACTGTTTCTTTACACTTTCAAAGGCTTCAAGCTTCGAATGCCTTCTATCAGGGTATCGCTGTGCATAAAGTATGGATGTTATCAAAGAGTTTCTTTCAGATTTACCCAAAATGTAAATCATATCTTCATTTTGATGATAACAAATAGAGATCCTTCCATAAATTTGTCATAAAAGTTTACCAACTCTGCGTTGACCGTTAACTGATGGAGTCAGGCCTTCTCATTGGTTGAACGAATATTGCACACAAATATTCTTCTTATCTAAGCAACAACAGCGCTCCTTAAACCGCTGTTTGCTCTTAGAGTTACCATCTCAGAAATTACAAGAGATGGGTATAGGACATATTCAACAAAAATGAAAGAAAATTAAAAAAGGAACAAAACCCCATAATAAAATACAGGTTGTTCCATTTAAGAAAATACGTTTTTCTATGTAAAAGTTTCTAGAAGTAGGATTTGAAAAATCAAAAGTTTCTTGAGGTATTGTTGAATGCAACTTATACCAAATACTGCAGAATTTTCTTGGCACAAAATTAAAGTTTTTATATTTAAAAACCATGCAAATATGATTTTTTTCTGAACACGTGTTTTAGTCAAACATTTGCAAAAAAAATTAATAACCCAAAAAGTTTTGGCTCAATTTTTAATAAGGAAAAACAGTTGAATAGGCAATTTAAAACACTATTATAAAATCCAAAAATATATAGGGTGAATAATTTAAAAACGCTAAGCTTAATGCATTTCCGGTGAAATAGGATGTGAGTGAGAGCTGAAAATATTTTTAGAATATGCGCCCCAAGGAACCATGAACCTTCCACTAATTGTTTTTTCTTTTATTTAAAACGGTACGAGCAATAGAAGAAACCGGCTACTAATGACTCACCCTATACATATATACATATATGTATAGGGTGAGTCATTAGTAGCTATTGCTCGTACCGTTTTAACCCTACACATATATACATACCGGCTACTAATGACTCACCCTATACATATACAGGGTTAGTTAAAAGTATGGATACGGCGATTTATTGTCGTTAATATTCATTTTAGAGAATTATGTTCAATATAAAAGTTTGTTAGGATATTTTGATCTACATTTGAGAATATTTGATTTTTTTTTCTTCAATTGTTTTTTAGTTATACCTGTCCGCGCAGTTTTTTTTTAATGGAAACTAGTAAATTTTACTCTATCATTCGATAGAGAATTTTTTTCTCTTTACAATAATATTTTTGTTTTTTTTAAATTCATTTTAATAACTTTTTTATAAGAAAAGGCCGGTTCAAGTGTTTCACAGATGTTCGGTACATCGCAGATAGACAGAAGCGACGCGATAAACAAACTTGAGCGACATAATTTTATCAGTGGATATTGTATACGTCAAATCTTTGACAGAAATAATTCATTTGTGCAATTTGTTGCTGTTAATATTAACAATGGCGAGTTAAGTGAACATGAACGAATTGAAATACTTATGATGTTGGGTTATGGAGATAGACGCAGAAGTTTACAAGACGTTTGTAATTTATTTAATGATACGCATCCAAATAGAAATCCAATTTCTAAATCCGTTGTTGGTAAAACTTTAAGACGCTTTGAACAAACTGGTAGCGTTAAAGATTTGCCAAGGAGTGGTAGACCTAGAACAGCAAAAAGCGATGATAACAAACTGGATATTTTATTGGCTGTATCTGAAGATTCTCATTTATCAACCAATCAATTAGCGGCCAATTTCAATATTTCGCAGTCATCGATCGTGTCATTTTTAAAAAGTGAAAAGTATAAACCTTATAAGGTACACCTTGTACACGAGTTAACGGAAGATGATTTTGATAGGAGATTACAATTTTCTGAAGAAATGTTAAATATTTGCAATAATAATGAAAATTTTGTCAACAATATTTTTTTCTCTGACGAAGCTACTTTTTGCCTTACCGGTGAAGTAAACAGACATAACTGCAGATACTGGTCATCGGAAAATCCCTTTTGGTTTATGGAGCACCATACGCAGTACTCCCAAAAGGTTAATGTTTGGGTTGGCATTCTTGGCGGTCATATTATCGGTCCCTTTTTCATCAATGGCAATTTAACTTCGGGTCTGTATTTGCAGTTATTGCAAAATGAAATAATACCTGCTTGTGCTACGCTCTATCCACATGAAAACAATGAACACTTGCCCAATGACAGTATCTGGTTCCAGCAAGATGGCGCCCCACCACATTATGGTGTAAATGTTCGTCAATATCTGGACAACGTTTTTCCCCACAGATGGATTGGAAGACGAGGAACCATTGAATGGCCAGCCCGTTCGCCAGATTTAAGTCCTTTAGATTTTTTTCTTTGGGGATACGTAAAAAACAAAGTTTACGAAGATAAGCCCGATAACGTCGAAGATTTACAAATTCGAATTACCAGAACGATACAAGAAATTCCCCGAGATTTTTTACAGAACTCTGTTCGGGGTTTTGTAAATCGATTGGGTCATTGTCAAATTACTAATGGACGACAATTTGAACACTTACTTTAATTTACTTTGTTATTAATTTGTTTAATTTTTCTTGTAAAAGTTATTAAAATGAATTTAAAAAAAGAAAAATATTATTGTAAAGAGAAAAAAATTCTCTATCGAATGGTAGAGTAAAATTCACTAGTTCCCATTTAAAAAAACTGCGCGGACAGGCGTAACTAAAAAACAATTGAAGAAAAAAAAAATCAAATATTCTCAAATGTAGATCAAAATATCCTAACAAACTTTTATATTGAACATAATTCTCTAAAATGAATATTAACGACAATAAATCGCCGTATCCATACTTTTAACTAACCCTGTATATGTATAGGGTGAGTCATTAGTAGCCGGTATGTATATATGTGTAGGGTTAAAACGGTACGAGCAATAGCTACTAATGACTCACCCTATACATATATGTATATATGTATAGGGTGAGTCATTAGTAGCCGGTTTCTTCTATTGCTCGTACCGTTTTAAATAAAAGAAAAAACAATTAGTGGAAGGTTCATGGTTCCTTGGGGCGCATATTCTAAAAATATTTTCAGCTCTCACTCACATCCGATTTCACCGGAAATGCATTAAGCTTAGCGTTTTTAAATTATTCACCCTATATATTTTTGGATTTTATAATAGTGTTTTAAATTGCCTATTCAACTGTTTTTCCTTATTAAAAATTGAGCCAAAACTTTTTGGGTTATTAATTTTTTTTGCAAATATTTGACTAAAACACGTGTTCAGAAAAAAATCATATTTGCATGGTTTTTAAAGATAAAAACTTTAATTTTATGCCAAGAAAATTCTGCATTATTTGGTATAAGTTGCATTCAACAATACCTCAAGAAACTTTTGATTTTTCAAATCCTACTTCTAGAAACTTTTACATAGAAAAACGTATTTTCTTAAATGGAACAACCTGTATTTTATTATGGGGTTTTGTTCCTTTTTTAATTTTCTTTCATTTTTGTTGAATATGTCCTATACCCATCTCTTGTAATTTCTGAGATGGTAACTCTAAGAGCAAACAGCGGTTTAAGGAGCGCTGTTGCTGCTTAAATAAGAAGAATATTTGTGTGCAATATTCGTTCAACCAATGAGAAGGCCTGACTCCATCAGTTAACTGTCAACACAGAGTTGGTAAACATTTATGTCAAATTTATGGAAGCATCTCTATTTGTTATCATCAAAATGAAGATATGATTTACATTTTGGGTAAATCTGAAAGAAACTCTTTGATAACATCCATACTTTATGCACAGCGATACCCTGATAGTAGGCATTCGAAGCCTGAAGCCTTTGAAAGTGTAAAGAAACAGTTCGAGAGGACTGGAAATATCAAATGTGAAAAAAATAATGGATAAAGTTAATAACTGGTGAGGACAATGAGTTTATGATACTAGCAAGTATAATCGTAGACCCTCATATTAATACTAGGAAAATTAGTGGTCAGATAGATGTCAAACTTGAGTTTTCCGAGTGATTACGAAACATAAATTTCATCCATATCATTTTAAATTAACACAGGAGTTACACGAAAAAGATTCTCAGAATCGCTTACATTTTTGTCAATGGGCAGTAGATAAATTAGAATAACAGCAAGAAATTCTCAATTATGTGTTGTTTACCGACGTAGCCATTTTTCATAGAAATAGATACGTTAATCGTCACAATTTTCCTTATTATGACACAAAAAAAACCCACTTTATCACACTTGAAAACTTTCAGAATCGTTGGTCATTAAATGTTTGGGGGCGAATAGTTCATTTTCTACGAACGGATTTCAAAACTTTTCCGAAAATCTTCCTGAAGCTGTTATTGTCAAATGTGGTTTCAATATGATGGAGCCCCAGCTCACTATAGTATTCAAGTTCGTGAATATCTAGATCAGGATCATCAATTTCAGAACAAGTGGATTAGGACATCGTACAGGCCAATCCTCTGTACGATGGTTCGCAAGATCACCGGATTTGATCAAATTCGAATTCTTTTTGTCGGAATAAGTAGAAGATCTAGTTTATCAAATGGTGCCCACTACCAAACAGGACATGAAAATTAGAATTAGAAATGCGATTACAAGAATCGGTCAAAATGCTTTACGTAATGTTAGTACTTCTTTGAAAAACAGAATACGCACGTGCATTGCACAGAATGGTGGTTATTTTGAACATTTATTTGATGAAATTTGTTTGTCTTACTTTAGTTTGTGGTTGCTTAGGTTAATAATTATTTAGGTTATTTAAATTGCGTGTTTATATTTCGTTTGTGTTATCAATTTATAATTTTGAAAAGATGCAACCATCTATTCTGAAGAGCATTAATCAAATGAATGAATAGGAGCAATCAGGCAAAGTAAATTGAAACAGAAATACTGAAACTGAGCATTGCTGGAATTACAAAAAAAATAACTGAAAATGTGTAGTCTGTAAAATTATGACTTTTGGAATAGTTGGGTTTACTTTACTTTCTTTGACAGTTGACACAGGCAGTCGGGCATTCCCATTGGTTAAACGAATATTTGGGTGTATAGAACAACAACGCTCGTAGTTCTTTATTTGACCGCTGATTGCTCCTATAGCGATTATCTCAGAAATTACACAAGATAGGTATAGGACATAGTTAACAAGAATTAAAGAGAATAAAAAAGGAAACAAAATGCCATAATAAAATATAGGCTGTTCCCTTTAAAAAAAAAGTAATTTTTGGTATGTGAAAATTTGCAGAAGTAGGCTTTGAAAAAGGACTTAGTTTCTTGATGCATTGTTGAGTGCAACTTATACCAAATGATGCAGGATTTTCTTGGCTACACGCATCATCAAAATTAATGTTTGTACGTTTAAAAACCATGCGAATATATTTTTTTTCTAAACACGTGTTTTGGTCAAAAATTTTCAAAAAAAATTAATAACCCAAAAACTTTTTCCTCAATTTTGAATGAGTTGAATAGGAAATTAAATCAGTACTAGAAAATCCAAAAATATATAGGGTGAGTCGTTTAAAAAATCTAAGCTTAATGTATTTCCGGTGTAACGGAATGTGCGTGAAAGCTGAAAATATTTTTAGAATATGCGCTCCAAGCAACCATAAATCTTTCGCCCATTGTTTTTGCTCTTATTTAAAATACAAAAGAGGAATCGAGGAAGCGGCTACTAATGACTCACCCTGTATATGTATACAACGAATAACCTACTTATAAATTTGAACTTTAAGCATACGTCGGTAATACAATAATATCGTAAACATTATGGACTTAATGATATTGATAACATTTCTTTTATCTGTTATCGGGTATATGTACTAATAGCCCATTTAACTATCAGTAACTAATTAGATTAGTAATAGGAGATTGTACTAATTAGATATTCTAAATAGAAATCGGCAGTTAACTGAACAGGAGCATTGAAATCCATGTAAAAGTGAAAAGCTAGAGGAGAACCAGCACATTTACACGTAAGCTGACGATGAGAAAATCGTGATCTAAGAAATTGCAATTCTTAACCTCTCTGCTATTTATTAAAGCTTCATCAGTAACAAAGAAGATGTCGATCAGAGAAGCGGTATCGATTGCAATTCTAGTTGCTTGGTCTATTAACTGTCCTGGGTATCTTAAACTTCCAAACAATCAGTGTTAGAGTCGCCACAGCATCCGGGCACAAGCCCGTGTGCTGTGGAGTATTTTCCAAAGAGATAAATCTCGTGGCTCATAATGCGGGAGGCAAGCCAACCTTTGTGGGGGGAAACACAGAATCCTTCATCGATGTAACCCTTTCTACGCAAAATATTGCAAATCGGATAACAAGGTGGGACGTACTAGAGGCAGAGAACCTGACGGAGCACCGGTACATCTACTATGAAATCAAAATCGACAAACCTCCTCAAAGGTCAGCAGAAAGAAAGATATATGTAACCAACTGGGAGATCTATAATGCCATTCTAGAAATCAGAATCAATAGCTTGACAGATAAGAAGATAGATAGATAGATAAGGATAGAAGCTCGTATAAAACTTGTACAGCAATTATGGAGGAAGCCTATGAAATCAGCACGAGTGAAGGATCGAAAGGGAGAAAAGCGGTGGTGGTGGAGCGATGAAATATATGAGAAAAGAAGGCAGTGTACCACGATCAGAAGACACTGTACAAGGATGCCAAGCAACACCACAGAGGAAGAGAGGCAAAAGGCAAGGGAAGAGTACATCAAGGAAAAAATGGGCTACGGAGAATGATAAGAACATCCAAAAGGGAACACTGGAATAACTTATGTAATGAACTGAACAAAGATATTTGGGGAGATGGGTATAGGATAGCGGTCAAAGGAATAAAGAATCTAGCACCGTACCAATTACCAGACAGGGACAAGAAAGAAATAGTGAGGGAATTCTTCCCGTACCCCAGTGGAGAGACGAAAAATCATAGGAAAGCATTAGAAGTGGCGCCGGCCTTTACTATCGCACAACTAAAAGACGCGGTAGACCAAATGAAGTCAGGAAAAGCTCCAGGTTTGGACGGGATCCCCTCAGAAGCTATAAAAGGAACTACAAAATTACACGGAGAAAGGCTCGTAGAAGTACTAAATCAGCTTCTAAAAACACACAGTTTTCCTGAAGAATGGAAATTGGCTAAAGATATTAAACCAGGAAAGTCAAGCTCATGTAGACCGCTATGTCTTTTAAACACTCTCAGCAAAGTATACGAATTACTAGTATGACAGAGGCTGGAAACTGAGATACAGGAAAAGGGAGGACTAGCAAGACACCAATATGGCTTCAGAAAGGGGAGATCGACGCTACAGGCAATGCAGCAAATCAACACCGTTTATGAAAAACGAAGTAAGATGTGGAATGTCTTAATCACATTGGATGTCCGGAATGCATTCAACACAGCGAATTGGAATCTCAATTTACAAAGACTAGACGGTAGGAAGGTATCCAATTACCTTATAAACATTATATCTGACTACCTAAGAAGGAGATCTGTGCTGGTAACGAGAAGGGAAAGATTGGAAGTTAAAGCATGCGTACCACAGGGGTCTGTGCTCGGACCTACACTTTGGAACATCCTGTATTATGAAGTACTTGAAATAGGATTGCAGGGACGAGCCAAAACTATCGGATTTGCAGACGACCTGGCGCTGATAGTATTCAGCGGAAACTAAAACCGATGTCTTTAGAAATACCAATGAGAATCTAAAGCGAATAGACGGGTGGATGCAGGAAAACGAGTTTAACCTAGCGCCAGAAAAAACCAAGGCGCTTATTATAACTGACAAAAGGAGGGAAGACGGCTTAAGTTTCAAAATTAACAACGTGGAAATCATACTAAAAAAGAGTATAAAGTACTTGGGAGTGTTCTTTGATACACGATGCAGCTTCAGAGAACATTTTACGAGGGTAACCGGTAAAGCTGAAGATAGAGTGGGTCGATTAACGCGACTGATGCCTAACATTAATGGACCAGCAGACCGATTCTCGCAGGGGTAGTGCATTCCATATTGCTTTACGGAACGCCAATATGGGAGCACAAGATTAAAGTGAAGAGGAACAATCTCCTGTTAGAAAAGATGCAACGGAGAATACTGATTAGAATAGTATCAGCATATAAAACAGTTTCCACTGTGGCGCTCCAGGTTATCGCAGGGATCCCGCCTATAGATTTATTAGCAAAGGAAAGAGAGTACAGCTTTGATATGGACGGGAAAGGACGCAAAAAGCCGAACACTAAACTACTGACAGGAGAGATGGAACAACACCCTTAAAGGACAATGGACTAAAAAGCTAATACCGGACCTAAGAAGTGGATCAAGTGTGGACATAAGAATATTGATTTCTATCTCACGCAAGCTCTCAGCGGACATGGACCATTCAGAGCATATATAAAAAGGATAGGCAAGGGAGCGGACGATGTGTGTATGCACTGCGGGGAACCATCACAGTAGAACATACCATTTTCTTGTGTAATCGATGGAGCACAATAAGAGGAAAAATAAAGGAAGAACTACAAATCGAGGGAGAGATATCGCCTGAAAATCTAATCGATAGTATGCTGGACTCTGTGGAAAGTTGAAGCGCTCTGCACGAAATGATAAGAGCAATAATGATAATTAAGGAGGAAGACGAGAGACAACGAGCTTAAAATAGATACTTACTCGGTGCATTCATGACGGAGATGTCTAACAGACGGTACCGTGCAATGCACTAGGAGAGAAGATAGGGTGGTGTTAGTGGGTAAACCAGTTATTGCACTACACCGACTACCAAGCTGCGCTGGACCTAAGCGCTTGGTGCCTATAAAAGATTTACACCCCACCGAAAAAAAAAAATAGTTTAAAAATTATTTATAATTTAAAGTAGGAGGTTTATATACAGCTCCAATAGCAACTTTTACATCGGAGAAGTGAAGTGTCAAAAATAAGGGTTCAATATCTAGACTTATTACATAAAGTATGTTAAAATCAAGTATGGTATTGACAAGTGACAATTTACATCAAGTAAAAGTCGAAACAATTGGAAACTTGGTGGTATATACATAAAATGTTTTATAGTAAAACACTGGCACAAAATCTCTCTTTTAAAACAAAGCTCCATTCTCGACTACGGTTTAGACAAAGAATATTATCAATCTAGTCAATATAAGAACTTAAAAATTTTAAACGAAAATACAGATAGAGATCGAGAAAATCGACACATTAATGACGTCTTTTTTAAATTGAAGTTATTATTGTGTCGATTATGTTGTTTTCAATCACTCCGGGAAACTATCTTGTAGATGATATAGTATCGGGTGGGATGGCAAATCAACTCCTGGAGAGAAAAAGACGACCCAGGTAGAAACATTAATTAGACCCATTGAATGTTATCAAGCTGGTTAAATAAATATAGTACACTAGTACTCGAACTTTCTACATTAAGATAAAACGATTTAAAAGTATATAATATCAGTATAATAGAACTAAAATTTTGCATTTAAAATGGTATAATCCGTAAACCAAAAGACTTCTAGAAGCAGGTAATCGTTATATGGTTTCATCAATTCAATAAGTTTTCACTATACTACTTTTATTACAAACCTGGTTGAAAGAAAAGCGAGCATTTCAGATTAATATTGCTAAAATATCGACTTATATAGAGAGGAAAGGCAACTAACTACACCAGCAGCTACTATTTGCAATTATAAAGGTACCTGAATAATTACTATAAATTTTAAAAACATTTAGAATAAAAATATGATACCTTAGAAAGTGCTCTTGGTTTGTAAGAGCTAGCAGGTTATTCATTCATTCATGATCTCTAATAAGAATTATATATTAATTAGCGATTATTGTATCTGTTCGAAAAATACTGATAAAATAATCTGGTGAACGCGGTAATAAAAAAAATGCAGCATAAAACTGGAGGAATGAATTTCTTGAATTCACCATTAGCGAAAGTATTTAATTTAATAAAAGATAATCACATAAACTTAGAAATTTTATACGAAATTGCTCTGGATATGTCGACAGGTTGCTTGAAAATATAACGCCATTTTATTTAAAGTTTAAAAATGTTACTGTGCTCCCGAGCCACTCCCGCACCTTCGATAAGTTTTCATTAAACTAGTTATCACGGTAGGTTATAAAAATAAATGGGATCTAATAATCTTGAAATGAATAATTCCGCAAAGGTCGGCCCAAAGTATAATAATAAAAAAGTGTGTGTGACACGGCAAAGTTTCAGGCTTCGTCTAAGTTAGCGCCATCTGTCACCCTACGCCTCATTTCACCGCCGCTTCTTCACTTCGCCTCCGGCAATGGTTGTCCACGAAGAAAAGAAAAGAGGAAGGAAGTGTACCCCGAGAGTTATTCTCCCTCAACGAAAGTTAATCCCTAACCCCCCCACTCTCTTGGAGCACAAATATTCATCTTTATTACGCAGTACTGACTTTTAATTGCGTTCTTTAATTCTTATGTACAGATCATTACGTTCAGGAATACTCCAAGGCGCAATGCAATTTCGACGAAGAGATGTCGTCTGTATAGAAATTAAAATTACTAGCTAGTGATTTTGATGTCAGTCTACTCATTACATTTTCAGACCTGCAGTTGCTATTCGACGAATTCATTAAAATAATAGTTGCGTTCGTGCATATACTGTTCATATGGCATGATCTATATTTACTGGCATTATGTAATTTAAAAGCAAATATAAAAAATATAATTTTCATTAAGTCTATTTTAGTGTTTAACAGATTGAGTAACAAAAATTACAGGTAATTTAAATACATCAAAACACCCAGTAATAAAATAATACCATCAAATAATAAGCTTAAAGACACTCTCTCAACAGTTATTCTAAACCAGCTTACAAGAAGCATACTATCAGAGGATAAGTACCAACGTCTTAAATTACTTCATTGATATTATAAAATCAATAAAAAGGGGATATTCTTAGATCTGTTGCTAATATCATCTACGAGGAACAAGCTGAAATTATTGAGAGTAGAAAACACAGTTAATACTTTCTAGGTTTTTATTTTAAGTATGCTCAAAATAATTCCCTTCAGCAATGATACACTTGACCATTCTTTCTTTCCACTGTTTTAATAGCTTCCAACCAATCTTCTTTCGGAATACCTTGAAAATAAGGGTGAACTGCGGTATCAGTCTCTTCTTCCGACTAAAACTTTCTATCCCGCAAATTGTATTTAAACCCAAAAACTAATCAAAAGTCACACATTGCGAAATCAGGTGAGTACGGCGGATGTTCTATTACTTTTCTATTTTTGTCAGCCAAAAATTGGAGAGTTAAGACTGCCGTATGGGAAGATGCCTCATTATGGTAGAGCATAATTCCCTTGTCTGGAACTCTATTGAACACTTCAGGCAAACATTTTTTAGTGTACCGCTTAACTGTAACTGTCTTTTGTCCATCTGTCATAATTCCATTTACTAAGCTCGTACTTCTCAAGAATACCGCATATATAACCTTTTTCATAGCTCGCTGCTTCTTAGTTATTGTAGGAGTGTCTTGATCTTTGTGAAACCATACACGGGCTCTCTGAGCGGGTAGGGAGGTCAAAAAAGGGAATATACGTTTTGTCACCTCTGCTTTTTGGAAGTCAAAAAGTTGATGAGGCAAGAAACAACTTACCACTTAAAAAATGGTAAGTTGATTTTGCCGCATAAACTTACCACTTAAAAAACTCTGTCTTCCAAAAAGCAGAGTGTGTGAGAATTTGCGATGATACGTTAAAACAATCAAACCCGGTCGCCTGTATTTAAACAAAAACCAAGCGATCGTATTTGATTGTTTTAACAGTGCAGGATCCAGTCTTGAGTAGATGCTCTATTACCGCATAAGTGACTTTATTGTCCTTTTCAATTATTTTTTTAACAGCACCAATGTTTTTGTTGGTAACAGCTTTAGGAGGTCGTAAATTATGATTCGAAAGTCTATCTGTTTTTTTTACTTTTAAAAGATAAGTAGCTGAGTTAAAGCGAACGTAACTTCAACAACTAAACGTCAAATGATAGATAAAAGGTTGTTCTAAATAAACTGTGTGTATGATTGTTTGTCACAATCTACTAGATTTTATTATTCTCAAGAAATTTAGCGTATCCCTCGTATTCCATGGAATGAAACATTTATTTTACTGCGAAAGAATTATTGAAATTTTTTTTCTTCCCAATTAACACTATATACAGGGTGTCTCTAAAAGGTCTTTAAACAACTCTACCACGTATTTTTCGGACCAAAATAAATCGATTTAGCAAAACTTGGCTTAGTGAAAGTTGCTTAGTTTGTGCGCAATACGGTCCTGAAGTTGCAGTTGGAAAATTGTTTTTTTTTTATAAATTTGAAACGGCTGGAGCGATTGCGCTAAATTTTGTCACGTTTACATAGTTTTATGAGTCAAGAAATTCTGTATCAAAATTGTGATAGTAATCAATCCATAGGCGGAGAACCTGCGTTTATAAATATTAAAACATTTCCATTTTCTACGCCAATGGATAAAAAAGAGTTTGTCTATAAAATTTTAGATTAAATGTCTTAAGTACAAGAAAAAAGGTACTCTTGGTAAGACTCGAAAAATTGCATTGTTTTCTCAAAAATCGCATTTTAAGAATTGTTAACAATTTTTTTATGATATGTTTTCATTTTTAATAAATACGGAACGACCAATACCAAATAGGTCAAAACAAATAGGCACTAGTTAATAAAAAAGATATTCTGTTTATTTCGTCAGTTAATACAAAGATGCTATTTTTTTAATAATGTTTTTTCATATAAATTCCAATTGTGTTCTGGTTGGTGGACAACAGAGAATTATTAACAATTAAACAATGAAATAATGAAAATGAAACAATGATTTTTTTAAAAAAAAAGAAAAGATATTATAAAAGGTGTTCAAAATGTCTACCATTTTCGTGAATACAAAGGTCTATTCGCCGGAGGAAATTAAATTGAACTCTTTGCAAAACTTCTACATCACCTCTGAGATTATTGGTTGCTTCTTGAATACGTTGCCACAATTCTTCTTCATTATTTACAGGTGTATTGTAAACAATGGATTTCTGGTGTCCCCAAAAAAAATAATCCAGAGGATTCAGATCTGGACTTCGAGGTGCCCATTGTACAGGAGCGTCATTACCTCTACCGATCCATCTATTTGGAAAGTGATGGTTTAAGTAGTGTCGTACGTTCATCGAAAAATGTGGTGGTGCACCATCGTGCATAAACCACATATTCCGTCGAATATCTAGCGGTATATCATCTAACAAGTCCAGAAGAGTATGTTGTAAAAAAATCAAATAGGCTTCTCCAGTTAATCTTTCCGGTAGTCTGACAGGTCCAATAATAAAATTTCCGATTATTCCAGCCCATACATTCATTTTAAATTCATGTTGAAAATGGTTATGGGATTTTCCTCTGCATAAACATGTTCATTATGAAAGTTCGTTATCCCTCTTCTTGTAAAACAAGCTTCGTCGGTAAATAAGATTTTTTTGCAAAAGTTTAAATTTCTTGCTCTTTTATGTTCAATAAACCGGCAAAAATTTAGGCGCCTTTCAGGATCTTGAAGTAAGAGGTCTTGAACTCGAATCTTATGGTATGGATGTAATAATTGTTCTCTAATTACTCTATGGACCACATCTTTAGATACTGCAATTTCTCTAGCTATTCGTCTAACGCTCAGTTCCGGATCTTCTTGAACACGGTCTAAAATTTCTTCTTCTACTCCTGGTTGCCTCACAAAGCGCTGCCTGCCATAGTTTGCTGTTACAGGAGCTAAGTGACCGGTTTCTCGAAGGCGTCTCTCTACTCCGGCAAACGTTGGATGACTTGGAACACGAGGATTTGGAAACCGTTCCGAATATACTCTACTCTCGGCACAATTGCCTTGACAATATCCATATACTAATAACATATCGGTATATTCTTCGTTGGTGTATTGAACAGCCATGACAAAACGAAAATAAAAGTAATGATGGAAAACACTTTTGAAAATCCAGAAAAGTCGTTGTCAAATATTCAAATAGTCATAACTATGGAAACCAACAATAACAACTAAATACAAACATATGTATTTTACAAAACGCAGGGCACAAGTGGAATTCTTAAAACAAAAAAAAACATCAAAAAAATAGCATTTTTTGCATCAATTGTCGAGATAAATAGAATATCTTTTTTGTAAACCATATAATACAAACATATGTATTTTACAAAACGCAGGGCACAAGTGGAATTCTTAAAACAAAAAAAAACATCAAAAAATAGCATTTTTTGCATCAATTGTCGAGATAAATAGAATATCTTTTTTGTAAACCAGTGCCTTTTTGTTTTAACCTATCTGGTATTGGCCGTTCTGTATTTTTTAAAAAAGAAAACATTTTACAAAAAAAAATTATCAATTCAAAAACGACGTCAAAAGACGTGTACATAGTTTAAAGAGACGTCTAAACGGCCTAAGACACGTGTACACGGCTTAAAGATACATGTACATGGAGCACACAGTATGCGCTGCCGTCCTCTAGTTAATGTTCTCAAATCTTAAAATGCGATTTTTGAGAAAACGATGCAATTTTTCGAGTCTTACCAAGAGTACCTTTTTTCTTGTACTTAAGACACTTAATCTAAATTTTATATACAAACTCTTTTTTATCCATTGGCGTAGAAAATGGAAATGTTTTAATATTTATAAACGCAGGTTCTCCGCCTATGGATTGATTACTATCACAATTTTGATACAGAATTTCTTGACTCATAAAACTATGTAAACGTGACAAAATTTAGCGCAATCGCTCCAGCCGTTTCAAATTTATAACAAAAAAACAATTTTCCAACTGCAACTTCAGGACCGTATTGCGCACAAACTAAGCAACTTTGACTAAGCCAAGTTTTGCTAAATCGGTTTATTTTGGTCCGAAAAATACGTGGTAGAGTTGTTTAAAGACCTTTTAGAGACACCTTGTATATATATATATTGTAACAATACCTTTAATTAATAAAGATACGATTACACTCAGATAAATTTAATAATATTTATTCTTACTATGTGTTTGAAACCTGTACTTATTCTCGTCTATATATAAAATTGAAATCTTTATGTACTTTTTAAATCTATTTTCAAATTCTCTCAGGTAATTTTTTATTTATGCCCTCACTAACTCAGTTCTTATATAAAATATTTAAACTAATTATTTTATATGTTGCTAACTTCCCTTGAATCATCAAAGCCCAAACAGTTGCCTATATGTAACTTTTTCAATATCTGCCTATATCATAGGATATTTACGTTTTATATTTCTTAACTTTATAAATCAAAGTTTACAAAACAGATATTCTTTAGTGAATTATGATGTGTATTTCAACTTTATCTTCAAATAACAATACTTACTGTGAACTCAATCTCAAGGTATATATCAACATACTATTCAAATAATAATATAATCACTGACAGTTGTTTTTTCTATTTATAGGTTACGGTTCTAAGCGTCATATCTGTTTCATCAATTTAATTCAAAAACCTTCTTTATATACCAAATAAAAACAAATGTATCAAACTAATTAGTTTAATAAATCAGGCAAATTATAAATTATATGGTAGTTCTCAACACACACAACCAAATAAGACATTCATGGAAGTACCAAGCTTGTTTACGTAAACATTCTTTTGAAAATTTATATGTGCATGAAAATACACCTTTCGTGGATCGAAAAATATACAAGTAAGTATATTAATTATATTATTTTAAAAATACTGTATAGTTTTTGTATGTAAATCAAATACCCACACAAATTAATCAGTTTTAGTTTGCCGATCAGTTTTTTTTGACTTCTAAAAATTATACAAATGATGATACAAATTAATGTTGTGCACAGAACTTACAAAATATCTTTTCTTGATTATCAACACAGTTATAATGTACGTATAAATAATAGATCTCTAAATTTTGATATACTTTTCAATTCGAAACTGATAAATTCAAATTATTTCAAAGAATTATACGACCTGTTATTACTACTGAACTGGTATTCTTATTTATACACCAAACGATTTTCTTTTTAGCTTGTCGAAGACATTTCCTGGAATCAATGAGGGAGATCCTTTCCTTTTCCTAATCGTCTGGAATGCTCGGAATGTGGACTGTGATGACTGCTATCCTGTAATACCTTCAACCTCTGCAATCAACTAGAATCTCGAACCGTCGAACGCTTTCGTGAAGACCTTTGAAACCTGCCTTTCCTCTACTGAACTGGAATACCTGTGTTAGCTGCTATGTTGAATATCTCGTATCTTTCAAGTCCTGGACTAAACTATTTGTATAACTTCTGGAATTTCACCAACTCTCCAATGCAATAAATCTCTCGTCAAATATGGAATAATATTTACCAATGCAGTAAGTTTATTTTTAAATTGTAATTATATATTTCTTCGCTTTCTTCTCAAGTATGAATATTCTTCAATTATTTCTTTATTCGTTACCGAAATTCTTTCTTCTAATTTATTTTTAATTATATTTGCATGATACAAAAAATGGTACTATTCTGGAAAATGTTGCAATCACCTAAAAAATATCTGCTTTCTTTTCTACTATCTCCTAACCACTTCTTTTACACTTTTGTATAATGATGAATCTCTTAATTATGTGTTTTTCGGAAGGAAAATTTCGTTTTCCGAAAACTCATCTACCGCTTTTCTTAAATTATTTTTTAATCTTCTTATTTATTCCCCATATCCCTGGCAATAATTCCTTAGTTTCTATAATATCCAATCATATTGTTCCACACATTATAATAATCCAAAATATGTTTTATTTGTAATTGAATATTTATAATACCTTTTTGTAATTCCAAAAATTTATCAATTTAATTCTTTACTTTAATTTTCACAACCTTTTATACCCTTCGGCAAACCAAATACTCAATACTTTAACTATATTATTTTAAATGTCAAAATCTGACACTTCTTACATTTGAATTTTAGCGCGTAACTATACATCATTTTCCAACCTTTATGATTCAAAATCCATACTAATATTCTCTATTTTTTCAAAAGTGTTAATTAAA
Source organism: Amphimallon solstitiale (assembly GCA_963170755.1). Classification (NCBI taxonomy): domain Eukaryota; kingdom Metazoa; phylum Arthropoda; class Insecta; order Coleoptera; family Scarabaeidae; genus Amphimallon; species Amphimallon solstitiale. Next base: position 756,681 of record OY720678.1, read on the forward strand.
CAAGCTTTAACAAATAATATTACATATAAAAATACAACAAGTAACATTTACAATTCTACTTTCAGAAATGGGAAATATTACTACAACAAAGAAACCTGATAGGCAACCAACCACTCGATGCAAGGCGAACTTCAACATAACCCGATATGCAACCAACTTTACACGGTTCACAAAAACTATAGGGAAATACCCAATTAATATTCTCACAATTATTTTAAGTATAATTTAAATATTCTCACATCTATTTATTTAATTATAGTTTGGTCCATAAAATATTACCATCTTTTATTTTTTTAATACTCACTACAAGAACATATACAGTATATTTTATTAACATTAGTACTTCCATCATATCCTTACTCATCTAAGTTAGTGAACTACCACATATGCCCCTTTTTTAATAAATCTAAATTTCTATAGAATATATAAATTTATATTTATTCAACAATCTATACTAAAATGATGTACTTCAATTTGTACTAATTCTGTAGCATAACTATACATTCTCATATAAATCCATGTACATTTCTTAATATTTGGTATATAAGATAATTATTTACCTCACTGTATCTATTTTCATTTTTAACTCTCAATTATTTACAACAAACCATTTTAACTAATCTTATTCTCATAAATATACTAATTTATACCAACATATTCAAAATTTACATCTTTATCCATTTGTCTTCATCAATAATGTCATAAAATGTATCTTTTAACATTTCTATGCTTTCTATATAAGTAACTTTATTCCTTTTCTTATCCAATCTTATACCTTCTTTGTATTATCCTATTCATGATTTTAAACCCTCTAAAAATTCTTATCAATATTGTAATCGAAACTACTTTTAACATTTACTGGTGATTACTTTTAAGTTGTATCTGTTATTTCTTCAGATATTTAATAGCCTCTACAAAATATGCTTTACATATGCTCACTTATTCTTTATTATTTTATTTTATATAACTGTTCCTAGCTGAACAAAATCCCTATACCTATAATAGACATTTTCGTCTACCTTTTCAAACTTTCACTTTTGGAAAGTACACAAATTATATTTTCGTTTTTTAAGGCGTACGTGACCTACATATTTCTTTTATACATTATTATTCTATATATTTATTATCATTTTGGGTTTTATTTACCCTTTCATACATAATCTCTATAAATTATTCCATATATTTTTATGTTTCCCTTTTATTATTTATTATACATAGCAAGCATTCATTATTATCTTTTCTATACATATTTTATTTTATAGGCTTCTTCTATTTGTATATCACATTTTTTTTTTTTTATAACTCTTAATGACTTTAATATTTCTTGACCATTAAATGCTTTTATTACTCCGATAAATATCCTTTAAATAATTTTTTTTTTTTTTATAAGGTTCCTTCTTACTCATCCTTCATATATCTACTTTATACATTTCTTCACATTTTTATACTCGTATGTTTCTTTACTTACTGTAAAGTTACTTATATACTCCTCTAACACTTATATTTACAAATTTTATAATGTAAGGAATGAGGAAAATAAATTAAATATTACTAATTTCTTCATACTAACTAATCTTTACAACTCTTCTTCGTCTAAATAATTCTATCCTGATTCAATTAATTTAGAGCAAGGAAATAAAATACATAAACCTTTGTTAGATCATTTTAGCTAAAATTTCTTACATGATTAACTCAATTATAAAAAAAAAATTAAATGCACATACTTATATCCCGTTTTTTTTTTATGACATATTTTTATAGAAACAAAATACATTAACCATGCCCCTAAATTTTGGTTCTATTAACTTTGATGTAGCTCTGGTGGGTGGTAGCGCTATTTACCAACGGTTGTTGCCCTATGAAATTCAACCGCCATGCCCCTAAATTTTGGGCTTTATTATATACAGTGTAGCTCTGGTGGGTGGTAGCGCTATTTACCAACGGTAACTGGCCCTTCAGTACCGCCATGCCCTTAAATTTTGGGCTTTATTATATACATTGTAGCTCTGGTGGGTGGTAGCGCTATTTACCAACGGTAACTGGCCCTTCAGTACCGCCATGCCCTTAAATTTTGGGCTTTATTATATACATTGTAGCTCTGGTGGGTGGTAGCGCTATTTACCAACGGTAACTGGCCCTTCAGTACCGCCATGCCCTTAAATTTTTTTAACAATTATACTTCATCAATATAATCATGTAACATTGAAATATGATAAGTTCCTTTAAGATATCCCGTTTCTTCATCAATTAATTCATAATTGTTTAATCCTATTTTCCGATGTATTAAATACGGTCCCGAATATGGCCTTATGAGTTTTGCTATAATTTTATTCCTTCTATCCGTTACTCGTAACGCGCGAACAATAACTTTATCGTTCTCATTATACACCTTATATTTACGTTGTTTTTCTTTTTTCTTCTGCTCCCATTTAATTTTTCGTCTCATTAATTTTTGTTTAATTTGTTCATATCTGCCTCCTATTTCTGCAATTTCATCATCTTGCCAAGGCCTTTGTGGAGGTTGTCCTGTGAAAATAGTTATTGGACAAGCTTCATGTACGGTACTTGGTGTGTTATTCATTACAAATTCAATTTGTTTTAAACATCTGGCCCATTTATGATGTCGATCTTCGAGTAATATCAGCTTCTTCTAATTTTCTAAGTTCCTCATTGACACGATCTTGGAAAAAAATACGGAATAGGATAATTTTTACACGATAACGGCGAATCATCATTTATCAATAATCGATGCTCATAATCTTTTGCAAAAACAACTTCATCATTAATTACTTTTATATTCTTAGCTAAAATTTCTATTAGACTTTCTTCAATCCAAGGTTCTGGTAATTTTTGTTGTAAAATAAAAGTTTGAATGTCAGCTACATTTCTTATTACTTTAACTTCTTGTTTATCTTCTATTATTACAGCATTTCCATATTCGTCATTTATTTCCGATCTAGGTAATTCAAACATTGCTCCTTCCAAATGTTCTTGAGCATCATCATTCTCTGCACGATCAGCTATAATGACATTATTTACCTCGTACTGTATATCCTCCTTGTATTCAATATAAGCGTTTATTTCTTTTAAATCCACAACCTTATCTAATAAAATTTCCTTTCCTTCAATTTTAATCTTGTTTTCTTCAAAATCTAAATTCATTCCCAGCGCTCTCATATTATCTATCCCTAATATGCAATCATAAAACAAATTCCCTAACAGATAAAATTGCATAATAAATTTGTGTCCATTAATCACTACATCTATACATAACCGCTTATTAATACAACCCATTTTTCCCCTATTCGCAGACATAACATTAGTATTTTTGACTTTAATAATATATTTAGAATATTCAGGTATATTCATTATCATTTCTTCTTTTATGAGTGATATTTCAGCACCAGAATCTAACAAAGTTTTAAAATTAACATCTCTAATACTAATTATGCAAAAAGGTAAACTTTCAAAATTATTAATTATATTTCCCATATCTAAACCATTCTGAACATTCCCCATTCCTGTTATTTTACTACTACTAATTATATTACAACTAACACTACTATTAACAAAATTATCTATTAATGAGATGTTCCCGGGATAGCATACTGATATGGATCCAATTTCATTTCCAAAATTGGCGTTTTTTTTTCTTCCAAACCAACTCCAATTTCATTTCTATCTTGATTATGAACCTGACTACCAGTAAATCTCCTCTCTGATTTTCTCCAATCTTGCATTTGTATATTATTCACCTGTCTAGAATTATTATTTCCATAATACCTTTTATTTTGTTCTTGATAGTCATTGTTATGAGGAACTTGTCTTGCAGATTGATTAATAAAAGGATTATTCCTATTTGTACTCGGTCTTCCATTCCCTCCATTTGATATACTTCGATTATTGTTCCAATTTGAGATACCATTCCCTTGTGTATTATAACTTCTATTATAATTATTACTCTGATGACTATTAAATTGGTAAGGTTGTCTTGCTCCAAAATAATTATTCTGACTACTACTAGGTTGATTATTCCTTGGATAAGCATTCTGTTGAAAAGGGGTATTATTACGAACATAATGATTATTCACACCACTATTATTTGACATACGTTGCTGATTATTCTGAATATCATTTCTTCCATTTAATTGACGAGATTCCCTATATTTTACACCGTCTGTATAATCATCTAAACGTCTAAGAATATTAATCAACTCATTCATATCCGTGACATTCTGACAAATAATTGCATGTGTGTCAACAGGAATAAAGTGTTGTAATAAATGTTGAGATATAGTTTTTTCGTCCAAATGAGATATGTATCGACAATAGTTAAACATTCTTTGTGCGTAAGCCTCCCTCGAAGATTTACCTGGTTGATATCTTCCTGTTAACAACCTCTGATGTGCTCTGCTTTGTTGCGTCTCACTCCAGAAATTATTTTTAAATAATTCCACAAACTTACTTAAATCATCGCAATTGTCTTCAACCCGTTGAAACCAATCCGCTGCATCACTGTTTAAAGTCGCTCTAATAATATTCATTTGGCTCCTAAAATCCTGTATCTCTTCTATATATCTTAGAATATTTGTCAAATAGGCCATTGGATGAGTGGACATTTTATCCCCACTAAAATGAGTTATATTCTCAATTCTGATACCATTATTTAAAACATTGTAAACCGGAGGACATGTTACATGAGGGATGTTAATATTCTGAGTCTTTAATAAAAGATCTTGTATTTTCGTCTTCTGTTCTTCACATTCTTTCAGAATATCTTCCATACTCAACTTTTGCGCAATAGTAGTATCAGTCGATAATTTTATTTCTTTTAAACATCTATCTTCTGTATTTTCTATTTTCTTACAAAAATTCTCTTCTAATTTTTCTGTTTTGTCGGAGACTTCTTTATTTACCTGATCAACTTCATCCCGTATGCGTTTCGCTAACTCCTTATATTTCTCGCTACTATTCTTATCTATTTGTTTTACATTTTCTTGTATTACCTTAATTTTACCTTCAACCTCTTGTACTTTATTTGTAATAAGAGTTTTAACTTCAGTATCCTTATTCTTCAGTTTATCATCCATTTCTTTGCGCATTTTCACTTCCCTGCTATCCATTTCTGTAGTAAGTTTTATAACCTTTTCTTCGGTATCTCTCAATAGAGTTTTCTTTAATTCTTCCAGATTTCTTCTAGTTTCTTCTCTAGTATCAATGCTCGCCTTTTCCAACTTATCCAATTTTTCTCCTAGTTCTTTTTTATCCTCTTCTCTATTTTTCTTATTCTCTTCACTCGTCTTATCAAGTTTTCCACTTAATTCTTTCTTCAAATCCACTAAATTTTTCTTACTTTCTTCGTTCATGTTTTTATTATCTTCATTCATCTGTTTTAACATTTGTAAAATTGATCCAAAATCTACTACTGGTGTCGACATTTCTATTTTCGAAGTCTCTCCTTGAATTTCCACCTTATCACCTCTATCCTGTAACTCTCCAGTCAATTGACCTTCTACCTGCACCTGTGACATATCTTCTCCTCCCTCTAGTAAATTCACATTCTGTCCTACCTCCTCTTCACTATCACTAGAAGATTCCGTTCTATACAATCCAGAATTACTCTTAGATCTTGTATTCATTCTAAATTATTATAGTACACAATTTCTTATACCTTGATATACTTTAAACTGATTTTATTACCTTTGTAAAATGGATACTAATGTTACCGTTATTATTATAATTAATAAAATATTTGAAATATGTTGTTGCGAGTCTTATTTTAATCGCTCCACGTTGGGCACGCCATAAAATGTAACAATACCTTTAATTAATAAAGATACGATTACACTCAGATAAATTTAATAATATTTATTCTTACTATGTGTTTGAAACCTGTACTTATTCTCGTCTATATATAAAATTGAAATCTTTATGTACTTTTTAAATCTATTTTCAAATTCTCTCAGGTAATTTTTTATTTATGCCCTCACTAACTCAGTTCTTATATAAAATATTTAAACTAATTATTTTATATGTTGCTAACTTCCCTTGAATCATCAAAGCCCAAACAGTTGCCTATATGTAACTTTTTCAATATCTGCCTATATCATAGGATATTTACGTTTTATATTTCTTAACTTTATAAATCAAAGTTTACAAAACAGATATTCTTTAGTGAATTATGATGTGTATTTCAACTTTATCTTCAAATAACAATACTTACTGTGAACTCAATCTCAAGGTATATATCAACATACTATTCAAATAATAATATAATCACTGACAGTTGTTTTTTCTATTTATAGGTTACGGTTCTAAGCGTCATATCTGTTTCATCAATTTAATTCAAAAACCTTCTTTATATACCAAATAAAAACAAATGTATCAAACTAATTAGTTTAATAAATCAGGCAAATTATAAATTATATGGTAGTTCTCAACACACACAACCAAATAAGACATTCATGGAAGTACCAAGCTTGTTTACGTAAACATTCTTTTGAAAATTTATATGTGCATGAAAATACACCTTTCGTGGATCGAAAAATATACAAGTAAGTATATTAATTATATTATTTTAAAAATACTGTATAGTTTTTGTATGTAAATCAAATACCCACACAAATTAATCAGTTTTAGTTTGCCGATCAGTTTTTTTTGACTTCTAAAAATTATACAAATGATGATACAAATTAATGTTGTGCACAGAACTTACAAAATATCTTTTCTTGATTATCAACACAGTTATAATGTACGTATAAATAATAGATCTCTAAATTTTGATATACTTTTCAATTCGAAACTGATAAATTCAAATTATTTCAAAGAATTATACGACCTGTTATTACTACTGAACTGGTATTCTTATTTATACACCAAACGATTTTCTTTTTAGCTTGTCGAAGACATTTCCTGGAATCAATGAGGGAGATCCTTTCCTTTTCCTAATCGTCTGGAATGCTCGGAATGTGGACTGTAATGACTGCTATCCTGTAATACCTTCAACCTCTGCAATCAACTAGAATCTCGAACCGTCGAACGCTTTCGTGAAGACCTTTGAAACCTGCCTTTCCTCTACTGAACTGGAATACCTGTGTTAGCTGCTATGTTGAATATCTCGTATCTTTCAAGTCCTGGACTAAACTATTTGTATAACTTCTGGAATTTCACCAACTCTCCAATGCAATAAATCTCTCGTCAAATATGGAATAATATTTACCAATGCAGTAAGTTTATTTTTAAATTGTAATTATATATTTCTTCGCTTTCTTCTCAAGTATGAATATTCTTCAATTATTTCTTTATTCGTTACCGAAATTCTTTCTTCTAATTTATTTTTAATTATATTTGCATGATACAAAAAATGGTACTATTCTGGAAAATGTTGCAATCACCTAAAAAATATCTGCTTTCTTTTCTACTATCTCCTAACCACTTCTTTTACACTTTTGTATAATGATGAATCTCTTAATTATGTGTTTTTCGGAAGGAAAATTTCGTTTTCCGAAAACTCATCTACCGCTTTTCTTAAATTATTTTTTAATCTTCTTATTTATTCCCCATATCCCTGGCAATAATTCCTTAGTTTCTATAATATCCAATCATATTGTTCCACACATTATAATAATCCAAAATATGTTTTATTTGTAATTGAATATTTATAATACCTTTTTGTAATTCCAAAAATTTATCAATTTAATTCTTTACTTTAATTTTCACAACCTTTTATACCCTTCGGCAAACCAAATACTCAATACTTTAACTATATTATTTTAAATGTCAAAATCTGACACTTCTTACATTTGAATTTTAGCGCGTAACTATACATCATTTTCCAACCTTTATGATTCAAAATCTATACTAATATTCTCTATTTTTTCAAAAGTGTTAATTAAACAAGCTTTAACAAATAATATTACATATAAAAATACAACAAGTAACATTTACAATTCTACTTTCAGAAATGGGAAATATTACTACAACAAAGAAACCTGATAGGCAACCAACCACTCGATGCAAGGCGAACTTCAACATAACCCGATATGCAACCAACTTTACACGGTTCACAAAAACTATAGGGAAATACCCAATTAATATTCTCACAATTATTTTAAGTATAATTTAAATATTCTCACATCTATTTATTTAATTATAGTTTGGTCCATAAAATATTACCATCTTTTATTTTTTTAATACTCACTACAAGAACATATACAGTATATTTTATTAACATTAGTACTTCCATCATATCCTTACTCATCTAAGTTAGTGAACTACCACAATATATATATATATATATATAAAATATATTACAATTCTTTGCCAAATATACAAATGTAATGAAAAATTCAAAAGATTCTTGGTAGTAGTGGCATACAATGAAGTAAAAGTAATAACAATATGACAACTGGTTGTCAATTAGAAAACAATGACAAATATAAAATGCAAATCACAATGTATAATTGAAAATGTAATCAAATAAGCAATAGGACAGTCAAGATTACTTATATAGCCACATCAAAAGGCTTGGGATTTACCACAAACTGTTCAGTCAATGCAATTATACAAATAACAACGACGCAACTATGTAATGAAAAATTAAGAGTAGAACTGTTGATATTATAACAATATAGAATGTAAAATCAGTCATGTATAAATGTAAATGAAAGCAAATAAGCATAGGACAATCGCCATTACCCATGAAATCCTATCAAATCGGATTAGGTTCACCTAATGTAATGTAGCTACAAATACATCTTAACACATACATAGTTGCATCGTTGATTGTCTATGTATTTCAATCAGATTGTATATGTTTAGGTGAACCTAATCCGATTTGATAGGATTACATGGGTAATGGCGATTGTCCTATGCTTATTTGCTTTCATTTACATTTATACATGACTGATTTTACATTCTATATTGTTATAATATCAACAGTTCTACTCTTAATTTTTCATTACATAGTTGCGTCGTTGTTATTTGTATAATTGCATTGACTGAACAGTTTGTGGTAAATCCCAAGCCTTTTGATGTGGCTATATAAGTAATCCCGACTGTCCTATTGCTTATTTGATTACATTTTCAATTATACATTGTGATTTGCATTTTATATTTGTCATTGTTTTCTAATTGACAACCAGTTGTCATATTGTTATTACTTTTACTTCATTGTATGCCACTACTACCAAGAATCTTTTACATATATATATATATATATATATATATATATATGTATATAATAAAGAAATGAAATATTGCGGATTATAGAATAATAAAGTATAGAATTTCATGGGGTAACTCCGCTCAAAATGCAACTGCGGACACGTGTTTCGAACTACTTGGTTCTCGTCAGCGCAGTGTAGCCAAGGAATAGGATGGGATAACCTTGGAGCTGAAAAACATCAACCAGAGACATACACAAGGGTCAGCACTACGCAGTTGCATTTTGAGCGGAGTTACCCCATGAAATTCTATACTTTATTATTCTATAATCCGCAATATTTCTTTTCTTTATTGTTATCCTGTGGGTTCAGATGGCTTGCAGGTGGACAATGTCTACCTCGCGGCGACGTTAGATTCATTCTCAGTATCGAGGACACTCTAGCTGAAGCCTCAATTGGTAGGCTGTCCCTTGTGTATGTCTCTGATTGATGTTTTTCAGCTCCAAGGTTATCCCATCCTATTCCTTGGCTACACTGCGCTGACGAGAACCAAGTAGTTCGAAACACGTGTCCGCAGTTGCATTTTGAGCGGAGTTACCCCATGAAATTCTATACTTTATATACATATATATATATATATATACAGTGTGCTTGCCGACGACCTGCGTATAGGGCTTACTGTGAGATAAAACGACGACACCGAGAGTTTGTATGAGTTAGTACGAAAAAGCAATATACAAACTGCTCCTTGGTCGAGTATAGTGTTGGAAAAGAGGGGATTCGAGTAGATTTACGCTGAGGCTAGAACGGGCTAGGCTGACTCTCCGTTTAAGCAGGGCAACGAGGATAGATAGCGCAGCTGTACTGCAGTTTGTACATTGCTTTCTCGTACTAACTCATACAAACTCTCGGGGTCGTCGTTTTATCTTACAGTAAGCCCTATACGCAGGTCGCCTGCAAGCACATGGTATATATATATAAAAGGAATTATCGCGGATACACGGATGACATTGTCTTCCTCGTGGCGACGTTAGTTGTTGTCCTCAAATTGAGGATCTTCTAACTGATGCTACAAATGGTGGTCTGTCTCCTGATGGTCTTCCGTATATTGCATACATCTCCAAGGTTATCCCACCTTATTCCTTGGCTACACCGTACCGATGACAACCAATGAGTCAGAAACACGTACCTACGGTTGCTCTACAGCGGAATTTACCCATTATTTTTCTCTTTCTTTTATATACAGGTGTCTCAGCTTTTGCGTTACAGGTATTATCTACTTTCCCTGTATAGGTATCAGAAAACTTTTCAAATAAAAGTTACTTGATATTATGATGTGTCGAAAATGACAAACAGAGAATTTTATTTGCTCGTGACCTTGAAGGAAATTTCAAGGTCACCTTTGTTTAAAATAAAGAGTAAGTATTTCAATAATAAATATCTCAAATTAGTGTATGTAGTTGGATAAGAAAACAAAACAAGAGGCATTAATTTAATAAATGTTCAAATTGGGCTCCATCAGCGTGGACACAAGCTTCCAAACGACGTCTTAATCCTCTGTTGCAAGATGAAAGTATCATTCCGCGAGTCATAATCCGGCATCCCATGCGAATTCGATTTTTCAGATCATCAAGATCTGCCGACCGAACTTGATATACAAATTCCTTTAAATAACCCCACATGAAAAATCAACAGGCGATAAATCCGGGGAACGAGCAGGCCAAGGGATAGAACCTCTATTTCCAATCCATCCATTGGGGTACAGCGCATTTAAATAATTCGTCACAATTTGCGCTTTATGGGGCGGAGCACCATCATGTTGCCAAATTATGTCTCGTCTTTCATTAAGAGGAATATCTTCCATTAAATCGGGAAGCACATTTTGTAAAAAATGTAAATAACGTTGTCCTGTCAGGGTTCCTTCGTAAAAGTGGGGTCCAATTAAATGCCCATTAAACATTCCACACCATACATTGGTTCCCCACACTGTTTGAAAGCGTGCTTCCTCCATCCACCGCGGATTTTGGTTGGACCAATAATGCGCATTATGTTTGTTCACAACACCATTATTGTGAAAGCGACTTTCGTCACTCCACAAAATACAATTAAGATAATTTGGATTTTCATCTTCTAGAACTTGCAATCGTGCAATGAAATCCAGGCGTCTTTGTAAATCGTTTAGTCTTAATTCTTGTGATAAATGAACTTTAAATGGATGGTACCGATGCCCTTTTAAAATTCTATGTACTGTAGCTTTACTAACGCCAATTTCTTCTGCCAAACGTCGAAGTGAAACATGGGGGTTTACAGCTACATAAGCCAAAATGTTGATTACATTTTCTTCATTTCTAGCAGGAGCATTATGGTTAGCATGTTTTACGGTAGAGGGAAATGAACCAGTTCGTAACTTCGCTTCTACTCTATTAAATGTTGTATGTGATGGATGATGACGTTCCGGAAATCTTTCTCGATACAAATTTGCAGCTTCTCGGGAATTCCTTCTGCATTCTCCGTAGACTATTAACATATCTACATATTCGTTGGAGTTGTATATAAGTGGCATATTAAAAAGCTGCGGATAACGCAAGTCAAATCTTTGTGATTTAAGCAAGACTGACAGTTGTTGACTGACAGAACACAACTTTTTACTTTTGACAAGTTTATCTGAATTGTGTCAAAACTGACACGGCAAAATAAAAAATGCATCAAATAAAATTTTTTTATTTGAAAAGTTTTTTGATAACTATACAGGGAAAGTAGATAATGCCTGTAACGCATAAGCTGAGACACCCTGTATATATATATATATATATATATATGTGTTGTCACTGGATTCCGGGTTTTCTTCCGCGTTTCTACTGCTTGGTCTTTGGAAAGACCGATGCTGGTTTCTTGACGACGTTTCGGCAAAATCACACTTGCCATCTTCAGGTCTGTGATAACTGTCTGCTTCTGCTTCTTGTTATTCGTAAACTGACGTTTTCGGGATTCGGATGGTGGTTATATACTCTGTTAGCGTTTCGGTTGGTTGCCCTTGGACGAGTGTGTGCATGGTTCCGTGTCGTTGGGCTCGTGTTTGGAGTGCGCCGGCTGGTTTGCGATGTAGATGTATTAATTTGGTGTTCTTTGTTGGTATCTGTTCTTGTTAGTGCTGGTTTCCATGCTGTTGGCAATCTCTGGGTATCATCTCGTGAATTCAGATTGTTCGGATGTTTTTCAATTTCGATGGCTTCCCTGATGATTCTGGTTTTAGTGTGTTCGATGTTCGCTAATAGCTTGGTGTTACTGAAGTCTATCGTGTGGGATGTTTCTTCATATACCAGTTGCCGAAGCTCTAGAGACCATCGAACGAATATACCAACCCCCAGTGCACATAATGAACTTGGTGAAACACTGTCTGACAAACACATACTACATCACCCAAGAAATGGACAAACTCCACAAGGCACTCCAGCAGAATGGTTTCAGTGAATCTGCTATCAAAAGAGCATCCAAGCCGAAACCAACAACACCACAAGAGGAAAAAGAAACACCAACTGTCAAGACCTACTTACCCTATGTTAAAGGCACCACCGATAGAATATCCAAAATCCTACGAAGACACAACATTGAAACAACATTCAAAGCAGACAGAAAAATCAGTACAGTCCTTCGAAACCCTAAAACAAAAATACCTCTAGAAAACCAAGGAGTTTATGAAATTCCGTGCCTCCACTGTGAAAAAACTTACATTGGACAAACGAACAGAAGGGTAAACGCAAGAAGAGACGAACACAAAAATTCCGTAAGAAAAGACGAGAAAACTTCATCCCTGGCTCAACATGTAAAAGAAACATCCCACACGATAGACTTCAGTAACACCAAGCTATTAGCGAACATCGAACACACTAAAACCAGAATCATCAGGGAAGCCATCGAAATTGAAAAACATCCGAACAATCTGAATTCACGAGATGATACCCAGAGGTTGCCAACAGCATGGAAACCAGCACTAACAAGAACAGATACCAACAAAGAACACCAAATTAATACATCTACATCGCAAACCAGCCGGCACACTCCAAACACGAGCCCAACGACACGGAACCATGCACACACTCGTCCAAGGGCAACCAACCGAAACGCTAACAGAGTATATAACCACCATCCGAATCCCGAAAACGTCAGTTTACGAATAACAAGAAGCAGAAGCAGACAGTTATCGCAGACCTGAAGATGGCAAGTGTGATTTTGCCGAAACGTCGTCAAGAAACCAGCATCGGTCTTTCCAAAGACCAAGCAGTAGAAACGCGGAAGAAAACCCGGAATCCAGTGACAACACACTACTACCCGCGGAAACCTGAAAGAGAACATATTACGTCTTTACGGGGAGAAGACTTTACACCAAACCAAGACCTTCGAAAAACTAAGAACAAGAAGAAGCAAACTGCTTTGTGACCTGACTTTTCTACAACGTTGCCGAGAGGAAAACATCGTGCCACAGACATTGAAACTGAAGTTCAACAGAAACACCAGACAAACCAAGAACATTCTGAAGAAAGCAAGTATGGCGCTACTGAGGGAATCCATCCACGAGACTAGAAAAATGTTGGATGATACCAACAAACAATTACTGCAACTACATCTTAACCTCAGCAACATCATCCACCCGACAATTTGGAGAATACTGGACCAACTCAGTGAATTCCGTTCCGAGACAAATACCGATTGGACAAAAGCAAAACAAATAAAGAAGTTCAACCACCTGCAAGCAGAACAAAAACCCAGAAACACCAAAGTAGAGAACAAATCACTCAAAGTGGTATACAACTTATCCACCCATGTATTGGACGCAGCATCCCACAATGTTTTGGCTAAAGGATTTAACTACGCAATAGCTCCTGTCCGCATACCAGTAGAGGAAATAATTTGTGGAGTAGAAGCAACTATAGCTGGGATTGACAAGAATACGGCCGAGACTATCCGCCAAGATGTATCGCAAATATTAAGGACAGCCAAACCACCAAAGAAGAACCTATCACACGAAGAATTCCTGGCATTGAGACAACTAAGGGAAAACGAAAACATTATTATTCTACCAGCCGATAAAGGAAATGCAACGGTGGTTATGAACACAACCGACTACGACGCCAAAATAAGAACCCTCTTGGAGGATCCAGCATACCAACCAATCTCCACGGATCCAACAACATACCTGGAGAAAACAACCAAAACTAAAATCAAGGAGAGTCCCATCGACAAGGAAATCCAGACAGCACTCATTCCAAGGGAGAAGTCATCAAGATGCCCCAAATTCTACGGCTTACCTAAAGTCCACAAGGAAGGTGCACCCCTAAGACCCATAGTCAGCTCCATTGGATCACCGGTTCAACAATTGGCTAGATACCTAGCCCAACAACTACAACCTCATGTCGAAGAAGCCGAATCTTACGTCAAGAACGCAAGCCACTTCATCGAGCTATTGAGACAAGAAAAAGTAGAACCAGAATGGTTATTAGTAAGCTTCGACGTAGTATCACTGTTTACCAATATACCAGTTGCCGAAGCTCTAGAGACCATCGAACGAATATACCAACCCCCAGTGCACATAATGAACTTGGTGAAACACTGTCTGACAAACACATACTTTATCTACGAAGATCAGCGCTATAGACAAATAGAAGGCGCCCCAATGGGCTCTCCACTATCACCAGTAATAGCAAACCTTTTTATGGAAAACTTAGAAAAAACAGCACTTAGGACGGCCACCCACAAACCCAAACTCTGGCTACGCTACGTCGATGACACTTTCGTGATCTGGACACATGGAAAGGACCACCTCGACATCTTCCTGGAACATTTAAACAAAACGCATCCAAAAATAAAATTTACGATGGAAATATATAATGAGCATTCACGTATAGTTGAGTAAGCGAAACTAATATATATATATTAGTCATCGAGGTAATGTGTTTCTTTTCCTTAAAAATCATTAACAATAAAATAATGCAAGTAATTTCTCATCAATTAATTTAAAATGTCGCTAATTCAAGAAATTTCTCACGGAGATATGTTCATATACATTATACGTATTCACACATTTAAATATACGGCAAAGAAAAAGATTAGTGTTTAATATGTACATTAACCACATATAAAATAATAATTATATATATATATATATATGTTTGTATTTCTTATTATACTATATATATATATATATATATATATATATATATATATGTAAATATATATTAATTTTATTGGACGATTTGTAGGTCGTTATAATAGTTTTAAATAATTTTAAAACTCGCTAATTTGCAGTGTTTGAAAATTACAATTTTCTAATTTTACCTCTGACTATTAATTAATTAGGTAACTTTTTTTTTTTTTAATCTCTTTAATCTGAATCTCAGCCGTGTCGGTAATTTTTTAAAAAAAAAAATTACCTAATTAATTAATAGTCAGTGGTAAAATTAGAAAATTGTAATTTTCAAACACTGCAAATTAGCGAGTTTTAAAATTATTTAAAACTAGTATAACGACCTACGAGATTAAAAAAAAAATTACCTAATTAATTAATAGTCAGAGGTAAAATTAGAAAATTGTAATTTTCAAACACTGCAAATTAGCGAGTTTTAAAATTATTTAAAACTAGTATAACGACCTACAAATCGTCCAATAAAATTAATATATATTTACATATATATATAACAGTGATGTGCAAATGTATGGAACCAAGTAAATATCTCTGAAGTTTCTAGAGATGTAGAAATTAAATTTGGTGGGTAGATATTACACTATATTTTGTATTTAGTTCGAATGTTTTTATCGCAATTCAACTTCCAGTTTAACCGGAAGTAATGTCAGCTTGAAATTTTTAAATAGAACACCCTGTATATTATTTTAGTTTTGAATAGAACACTTTATTGCAAGTACAAAAATAATGGGTTCGATATGTTTTATTTCATGGCCAACCGTGATATTAACAAAAGAGTGATTTTTGTTACAATGCTAAGATCTAGTATTTTGCGAGTGTAAATCACAAATGTAACAATAACATTAAATACCAAAACTGAAATTGAGTACAACAGTACTGAAATTACTGAAAAGGGCGCTAAACATAGTAAAATAAAACATGACTACGACAAAGCGTTAGGATACCGTTAGTGTATTAAATGTTCAAACTGAGCACCATTTACCTCTTGACAGTAGGCCAGTCTATTTTTAAATGCCATTGTAACATTGGCCTTTGTTTCTGGTGGAATTCTTTGAATCTCTTGAGTTATTCTCTCAGCTAATTCTTGCAAATTATCTGGTCGATTAAAATAAACTTTGGACTTCAAAAAACCCCATAGAAAATAGTCCAGTGGACTACCAGATATTATTACATTTTCATTCAAAAATAATTTTTTTTTTGTTAATATCACGGTTGGCCATGAAATAAAGCATATCGAACCCATTATTTTTGTACTTGCAATAAAGTGTTCTATTCAAAACTAAAATAATATACAGGGTATTCTATTTAAAAATTTCAAGCTGACATTACTTCCGGTTAAACTGGAAGTTGAATTGCGATAAAAACATTCGAACTAAATACAAAATATAGTGTAATATCTACACACCAAATTTAATTTCTACATCTCTAGAAACTCCAGAGATATTTACTTGGTTCCATACATTTGCCCATCACTGTATATATATATATATATGTTAATACGTAGACTTTCACGGCCGAAATCTGTCAAGTTGTTCTTTCGGGTGTTGCGCCGTGTAGGTATTCTTGAAGCCTGAGAAGGCCTGTTTCTTGGTTGAGCTTTCGGCAATCTCTCTGTTGCCATTTTCAAAACGATGTTGCTGCTGCTGCTGTTCTTCGAGTTGTACTGCGTGTTATTCGTCTGCCTGCCGGTATTTGTATGTTTCTGTCGGGTGGGGGATCGGTGGGGGTCGCTGTGTTCGGTGGAGGTGTAATACCTCCCCTTAATCCTGGGAATTTGTAAAACAAACAAACAAACAAAGGGGCCGCGGCAAAAGACTCCTCCAGGAGGTATTAATTGAATTTAGGGTAAAGTTGGGTTATGTTATTAATTAAAACAATAATTTTCCACAACGTTATAACATTTTAATAATTCAAAGCTTAATGATACGTAATGATACCCGATGTTAATAACGACCTGTGTTAATAAACGACACTATAACCAAAAACAAGTCGTATCGCGAATAAATGTTAACAGTCGAGGTTGAAATACAAACGGGCACACTGAGTAATAGTTGTTGTACACTTTGAAACAACTAAATATTATGAAATAGCAACAATACACACACTGCTTAATAACAATGATGGAGGAGTTGGCATTAACCAATAATAAAATAAAAGTTATCCGCTAAAAAGTCAAACACACACTGAATATAGGTACTAATAACGATACGTTTGAATATTAATAATGTTATAAACAAATAATGTACATAGGGATAAATATAGGTTAGGTGTTTGGAGGTTAGGGTTTCACTAGCGCGTGAATTTAAGGTTAAGTCTCCGAATACAACAATATAGTTAATGAACCACCGTGAATTTATTAATATTATACATTAATAACGGCGCGCACTGAGTTTAAATAATTTGGTGGAGGTGCTGGAATTCAACCAACAATGTTAAATAAAATGGTTGTTACTGGAATAAAAGTTAAACACACGCTGCATATGGGTACCAGTAACAACGAACTTGGATAATAATATTGTTATAAACAAATAGTATGTATAGGGGAAGATATCGGTTGGATATTTGAAGGTTATGTTTCACTAACGCGTGGAATTTAATATTAACACTTTAGCAATAACAATGTCGTTAATGAATCCACGTGAAGTTAATATGATAATTCATTAACAAAGGCGCACACTGAATTTAAATATTTTGGTGGAGGTGCTGGCATTCAACCAACAATGTCAAATAAAAACGCGGGCTTAATAGGTTTTTCACTGCACTTACGGTTAATTGCTACAGCGTAAGCAGCTGTAGCTTGTCCTGGTGCACTGAAGTTAATACTATGGGCGAACACTAAAGAGGGACCGTAAGTTTGGTATCTTTACGCGAAATAAGCGCACTGTAAATAACTAAAACGGCCGCTACTACGTACACAGTAGTAGGATCCTCCTATAACTTCTTCGGTCGATACTAGGCGATACGTCGGATGTATTCCACCACGTGGAGATACTCTCAGACGTCGGCGAACTTGGATTCCGACGAAGAAGGCGTCCGAAATAAAGAATTCCTCAAGAATTCTTAGTGGATTCTTGGTCCGTGTGGTCACCTGTACACGTTTCGCCGTGTACTTCTAATGACCTGGAAAGTGCCTTTTTGGTCCCTTGTATTACGTAGGCAGTAAATACAATTCCGCTGGATGGCTTTCTGGAAAGTCCGCTCGGTATCGGTGGCCTGTTAGCTGCTGGTCCAGGAGGTTGATGCTGGCAGGCTGGTGACCGAGATAGGACTCGATATCGTGTAGGCATTTGCCTCAGCTTATATAGGTTTCCAAATGTGTTTACGTTTTAATTTGGGAACCCCAGTGACGCAGGTGACGAACAAAGAAGTATCTATGTCACGGTAATTTCCCTTGGGGCCTAAATAGGGTTACGTCTTCTGCGTGTATTAGGAATTTAAGCGTTTTCAATTGGCCGTGGGCGGAGCCTAGGATTCGTATCAAAATTGTCTCAAAAAGTTATTATGCGAAATTTCTCTAACTTCACGAATATTCTGATTGGTTGTGGGCGGAGCCTATGATTCGTATCAAAATTGTCTCAAAAGTTATTACGCGAAATTTCTCTAACTTCACGAATATTCTGATTGGTTGTGGGCGGAGCCTATGATTCGTACCAAAATTGTCTTAAAAAGTTATTACGCGAAATTTGTAATTTTACGAATGTTTTGGGATTTTAATTTATTCTGGAAGAACGGGGTAAGATAGGAATAAAACATGTACACCTATATTGGGCCTGGACTTGTTCTGTGGGAAAACGTCTTATTTGTTTCCATCGGAAGAGGCTGTTGGTAACAACTGACCCCCCCCGAAAAAGACGTTGTTCCACACGACATTCCAGGCCCCAAAAAAAAATATGTCATAAACAGCAAAATACATTTTTCAATTTCTATTCCCATGGGTCCCGTTGCTCCTGGCGGACCGCTCTAAAGTCCCGTTGCTCCTGGAATCTTACGTTGGCTGGGTCCTGGTGCTCCTGGTGGTGGATGATCACGTGGCTGGTGATCATCAAGTTCAGCCGGCTGGAGTGGTTGACCCTGGTTTGGGCGTCTTGCTATACGGACTTGATCAATGTGATATTTTGTCCATTGTGCGCCAGGTCGTTCCACCCAGACGGCTGTTGGTCCGGCTGCCTCCCGGACTGGGTATGGTCCTGCCCATTTTGCGCCGAATGGCTGTCCTGGTGGGAGGTGGGTGCGTACCATGACCAATTGACCGATGCGTGGTTGAATTGGCATGGGTGCATTTTGCTCTATGTATCTGTCACGATACCTTCGTTCATTGGCATGTATCTGTTGGATTCGCTGCGGCCCAGTTTCTGGCGGGACATTGTGTGGGTCTCGCCATTCACCAGGTCTCCGCAGTTCGAACCCAAACAATGCCTTTGCCGGGGAATAGCCCGTCGCAGCGTTCTTTCGGCATCTTAAATTAAAGAGTACCGTGTCGAGTTTCTCGTCCCACCTCTCTGGCGTTCGCCCTTCTAACTGGAGACGTAGGCCCTTCTTCAGTTCCTGATTCCGCCTTTCTACTGGATTCGCCCGTGGGTGGTAGATTGGGGTAGTCCAATGGATGCATTGCCATTTACGTAAGGCAGCATCCCAGGCGACGGACGTGAATTGTGGGCCATTATCCGTTAGGACAGCCATTGGGTAGCCGAATCTCAGGAACACTTCCTCCAAAGCGTCGATTACGGCATGGTTGCTGGTAGTTGGTACTGCTCGTACCTCGGTCCATCTGGTGTGGAGATCCATTATGACCACACCAAACCTATTGCCTTTTCTTGATGTGGTCAGTGGTCCCACGATGTCGACGGACAGGACTTCGAAGGGACGTCTCGGGGCATGAGGTCGGAGAGGAGCCTTGGCTTGTAGGGGTCCCCTTTTGAAGGCATTACATAGCCTACATCCCCGGACATAGTCCGTCACTTCTGGTCGGATTCCTGGCCAATGGAAGCGATTGGTGATTGCTCTATAGGTCTCTTCGGTTCCTGGGTGTCCTGCCGTCGGATCGTCATGGTACTGATGCAGTACCTGGGCTCTGGCTGTCTCTGGGACCAGGATTGGCTGGTGGGCTCCCTCTCGATATCTTATAAATCCATCGAGATATATAAAATCGGGATGGTTTTCTCCGGGTTGGTTTGGATGGAGTTGTTCGATTAACTCCCTCATGGCTGGGTCATCTTGCTGTGCATCTTGTATCACATGGTATAAGGGGTCCCTCTCCTGTAACAAACAGACAAACTCTCCACTAGCCTGGGTTATTGGTTGCTGCGTGTCTGGTACTGATCTTTCCACTTCATCTAGTTCCAGTGGAGTGGTTTCGTCACTGGGATGGCGGGAGAGTACATCCGGAAGTTCATTTTCTCGTCCTGGGATGTGTTGGACTTCATATGAAAATTCTTGGAGGAGGAGTGACCATCTCATTAGCTTTGATCTGGTTTCTTTAAAGCTATGCAACCAAGTGAGTGCCTTACTATCGGTCCGGAGTCGGAATGGTCGGTCTTCTAGGTATGGCCGATATTTTCTAATGGCCCATATAACGGCCAGACACTCTTGCTCGTTAATATGGTACCTTACTTCTGTCTTGTTGAATCGTAGGCTGGCATAGCTTACGATTCTTCTTTGATCCTCCTCCTCTTGATATAGTACAGCAGATGCGCCTATGCTGCTGGCGTCTGTCTGCAAAATGAACGGCAGCCTAAAGTCCGGGCGGTGCAGGAAGAGGGGCCTTGTTACCGCTTCTTTAATTGCCAAGAAAGCTTCCTCGGCAGGCTTAGTCCATCGGTAAGTGGTGTTGGTGGTCAAGAGATCCGTGAGGGGTGCCATCGTTCTTGATGCATCTGGGATGTAATCTCTTAACCAGTTCACTATGCCTAGGAAACGGCGAAGGGCCTTCCTTGTCTTGGGTATTTCATGGGACTGGATTGCTTTGATATGGATTGTTTGGGGCTCATTCCCTTCTTTGGTGACCATATGGCCCAGATACTCTAAGGAGGGACTGGCAAACCGGCATTTCTTCATATTTAGTTTTAGTCCGTGTTGCTGAATTCTTTCCAACACCAAACTCAGGTGTCGTAGATGTTCCTCCATATTGTCAGAGTATATGATGATGTCGTCCAGGTAGGCTAGTGCGAAGTTCTGCAGATAGCCTACCAGGACATCCTGGGCCATTAGCTTTTGGAAGGTGGTCGGGGCCCCCTTTAGGCCGAAGGGCATCACTTGAAACTCATAGGCAGCGCCCTCTGGTGTCGTGAAGGCGGTCAGTCGCTTGGATGCCTCTTCTAATTCGATCTGCCAATATCCATTGCGCAGATCTAGTGTGGTGAAAATCTTCGCCGTCCCTAGGTCCTTTAATGATTCCTGAATGGGTGGTAGTGGACTGGCTTCATTTTCCGTCTTGTCGTTAAGGCGGCGGTAGTCGACGCAGAACCGGGGCTCCCCATTCTTTTTCGTCACTATAACTATCGGAGAGTTATACTCACTGTGGCTAGGTCTGATAACTCCGGCCGCAAGCATCTCCTCAACCTGGCTGGCGATGACCTTCTTTTTCTGCGGGGTGTACTTGTACGTGGGCACCCTCACTGGCACATTATCCTTCAGGCGTATTGTGTGTTTGGTGGTGATGGTGGTTTGTATTCGTCCACCTTCCATGAACAGGTCCTGGAAATTGTTGATGATGTTCTTGAATTTCTCCCTTTGTGGGTTCGTCCAATCCTGGACGTCAACGGGAATATCTTCAAGATTCATCGTTGCTGAAGTAGTTCGTGGTGGCGTTTTATCGAAGTAGATCGTATGCCGTCGTTTAACTCCAACATGGACACATCCTCTTAGGTAGTCCAGGACCGCATGGTTCTCCGTTAGCCACGGGTGCCCAAGTATGATTCCTGCCTGGAGACATTCCACCTCCAGGGCTTCGCATTGGAATTCGTACTCTTGCCCCGCAGTTGCCTTTAACAGTCCAAGTTTATTAGTGACGAAAGTTTTACCTTTAATTGCCATTGTAAATTCCACGGCGGCTGTCGTGGTGGTTGACCCAAACATCCATTCGGGTCTGGCCAGGTTCTTACTTGCGGCACTGTCAATTCGGGCTGTCACTGGGCGGCCATCAATCCGTAACTGGATGGATGCCGTTTGGTTTGTGGGTGTCGTGGTAATTAGGGCCGTTCCGCTGCTGGCTTTGGAGCGGCCCTCTGCTCTTCCCCCGACTGCTTAGTGGGTGCTGGGTGCTTAGCCGCAAAACTCTCTGGCTGGTTGGGGCAGTCCCGGTTGAAATGTCTACCAGTGCAGAACCAACATCTGGGCAACGATCTCTCGGCAACTGGTTCCCTCTTTGGTACCGCTGGGGGAGCTGCAACTTCTTTCTTTAAAGGTACTGTTGTTGTCTTACCTTTAAACTGCTCGAAGACTGTTGACCACTTTTCGCAGGTATCATGTAGGTCCTTTAATGTCTTTGGTCCCACTTGCGTTATTTGAACGCAATACTGCTGCGTCATCTGCATGATGATGTGGTTCACTAAGTCTTGTTCCGGCCAACTGGGGTTTAGTCTCAGGCACAAACGTTTCATTCTTGTGATGAATGTTGCTGGATCTTCATCCCAGCGTTGCCTTGTTTCACATGCCTGTTGGAGAGCCTTCCTTCTTTGTGGGCTCATAAACTCCCGTCGGAACCGGTGGTCAAACTCCCCCAGAGTATCAAAGCCTCCTTCGTTCTTCTTGAACCAGTTGGCTGCTTCTCCTGTCAGGAACGGGCGGACTGCGTCATCTATATCCTCCGGCACCTCAAGACGGGCTGTCTGCAAGTGGGAGGTTAGTCTTGCTAGGAACGTGGTTGGATCCTCAACTAGGTGTCCACTGTACACCCTTGGTGGTGTAGGTATATTGGTGACGACACTGCACGGACTGCAGCAGTGCCTTTGGTGGTGAACACCCTCCGTCTTGGATACCGTTCCGTTCCCTTGGTTGCTGACTCTGATGACTTCATCCTGGGTTTGGACAGCTGCAGTGGATGCCTCCTCTTCCTGGACGGCGGTGATGACCTCTTGGTCCTGGAAGTCGATGGCAGCCTTCGGGTCCTGGCCATCCTCATTACCTAATTCATAACTGATGGAGGTACAAGCCTCTTGATCCTCGGTACGTGATGCGACCCTGGACGTTGAGGCGGTGTTGGATGTGATGGTGGCTTTAGTCGTTCCCTCCAGAGCCGTCATCCTTCTACCTATGTTTCTGAGTTCATGTAACATGATCTCAAGCTGCAGGGCTGGATTAGCGGCACCGGGGGTGGTTGTCCGTAGCGAAGGCGATTGTCTTGGGCTAGGATCATCCAATTCCACGCTGTCACTTGATTGTCTGGTTTTTCGTGCTGTCCTCTTAGGCATCTTGAAGCCTGGTGTCTCTGTTGCTTAGGTGGATGGGTCGGTGGTGGATCCGCGGACACAATCCTGTGTTCGTAGTCCCACGTTGCTGGGCGCCACAATAATACCTCCCCTTAATCCTGGGAATTTGTAAAACAAACAAACAAACAAAGGGGCCGCGGCAAAAGACTCCTCCAGGAGGTATTAATTGAATTTAGGGTAAAGTTGGGTTATGTTATTAATTAAAACAATAATTTTCCACAACGTTATAATATTTTAATAATTCAAAGCTTAATGATACGTAATGATACCCGATGTTAATAACGACCTGTGTTAATAAACGACACTATAACCAAAAACAAGTCGTATCGCGAATAAATGTTAACAGTCGAGGTTGAAATACAAACGGGCACACTGAGTAATAGTTGTTGTACACTTTGAAACAACTAAATATTATGAAATAGCAACAATACACACACTGCTTAATAACAATGATGGAGGAGTTGGCATTAACCAATAATAAAATAAAAGTTATCCGCTAAAAAGTCAAACACACACTGAATATAGGTACTAATAACGATACGTTTGAATATTAATAATGTTATAAACAAATAATGTACATAGGGATAAATATAGGTTAGGTGTTTGGAGGTTAGGGTTTCACTAGCGCGTGAATTTAAGGTTAAGTCTCCGAATACAACAATATAGTTAATGAACCACCGTGAATTTATTAATATTATACATTAATAACGGCGCGCACTGAGTTTAAATAATTTGGTGGAGGTGCTGGAATTCAACCAACAATGTTAAATAAAATGGTTGTTACTGGAATAAAAGTTAAACACACGCTGCATATGGGTACCAGTAACAACGAACTTGGATAATAATATTGTTATAAACAAATAGTATGTATAGGGGAAGATATCGGTTGGATATTTGAAGGTTATGTTTCACTAACGCGTGGAATTTAATATTAACACTTTAGCAATAACAATGTCGTTAATGAATCCACGTGAAGTTAATATGATAATTCATTAACAAAGGCGCACACTGAATTTAAATATTTTGGTGGAGGTGCTGGCATTCAACCAACAATGTCAAATAAAAACGCGGGCTTAATAGGTTTTTCACTGCACTTACGGTTAATTGCTACAGCGTAAGCAGCTGTAGCTTGTCCTGGTGCACTGAAGTTAATACTATGGGCGAACACTAAAGAGGGACCGTAAGTTTGGTATCTTTACGCGAAATAAGCGCACTGTAAATAACTAAAACGGCCGCTACTACGTACACAGTAGTAGGATCCTCCTATAACTTCTTCGGTCGATACTAGGCGATACGTCGGATGTATTCCACCACGTGGAGATACTCTCAGACGTCGGCGAACTTGGATTCCGACGAAGAAGGCGTCCGAAATAAAGAATTCCTCAAGAATTCTTAGTGGATTCTTGGTCCGTGTGGTCACCTGTACACGTTTCGCCGTGTACTTCTAATGACCTGGAAAGTGCCTTTTTGGTCCCTTGTATTACGTAGGCAGTAAATACAATTCCGCTGGATGGCTTTCTGGAAAGTCCGCTCGGTATCGGTGGCCTGTTATCTGCTGGTCCAGGAGGTTGATGCTGGCAGGCTGGTGACCGAGATAGGACTCGATATCGTGTAGGCATTTGCCTCAGCTTATATAGGTTTCCAAATGTGTTTACGTTTTAATTTGGGAACCCCAGTGACGCAGGTGACGAACAAAGAAGTATCTATGTCACGGTAATTTCCCTTGGGGCCTAAATAGGGTTACGTCTTCTGCGTGTATTAGGAATTTAAGCGTTTTCAATTGGCCGTGGGCGGAGCCTAGGATTCGTATCAAAATTGTCTCAAAAAGTTATTATGCGAAATTTCTCTAACTTCACGAATATTCTGATTGGTTGTGGGCGGAGCCTATGATTCGTATCAAAATTGTCTCAAAAGTTATTACGCGAAATTTCTCTAACTTCACGAATATTCTGATTGGTTGTGGGCGGAGCCTATGATTCGTACCAAAATTGTCTTAAAAAGTTATTACGCGAAATTTGTAATTTTACGAATGTTTTGGGATTTTAATTTATTCTGGAAGAACGGGATAAGATAGGAATAAAACATGTACACCTATATTGGGCCTGGACTTGTTCTGTGGGAAAACGTCTTATTTGTTTCCATCGGAAGAGGCTGTTGGTAACAGGTGTGGTGTTGTGTTCGCGGTTCGTGCTTTCTTGTTTGACCTGTGATAGCACATTTCTCCACGTGTTGGGTAATCTTTGCCCGTCATCCCTTTTATTTAAGCTGTTGGGTCTTTTTTCTATTTCTATTGCTTCTCTGATGATTCTTGAATGGAAATGTTCTATGCTCGCTATTGTTTTTGTTTGTTCAAAGTTGATCTGGTGGCCTGTATGTAGCGTGTGTTCGAATAGTGAAGATGATGTATCTTTACGAGTTATGGCATTCTTGTGTTCCTCCTTGCGGGCGCTTATCCTGCGGTTCGATTGTCCGACGTATGTCCGGTCGCAAGAGCTGCACGGTATTTCGTAGACCCCTTGTTCTTCAAGGTCGATTCTATCTTTCGGATTGTTTAAAAACTGTGAAATTTTCCTTTCCGTGGTGTATACCGTATCTATGTCGTACTTTCGTAGCATGCGACCTATCCTGTCTGTTGTTCCCTTGACGTAGGGCAGTCGAACTTTATTTAGGTTGTTTATTTCTGCTTTTTCTCTGTGTCTGTTGTTTGTCGCCCTTTGGATTTGTTTTTCTGTGAATCCGTTCTGCATTAGCCCGTCGCGTAATTTGTTGAGTTCTTCTGTTAGGTGTTCCTTGTCGGATAGTTTAATCGATCTGTCAGTTAGTGTTCTAATCACTCCCTTAAGTTGTGTTGGGTGATGGTGAGAATGTGCGTTTAGGTATCTATTAGTGTGTATATACGTTACGTGGACGACACATTCGTCATCTGGCCGCACGGTGAAACAAAATTACACAATTTCCTGAACCATTTAAACAATATACACGAAAAAATACAGTTTACCATGGAGATTGAAGTAAACGGAGTGCTTCCTTTCCTGGATGTCCTCGTTTCTAAGAAACCGGATGGAACCCTGAGCCACACAACATATAGAAAACAAACACACACTAATAGATACCTAAACGCACATTCTCACCATCACCCAACACAACTTAAGGGAGTGATTAGAACACTAACTGACAGATCGATTAAACTATCCGACAAGGAACACCTAATAGAAGAACTCAACAAATTACGCGACGGGCTAATGCAGAACGGATTCACAGAAAAACAAATCCAAAGGGCGACAAACAACAGACACAGAGAAAAAGCAGAAATAAACAACCTAAATAAAGTTCGACTGCCCTACGTCAAGGGAACAACAGACAGGATAGGTCGCATGCTACGAAAGTACGACATAGATACGGTATACACCACGGAAAGGAAAATTTCACAGTTTTTAAACAATCCGAAAGATAGAATCGACCTTGAAGAACAAGGGGTCTACGAAATACCGTGCAGCTCTTGCGACCGGACATACGTCGGACAATCGAACCGCAGGATAAGCGCCCGCAAGGAGGAACACAAGAATGCCATAACTCGTAAAGATACATCATCTTCACTATTCGAACACACGCTACATACAGGCCACCAGATCAACTTTGAACAAACAAAAACAATAGCGAGCATAGAACATTTCCATTCAAGAATCATCAGAGAAGCAATAGAAATAGAAAAAAGACCCAACAGCTTAAATAAAAGGGATGACGGGCAAAGATTACCCAACACGTGGAGAAATGTGCTATCACAGGTCAAACAAGAAAGCACGAACCGCGAACACAACACCACACCTCCACCGAACACAGCGACCCCCACCGATCCCCCACCCGACAGAAACATACAAATACCGGCAGGCAGACGAATAACACGCAGTACAACTCGAAGAACAGCAGCAGCAGCAACATCGTTTTGAAAATGGCAACAGAGAGATTGCCGAAAGCTCAACCAAGAAACAGGCCTTCTCAGGCTTCAAGAATACCTACACGGCGCAACACCCGAAAGAACAACTTGACATATATATATATATATATATATATATATATATATATATATATATATATATATATATATATATATATATATATAGTATAATAAGAAATACAAACATATATATATATATAATTATTATTTTATATGTGGTTAATGTACATATTAAACACTAATCTTTTAATCGTCCAATAAAATTAATATATATTTACATATATGAATTAAAGGTCAATAAAAATTTAATATCATATATATATATATATATATATATATATATATATATATATATATTAATTTATTTTTTCCTGGAATTAGCGACCTTAATTCTTCTACTTAAACACAAATAAAAACCATTTTTTTTAAACGTTTCGACACTTTTTTAATGTCTTCTTCAGTATTTTACATATATCACAATACAACATGTTAAAAATTATTTATGAATATTAATTCATACATTAAAAATGTACACGTACTTCGTCAGAAAACATTTTTATTTTTTTCATGTTTTTTATTTCCCTTTGTTAACCGGAAATTTAAAATATTCGTACGCGTAACATCACAAATTTACAACATATCATATCGATGACCATCAAGCTTAATAAAATTTTTTATTAAGATTGATGGTCATCGATATGATATGTTGTGTATGCAAATAATCAGATACATCGGATCTACATCAATTATTTACCCTGAGAGTTAAAAAATATATAAATTAAAGAATTTTGTAAACAAATAAATAATACACGAGATTTGAATAAAGGTTATTATAATATAGTACGTCAAGGAGCCGCCCACATTTATATTGTATAGGTATAGTATATTTAAAATATAGTACCACCAGTAAAATAAAGTGTTAGGGAAAAGAAAAGTATTATAGTTTAAATTATTTAAACTGAGTTTGAGTTTATATTACTTATCTATAAATATTAATACGTTGTAATTGATTCACAGTGCAACTTAGTGAATATTAAATTTTATTTCCAAATAATACATGGTCATTGATAGCTAGCATAGGGCATTGATAAGTTGATAGTGGGGAATATTAAAATATATCTCTTCCTCAAATATCAGATCAATATATATATATATTGTGCTGAGTAACAATATTGATGTTTGGCACTGTATATTTTTGAACAAGTTGGAAGGATTATTTAATTTTACTAATTTTTCTTTGTGACTGTTAAATTAAATTATTTAAACTAAAAAAGATCAGTTGTGTATACTTAAAATGTTATTTATTACAATAAAGATGTGTGCAGTCAATTATGAAAACAGTACTTGAAGGAGTTGTAGTGGACCAGGTTCTTAGTGGCAGTAATTTTCATTGGTATCTGAAAATGGAGATTTAAATATTATAATTTATGTAAAAATGTAGTTTGAAATCTTGTAAAACTTGTCTAATTAACAATAATGTAAAGTAAAATAATTTAATGTTGATTGTTGAAGTATGAAGGAAACAACTTGGTAAATAATTGCGCGGGTAAAATTTGAATAAGCGGATCTGTCAAAATTGACATTTACAGAAAATTTTGATTAGCAATATTTTTTGAAGTACAAAGTCTTAGTAATTCATTATTATAAATTAATAGAGATTTAATAGAGAAGGTTTACTAAAGTTTGAAAAGCACTGAAACGTATTAATAAAGTTTTATAATACCATTTTGAACATGTAATGTGAGAAGAGGAATTTAATTGGAGGAAATTAAAAAACGGAAATATTGTCTTGGTGACGATAAACAAACAAAGAAAAATTGAAAAATATTTTTCAAGAAAGGCGCGTGTACTTTTCGGAAAATCACGATTTTATTCCGAAAAGTATATCTTAAATTCACTAAAACCGCGAAAGTTGGTGCTAAAAGTGTTCTTTTCAGCATAGAAAATATTTATTTGACGGTAGAATCAAAATATATTATAAAGAAGCATAAACTTATTCAATAATTTCATTATAATTTAATTAATTGGTATCCTGTATGAATAAAGAAGATATTATATAAGGAAAATAAATATTAAAAGATTACTTACCAAATATTAATCAAGTCCGAGCGGAATATTGAATTCATCAGTTGCACGTGAGTTCAAAGAGGGATTCCAGGTATCCAAGTCCAGTTTATTGTATAAAAACGAGAAGTTCCAACTAGTTAGAATCCCTGATGTCGTTCCAGTAAATGTTAAATTAATTAGAGGATCCGGTAACCCATATATATTTCCGAAGAGGCCTAGTTCCGTGTTAAGTCGAGATAGAAGTACAGCTGCATTTAAATCCAGAAGATATCCCGCAGTTTTCGAGGACACAACAAGATACATCCTGTAAGATATAACCGAAGCAGTTCCAGATCCTGGAGGAGAACGAGGATACACCAAAAAGTCGTCCTAGGAGAGTTTCCAGAGAGTTACCAGTTGCACAGAACGAGTCCAGGAAGATCCTGTCAGAAAAAAAAGAAAACATAATTTAAACAAACCAGAGATAGAAGAAAAATATTAACAAGAGGTTGTATAATTTTTAAATAAGGGAAAATTTGAATTTATGTAATTGTATATCGAGTAAAAGTCATAAATATTATTTAGAATTGATTACTAGTATAAAACAAGTATAGAAATACGTTTTGTTAAAAGATTAAATCTCTATTTTCATAAAAAGATACAGAATATGCACATATATAAATGAATTGACATGACCTTGGTACTAAAACATACCTTCAACTTGTTTAATATTTTATAGACGAAGGTTATTTATAGAATTAAATTGCATCGTATAATGCATGCTAAATTGAAAAAGATACATTGAATTGAATTTTGTACATACCTTTTGAATAAATAACATTTGCTGACATCCTTCATATAACAATAAACGTACAGGTGCGATTAGACAGGTTAACAATCTATGTACATGTCGTATAACTATTTTGGATGTGTATTTTCGAATCAAGATTTTTATATTTGTTGTCATTAAACTAGTATTGTGATGAAATTCTTCTTTTTATTTGGTAAAATAGTAACATTGTATTAGACATTTTCATGACGAACATAGAAGCAGATAAGTCAATGACCTACAAGTAAACAAAAATAAAATAGCATTATAAAGTTTATAGTAAGAGGAAAAGTATACATACCGTACTATTGTTATCTTATAAGAGAGATAATTTATTAGCAGCAATATTCTCTTCATTATAAGAAAAGTATAACAAGATTGTTAGAAACATTTAAATTGTTATTTTTATGTAGCAGTGTATAACGGCAATTACCTAAGCGACATCTTTATAAAAGTAAATGAAATGCTAGTACTGCGCGGTTAAAAATAAAAACTAGTTACATTTATAGGAAAGTCATACCATAAAGAAGTGATGAATCGTAATTAATATTTGAAAGAGTTAGGAGATTAATATTTATTTCTAAATGCATTAAATAATATTATTATTAAAAAAAAAAGAATTAATTAAATTGATTAAGAATAAAACTGAGTAGTGTTTGGGCATAGATAAAAGAAATAAAGAAACCTATTATAGCATATGAGTACATTAATTTTGGTGCAAAGATTTTAAAATATTATATACTGAGTGGTACATTATCATTATCATAGATTATAACCTGAGATTAATTGAGTAAATTTGAATGACTAGGTAAGAGAGGAGATATTATTAGCAATACAAATAACAAGATTTGAGTAAATTAGGGTATATTATTTATTATATGTGTTGCAAGTATATTATCCCCTCCACTAGTGCATTTTATGGCGTGCCCAACGTGGAGCGATTAAAATAAGACTCGCAAATAGTATTTTGATTATTTTATTAATTTTGATTAGGTGTTTGTAATTTATATTACCCTCCTTAGCTCATGTTTATGACGTATTCAACGTGTGGCAATAAAAATAAGACTCGCAACAACATATGTCAAATATTTTATTAATCATAGTAATAGAGGTAACATTAGTATACATTTTACAAAGGTAATTAATTCAGCTTAAAACATATTAAGGTATAAGAAATTGTGTACTATAATTATTCAAAATGAATACCAGATCTAAGAGTAACTTTGGATTAAATAGATCTGAATCATCTAGTGACAGTGAAGAGGAAGTAGGTCAGGATGTGAATGTACCAGAGGGAGGAGAACTTACATTACAAGTTCAGGAAGGTATTGAACAGACAGGGGAAACACAGGATAGAGGTGATAAGGTGGAAATTCAAGGAGAGACTTCGAAAATAGAAATGTCGACCCCAGTAGTAGATTTTGGACCAATTTTACAAATATTAAAACAAATGAATGAAGAAAATAAGAAAAATAGAGAGGAAGATAGTAAGAAAAGCGAAAAAATTAATGAAGAAAATAAGAAGAATTTAATTGATTTGAAGGAAGAATTAAGTGGAAAAATGGATAAATTGGAGAAGGCTAGCATTGATACTAGAGAAGAAAATAGAAGAAATCTTGAAGAATTAAAGGAATCTTTATTAAGAAATACCGAAGAAAAGGTTATAAAACTTACTACAGAGATGGATAACAGGGAAGTGAAAATGCGGAAAGAAATGGATGATAAGATGAAAATTAAGGATACGGAAGTTAAAACTCTTATTACAAAGAAAGTACAAGAGGTTGAAGGTAAAGTAAAGGTAGTACAAGAAAACGTTAAACAATTAGAAAAGAACAATAGTGAGATACATAAGGAGTTAGCTAAACGCATACGAGAGGAAGTAGATCAGGTAAATAAAGAAGTTTTTGACAAAACAGATATGATTGAAGAAAAGATAATAGAAAATTTTGAGATTAATTGTATCGACTGTAAACAAAACACAGTTGAAATTAAGAAAATGGATAAAAATATTACATTACAAAAGAAAACAAAATACTTAGATTCCGATAGAAAAATTTTAAGATTTTATTTGGACACATTTTTATTAGGAGAAGAAGATGATAGTATTTTAGATTTATATTTGTCCAGGTATACTACAGGAATAGTTACAGGAGTCGTAAAGTATACTGGAAGGAATTTTAAAGTTAAACATAGTAAAATACCAACACATATAAGAAGTGTTATAGGAAATGCAGAAGGGAAAATTTGGAGTCAATTTAAAGGAACGGCAAATGGGAATGATTTCGTTGAGAGAAAAAGAGTTTATTTGGATAGAGATTTGCAAAGGAAGGTGTATTATTTTACAGTGATTTTGGATATAGATGTCAGAAAATTTTTAGGACATGATTTTGAATTTCAGGATGGTACAGACATATTGATATTAAGAAATGCTGGTATTATGATATTTTTCAACAAGGTTGGAAGTATGATGAACGAGATCACTTATATTATGGAAGAAAATGATCCATGGTATATAGAAAATTTGATTCAGGTAGTAACATTGGACATATTACAGAATAGAATCCGATTAAAATTAGTAATGGGAAAAATTGACTGGGAAAATGTATATACGACAGTTTGATAAGTCATTGTATAGGTAAGACACAGTATTAGGAAGACTGTACTGTGAAAGTGATTAACGCCACTTCCTAAATCTGAGTTATATTAAATCTTCCGAAATTATAGGTAAGACACAATATTGGAAGTTTGTATTGTGTAAGTGAGTAACGACACTTCCTAATTCTGAGTTACGACAAATCATCCACAACGATAAAATACGACAAATCATCCATAATGATTTAATACGACAAATAATTGACGACGATATAATTATGACAAATAATCCACATCAACTTCATAAATAAGGAAAATATTGGAAGTTTAAACTGTAAAAGGAGAAATGACATTATTTCTCTGAATCATGCTAATTCATACCAAGGAAATTTTAGTCAGGACAGAAGATAAGAAAGGAGATCGTCTTCTGAAGGTACTTACAACACCTGCTTATCCAAGTAACTTGTAGATCTCAAAATTTCAAAAGTTTTTGACAAATAGAGACCTGGAGTTTATTAGAAAATAAATAATTATATAGTAATGAAGTATTAGGAGAACATAAATACCTTATTATAAGATAGGGGCATGACCAGATACAGATAACAAATTGATAAGAAAGGGGCATATTGGATTTCGCTTTCTTTAAAATGAATAAAAGACATAATGATGAAACAGATATACATGTATACAGACAAGTTCATTTTTATCGAGAAATAATTTGAATTTATAGAGAGATTTTCAGATAAAGAATGTACATAAAGTATTCCGGTATTATATTAGATTAGTTTAGTTATAGGTCTGTTACAATTATTAGTTATTAAAAAAAAAAAAATGATGATTAATTAAAGAAAAAAATAAGTTATATCCTCATTCCCATATTGTATATAAATTTGTAAATAACCATAAGAGAAGGTAATATAAGTAATCTGACTAGTAAATAGATTTGCCTGAATATTTAAATGGAATGAAATGGATAAAGAAGTTGTATAGAGGATAAATAACCTTGAGCTTTATAAAATAAAAAAGAATGTTTCAGAATAAGTAAAGCACTGAAGAAAGTTAGAAAATATTTATCAAGATGTAACAAACATGTTAGGTGATGAAGAAATGGAAAAGAAAGAAGTTAAGAAGAGCCTCTTAAAAATAAAATATGTTAGATGAAAGTAAATGCTTACAATAAATAGTAAATATTAAAAGTACCATAAGAATATGGAATTATTATAGAGTGTATATGTATAAAAGGGTGAAAAATACCCAAAATGATATAAAATATAGGACCAAAAGTTTCTTAAAAAAGAATTATATAGGTAACGTAAGCCTTTAAAAACGATAAGTAAAAAAAGAATATGGACTTTCCATAAATGAAAGTATAGGGGATGACGAAAATGTCAATTATAGGTAAAAAGGGAATTTGTTCGAATGAGAACAGTATATAATGAAAATAATATATAATTAGTAAGCATAGTGAATCATTCTTAAAGAGGCAAATAAGTAACTGAGGCATAGACAGATAAAAAGAATATGTTATTCACCTATTTATGTAAAAGTTAGTACAGATAATATTTTTATAAGAAGTTTGAGTTAGGAAACACAGAAAAACATATATGCAAGTAATGTTAAAAAGTTTGATGGCAATTAATAAAAATATAGATATTTTAATAAGGTATTGGAACATTAAGAAAGATTATAATACATAGTACGATAAATAATGGAACAAAAATTTCTTATACAGGTCATAGACATCCATTTAAATAAATAAATTTATACTTTTATAATTAAAATGAAAATAAAGAAAAGCCTTATATTACTTTTGGACTTATAAGAAAGTTGAGTTTTATAGTTATGAGTGTCACAAATAATTTTGAATTTAAACACTGTTATGTACAGATAGTTATAAATAAATGTTATATGATATTACCAAATAATAGAAGATTCATTTGAAATTTGTTAAAGGATTTAGTTGATTAAAATAATTGTTTTGAGCACCTTGATAAACATGTGTATTATCAGATTTTGTTTAATAAATATAAATTTTGATTCGAGTTGAAAATTTACATTTTTTAAAAGGGGCATATGTGCTGAGTAACAATATTGATGTTTGGCACTGTATATTTTTGAACAAGTTGGAAGGATTATTTAATTTTACTAATTTTTCTTTGTGACTGTTAAATTAAATTATTTAAACTAAAAAAGATCAGTTGTGTATACTTAAAATGTTATTTATTACAATAAAGATGTGTGCAGTCAATTATGAAAACAGTACTTGAAGGAGTTGTAGTGGACCAGGTTCTTAGTGGCAGTAATTTTCATTGGTATCTGAAAATGGAGATTTAAATATTATAATTTATGTAAAAATGTAGTTTGAAATCTTGTAAAACTTGTCTAATTAACAATAATGTAAAGTAAAATAATTTAATGTTGATTGTTGAAGTATGAAGGAAACAACTTGGTAAATAATTGCGCGGGTAAAATTTGAATAAGCGGATCTGTCAAAATTGACATTTACAGAAAATTTTGATTAGCAATATTTTTTGAAGTACAAAGTCTTAGTAATTCATTATTATAAATTAATAGAGATTTAATAGAGAAGGTTTACTAAAGTTTGAAAAGCACTGAAACGTATTAATAAAGTTTTATAATACCATTTTGAACATGTAATGTGAGAAGAGGAATTTAATTGGAGGAAATTAAAAAACGGAAATATTGTCTTGGTGACGATAAACAAACAAAGAAAAATTGAAAAATATTTTTCAAGAAAGGCGCGTGTACTTTTCGGAAAATCACGATTTTATTCCGAAAAGTATATCTTAAATTCACTAAAACCGCGAAAGTTGGTGCTAAAAGTGTTCTTTTCAGCATAGAAAATATTTATTTGACGGTAGAATCAAAATATATTATAAAGAAGCATAAACTTATTCAATAATTTCATTATAATTTAATTAATTGGTATCCTGTATGAATAAAGAAGATATTATATAAGGAAAATAAATATTAAAAGATTACTTACCAAATATTAATCAAGTCCGAGCGGAATATTGAATTCATCAGTTGCACGTGAGTTCAAAGAGGGATTCCAGGTATCCAAGTCCAGTTTATTGTATAAAAACGAGAAGTTCCAACTAGTTAGAATCCCTGATGTCGTTCCAGTAAATGTTAAATTAATTAGAGGATCCGGTAACCCATATATATTTCCGAAGAGGCCTAGTTCCGTGTTAAGTCGAGATAGAAGTACAGCTGCATTTAAATCCAGAAGATATCCCGCAGTTTTCGAGGACACAACAAGATACATCCTGTAAGATATAACCGAAGCAGTTCCAGATCCTGGAGGAGAACGAGGATACACCAAAAAGTCGTCCTAGGAGAGTTTCCAGAGAGTTACCAGTTGCACAGAACGAGTCCAGGAAGATCCTGTCAGAAAAAAAAGAAAACATAATTTAAACAAACCAGAGATAGAAGAAAAATATTAACAAGAGGTTGTATAATTTTTAAATAAGGGAAAATTTGAATTTATGTAATTGTATATCGAGTAAAAGTCATAAATATTATTTAGAATTGATTACTAGTATAAAACAAGTATAGAAATACGTTTTGTTAAAAGATTAAATCTCTATTTTCATAAAAAGATACAGAATATGCACATATATAAATGAATTGACATGACCTTGGTACTAAAACATACCTTCAACTTGTTTAATATTTTATAGACGAAGGTTATTTATAGAATTAAATTGCATCGTATAATGCATGCTAAATTGAAAAAGATACATTGAATTGAATTTTGTACATACCTTTTGAATAAATAACATTTGCTGACATCCTTCATATAACAATAAACGTACAGGTGCGATTAGACAGGTTAACAATCTATGTACATGTCGTATAACTATTTTGGATGTGTATTTTCGAATCAAGATTTTTATATTTGTTGTCATTAAACTAGTATTGTGATGAAATTCTTCTTTTTATTTGGTAAAATAGTAACATTGTATTAGACATTTTCATGACGAACATAGAAGCAGATAAGTCAATGACCTACAAGTAAACAAAAATAAAATAGCATTATAAAGTTTATAGTAAGAGGAAAAGTATACATACCGTACTATTGTTATCTTATAAGAGAGATAATTTATTAGCAGCAATATTCTCTTCATTATAAGAAAAGTATAACAAGATTGTTAGAAACATTTAAATTGTTATTTTTATGTAGCAGTGTATAACGGCAATTACCTAAGCGACATCTTTATAAAAGTAAATGAAATGCTAGTACTGCGCGGTTAAAAATAAAAACTAGTTACATTTATAGGAAAGTCATACCATAAAGAAGTGATGAATCGTAATTAATATTTGAAAGAGTTAGGAGATTAATATTTATTTCTAAATGCATTAAATAATATTATTATTAAAAAAAAAAGAATTAATTAAATTGATTAAGAATAAAACTGAGTAGTGTTTGGGCATAGATAAAAGAAATAAAGAAACCTATTATAGCATATGAGTACATTAATTTTGGTGCAAAGATTTTAAAATATTATATACTGAGTGGTACATTATCATTATCATAGATTATAACCTGAGATTAATTGAGTAAATTTGAATGACTAGGTAAGAGAGGAGATATTATTAGCAATACAAATAACAAGATTTGAGTAAATTAGGGTATATTATTTATTATATGTGTTGCAAGTATATTATCCCCTCCACTAGTGCAATATATATAGTATGGAATAACGACACATCATTTACTTTTTATATTTTATGTACGTAAAAAATTACGAAGGTAAACAAATAACTGTTGTAAATTTACGGATTGTGTTATATGTGTAATTTTAGAAATGATTCATATTAAAAAACAAAAATACTCAATCAATGACAGATCTGACATTGCAAATCTATCAAATTTATATTATTCAATATTACAAAATTAGCAATGAATATATGAGAAAGTAGCGTATAAAATATTAATGATTGATAAAACGAATTTTAAGGTAGGTTGCCCGTTGGCATACATTATTATTAGTATAAATCATGTATTGCAAACTGTTATTTTGTAATTTTTTACAGTAATCTATTGTATACACTTTGAAAAAGATGTTAAATACATCGAAACGTTGTTAGAAAAATGTATTAGTTTTGATTAAAACGAACCACACACCCAAGAAATAAAACAAGTTTATATATATATATATATATATATCTAAATTGATTTTTCTGCTTCGCGCTGAGTAAATTAATTAGGAAATTTTATCACAAAAATTTGCCCACGATGAGATTTGAACTCATGACCTTCTTAATGTCGATAAGATACGCTAAGAAGGTCATGAGTTCAAATCTCATCGTGGGCAAATTTTTGTGATAAAATTTCCTAATTAATTTACTCAGCGCGAAGCAGAAAAATCAATTTAGATATTTCTACGCTGAGAAAAACAGAATTTTAAAAATAATTAAAATTCAAATTTACACACACACACATATATATATATATATATATATATATATATATATATATAAATCCTACTAACAATATAGCGTCCTTACGGAACTCATGAATGTAGCGTCCGCCTTCGAAAAGTTCATTAGTTCGTTAATATTTTGCATATACTTTGTGTTTTTGATCAAAACAGGTATAGTATTATCACTAAATTAAATATCAGATAAAAAAAGGTTAGTTTCATTTCACTTTATTGACGAAGTAGCGCCCTTTTATTTTCTCGTGCATGAAGCGCCTGTAATATACCATTTATCTTTCACTTCTTCGCTATTGTGACTTCCATCGGGTATATTACATTACATTTGGTAGATATTAGAGAGTCCAGCAATGTTGTCACAATGTGTCTACATGCTTACTTTATAAAAATATATGTACTGCATATCTTAGCAATTGAATACAATGAACACATTTATCTACATTCGGCGACACAGTGGGTTATATTGTTCAGAACAGAAATCAGTAGTTTCCGTTTGTTTTCTTTTTACTTCATACATAGAGAAGAATATTCCTCCGAAAAATTAATGTCTGGAAATTCCAAATAACCATCCGATATTCATTGAAAATAAAGACTCGCTAAACACAAACTTCTATATTCAGAAAGATTTGAAATATTTATCATATTCAGTTCTAAATATTTATCATTTTTATATAGGCGATCTTCGCAATTAATAATGACATATTTAGTCTTTTTATTAATATTTGAAACGTACATTTTCTGATTTAAACTAATTTATCTGACGACCAGCTGTATGAATAAATTTTATTATGCCTATGCAATAGTAAAAGAAAAAATGAGGTGTGGCCAACACACTTTTTTATACGTATGAGCGTTTCAAACTATAAAATTTTAAGAATTTTTTACACAAAAATTATTCAAAATCCTATTCTAGGTACTTCTATTCTCTTAATAAATCGTTATAGAATACATACTCTGCAAGATATTTGAAAAAAATTGCTACTCCCTAAGAGTAAAAGTGTTACTTCCGGTTCGAATTTTGAAATTTGATTTATACAAAAAATATTGCAAATCTAGCAATAAATACTTTTGTACTCTTGATAAATATATTTAGAATGCATAATTTACGACATATTTGCAAAAAATCGCTACTCGATAAGAGTAAAAGTGGTGCTTCCGGTCTGAATTTTGAATTTTATTTTACACAAAAGTTATTGAAAATTATGTTTTAAATACTTTTATACCCGTAACATACCTGTCTAAAAGGCATGACTAGCGAAATATTCGCAAAAAAGTGATTTTGGATAGGAGTAAAAGAGCTACTTCCGGTAGGAATTTCGAAAAATGTTTTAAATAAAATTGTTCTCAATTCTAATTTAGGTACATATGAATTCTTTATAAATTTGTTTAAATTAGTAGTTGACGAAATATTGGCAAAATCCG
This sequence comes from Amphimallon solstitiale, assembly GCA_963170755.1. Taxonomy (NCBI): domain Eukaryota; kingdom Metazoa; phylum Arthropoda; class Insecta; order Coleoptera; family Scarabaeidae; genus Amphimallon; species Amphimallon solstitiale. The sequence goes on from OY720678.1 coordinate 796,779, forward strand.
ATTTTTTCACTGAAGTAAACTACTAGTTCAGGTCTGTCGATTTTCCTGAAAATCTAATCAGATCTCAAGAGAGAGATTATACCTGCGAATACAAAATTTTGAATTGATACCTATAGCGGTTTGACCGCTATCGTGGTCACACACAGAGAGACATACACACACAGAGAGAGAGACATAAAAAAAACACTTTTTCGGTATCAGGGGACTTCAAAACGTGTACATCTGCAAAAATTTCGAGGTCGAAAAGTTTCATCATCACAATACTTCCTTATACTATGTATAAGTAAGTAAAAATAGGATGCATACTTCTGTTATGACCAACTCGTAATCAAAAACATACTTGTAGACATTTTCCGATGAATCCAAAGAAATTGCTCCAAAAAGACGGTTAGCTAAAAGATGTGTTTACATATTAACTAGGCGGGATCTTCTTGAATCTCGTTATGCGGAAGTAGTGTGATTTCGAGATATAGCAGGTATCCAAGTTTCAAAATTACTTGATATAGAAAAAGTGTTTTTTGAAAACATCTCCCTCTCTCTCCTATCCTCTTCCTAACTTTTGCTTTGTGTGACCACAAGGCTTAAAATATTAATACCATACTTATACTCCTATTTAAGAGTATAATCTATCTCTCGAGATCTGGTTAGAGTTTCCGTAAAATCGGTAGAGCGTAATTAGTAGTTTACCTCACTCCAAATATCCAATTTTACCAATATCTCGGCAACTACTAAGTTTAGACGAATTTCTAAAGTATAGAAAAGTATTTAAAACAGAATTATAGAACAAGTTTATAAAAAAATATCGAATTTCTTACCCGAAGTTGAGTTTATATTCTTATCGGAAGAGAGTGATTTTCGAATATCTCCCAAATTCTACATTCTAGACAGATACACTACAAGCATAAAAGGATTTAAAGCTTGATTTGGAACAATACTTTTACTCTTATCGAGTAGAATCTTTTTGTAACTACCTCTGCATTCTATACTAATTTGTTAATTTGTTAAAAGTATTTAAAACTTCATTTAGGAGAACTTTTGTAAAACTAATTCGGATCACATACATCTATGACAGTCGTGTGATCCCGACGCCTCATTTTCTAAGCCAATATTATCCTAACAGATGGTTTGGTAGAAGTTTTTGAATTCAATGGCCAGCAAAGGGAATATATCTAACAAAACTTGATTTTGTGACTCAAGATGACCAACTTTATCAATATTTACTATTGCCGAGTAATTTATAAATTTCTGTCTAATGATGATTTAGACATGACAGAAATAATAGTAGAGAAATAATAAAAGCGATATATCACACATATAGAAGTAGCGCATTTTTAATATTATTTAATAAGAATTCATTGATATGCCTAGATATATGGTGTTTTTTGTACTTAAAAAAGTGAAGACATGCGCATTTAAAATTCATTGCCTTTGAGCGATGAAAACAAAGACCCTTAAATGCAACTATAATCAGATCGGAGGATGTAAACAATAAGAAACTTCAAAATTGGATTTATTTATTCTAAAAGGTAACGAAGGTACAACTGATTCTTTCAAACATTGTAAATGTTAAAATTGTTAGCAAATAAAAATATCTTGAAAATTAGTTTAGAGCTAGAATGATCTTTCATTTTACTTTTGATCAAAATGCATTGTAAAGTTCAGAAATGAATTTATATTATTGACTTGAATTGATGTAATTGTACTTTTAGTGTCTTTTTTTTTTATTCAAGGACAACTGTACGTTTGTGATGACTTAAAAAATTCGTAATGTTGTCCACTGTGTAAAATGTACTTAGAAGTTGGAGAGTATATTAATACTTGGTCCTGCATAACATGCAGATACTTCATTAAAATGCTATAATCTAATTTTGCAACTTTTCTGTAGAGTTTGTGTTTTCACCATAAGAAAGGTCTTTAATGAGAATATGTTTTTCAAAAAATGGGGAGATGATATAAATTGTTCAGAAATGGTAATTTTTTCTTCATGACAACGTTGTCTTTTATTGTAGTTAACTCAAAAGAAAAGATTATAACTTGTCCCACTATATGAAAAATCCAGTTCGACTGCAATGCCAAGAAATTTGGATTTTTCCCTAATTTTTTACACACGTTGTTTATTAGAGAAACACCCTGCGTTTCTACAAGGAAAACGTCAATGAGTCATAATTATTAGGATAAATCAGAATTCTAAACCAACAATTTTTTTTACTATGAAAACTTGATCTACGTTTAACAATAATGGGCTATCCACTCACTGGCTCAGGAGCATCTACCTTATCGTCCATATCTACCTTTGTTCTTTGTTTTTGGAATTGAATAGTGTTACAATTGTTGGTCGTTTCTTTACTTTCTTTTGAGATAGGCAGTTTGGAAAAATTGATTTTACTGCACTAACTCTTAATTTGTTTGTATGAAGTTGAATCTCTAATAATCGTTTATTATAGCTTAAACATTTATCAACTGCAAACGCCATCGTAAAACATATTTAATAACATTACTAAACTATAGGTTTTTCAACTAAAGGACCTAATTAACTATGTAAACTTTTTAATTTGCAAATAATATAATTTGCATTAAACTTATTTCTATACACATAGTCTTTTTAGGTAAGTTCTTATTCAGTACAAGGATTCTTTTTGCCATTTATTAAGATTGTCCCCGGGAACTTTAAATAATTACAATTTTTCCTTCTTGGATTTATAACCACTGTTACACAAAACATGGCTTTCAAAGTATACTCAGTTAGTCAGTTATAACAAAACACTCAATTATTTAAAAGAAATAATTATAACATAAAAATGGAACAAAACTGCTTTCTAGACACTTGCTAATATTTACATTCAACCAGCGCCTGACTGGATAACCCCCCAGATGCTGTCTCGCTCCGCTAACTCTCACTCACGTTCCACAGTTCGGCTTATTGAATTCAACGAAAATATCATACCACTAATTTTTAATTTTTTCTTGGTTAATTAGATTTTCGTGGTCATGTTTGTATATATGAATTTACCTAATTTTTGCCAACAATATTTTTCTAAATTTCTACAAAAAATATTATTATAAAGTAATAAAGTAGAATTTTTCGCTTTTAAAACTTCCATTACTGCATGGTAGTAAAACAAAAATGATGACATAAATATTTTCCTAAAAATCTCAATCAATAAGAACATTACATCAATCACGATATCTCAATAGGTGTACACATAAAATATAGTGAAAATTAAACGTCTTCGAAAAAAAGTAGTTCATATTGTACAGATATACGAATTGACTGTAAAATTCACTTCAAAACGTGCACATTTGTAAAAATCTCGAGGTCGAACATTTCGTCATCACAATACTTCTTTATACTACGTATAAGAAAGTAAAAAACAGATTAGTTTATGATACAAACATATTTACATAATAAAGACCAGTGTCCTTTACGAACTATTCTGTCCGCGTTGCCAAATTGTCCGGACGCTCGATTATCGAGAATATAAAAGACATGAGTATATTTCAAAATATACGGCACACGATGCAGCGCCTCGCGTAGGAATACCCTGAACTAATAGTATACGCGAAATGGTTACTTTACATGCATAGTGTCGACAAAATAGCGTCTTCCGAAATTTTGTTAAACAACATTATATTACCATGTAAGTTTGTCAACGAAGTTTTACATGGAAAGTGCATAGAGCGTCCATATACGGACGCTTTATGTAGGCGGACGCTCTATTGAATGGAAATTTACAATGTACGGACGCGCTAATGATAGTAGGATATATATATATATATATATATATATATATATATATGTAAATTTTAAATAATTTTAAAATTCGTTTTCCTCAGCGTAGAAAATGTCAAATATGATTTTTCTGCTTAAGCACTGAGTAATTAAGGTAAATTTTTAATTAGAAAAATTTAACGCCCAGGGCGAGATTCGAACTCACTTTTCCCGATCTCATGTCAGGTGCTCTACCTAATGAACCACCTGGGGGCGTTGTGAGTGCGAGTCTACTTGCACGTCTTGAATCTCATCAAGTCACAGATGTTACTCAGTGCTTAAGCAGAAAAATCATATTTGATATATATATATATATATATATATATATTTTCCTATAAGGTTTCCTATTAATTAAAAGAAAAACCTTTTTTGTTTATTGGCCGTGTAATTATGTAAATTTAAATATTTGTTTTCTTGGGGTAGCGGCCTATTTTCTTAGTGGGTTCTTTCTTTTTTAAGAACGAATAATTAAAACAATACTTAACGTTTCGACATATCACATGTCTTTATCAAAATTTTTATTACATAAAATCATACAAACAGGACTGTAAGAGAAAAACACATATTTTAAAACTTAGATTTAAACTACTTGAAAAACATTCTTGAAACTCACCAAACACATTTAACATATGTATACTTTTTGTCTTTGTACATTATGTATATTCAGTCTTCTTATAAAACTTATCACGTATACTAAATTTACTATACATCTCTATAGTATAATTATATTAAAATACGTTTCTTAAAATTGTATTGTGTAGTATAAATATATACTCGTATGTGAGCACATTTTGTCTATATTGAATGTGTCTTTATTTTTATACATTCCTTTTTTTTAGTTTTTTTTTCCCTTTTTTTATTATTTTATTTTTAATGTAATTTTAACTTGCTGTTGTTGTTTCATTTTCGTCTTTTTCTTTAATTATATTTATTAAATGCTAATTATTGAATTATTGGATGATAAATTTTTGATAATCCGTCAATTTCATTTCTGTCATTTATTGTGTTCTTAGTTTTTACTATGTTTATTATTTCTAATATTTCCCGCGCTTTGGTATTATTTTGTTTAGCTAGAACTTTTGTATTTTTAAAGTCAAATTTGTGATTATATTTTGTTTGGTGTTTTTTAAGAGCTGTTGAATTTTTACAATACTTATGTCCTTTTAGTCTTTCCTCGAGAAGTTGTTTGGTTTGGCCAATATATACTCCATTACCAAACCAAACAACTTCTCGAGGAAAGACTAAAAGGACATAAGTATTGTAAAAATTCAACAGCTCTTAAAAAACACCAAACAAAATATAATCACAAATTTGACTTTAAAAATACAAAAGTTCTAGCTAAACAAAATAATACCAAAGCGCGAGAAATATTAGAAATAATAAACATAGTAAAAACTAAGAACACAATAAATGACAGAAATGAAATTGACGGATTATCAAAAATTTATCATCCAATAATTCAATAATTAGCATTTAATAAATATAATTAAAGAAAAAGACGAAAATGAAACAACAACAGCAAGTTAAAATTACATTAAAAATAAAATAATAAAAAAAGGGAAAAAAAAAACTAAAAAAAAGGAATGTATAAAAATAAAGACACACATTCAATATAGACAAAATGTGCTCACATACGAGTATATATTTATACTACACAATACAATTTTAAGAAACGTATTTTAATATAATTATACTATAGAGATGTATAATAAATTTAGTATACGTGATAAGTTTTATAAGAAGACTGAATATACATAATGTACAAAGACAAAAAGTATACATATGTTAAATGTGTTTGGTGAGTTTCAAGAATGTTTTTCAAGTAGTTTAAATCTAAGTTTTAAAATATGTGTTTTTCTCTTACAGTCCTGTTTGTATGATTTTATGTAATAAAAATTTTGATAAAGACATGTGATATGTCGAAACGTTAAGTATTGTTTTAATTATTCGTTCTTAAAAAAGAAAGAACCCACTAAGAAAATAGGCCGCTACCCCAAGAAAACAAATATTTAAATTTATATATATATATATATATATATATATATATATATATATATATATACCGGTAGGTTTTCTGGTAACGCAACGATTGTATAGCGCATGTATCAGTCCCCACAACTGAACGACTACGTATATGTACTCCCCTCCGTTAACCAGAGCGGTGGTAGTAGTATACTACAGCCGTTCGCGTCGGGGAATACGATAACTGTAGCGAGTGATAGTGGGGACTTGGACACTCCTCTGTCGTTGCTTCACCCGAAAACTTACCGGTATATATATATATTGCTATGGGGGGGGGTATATGCTAATAAAGACCTATGTTATAATAATGAATGGAGAGCTAATGAGACTTAGAGCGCTTAATTTACTTTATCCTAAAACAAAAACTACTAAACACAATAATCTATTGAACTATTAACTTTTCAATTTTAATTCTGCCGGCTAGCTAAAGGGGGTTGCATTCTACGAACACGGAGAGAAATTATCTATTTAGCTTATGTATCAATTAGTATCTCACAATTTTCCTAATAGATAACTACCGTTATTAATAATTCAAAAATTTCGCGGCATTTAACGTATGACTGCGCAAGATCGGGATATGCTTTATCCAAGAGGTGGAACAAACACTGAAATTCGCGCGAAGACGCTATACTTAATGTGTACGAGTGGATAGATTAAGTAATCAAAAAGAAATTTAAAAGTTATGTGATTAATTAAGTGGGTGTTATTTAAGTGACTCTAATTGTGTTCTCTACAGGGCGTTACTGAGGTTCGAAATTTGATTTACCTTAGTCCGGTATACCATGCTTTCCAGTCGTCGTTTGACAATCTTGAAAAATCTAACCTAGAAAGTCAATTTGGAGAGACAGCTCTAATGCTGGAGCTTCAACAGAATATGTGTACCTCTTATGGTTGAAGAGTGAGTTTTAACAGTGATGAAAACAAACACTTTATACAAGAAAACAACAAATCTGAATTTATTTAAAACATAACACTGAATATCTACTACAATACAACAATGTCCATAAAATTTAGATATAAACAATACACTTTTGTCGTGTACAAGAACAACAGTTATTTAGGCAGAAGTTCTACAAATTTGAAATATTGAAAACAAGGCGCAGTATACGAACTTGGCCCTTATGTACCAACTATAAAAATGGACTGCATGACAATTGAGATAGGATTAAATTTAACTGTAAGTAAATTCTGATATTTTACTTAAATAAGCATTATATTGTTTGAAATTTTAAATTGATTTTCCAAGTGTTTATAAGTGCTATGTATCTAGATTTGAATTTTATTAATTGATAGAGATGATCGAATTAAAAGACGTTACATTTGGATTTGACCCACATTTGTGTCAAGGAAAGAAAACCTATACTAATATTAGACTTGGTACCTTCTGTGTATTAATTCCTTATCTTGTTTAAGGACAGGTACTTGTTCCAATGGGGGTGCTTCTATGTGAAGGCAGCTCGCGTCCCAGCTGTCTGGTATCGGTGCTCGATGTGTCCTTGACCCAGTTCGGCTCGGTTTAAGGTCGACTTCTTCAATTGATGACCTTCTGACTCGTGCGTGGGAATGATTCAGCAGACACTTTATAGCGTATTTGGGTGTATCAACTTTGACGGTGGCTGGATGTCGATATGGATTGATAATAAGTATTGATGCGTCAATCAACTCAATGAATGATCACACAAAAAATGAATGAATCGAAGTGAATGGCTCGTTAATGACGGTTCACAAAAAAAATCAATCGATGAATAATCCGCTTGCATAACCATGTATGCTCACGAAACAATGAATAATTCTGAATAATCCCTGAGTCTCGTCGGATGTGCCTTTTTATATCAATCTCTGTTGTGGATGTTGTAACCATGGCAATTTTATACAGTAGAATTTTACAAAGTCTTTTTACGGGCAAGTCTATTTTTGAATATTTGTGGAATCATGTTTTATCTTAGTTAAATTAATTCGTCTTTCAATCGGTACAATAAAATTACTTTAATTCGTTTTCTTTTAGAAAAACACATTTTTTAAAAATTAAAGGGCAAATTTAGCATTTCGACTTTCATTTGTTCGATGACGTCAATGACGCTAATAAAATAAATTTAAATATCAGAATTTTGGCTTAAAATGCCTTTTTAGTAGAACTTTACCTTTACAAATTAAACTTATAAATACATACAATATATTTTCGTCTTTTAATCCTTTTTAAAATCTTTCTTTATACAAAAAATTAGTGTGGTTAGTTTTTGAAGTGTAATAACTAAATGGTCTTTTAATTTATTTACGAATTACTGTTATAACATGAAAGTATGACCTTTTCTTAATCTATACCACCTTTTTTAAATTATCTACATAGCTTGTAATTAATATTATAAAACTTTTCTTTTACCTATGTTGACAACTGTCAAATTATTCAAAATGCTTATTTAAATATCTGTACTCAACTAGTAAATATGACATTGAAAAATATTACATCGTAAATGCGTCTCGATAGACTTTGTAACTGCTAGAGTTAATTTATGATTACTTTGATTACTTATAGGAAATATTTGAAATTTATTTTGCCTCTGTCAATATGGCGCGTCGAAATTTGAAAATTAAAATGATGCTTAACTTAAATGTGCGCAACTAAGAGTTTTATTGTTTGTTACCATGCTTGTAACTTGTAAACTAGTTTATGGTTTAAATGTTTTTTATGTTCACCATTAATTTAATTTAGTTTTAAGCTATGCATTTTTAGATAACAATTTGTCATGTATGTGCAATACTTTTGCCCAAATTTGGGATGATGCTTTCGATACTATCAACCTTGTTTTAACCTTGAACCTGTAACTTTTTGTGACAATTTACTCTTGAGAAATCACACTATAAAATGGTACTCAATTATATGCTCATAGTGTGGTAATAAATGTTGAAATTTGTAATTAAAAATTAGCCATTTGTAATGGCTGTCAGATTCATTTTATATAATTACTTTGCCTATATAACATTTAACTAATTATTGTTGTATTGTGGAAATTTGCTAAATATAAGTATAAAAATAAGACTAATGTGTATTTTAAACTAATCAGGTATTTAAATCCAATTTTAAGTATTTAATACGGGGGTTTCAGTTGGGGTTCCTGAAAAGAGTAGTCATTGGTTTGGTTTTCTAAATTTGGGGGTGAATTTCTTTCTAATATTTAAAATTTGATGGGTTTCTCAGAATTTACTAGATTTGTTAGTAAAATCTGTATTAATTTTTATGAATTTTTACCTGTACTCTTATACAAGGGTCCAAACATAATGCATCGCCGATGTATATATGGTTGCCTGTATTCAAGGGGTATTAAAGGGTGGCTGCATGTGTTTGTGGGTATTTGACTGGTGTTGTCACATAATCAACACCAGTTCAACTTGCCCCTTAACGAAGGTAGTTTTTTTATGTATATAAAAAAATTCGTTCGTTATAAATAAACCTTATAATGTAATTGTAATAATTAACTAACTTATATATTTTAAGTGACAAAATTTTTCTTTATCAAACTGATATATTTATTTTGTATTATACTAAGGGCTTAATTAACTGAGTTTTTGTATTTGTAGTTTTGTCATATGTCTGTAATATAAGTTGTATGTGTGTATGGAAATTTTCCTAACAAAATTTAATTTTTAACAATATTTATTTAATGACTTGTCCCTGTATATGGGTATTAGTGTAAGATGCTATGTATATGTTATGTATTTGTGTAACTATATTTTTATCGATAAATATGAACACTAGTTCATCTTTGTATGTGCGCGTATGTTTTCCTTCTTGAATTTTTCTATGAATGTTGCCTTTATAAAGTTTTATTGTGTACCAATTATGCTTCTTTTGTTTATACTGCTTCTTTTACCTATAGTGTCTCGGATTCAAATTCTATACTGCGAGAGTAGTGGCCTATTTTAATATACCTCGAGTGTATTTACACTTAAATTAACTTTGTTGCTTCAAATAATTATTCTTGTTACCTATTATATTTGACATTTTGTCATGTATTCATCTTCCTATTTGCGGAACATATTTTCAATTAATATTGCACTTTTGCGTGCTGATGTACCCATTTTAGGTTGTACATCACCTTTTGTCTTCCCATAATACCATATCTTCTCATGGTTTTACTTATGAGGTAAATTCTAATTATATTTATTTTTCTTCCACGATACCATATCTTTTCATGGGTTTCTTCATGGATTCAATTCTTTATTTATAAAAGCGTTATATTCGCTCCGTGGTATATTTTAATTCTTAGGCCCTTTCTTCATATTTAAATATTTTTTTTTCCTTCATATTTTGGTCAATTCTTCTTGAATCCTTTTTGTTCTGTTTGTACATATGTTTCTTGATTGAATTTTTGGACTTGTAACCTTATTTTTGTATTTTATATAAAGGCAGTAGTAATTTTACTTTCTTCTAATGGTAGTGGTTCCATACGCTTTGTTGTAAGTTTTCTTTCAAAGATTTGTCCTTCCTAGTGTTTCTTATTCCTTTTCCATAACATGTTTGTATCATCTTGCTGTGTATTTGTACCTTTTCTTTATTCTGACTGAAGTGTTCCAGACATTTTTCAACTTATATTTCCTCCTTATGCGTTGCTACTTGCTTGATATAGGAATGGGAAAAACTAACAATTATTTACTATGTGTCTTAAGATTATTTATGGATGAACTTCTTATCTTCTATAGGCGAACTCTTCTACTATAAAATTCCGGGTGTATTTACATCTTTGGATATACAGATTGGGCTCGTCTGTATTGGTTTTGGGATGATTCCGCTATCAAAGGGTTGGGTTCGTCCGATGTAGCGCATTTTGTTTAGATTCCTGGCTCCTTTTGGTTTGGGCTCGACCAAATGACTCCTGGGGTGTCGGGACTCGTGGTGCCCCTATATTGATCTATGGGGTGGATAGGCCTTTGTATCTCGGTGTTGCTCAGGTAGGAGTGGGGTCGCTATCCCATCGAAGGTCGCCTGTATATCCCTTCGCCTTGCTCCGTTATATTTTATAACAAAATTTCTACTCGTCAACTATGTCCTCGGCTAAATAGTCGTGTAGCATGGAAACATGATAGGTGCCTTTGATATTTCCAGTTTCCTCGTCTATTAATTCGTAGGTGTTCAATCCTAACTTCCTATGAATGAGAAACGGTCCAGTAAATGGGCGGGTTAGTTTTGCTATTATATTGTTTTTCCTATCGGTGACTTTGAGTGCACGTACGATGACCTTGTCGTTTAATTGATAATTTTTAAATCTTTTCTGCTGCTCTCTCTGTTTGGTTTCCCATTTGTTTTTCTTTTCTAGGAGTTTCCGTCTTACTAAATCATATTGTTCTCCTAAATCTGCTATTTCATCGCTTATCCATGGTCTCTGTGGTGGCTGTCCAGTGAATATAGTGATGGGGCATGCTTCATGTACAGTGCTGGGAGTGTTGTTCATGACCAACTCTATATGTCTAATATGTTTGGCCCATTTATGGTGGCAGTCGACTAACAAAATTCGGAGGTATTTTAGTACTTCTTTTATATATCTTTCAGAAGGGTTTGCTTGCGGGTGTCTGATTGAAGTGTGATATGATTTGATCTGTCTGTCATCTAAAAATTCTTGATACCGCTGGTTCGTGAAGTATGTGGCGTGATCTGACAGTATGATGTTGGGAGTTCCGTATTCTGTGATATACTCTTGTATTGCCTGTAGTACGGTTTCAGTGTTGCATTTTTGTGTCGGAATTAAACGTACATGTTTGGAGAAAATGTCACATATGACAAGAATATTTCTATATCTTCTTGTGCTTGGAATAAGATTTGAAATGAAATCGATGGCTACTAATTGTAGTGGTTCGGTTGCGATTATGCTCTGGCTTATGTTTTGGTTAGTAAAGTTCTTCTCCTTGGCTACCTCACATGTTCGGCATTGTCGGATTAAATTTTTAATTATTTTCTCATCGTTTTTACAGTAGTAGGCCTCCCGGAATATCAACCAACATTTTCTGGCTCCTATGTGGGTATACTTTTCGTGTATATTTTGTATGATCTCTATTGTGTGTTTTTCGTCTGTGACGTATACTTCTGTTCTCCCTATCTTCTTGATTATGACGTCCTCTTGCATTTTCATCCCTTTATATTCCTGCACTACTTGTAATTTTTCTTTAATTTCCCTTAACACTGGTGTTTCTTGTGCTTCTTTTATTCGGTTTAGTGAAAAAGTACCTTCTTGAGCTAAAATTACTAGGTTTATTTGAACGTTCGAAGTCTTGGTCTCTCCATGCCTACGACTCAGGATGTCTGCAGCTATCATCTCTTTCCCTGGCTTGTATCGAATCTCCATGTCGTATTGTTGTATAAGTAGCGTCCAGCGGTAGATACGGTTGTTGTTTAATTTGGTCGTCATAATGTTGAGTAGAGCTTTATGATCCGATTCGAGGATGAACTTTTTTCCTATTAGATAGTATCTGAGCTTGGTCAATGCGAAGATGACGGCTAACATTTCGAGCTCTGATATGGCATATCGGGTCTCGCATGGCCTTAACGTCCGTGATGCGAAGTAAATCGGAATTTCCATGTTGTCTTTTATCTGTACCAGTTCTGCGGCGATAGCGTTGTTGGATGCGTCCGTTCTGACGATGAATTCCGAGCTGAAATCGGGGTGATATAATTTAAGGTTCTCGACAAAGTTGTTCTTCAAATTTTGAAAGCATTCTTCGCATTCGGGTGTCCATCTCCATTTCGTTCCTTTCTTCAGTAGCGCTAATAAAGTGTTGGTCTTCTGGCTGTAGTTCGAAATGAATTTTCGGTAATAGTTCAACAAACCGAGAAATCCTCTCAACATTTTCAATTTGGTCGGACGTGGGTAGTTTTGGATCTCTTCAAGCCTTTGTGGATCTAACAAGATGTTTTGTTCATTTACGACGTATCCTAGGTAATTGACTTCTTTTCGGCAGAATTGGCATTTCGCAAGATTCAACTTCATTCCATTTGTTTGTAGAGTATGAATGATAGTTTCTATGTGGTTCAAATGGGACTCGATGTCATCGGAAAAAATAATGATGTCGTCCAAATAATGTAATGCGAATTTCTCGTACTTATCCAATATCTGGTGTAGAAATCTGATTAAACCTGCGGGAGAACTGCGGACTCCGAAGGGACAAACAGTGAAGTTGTAGGTGACCCCGTTCACGTTGAAGCCACAATATTTCCTTGAGGACTCTTCCAAACGTATCAGCCAAAAAGCATTCTTTAAATCTAGTTTTGTGTACCATCTTTTGTTACCGCATTTTGTGAGTAGAACGTCGATATTCTGAGGCATCTCGTACTCAGGTTTGATCCTCTGGTTAAGCAAGCGAGCGTCAATGCAGATGCGGATGGAGTCGTCTTTTTTCTTTACCAAAACCACTGGGTTTATAAAATAAGTGTTGGACCTCTCGATAATGTCAGCCTCCTCTAATTTAAGCAGTTCCTCATTAACTCTCTGTTGAAAATGATAAGGGATGGGGTAGTTCTTGCAGGGCAGCGGTGTGTCATCGTCAATTAGCAATTTGTGCTCGTAATCTTTGGCGAATACTACCTCATCGTTGATTAACCGTATATTCTTAGAAAGTATGTCTAAAAGATTTTCTAATATCCAAGGTTCCTTTAACTCTTGATCTGCTAGGATTTCCCGTATGTCGGCTTCATTTCTTATGATTTTGTTGTTAGATGAATCTTCTTTTATCCCTGTTTCTGTGTATGTTTTCTCCCTTCCTTCTTTTGGTAGTTCAAACATAGCCTCTTCTAAATCTTCTTGCGTATTACCATTATCTTCTCTATCTGCTATAATAACGTTATTAATATCGTAATTAATCTCCTCCTTGTATTGTAAGTAAGCGTTTATTTCCTTGAGGTCTTCTAAAGTGTCCATTTGCACTTCATTTTTCCCAATTATCGCTTTTTCTTTCTCGAAATTCAGATTCATCTTTAGGTATCGCATATTGTCCACTCCCAAGATGCAATCATAGAATAAATTGCTTAGCACGTAGAATTGCATTGTGTAAATATGTCCGTTAATGTCCACTTCCATGGATATTCGTTTATTGATTTGTCCCATTTTTCTTCTATTGGCCGACATCAAGTTTGTGCATTTGATTTTAATTATGTTTTGTAAATAGTTCGGTAGTTGTTCTACCATGTTCTCTTTGATTAAAGAGATTTCTGCCCCGGAATCTAGTAAAGCCTTAAATGTTATGTTTCCTATAATTAATGTGATAAATGGTAACGTTTCTAAATTGGATACTATTTTTCCTACGTCTTCAGTGTCTGATTGTGTCCCCAAACCTATATCTAAACTTAATTTATTAAAAAACTTATTACTAATGTGGTCATCCGGTGGAGTTAATTTAAATCCCTGGATGAGCATGGTTTCGGATTTATTTCCGTCATTTGGGCTCCTGAATCCATCGAAGTTTTTTTTTTCAGCTCGCTGTTGTCAATAGGTGTGTCCCATTCTATATTGTACCTGTTATCTCCAGCGATGGCGTTTATCTGTCTATTATTCGAGTTTCCGTAGTATCTCTGGTTTTGATCCTGATAGCTATTTCTAGGCGCATTTGTATTATACGGCCGCTGATCCGGTCTCGCAGAGTTATTATTCCTCTGGGTGTTGTACCCATTTCCGTTGGTTGTACTATTATTTCGCCACTGGTTTAAGTTCCTGTTTGGTGGAAACATATTTGGTCTTCCCTGATCGTTACAAGGGTGATTGTTGTAAGGACGAGGCTGGCTTTGATAATTTTGGTTAGGAGACTGATTGAAATTTCTGTTTGGTCGCGGTGGTGTTCGTGGAGGGTTTCTATTCATTTCTGCTGTTGGTCTGTCAGGGTAAACATTTCGACGGGCTTCTGTCTGTGTATGATCGTTTCTGGGATGGTTGCGGTACTCTCTGTTCATGTTGGTGCTGTCTGAATAGTCATCTAACCTTCTGAGAATGTCCACCAGGCTATCCATGTTAGTCACGTTCTGGCAGATGATCGCGTGCGTATCCGTGTGTATAAAATGTCGCAACAACTGTTGTGAAATGGTTAGCTCGTCCATGTTGTCTATGTGCTTACTGTAGTTGTATATCTTCAGGGCATATGCTTCGCGAGAGAGCTTACCTGGTCGAAATTTCCCTGTAAGTAAACGAATACGAGCTCGGTTTTGTTGTGTTTCGCTCCAGAAGTTTCTTCTGAAAATCTCAGCGAATTGTCCTAAATCCTCACAACTATCCTCTATTCTTTCAAACCAATCCGCCGCTCCATTGGTGAGTGTCGCTCTGATAATGTTAAATTGTTGTCTAGAGTCAGGCACGTCTTCGGTGTATTTGAGGACATTGTTTAAATATGCCATAGGATGCATCGACATGTTGTCGCCGTTGAAATGTGCTACGTTTTCGATACGTAGTCCCGCATTAAAGCATGTTGGTGTAGGCATTTGGATATTGTTAGTCCTGATATTTTGTACCTTAAGTGTCAACCTTTTCAGTTCTTCTTTGTTTCTTTCCAGTTCCTGCAGCGCATTCCTGACGTCTTTATCCTGTTCTTTGTTCACCTGTTTAACCCTCGTAATTTCTTTCAAACATGTCTCTTCGGTTGAAACTATTTGTCCAGTAAGTTTCGTTTCTATGCGAACTTCCATTTCTGCGGTGCCCCTATTTATTTGATCAAACTCCGTCCTGATTCTTTCCGCCAACTCCTTGTGTTCCTTTTCGTTTTTATTTTTTAATTTTGTGAGGTCTCCTTCTATTTCCACGACTTTCTTGTCCACAACTTTTATTGCAGAATCAATATTTGATACAACCTCTGTCCTAAGTTGTTGAACCTTCACATCCACCTCTTCTAGTATTAATTTATTGCTAGCCTCTGTTCTAAGTGCTAGTCTCTCCTCGAGATCTCTTTTCAAATCTTCCAAATTCTGCCTGTTTTCTATTCTGTCCTCCACTCTATCTCGAATTCTGTTCGTTTCCAGTTCTTCTTTAAGTTCTTGCAAGTCCCTTTTATTTTCTTGTTTAGACTCATCCATTTTGTTCTCTAATCCTTCCTTGGTGCTATCTATTTTGTTTTCTAATCCGTTTATCATCAATCTGATCTGTTGTAACATACTATTATCCTCTGGTTTTGGATCACTTCCTTGTCCTGTGGGCGTCGCTGTAATTTGGGTGTTATCACCTTGATTTTGTGGCGATACATCTTCGCCTTCGCTGGATGATTCCTGATGGACATTTGAAACGCTTCTGGATCTTGTATTCATCTTGCAGGTTTATATTTTTACAAATACACACAGTAATAATAAAAATTTGATAATACTTTATAATAAGACCCTTGTATAATGTATTGTACCTACTATGTGAATAATAATAATACCTGTATTTGATTCTACTATTTTTAATAAAGACAAATAAATGATTTTACTTTTGTCAGTGTTTGTTTGTTTACCATCAATTTATAGAAGTACACATATATAAGAAATAAAGAAAAATTAAAAACACATGTTGCTTTTTATATTTTTATTGTACAATTATTTTTTTTTTTAATATATAAGAATCCTCTGCTTCTGGTGATCTTCTAGTCTTCTGGAGTGAGCTGAAAAATACAGTAAGTACCCGGCTAAAGTTTAATAATCGGCCCCAAATCGTTGGTGCGCCAAAATGCTATGGGGGGGGGGTATATGCTAATAAAGACCTATGTTATAATAATGAATGGAGAGCTAATGAGACTTAGAGCGCTTAATTTACTTTATCCTAAAACAAAAACTACTAAACACAATAATCTATTGAACTATTAACTTTTCAATTTTAATTCTGCCGGCTAGCTAAAGGGGGTTGCATTCTACGAACACGGAGAGAAATTATCTATTTAGTTTATGTATCAATTAGTATCTCACAATTTTCCTAATAGATAACTACCGTTATTAATAATTCAAAAATTTCGCGGCATTTAACGTATGACTGCGCAAGATCGGGATATGCTTTATCCAAGAGGTGGAACAAACACTGAAATTCGCGCGAAGACGCTATACTTAATGTGTACGAGTGGATAGATTAAGTAATCAAAAAGAAATTTAAAAGTTATGTGATTAACTAAGTGGGTGTTATTTAAGTGACTCTAATTGTGTTCTCTACAGGGCGTTACTGAGGTTCGAAATTTGATTTACCTTAGTCCGGTATACCATGCTTTCCAGTCGTCGTTTGACAATCTTGAAGAATCTAACCTAGAAAGTCAATTTGGAGAGACAGCTCTAATGCTGGAGCTTCAACAGAATATGTGTACCTCTTATGGTTGAAGAGTGAGTTTTAACAGTGATGAAAACAAACACTTTATACAAGAAAACAACAAATCTGAATTTATTTAAAACATAACACTGAATATCTACTACAATACAACAATGTCCATAAAATTTAGATATAAACAATACACTTTTGTCGTGTACAAGAACAACAGTTATTTAGGCAGAAGTTCTACAAATTTGAAATATTGAAAACAAGGCGCAGTATACGAACTTGGCCCTTATGTACCAACTATAAAAATGGACTGCATGACAATTGAGATAGGATTAAATTTAACTGTAAGTAAATTCTGATATTTTACTTAAATAAGCATTATATTGTTTGAAATTTTAAATTGATTTTCCAAGTGTTTATAAGTGCTATGTATCTAGATTTGAATTTTATTAATTGATAGAGATGATCGAATTAAAAGACGTTACATTTGGATTTGACCCACATTTGTGTCAAGGAAAGAAAACCTATACTAATATTAGACTTGGTACCTTCTGTGTATTAATTCCTTATCTTGTTTAAGGACAGGTACTTGTTCCAATGGGGGTGCTTCTATGTGAAGGCAGCTCGCGTCCCAGCTGTCTGGTATCGGTGCTCGATGTGTCCTTGACCCAGTTCGGCTCGGTTTAAGGTCGACTTCTTCAATTGATGACCTTCTGACTCGTGCGTGGGAATGATTCAGCAGACACTTTATAGCGTATGTGGGTGTATCAACTTTGACGGTGGCTGGATGTCGATATGGATTGATAATAAGTATTGATGCGTCAATCAACTCAATGAATGATCACACAAAAAATGAATGAATCGAAGTGAATGGCTCGTTAATGACGGTTCACAAAAAAAATCAATCGATGAATAATCCGCTTGCATAACCATGTATGCTCACAAACAATGAATAATTCTGAATAATCCCTGAGTCTCGTCGGATGTGCCTTTTTATATCAATCTCTGTTGTGGATGTTGTAACCATGGCAATTTTATACAGTAGAATTTTACAAAGTCTTTTTACGGGCAAGTCTATTTTTGAATATTTGTGGAATCATGTTTTATCTTAGTTAAATTAATTCGTCTTTCAATCGGTACAATAAAATTACTTTAATTCGTTTTCTTTTAGAAAAACACATTTTTTAAAAATTAAAGGGCAAATTTAGCATTTCGACTTTCATTTGTTCGATGACGTCAATGACGCTAATAAAATAAATTTAAATATCAGAATTTTGGCTTAAAATGCCTTTTTAGTAGAACTTTACCTTTACAAATTAAACTTATAAATACATACAATATATTTTCGTCTTTTAATCCTTTTTAAAATCTTTCTTTATACAAAAAATTAGTGTGGTTAGTTTTTGAAGTGTAATAACTAAATGGTCTTTTAATTTATTTACGAATTACTGTTATAACATGAAAGTATGACCTTTTCTTAATCTATACCACCTTTTTTAAATTATCTACATAGCTTGTAATTAATATTATAAAACTTTTCTTTTACCTATGTTGACAACTGTCAAATTATTCAAAATGCTTATTTAAATATCTGTACTCAACTAGTAAATATGACATTGAAAAATATTACATCGTAAATGCGTCTCGATAGACTTTGTAACTGCTAGAGTTAATTTATGATTACTTTGATTACTTATAGGAAATATTTGAAATTTATTTTGCCTCTGTCAATATGGCGCGTCGAAATTTGAAAATTAAAATGATGCTTAACTTAAATGTGCGCAACTAAGAGTTTTATTGTTTGTTACCATGCTTGTAACTTGTAAACTAGTTTATGGTTTAAATGTTTTTTATGTTCACCATTAGTTTAATTTAGTTTTAAGCTATGCATTTTTAGATAACAATTTGTCATGTATGTGCAATACTTTTGCCCAAGTTTGGGATGATGCTTTCGATACTATCAACCTTGTTTTAACCTTGAACCTGCAACTTTTTGTGACAATTTACTCTTGAGAAATCACACTATAAAATGGTACTCAATTATATGCTCATAGTGTGGTAATAAATGTTGAAATTTGTAATTAAAAATTAGCCATTTGTAATGGCTGTCAGATTCATTTTATATAATTACTTTGCCTATATAACATTTAACTAATTATTGTTGTATTGTGGAAATTTGCTAAATATAAGTATAAAAATAAGACTGTAACGAAGTTCCTCGTTAATTGCTCAAATTAACATTTTTAGTCCATTATTAATTTATTTAACAATATTAAATTAATAGAATGTAAGTTATTTTGCTCAAATATTGTATAAAATGTTTTGGACGGACCTGTATATGTATTCATGTGCAACGATCATTCAAGTTATTTGTTATTTTTCAATATAAGGATGTATACGTCATGCTCGTAGTCGCGCGCAAATTGTATATTTTAAAACGAGTTTTTCCTACAGAAATAGGGGGGTTTACGGATATATAAAGACACCACCAAGTGTGTCTCTTCCATTTTATTTTCCTATCCTTCTGCTGCCTTTACCTTTCTTTACTCAGCCTTGATGGCGTGGGAAAGATAGGTGTTTATCCTAGAAACGTATTACATTCAGGTCTCATGCGCCGTGGAGTAATCGTTTCAAAATCCGCTAAAATCCGTCCGAAAGTGTTTGTTTCATTCAGACCAGGGGTCGTGAAGGAATAGACATTTTTACCGCTACTACCTATAATTCCCGTCCGAGTCAGACTATAAATGTCATGACTATGTATATATCTCTGTATTTAATATATGTATTTCATTTTCAGAAACGTTAGATTTCAAATTTTGTTTGTAACGCGCGTATAAATTCAATACATTGTCCGCGCTTTGTAGCATAAACAAAGATATAATAATAATTCTCCGAATAGACGCGCGAAAGTCCGCACCGATTGAAATTGTTCTCCGCGACGAAATATATATAAGGTTCTTCTGCGAGCAGGGTAACGTACAAAAACTTAGTTGTAATATAATTTAAGCAAACCTGATCATCCGTATTTTATTTCAAACACCATTTTATTTATGTTTTTCTTTAACGGAATATTCTGGGATTGTAATTGTTAATTCAGGGACTAGGAACGTACAAACGTTCTTGCTTGATTTTATACGCGACATATAGAGGTCGTTGACGCGTATTTAATTTGTATTCTATTTATGTACATAGATTTTGTAAATATATAATTAATATTAAACCATAAAGTGTATCAATTGTGACCATAATTTAATTGCTGAATTGTTTATTCGTTTGATATGATTTTATAATGTGTTAACAGAAATAAAAGTTAATTATTATGTACTTTTCAAATGAATTTCTAACCGTGTGTTTTTTTTGCTTACCTTTACCGTTTGCTAGTGAGATAGAGAAAGTAGTATATTCAAGAGTAACGAATCATATTAAAACAATAAGAAGTACTCACGTTATTTTTCTCCGCTGAGTCAGCTGTGAGCAATAGGTCTTTTGTCCCAAGGCACCACTCTAAAACCACCATAACTTTGATTTATTTTAAACCGCCCGAACAAGTTGACATTAAGGTCAACGGCCGTACTTTTACCAGATCATAACATTGAAGCCTGAACATATAGGCAGCCAGGAGTGCGTATTTTTGGTGTCTGGACGACATTCAGAAGACCAATTCTGTAACCGGCGAGGTTGCCCTTGGTGTTATATAAGCAAATGGCACTGTGTATAATAAAAGTAAGCCAGCTAGGTTACAGATGGCGCCCAGAACGTTTGGCCGTGTTTTAAGAGATTTAAAAAATTAAATTCCGCCGCGTTTAATAAAACTGTTTGAATAATTTCACAGTTTTCCGCTAGATATACATGTATAATTATTTTTTGTAAATAGTAAGATAGGAAAATTGATACACATTTTTACGTACATACATAGAGATAAGTTTTTATTAAAGGATAGTAAAACGTACATATTCTTTATTAATTGTGAGGGAGTAAAAGGATAGGAGAATAAAATTGCAACTACAATACATTTTCATTTTATTATTATTTTATTTTTATTTTGTACAGTATAAATTATAAAATGACCGATCAGGACAAAGGCAAAAATCCAAACCCTCTTGGGTGGATATATACTTTGAAAAAAGAGGATTTAAATGCCGCAGCAGAATCTTTAGGGTTAGACGCTACCGGTAATGTCGAGGACGTACGTAAACGCATTAGTACCTTTCTGAAAGAGGATAAAACGGGTTCAACGAATAAGGGAAACGCTCCACCGCAAAGGGACACTAACGTTCAGATTTCTTCCGCGGAAATCTGTGCTCAAATAAGGAAATGGGGGATTCATTTTAATGGCAGCTCGGACGCTGTATTTTTCCTGGAAAGAGTCAACGAACTCCAAGTATGCTATGGGATTAAAGACGAACATATGCTACATGCATTGCCTGAGCTTTTTAGAGACAAAGCACTGCTTTGGCTCCGGAATAATAAAACTTTATGGGGTACATGGGACGAGTTCTTAGAGGATTTCAAACTTCAATATCTTCCGCCTCGGTATAATTTTTCAATCGAAGAAGAAATACGCGCTCGGTTGCAAAAACCAAAAGAATCTTTTAAAGATTATTTAACCGCCATATTGACGTTGATGAGACGCGGCCAAGATATGTCCGAAGGTGATAAATTGGAACGTGTATACGGTAACATGTCACCTAGTTACAGGATGTATATACGTAGGGACGCGATACAATCCCTCCGGCAATTATCTAAACTCGCTGCCGACTACGAATTACTGCTGGAAGAGCAGGCGCGCTTTTGTAAGAAAGAGAGTACGCTATCAGCACCGGAACGTCCGCCCAGCGATAAACCGAGTACTTCGCGTTCGCATCATTTGTCATATGCCGCCCAGGATAATAAGCCTCGCCAATTTCCTGTACCGCCGTCGCCGTCACAAAAATTATCACACCCGGAAAACCGTTGTTGGCGCTGTGGCAGAGAGGGGCATACGCGTGGTTATTGCCGTAACCCATTTAAAATGTTTTGTTCACGGTGTGGCAAGTTAAATGTGCGTTCCGTTGACTGCCGATGCCAGGGAAACGCCGAGAAGGGCGGTCTGCAGGCAAAGACCGTCCGCAAGCAGTAAAGCCGCCTGAATCCGCAAACACAGGTATCAAAGACTCGACAGTGCCAGACAATCGCGTCTGGATCCGCGTACACATACATAACCAGAATTTACGAGCCCTCGTGGACAGCGGAGCGACTTCATCGTTTTTGTCCGAATCGCTAGTTGCCCGGTTGTTGGAAAACAATACACAACGCGTCTTAAATAGAAAATCTAAAGTCCGCCTCGCAAATGGAGACGTTGTAGAATCGCCTGGCTCAGTTTTGTTACCGGTCCGCATGGGTAGCCGAACTACAGACGTAAATTTTATAATTATGCCGAAGAGCCCGTGCTCAGTCATCTTCGGAATTAATTTTCTCAAGGAAATTGGGGCTGTTCTCGATTTTTCCGAAAGGAAACTGTACTTTAAGGGAGACAATGCAGTCTTTGCCGCGAGCTGTGGGATCTCCGGAGTACAGGACCGCCACGAGACCGCCTTAAAAAAATTCCTTGATCAAGAATTAAGTAAATTTACTACCGTGCCTGGTCGGACGAATCTAATACGTCACACAATCCGTTTGCAACCGAATACCGCCCCAATAAAACAACGTTATTATCCATGCAACCCGAAGAAGCAAGCACTAATCGACGCCGAAGTGGACAAGATGCTACAAGACGGTATAATAGAACCCAGTAACAGTCCGTGGAGTTCTCCAATCGTCGTGGTCACGAAAAAGAACGGTGGCGTTCGGTTTTGCGTCGATTTCCGAAAAATTAATTCTGTATCGATTAAAGATTCATATCCTTTGCCGTATATTTCAAATATTCTTGATAAACTCCGCGACAGTAAATATTTTTCGACGCTTGATCTTAAAAGTGGGTACTGGCAAGTGGAATTAGAAAAGGATAGCAGACCCGTGACAGCTTTTACAATTCCGGGAAAGGGCCTATTTCATTTTGTATCATTACCGTATGGATTGCATAGTGCGGGAGCAACGTTCCAACGCCTATTAGATTCGGTGATAGGTCCCGAAATGGCAGAGTACGCATTTGTATATTTGGACGATATCATTATTTTAGGCAAGACTTTTGAGGAGCATTTGAAAAATTTAAGTAATGTTTTCGCGCGTTTACGGGAAGCAGGCCTTCAACTACAACCAGACAAATGTACTTTTGCCAAACAAGACATAAAATATTTAGGTCATGTTGTAACACCGGACGGAATCCGTACAGACCCGGACAAGATCGCTGCTATATTAAATGTACCGCCGCCGCGAAACAAGAAAGAAATACGTGGTTTTCTGGGACAAACGTCATGGTACCGTCGGTTCGTACCGAATTTCGCACAACTTACCGTTCCGCTTATAAAATTAATTAAAAAAGATGTGCGCTGGGAATGGACGACGGAACAAGACGCCGCATTCGCCGCCGTAAAGAAAGCATTAACAGAGAGCCCAGTTCTCGCGTGTCCGGACTTCTCCAAACCATTCCAATTGCATACCGACGCCAGTGAGAAAGGTTTAGGAGTCGTTTTAATACAAATAATAGAGGGTGCCGAAAGAGTGATTGCCTATGCCAGTAGGACTTTAAGTAAGGCAGAATTAAATTATTCGACGACCCAGAAAGAAGCTCTTGCCGTCGTTTGGGGTATCAAAAAATTTAAGTACTATTTAGAATTTTACCAATTCACCGTTATTTCCGATCATCAATGTTTAAGATTCCTGAACGACTTGAAGAATCCGTCAGGACGACTCAGTCGATGGGCTGTTGATTTACAACAGTATGATTTTGTCATTCAATACCGTAAAGGAGCGATGAATAACTTAGCCGATTCTCTGTCCCGAGCACCGCTTCCTTTCAAACACGAAACCGATGAAGATACCTGTGCCTTGTTAGAAGAAACGTCTTGTTCTTGGTATAACAAGAAGGCTGCGGACGTTCAGTCAGATCCTGAAAAATTTCAAGAATACCGATTGGAGAATGGTAATTTGTACAGACACATACCTGATACACAACATACCGAGGGAGTGCGCGCATGGAAATTGTGTGTAGCTACGCCTGACAGAAACGACGTCCTGAAGGAAATCCATGACGCTCCTGAAGCTGGACATCTTGGGGTCGCCAAAAGTATAGCGAGAGCCGCTTCGTTATATTATTGGCCAGGGATGTTCAGAGATGTCCGCCGCTACGTCAATCGATGTCGATCCTGTAAACATTATAAATTTAATCAGGGAAAACCTCTAGGCCAGATGTTATTCTCACCCGTTGATTGTCCATGGGAACAAGTGAGTGTGGACCTCCTCGGACCTTTTCCGCGTTCCAAGAGAGGATATACTTCATTATTGGTAATACATGATCGATTCACGAAGTGGGTAGAGTGCCAGCCGCTACGCTCTGCCACATCACGAACCATCATCCAGGCACTGAAGGAAAAGGTAATCTATCGTTTTGGTTGTCCGAAGATCCTGTTGGCTGACAATGGTCCGCAATTTGCCAGTCACAGTTTCACCAGTTATTTTAATGGATTAGGTGTCAAGATAAGGTTTAATGCTCCGTATGCTCCGCAATCGAATCCTGTGGAAAGGACAAATAGGGTATTAGGACCTATGATTGCACAATACATCAATAAAGATCATAGAGAATGGGACCAATACCTACCTCAGTTCGTTTTCGCCATCAACACCGCTAAACATGAGTCTACAGGATTCACACCTGCCTTTCTTAACTTTGGTAGAGAACTCATGCCGCCGAGCTCTCTGCGGAGAACCGCTGATGGGCAATTAATGGATCCTGCTCGACCGAACACAGAAGAATTGGCTCAAGAACTGTCGAAATTGGACGACTTTTTCAAGATTGTCAGGATAAAGTTGGCTCAAGCGTTCCAGAGGCAAAGTAGGCCCTACAATCTGAGACATCGTCCTTACCGCCCTCAAATTGGACAATGGGTGTATCACCAGACCCATAATTTATCCGACGCCTCTAAGAAATTTACCGCTAAACTTGCTCCGAAATTTGAAGGTCCCTCTAAAGTTATCCAGATCCTGTCTCCGTCTATTCTTATGTTACAGGTACCAAACAGACGAAAACCCGTGAAAGTCCATGTGAAAGATGTAAAGATTCCGTCCGCGGACGAACTCCAAACCGATCTTCCACCTCCAAATCCGCTGGAAGTAGTGGGGGAAGGCCAGGAGGATATATAAATTCGTACGTACCATCCAGTATACACAGTCGACGCAATGGGCACTTCCAAGCAACCAGGCAAGATGACCGCTCCCCGTCCCTTGGTATCTCCGCCGCCATCCGCCATGGATGATCGATATCGAGCGTTGTGGGGTACACCGCCTGGGTTGAAGACGCCCGAACGACCAATAACGCCTCGCTATCTGGTGTCACCAGCGACCGTTGCCCTCATGGAGGAGAAATATCAGACATATTGTTGCAGGACACCTCCCAAGCCAGTAGTCTCCGTGCCGCCCTCCGATGAGACAACAGTCGATGTGGGACCCACGTTACACAGTCCCGACGCAGAAGCCTATCTGGGTTTCAGGCTTCTACAACTTTTCGGTGCTTCTCCAGTGCCCGACTTATTGTCACCGTTGCCAGCAACGCCTGAAGCGAAGAAAGCACCCTTTGTCAATGCCTCCCCTCCGACAATCTCAATTCCTTCGCCACCTCCCGCACATGGTACCTCAAATCTACCAGTTATTCCTTTTCTGCCTCATTTTTCCTTGGACATGCCGTTCCTTTGCTCAGACCCTCCGCCGCTGCCGACGATTCCGCCGCCGACCGTTAAACCTCGTCTGGCAAATCCTGGGGCCTGGGTGAGGAAGGAAGGTTCGCTGGGGAAAGGAGTCCGTAAGAGGCGACATGGGAACAAGCGAGTCCATGTGCGGGTCGACGGAGTGAGCGTCGTGATGACTCGCAGGGAAGCTGAGATCCACCACGCGAATCTGAAAAGACAGAACAAGCAGTGATAGTGCGTGCGTCATAGACATCGTGAGTGATGATAAACTGACGAGTTTTAGTTTTTTTAATTTTAAGATGATAGACTTTCAAGAATTAATTGTTTAAATTTTAATTTTCCGTTTCTGTACTTTTGATATTTAGTTGTTAGGGTTCGTTGTTTACTTTTAAGGAGGGGGCTGTAACGAAGTTCCTCGTTAATTGCTCAAATTAACATTTTTAGTCCATTATTAATTTATTTAACAATATTAAATTAATAGAATGTAAGTTATTTTGCTCAAATATTGTATAAAATGTTTTGGACGGACCTGTATATGTATTCATGTGCAACGATCATTCAAGTTATTTGTTATTTTTCAATATAAGGATGTATACGTCATGCTCGTAGTCGCGCGCAAATTGTATATTTTAAAACGAGTTTTTCCTACAGAAATAGGGGGGTTTACGGATATATAAAGACACCACCAAGTGTGTCTCTTCCATTTTATTTTCCTATCCTTCTGCTGCCTTTACCTTTCTTTACTCAGCCTTGATGGCGTGGGAAAGATAGGTGTTTATCCTAGAAACGTATTACATTCAGGTCTCATGCGCCGTGGAGTAATCGTTTCAAAATCCGCTAAAATCCGTCCGAAAGTGTTTGTTTCATTCAGACCAGGGGTCGTGAAGGAATAGACATTTTTACCGCTACTACCTATAATTCCCGTCCGAGTCAGACTATAAATGTCATGACTATGTATATATCTCTGTATTTAATATATGTATTTCATTTTCAGAAACGTTAGATTTCAAATTTTGTTTGTAACGCGCGTATAAATTCAATACATTGTCCGCGCTTTGTAGCATAAACAAAGATATAATAATAATTCTCCGAATAGACGCGCGAAAGTCCGCACCGATTGAAATTGTTCTCCGCGACGAAATATATATAAGGTTCTTCTGCGAGCAGGGTAACGTACAAAAACTTAGTTGTAATATAATTTAAGCAAACCTGATCATCCGTATTTTATTTCAAACACCATTTTATTTATGTTTTTCTTTAACGGAATATTCTGGGATTGTAATTGTTAATTCAGGGACTAGGAACGTACAAACGTTCTTGCTTGATTTTATACGCGACATATAGAGGTCGTTGACGCGTATTTAATTTGTATTCTATTTATGTACATAGATTTTGTAAATATATAATTAATATTAAACCATAAAGTGTATCAATTGTGACCATAATTTAATTGCTGAATTGTTTATTCGTTTGATATGATTTTATAATGTGTTAACAGAAATAAAAGTTAATTATTATGTACTTTTCAAATGAATTTCTAACCGTGTGTTTTTTTTGCTTACCTTTACCGTTTGCTAGTGAGATAGAGAAAGTAGTATATTCAAGAGTAACGAATCATATTAAAACAATAAGAAGTACTCACGTTATTTTTCTCCGCTGAGTCAGCTGTGAGCAATAGGTCTTTTGTCCCAAGGCACCACTCTAAAACCACCATAACTTTGATTTATTTTAAACCGCCCGAACAAGTTGACATTAAGGTCAACGGCCGTACTTTTACCAGATCATAACATTGAAGCCTGAACATATAGGCAGCCAGGAGTGCGTATTTTTGGTGTCTGGACGACATTCAGAAGACCAATTCTGTAACCGGCGAGGTTGCCCTTGGTGTTATATAAGCAAATGGCACTGTGTATAATAAAAGTAAGCCAGCTAGGTTACAAGACTAATGTGTATTTTAAACTAATCAGGTATTTAAATCCAATTTTAAGTATTTAATACGGGGGTTTCAGTTGGGGTTCCTGAAAAGAGTAGTCATTGGTTTGGTTTTCTAAATTTGGGGGTGAATTTCTTTCTAATATTTAAAATTTGATGGGTTTCTCAGAATTTACTAGATTTGTTAGTAAAATCTGTATTAATTTTTATGAATTTTTACCTGTACTCTTATACAAGGGTCCAAACATAATGCATCGCCGATGTATATATGGTTGCCTGTATTCAAGGGGTATTAAAGGGTGGCTGCATGTGTTTGTGGGTATTTGACTGGTGTTGTCACATAATCAACACCAGTTCAATATATATATATATATACAGTGCCCGCGGAAAAGTCTGCACCATATGGAAAAAAAAATTTACTCTTTTAATTTTTAAAATTATTTTTTTGTAGTTTGTTTTTGCATAATTAGAAACCAAAAACTAACCTAAAATATTTAACATATCGCATTTGCTTCAATGCGTAAATGTCATTTAAAAATTACCAACGTCCAAACGTGCCATTATTTGTCAAAATATAAGAAGATGCCATAAGAAAAAGTTGTTTGTACTTTCGCGGACATCCTAAATCCAAAGTTTCGTACAAAAATTTTAATTTTAAATTTTTTTTCATAATTTTGTAAAAAAACGCCTGTATATTTTTTAAGTGTATTTTTCTCTCGAATTCTGATAAAAACCTATGTTACCATGTAATAAACAAAAAAAAACAATTTGTATTTCAGAATAAGGTATTTTTTTTTTAAATAAAAAATTTCGTTAAGAAAAGTGGAGGACATTCTTGGACTATTTTCATATTTTCGTATATTAAAAATGTTTATTTTTCAAACATAATGGTCAAAAAACCTAGAAAATAACACTAGTTGTAAGATTAGA
Source organism: Amphimallon solstitiale (assembly GCA_963170755.1). Taxonomy (NCBI): domain Eukaryota; kingdom Metazoa; phylum Arthropoda; class Insecta; order Coleoptera; family Scarabaeidae; genus Amphimallon; species Amphimallon solstitiale. Next base: position 825,488 of record OY720678.1, read on the forward strand.
ACATGTTATGTACCTAGCCTTGTTTGTTTTAAGCAGAATTTCCTTCAGTATCTCTAAAGCAGGAAATAACAAGCTTATTGTTAAACTTCGATAAATTAACAAGTAGGCCTAGAAAATAATTGCAAATTCTAGACATAAACAACTAAATAAATGTCAGTTTTGTGTATTTCTCTAATAGATTTGTTTTAAAATGTTATCCATGGAAGAAAAAATAGAAATCATTTTAATTCACGGAGAAAATAGAACCAACAGGGATACGGCAAATATTTTTAATCAAAGACACCCTAACAAATTCGTTTCGCACTCTACTGTTTGTCGTATTGTAGATGAGTTCAAGTCATCCGGTTCAGTTCTAAATGATTTTAAGAAGCCACATGTAAACTGGCAAGTTCAGCAGCATGAAGAACATGTATTATTAGATGTAGTAGAGCATAAAACTACATCAATTGCTGCTATTTCCAACAGAACTAGGGCAAAAGAGACTACAGTGAGAAAAATTTTAAAGAAACATAAGTACCGTCCATTTAAGCCAAAATATGTCCATATACTAAAAGAACGAGATTTTAACGCAAGATTTGATTTTTGTATGTGGTTTCAAGGAGAGCTCGAAGAAAACCGTCGTTTCCTCAAAGAAATCATGTTCTCGGACGAAGCAACGTTCTCTTCCAATGAAACGGTGAGTTCGCAGAACTGCAGATGGTGGGCTGATGAAAACCCTAACTTTATCATCGAATGCAGGGACCAATATTCTTTTCAAATGTTTGGTGTGGTATTTTTTATGGTAGATTGATTGGACCCTATTTTTTCCACGAAAATTTAAATTCGCAAAGGTACTTGAACTTTCTCATGACCGAAATAACCGATTTAATTGATGATATGGTATTGGAAGATAGATCTGTCCTATGGTTTCAGCAAGACGGCGCATCTATACATAGTACACTGGCGGTGAGGAGTTATTTAAATCAATTATTTGGGGATAAATGGATTGGCAGATATTCAGCGTATCCATGGCCAGCGAGATCCCCTGACCTAACTCCGTTAGATTTTTCCTTGTGGGGGTATCTAAAAGAGAAAGTGTACCGCAAACGACCATTTCGAAACATTGAACATCTAGAAAACACAATACGTGACGTTTGCCTAGAAATTCCGGCCACATATTTTGTAAACATTACAAGAGAGTTCTCTAGAAGGATCATCAAATGTATTGCAAGAGAAGGGAGACATACAGAAATGTAGTATTGTTAACATTTTTTTATTCATTTAGTTTAACTGTATAGTAACGGTATTTTTGTAAAATTGGAATTGTTGACTACGCTTACTTGTGAATTTATTTAATTTTAAGAATTAGAATTGGTTTTTTTTGAAATTAACTTTGTTAGTTGAAATAAAATTACTTTTTTTCTCATTTTTAAAAGGTTATTTTCTAGCTTTTTTGACCATTATGTTTTTTAATTTATTTTTAATGGTACATACGAAAATATGAAAATAGTCCAAGAATGTCCTCCACTTTTCTTAACGAAATCATTTATTTAAAGAAAATATACCTTATTCTGAAATACAAATTGTTTTTTTTATTACATGGTAACATAGGTTTTTATCAGAATTCGAGAGAAAAATACACTTAAAAAATATACAGGCGTTTTTTTACAAAATTATGAAAAAAAAAATTAAAATTAAAATTTTTGTACGAAATTTTGGATTTAGGATGTCCGCGAAAGTACAAACAACTTTTTCTTATGGCATCTTATATTTTGACAAATACTGGCACGTTTGGACGTTGATTACCTATCTTAAAATAATAAATTTCAAAACCGTAAACCAGTAAATTTATTAGAAATACTAACAATCTCTGTCATATTAGAATACTTACATGATTAAAAATCGTCGTCATTTAAAGAAGCTCATCCTAAATAGTCCTTATATAATTTGAACAAGTTTTATGAGTATTTAATATTGATTTATGATATATAATCCAGATCGTCATTCAAATATGTATATGTGTTTATAAAGAAACGAATATATTGTTAGTTTATAGACAGTGTTTCTTTTTATCATCGTTAAGGTTATGTTAATAATTTACAGATCACATTCCTAAAAGAAATAAAAGGAAAAAATAATAGATTTGGTAATAGAATGTTTAGACTGTGTTATACTTACCTAATGAGAATTTCATGATGATTTATAGTAATCAGATTTATTATATGGAATTTTAGAAGTGTAAATTATTATACATAAAGTAAACGAAAACAGTTTGATTTAATAAGAAATAGAGTACAGTGAAATCAGAATACCAACTTACAAATTATAAAAATACTAATATAAGCAAAGTTAGCTACTGAAATATCCAGGACCGGATTAAGAGTATCAAGTAGGTATTTAATACAGATAATTTTAATAGTGAGTCTCATGTTCTTAATGTTAAAAAATATAGACAGTAGATATTATAAAAATATACTGAACTAGCACGAGGCATTTTATAATAATAATAATAGTACTAAAAGATATAATACTTACCCTGAGATAAAAATTATAGAACATATCATTTTTTTAATACAAAAATATTATTATTGAGTTGCTAATTTGTGGGATATCTAAAAATAGCTTGTATATCCACTTTAGTACAATATATATACATATATATATATATATATATATATATATATATATATATATATATATATATATATATATATATATATATATATATATATATATATCAAAAATGACGTTCTTCGCGGTTATGTGATGACAAATTGATATTTTGGGTTATTTGCCGCGTTAATTCAAATCAAGTATGCATATACGAAATAATTCGTATATGCATAAGTGATATGAAATGTAATGCATATCTACACCACCAATTGCTGACATTGCAAATATCAACGTGCAGACAGCTGTTTCGATCTAACCTGGATCTCGTCAGTACACGAAGGTGATATTTGCAACGTCAGACAAAGTTGGATTTCCTGCCTATATACTTGATTGGGTACCAAATGCCTATGAGAAGACTCCCAGCGGCATCTGTGATCCAATATCAAGAACGCAAGGAAATGTTAACCCTTAGTAGAACATCTACTTTATCGGGCAACTGTAGATATGCATTATGTAGGTGACTTTACCTACTTAATAAACTACCTCCCCAGAAAGGTTATGTCAAAAATGACGTTTTTCGCGGTTATGTGATGACAAATTGATATTTTGGGTTATTTGCCGCGTTAATTCAAATCAAGTATGCATATACGAAATAATTCGTATATGCATAAGTGATATGAAATGTAATGCATATCTACACCACCAATTGCTGACATTGCAAATATCAACGTGCAGACAGCTGTTTCGATCTAACCCGGATCTCGTCAGTACACGAAGCTGATATTTGCAACGTCAGACAAAGTTGGATTTCCTGCCTATATACTTGATTGGTTACCAAATGCCTATGAGAAGACTCCCAGCGGCATCTGTGATCCAATATCAAGAACGCAAGGAAATGTTAACCCTTAGTAGAACATCTACTTTATCGGGCAACTGTAGATATGCATTATGTAGGTGACTTTACCTACTTAATAAACTACCTCCCCAGAAAGGTTATGTCAAAAATGACGTTTTTCGCGGTTATGTGATGACAAATTGATATTTTGGGTTATTTGCCGCGTTAATTCAAATCAAGTATGCATATACGAAATAATTCGTATATGCATAAGTGATATGAAATGTAATGCATATCTACACCACCAATTGCTGACATTGCAAATATCAACGTGCAGACAGCTGTTTCGATCTAACCTGGATCTCGTCAGTACACGAAGGTGATATTTGCAACGTCAGACAAAGTTGGATTTCCTGCCTATATACTTGATTGGGTACCAAATGCCTATGAGAAGACTCCCAGCGGCATCTGTGATCCAATATCAAGAACGCAAGGAAATGTTAACCCTTAGTAGAACATCTACTTTATCGGGCAACTGTAGATATGCATTATGTAGGTGACTTTACCTACTTAATAAACTACCTCCCCAGAAAGGTTATGTCAAAAATGACGTTTTTCGCGGTTATGTGATGACAAATTGATATTTTGAGTTATTTGCCGCGTTAATTCAAATCAAGTATGCATATACGAAATAATTCGTATATGCATAAGTGATATGAAATGTAATGCATATCTACACCACCAATTGCTGACATTGCAAATATCAACGTGCAGACAGTTGTTTCGATCTAACCTGGATCTCGTCAGTACACGAAGGTGATATTTGCAACGTCAGACAAAGTTGGATTTCCTGCCTATATACTTGATTGGGTACCAAATGCCTATGAGAAGACTCCCAGCGGCATCTGTGATCCAATATCAAGAACGCAAGGAAATGTTAACCCTTAGTAGAACATCTACTTTATCGGGCAACTGTAGATATGCATTATGTAGGTGACTTTACCTACTTAATAAACTACCTCCCCAGAAAGGTTATGTCAAAAATGACGTTTTTCGCGGTTATGTGATGACAAATTGATATTTTGGGTTATTTGCCGCGTTAATTCAAATCAAGTATGCATATACGAAATAACTCGTATATGCATAAGTGATATGAAATGTAATGCATATCTACACCACCAATTGCTGATATTGCAAATATCAACGTGCAGACAGCTGTTTCGATCTAACCTGGATCTCGTCAGTACACGAAGGTGATATTTGCAACGTCAGACAAAAACGTCATTTTTGACATAACCTTTCTGGGGAGGTAGTTTATTAAGTAGGTAAAGTCACCTACATAATGCATATCTACAGTTGCCCGATAAAGTAGATGTTCTACTAAGGGTTAACATTTCCTTGCGTTCTTGATATTGGATCACAGATGCCACTGGGAGTCTTCTCATAGGCATTTGGTACCCAATCAAGTATATAGGCAGGAAATCCAACTTTGTCTGACGTTGCAAATATCACCTTCGTGTACTGACGAGATCCAGGTTAGATCGAAACAGCTGTCTGCACGTTGATATTTGCAATGTCAGCAAGTGGTGGTGTAGATATGCATTACATTTCATATCACTTATGCATATACGAATTATTTCGTATATGCATACTTGATTTGAATTAACGCGGCAAATAACCCAAAATATCAATTTGTCATATATATATATATAACTACAAATCGAGATCATTTCAATTCATTTTCTGTACAAACTGTATATATATATAATGTACTAGCTGTCCATCAATCTCTTCGAGCTTGAATCGCCTTTCGCGTCCGCTTACAATTTTATTACAGTTCGCTGTAAAACGCCAAAAAAAATCATTTTTGATTTTCTAAACTTTTGGCACACCTTGTATAGACGTATATTTTTGTCCACGAAGTACTGTCACGGTGACAGGTGGAACGACAATTTAAAGCATCTTAACGTCAGTCTGACTTTTCGTTGTTGGAGTTTGAAATTTAGATGCTATTTAGCGTAATACTAAGACTTGACACTAAAAGATTCATAGTTTTATTAGTTTTACACAATGAAAGGACTAAATCATTATTGAAAATGTAATATCAGATTTATTTAAATTTTGCATAATTTAACCTGCCAATTATCATGGCCCGCAAACATACTTTTGACATACCTTTTGGAGCTTTGTTATAATGCAAATTTGTGAACAATGCATGCCCATTACATAGAAGAATCAAGTTTTAAATAAAATGTTGGTATAGAATAAGTATGACTTATTACTTTTATTTATAATAGTGAATTTATAACTGGCTTCCATATTAATAATTAGTTTCATTTGTCTGCTCTGAAATTGTTCCTGTCAAAGTGAGTTTGCAGTGGCATTGAGTCGTCGCCTGTAGATCGTGCTCTGGCTATGTCGGTTGCTGAGACGATCCTATTATAATTTAAATATTTAGTAGTGACGCTGGTAGTTGAACTAAAAACAATAACCAAAAATAATACTGACCGACGTTGGAATATCTGTGTAAACATTTTGCTTACACACACTGTAAAAAGAATATAATTTGTAATTGTTGGATCATTTTGTGATTTTTATTAAGTATTTAAAGAAAAATAACACAAAAAGGTAGTTCATGATTACAACCAATCCATCGAAATAATAGCCACCAGCCTGGGACACGATCATCATCAACCATCATCAGAATGTTTGATTAACAATTTGATTTAATGGTGTATTTTCAAACATATCGCATTAAATGATTGAACGCTGCCCATACTTCAAACTTTCTACGGACAATCAAACTATTTAGTAGAAGTAATTGTTGAATTAGACCGGAATATTTACTTTAGTAAATTGAATAGTTACAAAACAATTGTCATTACATTGGAATTTGATTCGTCTGTCACCTAGTAATAATAATATAAATCATATTTTAAGGTAATTGTCTAATACCGTGCCGCCAAATACTTTCCGCATTAGAGTAGGCTGTTTTTGAAGTTTTTAAGTAATCAATGTTGGTGTACATGCTAATTTTTTGAAAACTTCAAATTCTGACAGTTGTCATACTTAAATTCAAATTATAGACGCCTTATTTATATGACATAACCAAACTATTAAAATTATGCACTGTCACCAACCATTAAAAAAAAAGCATGGCGGTCTCTAATGCGGAAAGTATTTGAAGGCACGGTATATAGGCAAAACTAAAATGGATCTGATAGCACTTTTCTCATTAATATTTTAGTCATTTTGCTGTATAAAATTTGTAATTTCATATCTTTTTGTGTCAAGGTCTACAATAAATATCGATGAAGCTTAAAAACATGAACCATGAAATATCAGACAGATGTCAGGGTGTTTAACCTTTTTTTTTGAAATAATTGTCATCATGAAAGCAGTTCAGATTTCATCACGAACTGAAATCGATTGATCGTTTTGACGTTTTATAACCTGCAATAAAATTTTTGTGAAATTGCCAACATTAATCAAAAGTCAGATGGACTTTTTCTGACAATTCTGACGTTACGTGTAACATTTAAACCACCTAACGTGAATGTGAGTTGACCAACATTTCGCGTATGCTCTAGTTAAATATATCGGTGTTAAAATAATAATAGATGAGTAAAGATGGCTACACACTTTAACTGTTACTTAATTTTAGTTTAATAATATACTATATTCACCAATTTTGATCAGCATCTGGGGCGTAATGCTTAAGTTATTTTTTCTAAGGAAGGGATGCTTTTGTGTAATAAAGTAGATCGCGATCTTAAAGTAACTGATAATTAGTGAATTACCATGTATGATAAATTTTTAAATCGCATTCTCTTTATATGTAGTAGTAGTTCCATGTTTAAAATAGTAATTACATTACCCTTTAAATCGTTAGATTAAAGGTGATATGTGTGCATGATGTATTCGTTTCTTTGAATTACAATTAACGTAGGGCTTCCGGGACAATAGTCAATAGAAATAAATTTATATGACGTTCGTTGCAAATAATCAAGCTCATCAGTGCTCCATAATGTTTGTCATAAAATGTCGATATAAGTCATCAAGTGCTGATTATTCAATTTACTCTTTCCCCCTTTTTTTTTCTTTTTAATTTAGGACACATTAATTTAATAGAATACTTGCTCTTTTTGTTATTCCATGTAACCTAAGATGATTTTATGATCAAGATTTGTTGTATCATATATAAATTTCTTTGTTTTTTAAATTTGGTAGTACTCTAACTCTATTTGTCTCAAGTTTTATGATAAACGTTGCCCATACGTTAAATTTTCTTGCAAACTCTCATCGTGGTGACAGTTCGATCTATTGCGAGAATGAATTGTCAAATTGAATGTCATTGTAGACATACCGTGCCTTCAATTATTTTTTTTTAGAATAACCTACGATTTCAATATTAATTTGAAAACGCTGTGGAACTTTTCAATTAATTGACTTAACTATGACAGTAGTCAAAATGAAAAACATTACTGTAGCACAGTATTCCCAAATTAATATTGATATCATAAGCTACTCTAAATTTAAATTAAAGACGCAGTATGTATATTTGTATGTAGAAAGATGACAGAGATGTGTCCAAGACATTAAAGATACGATAAATGACCGATACAATAGTAATAATAATAATAATTGATAATGCAATAAAATGTAAATATTAACGGTTATAATATTTCTTTCAGTCGACGTTAAATGTTATTAATCGCGCCTTTGCTTTAATTTTTAAAACTACGATATTGGAAACTGTACCCGAATGACCGACAATGTAGAGTAATTACAACCGCAGTTCAGTTTCTTCTTGTTTATGAATGAAGACGCATATTAAGCAAAATGTCTCTTAGAAATAAATTAAATATTATTGTGACATTTATAATTAGTGGCAAATGAATTTATTTATTAAGACTTTGCCCACAAAGCGAACAACATTTCTATATAATTTACTGAACGCTGATATTTAGAAAAATTTTGTTGACATTCAGGTTTTGTATCAATTGTGTGCATCTTCTTCTTCTTCTTCTTCTTCTTTATTGTGGCTTTGAATTAGACTATTTAGTCTTTTACTCTTCATCTGAGTGCGGTGAATCTTGGATTGTTGAAGTTGAATTTGATTAGCTATTGTTTAACTTTATTTTGATTAAGAATTAAAGTAGAACCATTTTAGGTCTTTTGTGTTTGAAATTTTCATTTCCATCATATGCAAGTGCTCTTTTAAGATTTTGATTTGAGTGGTTTTCCATCTGGTTATAGAAACTGAGCGCTCTTTCCTTGATGTAGTCAATAATGGTTGGGGTATTTGTTTCATTCATTATTTGATTATTTCTCATATACCATGGAGCATTTAGTATCATTCTAAGACTGGTGTTTTGTATTATTTGCAGTTTTTTGATGTTGGTCTTGCACATATGCACCCATATTGGGCATGCATATGTGAATATTGGACCTAATACTTGTTTGTAAAGTAGAAATTTGTTGTTCGTGTTCGCTGGCTTTTTCTGCCTATAAGAGGCCATAGTTGACATCTTGTTTGTTTGGTTTTGGTTATCCTTTTTGCTATGTGTGTGTTATAATTGAGCTTTATATCCAGGTATATTCCCAGGTATTTAATTTCTCTACTCCATGGTATAGTGTTGTTGTTGATGGTTATTTCGTTGTCTGTTGTTTTCAGATTCCTTTGAAAGATTATTGCTTGGGATTTGTCTTCGTTTATTGTTGTCCTCCATTGTTTGAACCATTTTATCGTGTTGTCTAGGTGCGTTTGGAGTTCCTGTACCGCGTTCGTCGGACATCTTGATGTTGAGAGCAGTGCCGAATCATCTGCAAAGGTGGCCGTATTTAAATATCTTGTAGGATTTGATACTGGTATGTCGGCTGTAAATATTGTATATAGGTGAGGTGACAGGCATGAGCCCTGGGGGACTCCCGCTGTTGGATGTTTTATTGAGGAAAGTGTGTTCTGGATGCTAACTTGAAAGCAGCGTCCTTAGAGAAAACTGTTCGTGATTTTTATGATGTGTGTTGGGTAATTGTGTATTATCATTTTATATATGAGTCCCTGCCTCCAGACTTTATCAAATGCCTTTGCTATGTCGAGAAAAACAGCTGCTGTCACTTGATTTTTGTTTTATCCTTCTTGGATAATCTCAGTGACTCTTGAAAGTTGTGTTATCGTTGAATGTTCTTCTCTAAACCCATGTTGATCTTCTGGTATTATGTCTTGATTGTCAGAGTGGTACTTTATCTTCTGTAGGATTATTTTTTCTATCACTTTGCTAATGGATGGTAACAGGCTTATGGGCCTCTAGCTGATTGGTATTGTTTTATGGTTTTCCTGGTTTAGGTATAACTATTACTTTGTCATGTTTCCATATCTTTGGGAATGTTTGGAGTCTGATAACGGAGTTTGCTATTGCTAGAATTGACATTATTGCTTTTCGGGGGAGGTTTTGTAGTGATCTGTTGGTGATGTTGTCTATACCAGGAGCATTTTTGGGATTTAATGCTTTAAGGATTGCTTTTAGGTTCTCGGCTGTGACTGGGTCGTTGCTAGGGGAGTGGGGTTCACGTATTTCTCTGCTTACTACTTTGTGAATCTGCACTACGTGTTGCATGTCTAGTTCATCCAAGTTCGGAGTGAATTGCTCTTCTAGTGATTCCGCTAGAGCTTCTGCTTTTTCTTCTGCTGTGACTTGTGTGAAGTTATTGAATTGAAGTGGTGGGATTTGTATTTGTTCTCTTTTGATTGCCTTGATTATTTTCCATGTCTTAGAGGGGTCTGCACCTATTTCTTCGAGTGTTCTTTGCCATTCTACATTTTTCAGTTCCAGTAATTCCTTATGTACTTGATGTTGAAGGTTGTTTAGTATAGTTTTGTCTTCTCCTAGCTCTGTTCTTTTCCTTTACTAGTTCTTTAATATGATGTGGTAGACTACCTGATTTATATATCCTTTCTATTTTGATGGTATTATTTTTAACAGCGTTTGTTATTTTATCTTGTAGTGATTTTATGTTCTGTTCTAATTCTGCAGTGTTTTGTATTTTAGGAACTGCAGTGATGGTTTGTTCTAGTTCTGTTTTGTAGCCGGCCCAGTCTGTCTTGAAGGTGTGATATGTTCTTTCGGTTATGTCTTCGTGCCAAGTTATTATAATTGGATTGTGATCAGAGCTCATGACACTTTCAGTTTCTATCTTTATGGTTTTGTTAATGTTTTTACTGATTGCTAAGTCTAATTGTCTAACTGTGTGCTTCTAGGCCAAGGTGAACGTCGACAGACAAAAAAAAAACCAAGACGGTTCGGCATTTAAATGGTGTTTCATGTTATTCGTTCTATAAAATTGGTAGTACCATGCCTTGTGTCAAGTTTACGATAAAAATAGTGTATACTTCAAATTTTTTGACAGACTGTCATCGTGACACTTATACGACAATGAAAAGTTTAAGCAAATTGTCGTTCCATCTGTCATCGTGACAATACGTCGTAGTGTATTCGTTCACACATAAACTTGTGAGATCGAAATGTCAGACGGACAGTGCTTAACCAAATTGTCTTTCCAATTGTCAAATGAAATTAACAACATAACATGATGAACTTTAACAAAACATGTTTTAAACTTACAGGTCATTGAGAGAATTAATTAATTTTCATATTACGCTTTAATAGTATATATATGTACTTTGTAAAACCCAATCAAAAATCTTGCTGGCTCCTAATACCATCTAACCGAAAATGTACTTCTGATTAGTTTGTGCCAATCCGCATAGTCGCATACTTTAAATGCTTGCTTTTATAACTGAATTGATAAACGAAATTACATAAATGCTTATGGGAATTTAAATATTTGATGTATTTATGTTATTTCGAAGTGTTTCGGACACATCTGACAAATAAAGAAAACTCAGATGATTCTTTATTTAGGCTTGCTTCGGTACTTCTTTCGCGAGAAGTGACGACATTTCGATGACATATATAATTTGTATTTAATACACAGACTAAACAACCCAGACCGGCAACTACTTGAAAAAAAAATATCCAAGATCTGCTATCCTTGTCACACACCAGTGAACTTGGTACGAAGATGGCGCTAGCAGCATATTGGCGCGAAATTTGAAATGAGCTTGTTTTTAGAATACGCTTATTTTTTTTTTATTTTTTTTTTTTTTGAACTTGTGGTGGGCGGCTTACCCCGGGGTTATAAGCTTTAAGCTTGTCATAACCCCAGGAGCCTTTTTGGTGTATATTTTATGTGTGTAAAGTGTTTAATGGCTTTGTTACTTACACCCCCTCGCCGTAAAGGGTCAAGCACTGTTAATTATATCCCAACAGAGAATGGTGACTCGAGAGGTGTACCGGACCCGCCAGAAAAATTTTATTGTTCCAGGCGGGACTCGAACCCTCGCTACTATCTCTCCCACAGATAGTATTGGTCATCTTACCACGAGACCACCGAGCCGTCTTAATTACATTACATTATTTATGTAACAGAAACATACACAAAAGTTACTAAAACTATGGTAATAAATATTACTTACTGTAACAATTATAGCCATAGTTTGAGCATCTTATGTGTAATTTTGTGGTATTACACATTAAATATGGTGTAAATATGTGATACGAAATATAAATATTAATCTTTTACTTACATGTATTATAACATCCCTCTTACGGTGACCTATTAGACACAATAAACTACTACTCTATATAAGATTAAGAAAAATATAATAATCCAATAAGTGTAAACTGTCAAGGAAAACAGGGATATAATAATAATAGTTTTTATTGATACATATACTTATACAATAAAACATAATAAAATTAAATTACACAACCAGTAGTGAGAAGACAATAGTAACATACAAATCTTGTAATATAATATAATATGATGACTAAGAAATTTTATTTTGTAATATACATATTTAAAGCACAACTGTACAATATTTATACTCACTCGTCGAGATTTGCAGGAAACCTGTGCATTTTGTTAACTTCATCCTGCCCAAACCCGCGCACTAAGCACTTGGACACCATATTTGTATCAACATATAATTAATACGATGTACGACAAAGGATTGCAAAAATATGTCAAACGTGTCAAATTTGAAATGTAGTTTTGAATGACATATAACCACAGCATAACAAATATTTCAATTGACGCTAGCGCCATCTCATCTCCAAGTTCACTGAATCTGACAAAGATGGTAGAGTATTGAAATTTACTTTGCTAAACAAGGATGAGTACTCTGGATAAAATCTAGGATTAAGTTGCCGGTCTGGATTGTTTAGTCTGTGATTTAATATATCTTAATAAAATATAGAAAGATCGTTATATTTGTCACTGTACTTACGTGCGATAATACACTTTAAGTTTATTTTATCATATCCGTCGGCATTGTTCATATATTCATAAATAAAAAAGAAATAGTAACAATTGATAATAATAACACTAATACGTGTCTGAAAGGTACCACATTTCCTTCATAATCCCTTTATTTGTCGGCCTTCTGACATTTAAACTTGACAATCGATGGATGAACGTGAATATATATATAGTCATTAATGACACGCAAACTCGTCATCGCGAGATTTTTATACCCTGCAGAAAAGCCTTAAATGAATCGCACCTTCGACAGCGACAGATTTGGCACGTGGACAGTGCACTCAATCGTCGCGGAAAAGTCCACTCTTTTGGTTTCCAACCCTCTTTCCGCACTCTAAACCTCGACGGCCTGAAATTTCTTCGTCAATGTGAAACTTTTACAATTCTTTCGCGCTTGCCTGTCATACCTGACGTTTTTACGATTTTGATCGGTTCTCACGTGAATCGTCATGACGTAAGCCATTTTTCTGTTAAAACACCGAATGCACGCTCCTCTTCAACGGGCGATATCTCTGCACACGCTCCACTTGGGAAGAAAAACTCTCCGTCGAGGAACAATTCAAGGTCGTCGGTAACTTCACGCCAAAGGGCAGCTTTCAATTTCGCGTATCCAGAGACGAGTTCTTCCCCCCACGTACCCAATTTTCGTCGATTTTGCCTGGGTTTGGTTGCCATTGGCTACTCGGCTATTAGTAATAATAGTATAGTATATAATATAGTGTTAATATAGTATATACAGGCTGAGTTATCTTTACGAGTAAGGCAGATTGTCACTTTATGAGAAAAGATATTTCGATGCGGATTTCTTTAAATGATGGCCTCTTATTAGGAGCTGGATTTAAAATTATTTTATTTTATACAGAATGTTCCAGAACTCGAAATGTTACAAGACAGTAGAAGCCTAAAACTTAAGGTTTTCGACTTATCATCATTTTTCTGAAAAATTCGATGTTTTTATAAAATTATATTTCTCGAAAACGACGTATTAGATGGACACAATTTTGGGTAGAGTTGTTCATTATAAAAGGGCCTAATACGAGCATATTTTATTTTTTTTTGCAATTACTGATTGAACTTACAGAAAATTGGATTAAAATTACATGACATATTTTTGTCTAAAAGTGATTTTTTTCAAATGGAACACCTGTATTCATTTTTGAATTGCCCACTAAATTTCGCACTAAGAACATTTAAGACGTAATTATTTTAAAGGTGACCATTACTAAGCTATCTCGTTTTTTATATAATTTTGCCGCAAAATTGACAATTGAATGGATGACATTTAATAAGATGTTTTTCAGTTGACAAGCCTGTATTTTTAATGATTCTTTCTAAAAATGTGCTTAGAGATATAATGTTTATATGTATTGGTGTAATAACAAAAAAAAATGGACATATCTTATTTGCAATACAGCAATATAATTTAAAGAATATGTAGAATATGCACAATAAACAAATTCTAAAACCAAACATGAAAAATTAGTAACTTGATTTTAGTACGTATAGAAACGGGAACTGTTACGTGAATGGATAAGTAATTAGTGGAACAGAAATTATAAAATAACTGTAAATATAAACACTAAAATAAATAAAAATCGAGGGGTTAATCAGTCGCCATTTTCGAGTACACCGAATTCAGAATTCAAAAGAATTTATATGAGTTCTAAAGAATTCATTTGACTGCATGAATTCAATTAGAGTTCAAAGAATTCACTTTAATCAGTGAGAATTCATTCAAATTTACAGGATTTCACGAACATTCAGATCATTTTATCTTTGTCTGAATTACATTTTGAATGCATGAATTGAGTTAAGATTTCAATGAATTCAACGGAATCAACTAGAATTAATTTCAATTAACAAGATTGCACAAGAATTCAGGACAACTCAACTTCATTTGGATTATTACATTTAGGCGAACATTCAGGTATAACATTTTTCATTTTTCTTTTTATTATTTAAATTATATTATATTATATTATGTAGATACATTTGAACGTAAATATAAATTAACTTCGAAATTAACAACAAAAAATATGCAATAATCAATTATTTTTCTATAACTCTACGCAGTCTGTCACTACTCTGACGACAATTAGAGTTTTGCAGCAACCAGCAATAAGTACTTTTCTTCACGGCGACATTATTAACTCTTACTGTGGAAGAGTGTGCAAGTATATTGTCCTCAGTCTCGGTTTCCGTATCGGATTCTTCCAAGTCTTCTCTTTCTTCGTTGCCGGCCTCCTGGTCAGTGTCAGATTCTGACGAACTAGAACTAGCACTTGAGCTGTCGCTAAATGTATCACAGTTCTTTCTTTTATTGCTATAATTTGGCGCTATAATATCCACTTCGTCAATTTTTGGTAAAAAGTCTTCTTCTTTCACAGGAACTTTTAATTCAGAGAATATTGTTTTCACATTGTCTTTGGCTTTCTCAATCGTTCTTTTTATATCCTCATCGTCCGGTAACTTCAATATTGAGGAATATTCAATGCGCCTCTTTGCCGGAAATTTGAAACCACCCATTTCATCCTTGGAAAATATTTCAGTTTGCAACTGCAATCTTTTGAGCCTATGGAGTATTTCCAGTACACTATAATTGACCATGGTACAATTTGTTGTTGTCATAGACCTCGTTGTACGAAAAAACTGTTCACAAGTTTGACTGCTATAAAGTACTGGAAGAAAATACTCCGGGGTATTATTTTCTCTCAAGATGCGTATAATATTTACAATGGCGTGACTATTAATTTCGACACATAAATAAGCGTTATTAGTTATAAATACATCCATTTTTAACTTTGAGGACCGGTTAATAAAAGCTTTCCATGCTCGAAAAAAAAATAAGGTAGTCCAGATCCTTAAAATTCTTTCCGTGGGATTTATATCTTTGGCATTAAATGAACTAACACAATTATGAATCATTTCCAGATAGAACGCGGTACTGTCTGCTTTTCGTTGTTTTAACAAGGCAATAATATTTGGCGTAATAATTTTTTCAACACTTCTATAATTCATTCTATCTTTTACGTCTAGATCAGTTCTACATAATAAATGTTGAGATTTGGGTACATCCTCAATTAACTGGTACAAGTCGTTAATAGTAATTTCCCTTTTTCCTATCAACATTTTTTTCTCTTTATTTTTTTCTGAGTTTCTTCCACCATTCTGCATTGTCTTTAACAATCGATTTCTTAGCTTTGTAGCAATGTGTATAGTATCTTGCACGCAAACACCTACTTCAGTCTGAGATGGACATGCAAAATACTTGCAGAAGTTTTCTTCAGGTGCTGCTTTACCCAGTTTCATCCGAAATCGCATTGCTTTCAAAAGTCTACTGTCCCCGTCACCAGACATACCCAAAATTGTAATATTGTGTTTAGAAGCATCTTGCAAAAGAAAATTCCATCTATGGACAACATCATTTGCAGTAAATTTGTTATCGGTCCCAAATAAAGACAGGCAAAACGAAGGTGCATTTTCTCCTAAAGGTTGCATCATAACGATATATATTAAGCGAGATGCTCTCTCACTTTCAAAGTAACTTTTAATAGAATTTGCATCTGTTGCCGGATAGTTTTGGATTATCGGAAATCCGTTTTCTCCCAGAGGTAAATCAAATCCAACGACCTGGTTAGTAGTTGGATCATACTGAATTCTTCCAGTAACACCTGTGGCGTCTTCACTCATCCACAGCACTCGAGGTAAGTGATGTTTATCCAAATAATCGCTTAAATTCTGCAAATTAACTTCTCCTTCTATTATGTAATTTCCATTATTATGAATACATCGTAAAACAGTTGGTACAGATGGAAGAGGCAAATTCGCACATACAGTTTGATACATTGCTCGACCCCCAATAATAAATAAATAAGTGGAAAATAGTTTTAAAGAGTTATCGAAACGATTCACCTTAGAAACACACTTCTTTTCTGCAGATTTGATTAACAGTTTTAAAAAGGATGATGTTGAATTCGAGGTTGAACTCAAATTAGAGACACTTTGTTGGCCAAGTTCATGCGGCGGATTAATGACGTTGCTACTGTCCAAGAAACCTATAAGACTTTTGCGCCAGATTTCATTTTCTTTTAAAATAATGTCCATTTTATTTAAAATAACAACAAAAGAATCCAAATTTTTACAGTTTCCAGCTTCTTTTTCCAATAGTCGTTTATTCCTTTGGCTGCGAGAGTATTTAGGATCTTTCCACTTATTTTTATATGCTTTGGTTTTGCTGCAAATATCAGTTTGCAGAGCAATGAGTTCCTTGCACTGAACTGCCCTACTTAGTTCAGTGCAAGTTCTTCTTCCCCCGAAAAGCTTCGTGAAGATTGATCTTCTGGTTCATCCAATGGATCAACGTTTGATTGTTTAACCGCTGGTTTAATAGTTATGTGTTGCACAATAGATAGTTGCTTTTTGGGTGAATTTGAACTTCCATAAACAACCTGACAATCGTTATTCGTTCTTTTTTTCTCGATATGTGTTTTAGTGTGTCTTGCATAATTTGAAATAACCCAACGGCTTCCATTTTTTAAGGGTGCCTTAGTGACCATAATAAAATTTCTGTTTTTGCATAAAATACATCGTATTTTCGCGTTTTCTCCTGTTAGTATCACATCTGAAGGGTCTATTTTAGTTAGTTCTTCTAACTGCACTGCCGTTAACTCTTGCAACTCTTCGTCAGTTTTGTTTTTTTGCAAACAGTTGTCAATCCAAATACGGATCTGCTTTATAATCCTATCTTTTTCATGAAATGATTCTTCAAACTCCTTTTCCTGTTTAGTTTTCTTACAAGCTTTTTTTTCATTTTCACAAAGTCCTCTGCTTACGGTCCTTTTCGTGCGCATAGTTTGACGTGAGAAAAAGTCTTTTGATGTTAGTAAGTGCTCCTTCATCGCATAAATCAATTTTACATGTCCAGGCAAAATTTTGAAGCGATCCTTTTGATTTTTATACACACCATAGTAATCTTCCATACATGAGTTCTCGTCTATCAACAACAGCATATCAGATTTTGCAAACCGTTCCATTTCTTTTATATCTTCTTCAGTAATTTGCTTCACAGACACAGGTGTATCATATCCGCAAAGTTTCATCAAATTTATAACATATTTAGGAAAAGTACATTTTAAGCTACTTTGTATTTCCTCTCAGAATGAATTTTCATTAGAGCTATTGCAGAAACCCTCCCTTGAACCACTGTCCACCTCAGCTCTCTAGAAACAAAATATATAAAAGTCACTTAGCGAAAATTACTCACTATAATTTAAATGTTAAAAATATTAATTGTTTATTGCCGATAAAGATGTTTTGAATAATATGTGTAGATTAAACAATGTATAAAATAGGCTCGAAAATGGTAGGCTGTAATTTATTTTATATAAAATTTAGATTACTTAATTCCCTATATTATGTACACTTTTCTGTGATGAATTGATGATAAAGTAAGACACAAAATTCATAAAATAATACTTATATATGTACTTACTGGTTCGCGGCTCGTTGATTGTTCAACGTCATCGTTCATCTTGTCATCTATACACTTGATCCAACACACAAGGGACCTGGTCAGTAAGTACCAAATGAACCCAACACCCTCGCGCTCAGACGAAACACGTTCGTGCGAGTCCGTTAGCATAATCCAGTATGAACCGGTGAAAAACCTGTAGTCTCTTACTGAGCCAAAATTAAAAGAATTCATGAATTCACGAAGAATTCAGAAAATTCAAGAGGAATTCGAAAAGTTTACAAGGAATTCAACGAATTCAAAATGACTTCAAATAAATTCATGGAATTCACAAAGTTATGTGAATTCATGTTAATTCAGAGTGAATTCTGGTATCATGTACACCTGAATTCACAATTGATTAACCCCTCGATAAAAATTAACAGTGTTCAAATTCACTTTTAAAAGTTTCTGAACAGGCTTTCGAAACCATAAATCGACATTAAAAACGTGTACTTATATTTCTAAATATTTGTCGAATGTTTCCTCAAAACTCCCTTTGTGATTACAGGTATACTGTATATTTGTTCTTGTACGGATCGGGTAAAACCATGAAAACTAATTTTGTGATGTCGCAGCAGGCTAGTGAATAGGTCCTCCACGGACTAGCCACTAATTTGAAAACATTTTATTAAAAGTATTTCGTGTCTGTAGCATAGAATGTGGGGATTAGCCGTCTTGTTGTGTCTACCTCTCTTCTCAAATTTAGTGGAACATCTTTCAAAAATTCCACTAAATAATTGATATAAATGACGCATAAGCTTCTCCGTTAATACTCTCTTCGAATAAATACGGGCCTAACATCCAATCACCAAGGATACCTCCCCACATGCTCCACCACATTTGAATAGTAAAGAATTTTTTCTGTTTTAACTGATCTGTTTCTATGGAAACAAGCTTCATCCGCAAATAATACAGTATCAAAAAGAGTTGCCCGGGCTTTCATTTTAATTACTGCCCATTGGCAGAGCACTCTTCTAGCTTTAAAATAATGGATGTGAACTCAATATTTAAATATATTCATTACTAATGATATTTATTTCATTTAAAGGTCATTGTAACGGTGGTTTGGCTAATATCCAGCACACGACTTTTTTCATGGGTACTGATGTGTGGATTGTTTATTGTTGCGATAAGAATTTATTCTTAATTGATTACCATCATTAACCACATATTTAGGTTTCCTTTGTTTGGAATTAGCATACTATCAGCAGTAATGAAAGCATCCATTACTCTTCTAAAGGCTTTGGGACGTCTTCTCTCAGGGTAACGCTAAATTATAACCGACGCGTATTAATAAATTACACATTACTTTAAAATTAGTTTTTCTCATTGTTGAAAATTATAACTATTCTAACGACGGTCTGCGGACACTGCATTATCCCTCTGTTACTTGATATAATTCAGTACGATTTAAAGACTCGAAATGAGTCACCCGCGGTAACGTGATAGTAGCGCAACTGACTAGAGATCGACAGTTCCTGAGTTAAAATCTCAACCGTGGGTATTTTTTTTAAATTAAAAAATTATCTATTTAGATAATTATCTGTGCTAAAAGCAGAAAATTATAATTAGAATTTCCAGCATTGACAAAAACTAATTTTAAAGACAAGACTTTCCACTTTCCACCTATACCGCTCGTAGCAAGTCCCATGCACAAAAAGCTGACAGAAGTGAAGGTACTACGAATATCTTCGTAATAGTCGATCTATAATAAAATGTCGTAATACGACAGTACTCATCAGATATACTAAAAGCCAATTTTTTCTCCCTTTCTAATCGCCTCGGTTGAAAGAGCTTAACCGAATCGCCTTGGTTACTAACCGAACCGTTAAAATCGACAAAAATTGGCAAAACGGTAAGAAGAACTCGTCTCTGGATACGCGAAATTGAAAGCTGTCCTTTGGCGTGAGCGTATGGACGACTTTAAAGGGTTCCGCGACGGAGAGATTTTCCTTCTAAGTGGAGCGTGTGCAGAGATACGGGCTTCTAAAGGGAAGCGTGCATTCGATGTTGCAACAGAAAAATGGCTTGCGTTATGACCAATTCCCACGACAACCGATAAAAATCGTAAAAATGTCAGGTATGACAGGCACACGGAAGAATTGTAAAAGTTTCACTTTGACGAAGAAATTTCAGGCCGCCAAGGTTTAGAGTGCCGCAAGAGGGTTGGAAACTAAAAGAGTGGACTTTTTCGCGACGATTGAGTGCACTGTCCACGTGCCAAGTCTTTCGTTGTCGAAGGTACGATTCATTTCAGGTTTTTCTGCAGGGGAATGCGGTAAAAAAATCTCGCGATGACGAGTTTGCGTGTCATTAATTCAAACGGACGTATAATTTTAACAGCTGTAGTTTAAATTTTGATGATGGAATTTAATGTTTCGAAGTTTTCTTATAACGATGGACAGTGCTAATTTACAAAAAAACGCGCACACGTATCAAGATTCATAATTATCAGAACGATGAGCGCAAAGAATTGACATTTAGAAGACAGACGGGCAACACGAGCCCTTTCGTAATGTAAGATGGAAGGAATTATAATGCCATAATGTGAAATATAGTGTTGCTATATTATTTAAAAATTACAGTCTTAAACGTTTGCAGGTGTCTTTAATTAAAAACTGGAAATATCAGCAAATATATAGATCGGGAAAATCAAATACGAACCCATTAAAGGGCCATTAACTTTACTGAAAACGATTACAGTATTTATACGACAAAACGTAAACTACACATACAAAAATTATAGAGAAGATATGCACATTTTTAATTCTTCGGTGTGCAAACTTTAGCCGAATAACATACACCGAAGAAAAACAGTTAGTGAAGTGCTAATGTTATGTATGTAATGCGGAATATTCTTTAAAGTAACAAGAAACTTCAAACATCCGACTGAAGTTTGATTTTCGACGATAGTCTTACGAAAATTGGGTTTCAGCTATCACATGTAAGTACAATAAAAACAGTAACGAGTTTTTAATATTATAAAAATGCTTCTTAATACCAAAAAAAAATAACACGCATTAGCCACATTTACTTATGTCAACAATGACGGTTAAACGTCAACTAATTTCAGACGCAATGACAATTTGAGCAAAAACTTAAATTAGACGTATATACAGGGCACGTCAAAAGTTTAGAAAACCGGGTATTATAAGAGCATCAGGACGATGCTCGCGTTTAAAGCGATTCAAGCTCGAAGAGATTGAAAATTCAACTAGTGTATACTCCCAATACAACAGTAGAGGAAGAATTTTCAGAATTTATTTACAAAGAATTAATCACCATTATATAATCTAAATAAATTATTAGCCAAAATGTCCATCAAGTTGGATTCATGGCAATATTTATATACAATGGAAACCCTAATACCATAATACGTCTAAGAGAATCTTTTTTTCAGTATTTATCATTACTTTTGTAATATATTTATTGTACTCGTATTTGCTACGTACATTTCGTTATACTTGGCCTCATCCAGAACTGAGTTTCCTCTATTACTTGTAGGACTAATTATACGTATAGGTTCTTTGGTATTCTCTCTTCTGATTCACTTTTGTTAGTCATAAAAATCTTATTTGTGAGCAGTATAGTTAATTTAATCTTTATGTCTGAAGTATTTATGAATTTGAAAATTACGGTACTTCTTAGCAAAAATGCCTGTACCTTTCCCGACTTTGAATTTTATTTAATTCTTATGGAGTCATTATCGTATTAAAGGATTTAATTAATTTGGAATGCAATAACCTGTTGGAATTGCTATATAATATTCATAATTAGCTGATATTTTATTTGTATTCGTTTTAAACTAGGATTTGCAATTTACAGTAGAAGTATATTGTTTTATTTATTTTCATAGAGTGTCTCTGTAGTTTAAAAAAAGCCACACATATGTTCCCCAAAAGTATATAATTCATAAATAAAAATAATCCTTATCAAAAGTGCATGCTTCTCTGACTTTTACATTTCATTTAGCACCCTTTTCATAATAGATGTGTCAGGTTAAAACAGTTTTCGAGTTTTGTTATTAGAGACGAGGTCATCACATATACACACACAGGATGCGTTATCTCCGCGCGATAAGGCATATTGTGAATCTATGAGAAAAGATATTTCGAAGAGGTGTTCTTTCTATGATAGCCACTTATTAGGAGCACCTTTTAAAAATATGTTGTATTATACAGAGTGTTCCATAACTTGGT
Source organism: Amphimallon solstitiale (assembly GCA_963170755.1). NCBI lineage: Eukaryota > Metazoa > Arthropoda > Insecta > Coleoptera > Scarabaeidae > Amphimallon > Amphimallon solstitiale. The sequence goes on from OY720678.1 coordinate 848,010, forward strand.
GGATGACCATAGTTATAGTTTTTTTTAATGGAACACCATGTATATTATTACATTTTTATATTCCCCGCATAAATCTTAGTCAAAAAGAGAGCAGGTAGTATAGACCTAAAATTTAAGGATTTCGACTATTATTGTTTTCCTAAAAAAATTCATTGATTTTATCAAATTATATTTCTCGAAAACGACAGATGAACATATCTATACATTCGAAGAAATATATATACAGGAAAGAGAAAATTATTGGGTAAATTCCGCTGTAGAGCAACCGTAGACACGTGTTTCTGACTCATTGGTCGTCATCGGTAAGGTGTAGCCAAGGAATAAGGTGGGATAACCTTGGAGATGTATGCTATACGGAAGACCATCAGGAGACAAACCACCATTTGTAGCTTCAGTTAGAAGATCCTCAGTTTTGAGGACAACAACTAACGTCGCCACGAGGAAGACAATGTCAACCTGCGTGCCATCCGAGAACCCAGGAAAGATAAATAAAAGGAATTATCGCGGATACATGAAATATAGGAAAGAGAAAATTATTGCGGTTGCTCTACAGCGGAATTTACCCAATAATTTTCTCTTTCCTGTATTTCATGTATCCGCGATAATTCCTTTTATTTATCTTTCCTGGGTTCTCGGATGGCACGCAGGTTGACATTGTCTTCCTCGTGGCGACGTTAGTTGTTGTCCTCAAAACTGAGGATCTTCTAACTGAAGCTACAAATGGTGGTTTGTCTCCTGATGGTCTTCCGTATAGCATACATCTCCAAGGTTATCCCACCTTATTCCTTGGCTACACCGTACCGATGACGACCAATGAGTCAGAAACACGTGTCTACGGTTGCTCTACAGCGGAATTTACCCAATAATTTTCTCTTTCCTGTATTTCATGTATCCGCGATAATTCCTTATATATATATATATATGTATATATATATATATAAAATATAATATCTTTTCTTGGTCGTGCTTTTACAATATGAATTTATTTTTTCCTGGAATTAGCGACCTTTATTCTTCTACTTAAACACAAATAAAAACCATTTTTTTAAACGTTTCGACACTTTTTTAATGTCTTCTTCAGTATTTACATATATCACAATACACATGTTAAAAATTATTTATGAATATTAATTCATACATCTACAAATTAAATTACATAAAATTAGAATTATACTAGTTCTCCCAAGTCTTCAAAACAAAAACTTACCAAAAATGTACACGCACTTCGTCAAAAAACATTTTTATTTCTTTCATGTTTTTTATTTCCCTTTGTTAACCGGAAATTTAAAATATTCGTACGCGTAACATCACAAATTTATAACATATCATATCGATGACCATCAATCTTTAATAAAATACCTTAAAATAATACGATCTGTCCGAGAACACCTATCTACGAAAAAGCCCACGTGTTTTACCTTTTTTGCTAGTTGTCTTCCTTTCCTTATATCTTTTAAATTTGTCAAATAACAATCTTTCAAACATACAGGGTTTATTCATAAAGAAAATTATTTCCCAGCTGTATATAGTATTGGAAAATAGATTCTTGACAAACTATCAATTTCGTTTCTGTCATTAACCGTCTCCTTCGTCCTTTTAATTTCAATCATCTCTAGGATGTTTCTGGCTTTTGTGTTATTTTCTTTTTTAAGGATCTTGACTTTGGTGAAATTGAAGCTATGTTTCATTTTGTCCTTATGTTTTTTCAAGGAAGTGGGATTTTTAGCATATTTGTGTCCATTTATTCTGTCCTCGAGAAGCTGTTTCGTCTGACCAATGTATACTCCTTTGCAGTCATTGCACGGAATACTGTACACAACGTGCGACTGTTTGGTTATCGGGATGGGATCTTTAAGTTTGGTATATAATTGACTTAAATTGTTACTGTTTGTGTACGCGAGTTTAAGATTATGTGGCTTTATAATGTCGTTAATTTTTTCCGATAAGCCCCTAATATATGGTACCGGGATGTATTGTGTTTTTGGTGGAGTTGGTCTTCGAGGGTTGTTTTGTACTAGTGCGTTATTGTAGAATTTATGCAATCTGTGTTTAATGATGTTCTTAATCAGAGCCCTGGGATAGTTATTTTGTACCAGTATGGCTGTGACATTAGACAATATTTGAGGTCTAAAAAGAGGACTGGTTAGACTAATTGCTCTATCAACCAATGCTGTCACAACGTTTTTTTTGTATCCCATTGGTTGGGCGTCCCTGTAATTACTATATCGGTCCGATGAAGTTGGTTTTTTGTACCATTTTGTAAGTATTTGGTTTTTTTGCTTAATTACAGTTAAGTCTATAAAATTTATGGAGTTATTTTTCTCTATTTCACATGTGAATTTTAATTTTGGATGAAAAGAATTGAAACTTGTGAGAATATAGTCTATTTTGTTTTCTGGCACTACTGCAATGCAATCGTCCACATGTGGTGGCTCAATTAGTGATGGAATATGTAGAGGAAAATGTACTAAGTAATTTAAATTTTGCCCCCACATTTTTTAAAAGATATGTGGACGATTGCATTGCAGTAGTCCCAGAAAACAAAATAGACTATATTCTCACAAGTTTCAATTCTTTTCATCCAAAATTAAAATTCACATGTGAAATAGAGAAAAATAACTCCATAAACTTTTTAGACTTAACTGTAATTAAGCAAAAAAACCAAATACTTACAAAATGGTACAAAAAACCAACTTCATCGGACCGATATAGTAATTACAGGGACGCCCAACCAATGGGATACAAAAAAAACGTTGTGACAGCATTGGTTGATAGAGAAATTAGTCTAACCAGTCCTCTTTTTAGACCTCAAATATTGTCTAATGTCACACACCACACATACTGGTACAAAATAACTATCCCAGGGCTCTGATTAAGAACATCATTAAACACAGATTGAATAAATTCTACAATAACGCACTAGTACAAAACAACCCTCAAAGACCAACTCCACCAAAAACACAATACATCCCGGTACCATATATTAGGGGCTTATCGGAAAAAATTGACGACATTATAAAGCCACATAATTTTAAACTCGCGTACACAAACAGTAACAATTTAAGTCAATTATATACCAAACTTAAAGATCCCATCCCGATAACCAAACAGTCGCACGTTGTGTACAGTATTCCGTGCAATGACTGCAATGGAGTATACATTGGTCAGACGAAACAGCTTCTCGAGGACAGAATAAATGGACACAAATATGCTAAAAATCCCACTTCCTTGAAAAAACATAAGGACAAAATGAAACATAGCTTCAATTTCACCAAAGTCAAGATCCTTAAAAAAGAAAACAACACAAAAGCCAGAAACATCCTAGAGATGATTGAAATTAAAAGGACGAAGGAGACGGTTAATGACAGAAACGAAATTGATATTTTGTCAAGAATCTATTTTCCAATACTATAAACAGCTGGGAAATAATTTTCTTTATGAATAAACCCTGTATGTTTGAAAGATTGTTATTTGACAAATTTAAAAGATATAAGGATAAGAAAACAACTAGCAAAAAAGGTAAAACACGTGGGCTTTTTCGTAGATAGGTGTTCTCGGACAGATCGTATTATTTTAAGGTATTTTATTAAAGATTGATGGTCATCGATATGATATGTTGTAAATTTGTGATGTTACGCGTACGAATATTTTAAATTTCCGGTTAACAAAGGGAAATAAAAAACATGAAAAAAATAAAAATGTTTTTTGACGAAGTGCGTGTACATTTTTGGTAAGTTTTTGTTTTGAAGACTTGGGAGAACTAGTATAATTCTAATTTTATGTAATTTAATTTGCAGATGTATGAATTAATATTCATAAATAATTTTTAACATGTTGTATTGTGATATATGTAAAATACTGAAGAAGACATTAAAAAAGTGTCGAAACGTTTAAAAAAATGGTTTTTATTTGTGTTTAAGTAGAAGAATAAAGGTCGCTAATTCCAGGAAAAAATAAATTAATATATATATATATATATGAATCGTACATACGTATATCCATATACATAAGCACGGATTTCCTGAAATTAGCGGTTTATTTGAAATTGAAAATTTACTTGCTTTATGTTAATTAATGAACTTAGGGAAAAGTTAATATCATTATCGAAGACTAACAGTTAGTTTCGCCATCGCTCATCAGTCCGATAATGAAATCAGCTGTTCCTTGTAATTTTTCGATTTGTCTATTTATACAAACCGAAGAGATCTTTGCAACCATGAGAGATTAATTTCTTAATTCTCTCTATGAAACAGAAGGTAACATAATTACATGTTTAGCCTTCTACCGACTTGAAACACATATTGTGAACGAAATGTCGGTGATAATGAGAAATCCTTATTTCATTCAGGATAACTATATTACTTTAATATGTGATTAATATGTATTAAACGCATTTATATCAAATTCTTAGCTGTATTTGTTAATACACATGAATCGTAAATACGTATATCCACATACATACGCACGGATTTCCTGAACTTAGCGGCTTATATGAAATTGGAAATTACTTGCTTATGTTAATTAATGAACTTAGGGAGAAGTTAATATCTTTATGAAGACTAACAGTTAGTTTCGCCATCGCTCATCAGTCCGATAATGAAATCAGCTGTTCCCTATAATTTTTCGATTTGTCTATTTATACAAACCGAAGAGATCTTTGCAAGCATGAGAGATTAATTTCTTAAGTCTCTCTATGAAGCAGAAGGAAACATAATTACATGTTTAACCTTCTACCAACTTGAAACACATATTGTGAACGAAATGCCGGTGATGATGAGAAATCCTTATTTCATTCAGGATAACTATATTACTTTAATATGTGATTAATATGTATTAAACGCATTTATATCAAATTCTTAGCTGTATTTGTTAATACACATGAATCGTAAATACGTATATACACATACATACGCACGGATTTCCTGAACTTAGCGGCTTATATGAAATTGGAAATTACTTGCTTATGTTAATTAATGAACTTAGGGAAAAGTTAATATCATTATCGAAGACTAACAGTTAGTTTCGCCATCGCTCATCAGTCCGATAATGAAATCAGCTGTTCCTTGTAATTTTTCGATTTGTCTATTTATACAAACCGAAGAGATCTTTGCAACCATGAGAGATTAATTTCTTAATTCTCTCTATGAAACAGAAGGTAACATAATTACATGTTTAACCTTCTACCGACTTGAAACACATATTGTGAACGAAATGTCGGTGATAATGAGAAATCCTTATTTCATTCAGGATAACTATATTACTTTAATATGTGATTAATATGTATTAAACGCATTTATATCAAATTCTTAGCTGTATTTGTTAATACACATGAATCGTAAATACGTATATCCACATACATACGCACGGATTTCCTGAACTTAGCGGCTTATATAAAATTGGAAATTACTTGCTTATGTTAATTAATGAACTTAGGGAAAAGTTAATATCATTATCGAAGACTAACAGTTAGTTTGGCCATCGCTGATCAGTCCGATAATGAAATCAGCTATTCCCTGTAATTTTTCGATTTGTCTGTTTATACAAACCGAAGAGATCTTTGCAAGCATGAGAGATTAATTTCTTAATTCTCTCTATGAAGCAGAAGGAAACATAATTACATGTTTAACCTTCTACCGACTTGAAACACATATTGTGAACGAAATGCCGGTGATGATCAAAAATATTTATTTCATTCAGGACAACTATATTAATTTCATATATGCTTAATATGTATTAAACGCATATACCGGGGTCGACATATTTTAATTTCTGATACTCTCACTCGACAAACGTTTGCTATGAAATGTAAGGCGTGGGGGTCCCCCGCCACTGCGTTGCTCTCCCACCACTGTTAGCAAGCAGGCATCGCTGCATATCATAAGGTCATCTTCTGCATATGATAGAAGTGCAAACCGAAATTAAAATTTGACGACTATGGTATATCAAATTCTTAGCCGTATTTTTTAATACACATGAATCGTACATACGTATATCCACATACATACGCACGGATTTCCTGAAATTAGCGGTTTATATGAAATTGAAAATTACTTGCTTTATGTTAATTAATGAACTTAGGAAAAAGTTAATATCATTATCGAAGACTAACAGTTAGCTTCGATATCGCTCATCAGTCCGATAATGAAATCAGCTGTTCCCTGTAATTTTTCGATTTGTCTATTTATACAAACCGAAGAGATCTTTGCAAGCATGAGAGGTTAATTTCTTAATTCTCTCTATGAAACAGAAGGAAACATAATTACATGTTTAACCTTCTACCGACTTGAAACACATGTGTATATATATAATTTAATTTCTTGGACTATTTAGATGTCATACTAATTTTAAATTATATGTAATTTTTAAAAATATTAGAAATTACATAATTAACAATTACGTACTAATTTTAAAATAATTTAAAATGAGTATGACCTCTAAATCGCCCAAGAAATTAAATTATATATATATATATATATATACATGAATGTGTGATTAAGGTTAGGAAATTTAAATTAATTATCATATACAGCACATGGATGTCTCGGTGCTTATATATATACGCTGGTAGGCCAGCAATACTTCCATCAGTTACTTGATATATATTTGTATATGTATATCAGTATGATTTAAAGGACTCGAAGTCGGAAAGCCCGCGGTGGTCTTATTGGCAGGGCGCCCGACTATTGATTGGGAGATTCCGGGTTCGAATCCTGGCTGCTGGGTAATTTTTAAAAATATTAGAAATTACCTAATTAACAATTGCGAACTAATTTTAAAATAATTTAAAATTAGTATGACCTCTAAATCGTCCAAAAAATTAAATTATACAGGGTGTTTAAAAAAGATGCGGCAATATTAAACGGGTTGATTGTCCAGGTCATTTTATACAAAAAAGTTTATAATAAACAAGGTCCGCAAACGCTTCGTTACCGATCTACAGCGTGTTGAAGTTTAATTAAAAGAAACAGTAAAAATTAGATTTCTCCAAGACGGCATTAAAGATCATAATGAAATTTTAGGCGTGTTATTTTTCAAGAAAAAAATAGGACGCCGCTGATTTCTCTAAAAATAAAAATATGTTTCTATTCTTTGTTCAAATGTGAAGAAACAAGCTCTCTTAACTTTTTATCGTACGACATAACGTTTTTTAGTTAAAAAAAACACATTTTAGTGCATGTACATTTATCATGCTTACAAAAATATTTTAAAACAGTCCTGTTTTATTCACTGACATATTGAATGACATATAATTATTAATTTTGTATGTGTCGAATTTGTTGAATTTCCTTATCATGAATCGCTATACAAATGCAGAGATGACCGACATGCACTACATTTATGGACTTGCTGATGGATATGCATTAGAAGCTAGGCGGTTGTATAGTCCTGATGTTGATTCTGTTCACCGATGAAGCGAATTTTTCAAGAAATGCAATACGCAATTTCCATAATAACCATGTATGGTGTGACGAAAATCCACATGAAATTGTTGAAAATCGTTTTCAACATCCGTTTTCTTTGAACGTTTGGCTTGGGATTGTGGGTGACTGCCTAATTGGACCGGTATTTTTACCAATGAGACTAACCGGAGAGGTGTATCGCAACTTTTTGGAAAACACGCTCCCTGGATTTCTGGAGGACGTACCATTAGCAATTAGAGATGCAATGTGGTATATGCACGATGGCGCACCAGCCCACTTTAGTCAAGTAACTCGTGATTTCTTAACACAAGCATACGGAAATCGCTGGATTGGCCGAGGTGGACCACACTTATGGCCTGCACGATCCCCGGACTTAAATCCCCTGGATTTTTTCCTGTGGGGCCATTTGAAGTCATTGGTGTACGCTACTCCATTGGAAAACGTAGAAGACTTAAGAAATCGAATCATTGCTGGGTGCAACTCAATTGAAACCGATCCTGTTGTTTTTGAGAGAGTTCGCCAGTCGATGAGGAGAAGATTGGATTTTTGCATCCGAGCTCGAGGTGGTCATTTTGCACAGTTATTGTAATTTTTGCTTGCTAAAATTGTTGGTATGGTAAAATATTTGTTTTTGCCCTTAAATAAAACCCTTGTTATTTAAAAAAAATTCTGTAATAAATGTACATGCACTAAAATGTGTTTTTTTTTACTAAAAAACGGTACGTCGTATGATAGAAAGTTAAGAGAGCTTTTTTCTTCACAATTAAACAAAGAATAGAAACATATTTTTATTTTTAGAGAAATCAACGGCGTCCTATTTTTTTCTTGAAAAATAACACGCCTAAAATTTCATTATGATCTTTAATGCGGTCTAGTTCTTTTAATTAAACTTCAACACGCTATAGATCGGTAACGAAGCGTTTGCGGACCTTGTTTATTATAAACTTTTTTGTATAAAATGACCTGGACAATCAACCCCTTTAATATTGCCGCATCTTTTTTAAACACCCTGTATATATAAAGGGTGCAGCAAAAATAACTAAGCGATTTTAAATCGTAGCAATCAGTGAACGCTGCATAAAACGTCTGTCGCATTGTCACAGTTGTACAGGTTACACCTTAGGTATTCATTATGCAGCGTTACAGGCACCAAGAGCGAATAGAACTAGTTCAGTGCTATTATGAAAATAATTCAAGTGTTGTGTGCGTGCAAAGAAAATTTCGAACAAAATATCGTAATTGTCCTGCTCCAAATTCAAACACCATTCGCAATGTAATAATATCAAAATTTTCCATTACTGCTTCAGTGGGAGAAGTGTGCCATATTGGCCGACCGTGTAAAGTCGAACCGAGATAAATATTCAACGTGTATGGAACGATGTGTGGCAAACGCCACAAATATCCTCACGGCGCCGTGCTCAACAGTTACAGCTTAGTGATCGTTCTGTTCATCGAATTATAAAACAAGACCTTTACTTATATCCCTATAAAGTTCAAATAACGAAGTCGATACTCATTACAGATTATGAAAATCGTCTAGCATGGAGCAACACGTTTATAAACTTAAATAACGACATTAATGGTTTCCACGCACAAATTATCATGAGCGATAAGTCACATTTTCACTTATGTGGACTTCCCCAGACTGTTTCCTGTGGGGCTATCTAAAGGACAATGTTTCAAAGGCAGACCAAAAACGCTGGAACATTTGAAAAGGGATATTCGCCAAACAATTGCAGACATGGCACCTGAGGTTTTCGATAGAGTTATGCTAAATGTGGTTAAAAGAGCTGAATCTTGTCATGATAATCACGGCACTCATTTAAATAATATAATTTTCAAATAATATGTAATAATTTACCTAAACCGTTTATTAAAAGTAGATATGAACTATTTACAAAATATTGTATTATTTGTCATAAATATAAATGAACTAAATCGCTTAGTTATTTTTGCCGCGCCCTTTATAAACATGAATATGTGATTAAGGTCAGGAAATTTAAATTAATTGCTATATATATATATATATAATATTTGTTTAAGTTGGTTTCTTAGTGTAGCGGCCCCTCTCATGATAAAATATTATTTATAAATTAAAGCAAACTACATTGACGTTTCGACTATATATTTAGTCTTTTTCAAAAATTACGAATTAAATACATGCAAATTACAGATGCATGCTTCGTATTATTTTTAAAACTGTAAAAAAATGGACAAAAACAATCAAAAACATACCAACGCTCTTGAAAACAGTTCATAAGCATGTTTTGTTTTTTCTGAATTGTGGGAATCAGAAATATAAAACGAATTAGATGACATTGTAGTTTGTTTGTTATCAATTGACTGTTTGTTTCTGGGGTTCATGTTATTCTAAATCTATTTTATTTTACTGCAACTTTTTTGTATCCTTGTGTATTTTTATGTAGTGTATAAGAAAAGTGTTTATCACAGATATATGAATTTTATTTTAAGTGTACGTATTGATATACAGGTTCTTTTAATAAAGTAACAAATCTTTGGAAAAATGGGTAATAGAACTTAGATAAGCCATCGATCTCACTCCCATCATTTACCGTGTTTTCATGTCGTATTATTTGTATCATTTTATGAATGCATCTTGCTTTTGCATTATTTTACTTCTTTAAAATTCTGGTATTGTTGAAACCAAAAGTATGGTTTAATTTCGTCTGATGTTTCTTTAAGGCTGTGATATTTTTTGCATATTTATGACCTTTAAGTCTTTCTCCTAACAATTGTTTCGTCTGTCCAATATAAATTTTATTAAACATTTCGCAGGGTATGCTGTAAACAATATGTGATTGTTTGATGGCTGGAATTGGATCCTTGAGTTTGGTATATAAGAAATTTGAATTTTTGTTATTTTGATGGCCTATTTTAAAATTATGTGGTTTTAGGATGTGGCCAATTTTTTCGGATAACCCTTTTATGTAGGGTATAAAATAACAACAATTTAAATTTCTTATATACCAAACTCAAGGACCCAACCCCAGCCATCAAACAATCACATACTGTTTACAGCATACCCTACGAAATGTGTAATAAAATTTATATTGGAACTGTTTTCAAGAGCGTTGGTATGTTTTTTGATTATTTTTGTGCATTTTTTACTGTTTTAAAAATAACACGAAGCATGCATCTGTAATTTACATGTATTTAATTTGTAATTTCTGATAAAGACTAAATATATACTCCAAGCGTCAATGTAGTTTGTTTTAATTTATAAATAATATTTTATCATGAGGGCCGCTACACCAAGAAACCAACTTAAATATTAAAATATAAAATATATTACAATTCTTTGCGAAATATACAAATGTATTGAAAAATTGAATATCTTCTTGGTAGTAGTAACGTACAAGGAAATAAAAGTAATAACAATATGACAACTGGTTGTCATTTAGAAAACATTGACAAATATAGAATGTAAATCAAATATGTATAAATGAAAATGTAATCAAATAAGCATAGTACAGTCGGTATTACTTATATAGTTATATCAAAAGGCTTGGGTCTACCACAAACTGTTCAGTTAATGCAAGTATATAAATAATAACGACGCAACTATGTACTGAAAAATTACGAGTAGAACTGTTGATATTATAACATTTATACATGACTGATTTTACATACTATATTTGTTATAATATCAACAGCTCTACTCGTAATTTTTCATTACATAGTTGCGTCGTTATTATTTATATAGTTGCATTAACTGAACAGTTTGTGGTAGACCCAAGCCTTTTGATATAACTATATAAGTAATACCGACTGTCCTATGCTTATTTGATTACATTTTCATTTATACATATTTGATTTATATTCTATATTTGTCAATGTTTTCTAAATGACAACCAGTTGTCATATTGTTATTACTTTTATTTCATTGTATGCTGCATTAGACTCAGATTGTGAAAATACTACATCGATTGATGTTGTTTATGTGCCTCCAGAACCTGACGAAATGACTGATGAGGAAAATATTGACGAAAACGTAATTGGGGAAGACAATGTAGATAAGGACATTGCGGGGACATATGAAATTCAGACAAATCAAGAGGGTGATTTTGATTGAGAAGATGATCTACCAAGCCGAAAGAAGTTGATACCCAAAGAAAGTCCAAAACTAAAACAAACTTCCGTGCCAAATTGGAAAAAAACCCGCTTCAACTGCCTACATTACTGTTCCCGAAGAGTTTGATAACCATGGAATTGAAAATGTAGTATCTGAGCATGGTGGGAAGTCACCCACGGAAATATTTTTGCTATTTTTTGACAAGGAAGTAATTAGCAATATTTTAAGTTTTTCGAATACTTACGCAGCACAAAATAACCGTCATGACTACGAGCTTACTGAAATAGACCTAAAAAAAATTCTTGGTATACTTATACTATCAGGATATCATAAATTGCCACAAAGTCACATGTACTGGTCTAAAGATGAAGAAAAGGAAGTGCGTATTGTACGTGAAAGCATGAGTCGCAATAAATTTAGAACAATAAAACAAAACCTTCATTTGTCAAACAACACCTCGCTAAATAAGGGCGATAAGTTTGCGAAGCTTACACCAATATTTGATATTATAAATAAAAAATGTATTCAATTTAGTATACTTGCAGAACATCTTTCAATCGATGAAGAAATGGTACCATATTTTGGCCGGCACTCACGCAAGATGTTTATTCGTGGAAAACCTGTGAGATTTGGATTCAAGTTGTAGTGTCTTTGCTCCGATAACGGTTACCTATTCAAATTTATTCCATATGGTGGAAAGACGGAGTAAACTGAAAACATGGGTCCATTAGAATCAAAAGTTGTATTAGAGCTTATTTCTATTGTAGAAAAGCCGCAACAGCATAAAATATTTTTTGATAATTTTTTCACATCATATTCTCTTTTTGAAAACTTAGGTGAAAAGGCGTTCTTCGCGACTGGAACGGTAAGAGACAACCGTACTGCAAAATGTCCACTTGAAAATAACAAAATCAAGTCAAAAAAGGAAAGAGGCTCTTTCACTTCCGCTTTTGATTCGAACTTGAAAGTTTTGGTTACTTGGTGGAATGACAACTCTGTAGTTACAGTTATGACGAATTTCTGTAGTGTCTTACCAGTCACTCAAGCCAAACGTTACCACCGCAAAGAGAGTAAAGAAATGCTTATCAATCAACCAAAAGTGATTCATGAGTACAATCAACACATGGGTGGGGTAGACCTTCACGACAATGGTATTGCTAATTTTCGCATTGGTATTAGAGGTAAAAAGTGGTGGTGGCCATTATTCACCAATCTTGTTGATACTATGTGTAAACAGTTGGAAAATATTCAATATCGCAAATGAAACCAAAATTTCCCAACTGGGATTTCGTTCAAGTTTAGCGCTGTCTCTGCTGAAATACGAAGGACAAAAAGAAGACACCCACAATGAGGCTTCCACTTCAGCAAAATCCAACTCGTCTTATGGAAGACCTTCTAAATCAGCTTTACCAGGTGACATAGGATTTGAAAATATCGGGCACATTATAATTCGAAATGCTAAGAGTGCAAGAAAAAAGTTTCGACATGGCAAAAGTAATACAATTTACTTGTGTAAGAAATTAATATGCATTTGCATCCTGATTGCTTAGATATTTTTCATACAAGGGGCTAACTAGTATTTTATTTTATAATAACCTGCTTTTCGCCAAAGGTGCGTACATGCACCCATATGTTTTTTTGTTAAAAATAATACCTAATTTTCTTGTACCAAAAATGTATCTTAATTACTGTGTTCTGAGTTTACTTTAATAAAAAAAAATTTTTTTAAATGTTTTTTTCTTGTCTTGGTCAGTAATGGGTTAGGTACAGTGTCAATAATGTATGTGTTTATGAAATCTAGTTGTGTGTATGTGACATGTTTATTAACTGTTGTAGCTTTTTTAATTTCAAGGATTTCTAATAAATCTAATTTTCTTCCTTTATAACTATTATGTAATAATGTATATTTATTAATTTAGGGAAATCTTAGTCAATAATAAAGAAAAAACAAAATTGTGTGACAAATCAGGTGTTTATGAGGTAGGTTGCAGTGATTGTGACGCCTTCTACATTGGTCAAACAGACAGACCCGTACAAGCTCGCATTAAAGAACATAAAAAATCCATTTTGAATAATAACAGGCTTTGCTGAACATTGCCTTATTTGATCAGCAAAGACTGTTATTATTCAAAATGGATATTTTATGTTCTTTAATGCGAGCTTGTACGGGTCTGACTGTTTGACCAATGTGGATGGCGTCACAATCACTGCAACCTACCTCATAAACACCTGATTTGTCACACAATTTTGTTTTTTCTTTATTATTGACTAAGATTTCCCTAAATTAATAAATATACATTATTACATAATAGTTATAAAGGAAGAAAATTAGATTTATTAGAAATCCTTGAAATTAAAAAAGCTACAACAGTTAATAAACATGTCACATACACACAACTAGATTTCATAAACACATACATTATTGACACTGTACCTAACCCATTACTGACCAAGACAAGAAAAAAACATTTAAATTTTTTTTTTTTATTAAAGTAAATTACATAGCGTACAGAGCAACACTGTGTCAGTGTTGCTCTGTACGCTACGGTGTGTAGACAGCGCGATTTTTAATCAGTGCTACTGATGATGACAACTTAGTTGTTGAAATACGTATTTAGCCATTTTTGTGCTTTAGTGTGGTAAGGTGTTTTAGTGTTTTTGTGTAGTTTCAAGCCACAGACTCCAAGTTTAGTTTCTTATACTAGAGATATTACATTATATATATTCCAGTATCATTATATCAGTAGTACATAAAAATGGGTCGTATATGTTTTCATATGCATAAGTTAATTCATTTTATGTTAAATAAAAAAAAAGCAATTACCATAAAGAATAACACGATTTCTATCTCTACCTCCGCCTTTTTGTCAGTATATGTGACTCTAACGATCTCTTGTCGGTGAGTAGTAGTCTAATAGCGAGAGTAGAGGGTGAACAGAACGTTTCAATTGCAAGGGGTTCGAGATATGAGAGTCACCCGTTACTAGTAGCAGCGTCAGCGCTTATGAAGAACCGAATAATGCTTGGCTGGAAAAACCAATCTCTTAAAAAGTCAATCGCTCATAACCCAGCTCCACGCATACACTGCTTTTATCTCACATACATATGCATCTTATGTACATGTACGTTACACAAAGGCAATATCTGGCAGAGTATGTATACGGTTTACCTGTCGGTCAAACAAACTCTTATCTAAAAACTGCATATTTATTGCTATTATTATATTATTGTAATATTTTGATAAATTAAAATTGAAATTTAGTTCTAAGTTAGTACAGTAAAATCGTATAACTAAATGTTAATTAATCCCATGCTAATTTCATAAATCATGATTATTTACACGCATTCGTAATTCTTATTATTATCATTAGACTATATGATTGATCAAACACTAATCGTTTGTTATACAGAACGATAAAATGAACACAGTAGAAATATTATTTTGAAGATACAAAGTGTTACTTCAATAAAACAAAGTATGTAATTATTTTAAGGCAAAATAATGATTTTCATGAGCTACAAAATTATTTTAGTTAAATATAATTAAAAATCCCCGACAAAAAAGAATATTCTTTGACAAAGCTTTTATTTGCTTTTCTTAAAACATGCATATTTTATATGCTGTTCTAAGATAATTGAACACGATTGCTAATTTTGTAGCTACAAAGGGTTAATTGGGCATATCAGTATATATATTATGATTGCTGTGGTGAAAATATACAAATAATTGAGCATCGCATTTTTAGGGTATTTACTCAAACAAACTTTTCTTTTTAACAAACCAATAAAGTTTTGATGTATCGTTATGTGAAATTTAGAAGCAATTTTTTGTGATTTTGTATTTTTGAAAAGGAAAATAACATAATTATGAAAAATTAATATATTCAATGTATTTTATATCCCTTTTAGTAGTCATTAAATGGAAAAACCGAAATTAGTTTTTTATCATCTTTTCAACCGCATCGAGGTAATTCTATCCACAGATTTATCAAAAGTAAAAGTTTTCCTTTGAAATATCAACCAGTGCAGTTTTTCCTCTCTGGTATTTACAAAAGAAGAATGAAATTGTCTCATTAGTTCGTCAATGTACAGGGTGTAGCACCTAAGACGCCTTGGACCGCAGCTCCTCTATCATACAATATATCGAAAAAAGTCTAAGAGAAAAATTGTCCATAATTACAATCACCATTTCCCTCAAATATTTTTGGTCATCAGTGCCGTGGCTGATTCGGAAAGCCCTCAGAAAGTACTTTTTTTTCTCATGTAACGTCATACCCAAAACTTTAGCAGTTTCGCTGTTATAACGGTTTTTCTTTGCAGTTAGACCGAACTTCGACATTCTTTTTGGCAGGAACTAAATTGTACCGGCGTTTCGGTTTCGAATTTAGGGATATACTAAGACCTCTTCCACATACTCTTAATTTGTGTTCAAGTGATTTAAGGAAAGAAGATAGGGAACCATATAAATTAATTACATCGTAAGATAATCAAAATTCCAAGTTTTCCATTTATTAAAAAAAAAAATAGACATTCCATTACAAAATTAAAAAGAAAAAGAAGTTGTTAGGTCAATTTGTCGAAGTTTGGTAAACATGATGTTTACTCAGCCTAACCTAAATGTTCAAAATGACGGTCTTCCCTTTGGAGACATAATCGCAACTTCCATTCACAGGCCCCAGACACCGCCCATAGGACCTCCGGTGATACAGCACGGAAAGCCACGCAAATTCTCTCTCGCATATCTTCGGCAGTAGTTGGTACCGTAGACCTCGTTCTTGATGTTGCCCCAGAGGAAGAAGTCTAGGGGAGTGAGGTCAGGTGATCTTGACGGCCACCTTGCTTGCTTTGTCAAGATATTTCCGAATGGCACGACTATTATGTGCAGGAGCTCAATCGTGTTTGACAAATATCTGTCGGCGAGCAGCTAATGGGACATTTTCCAAAAGTTCAACCAAGTCGTACTAAGCAACCTTAAATAATTGTTGCCATTCAGGTTCCCCTCGAAGAAGTAAGGACCAAGTAGGTGTTCTCCCAGTATGCCACCCCAAGCATTGAGTAAACATCTTTGCTGGTGGTTTCCAATTCTCATTCACACTCGCATAAGGTAGGATTCATCTTGATCGATTTTCTTGATTGCCCAATTGTAGAAATTCTGCCTGGTTTCAAAGCTTTGAGGTTGCAATTGAACTTTAAATGGATGTAATTTGTATTTCTAAAGAGTACGATGCACAGAACGCATTGAAATATCAGTGCTCCTACTAATTTCACGGACACTGATTACAGCAACCTCCAGAACTTACAACTCGTTTTCTACGATCAATACTGGCTTCGTTCTAACTCCCTTTGCTCGTTGAACAGTACCAGTAGATGTAAATCGATCCAACACCTTTTTAAACGCACGTGGATTTGGACCGTTCTGAGAGGATATCTCTCAGCGTACACTCGTGACGCCAACAAACAATTTTTGAAACATTCTCCAAGAATAAACACCATGTCAACTATTTCTTGTTGAGTTCCGTGCATATGACAACGTTTGTCAGATAAAAACAATGCTTCTATCAGTTTATTGTTATTTTTTCCGTTTGCATTGACAATTGCACTTCCATTGTTTTATCATGACAGCTGACTTTGAAAAAGGACGTTTTTCGACAAATTGATCTCACAACTTTTAATTTTATAATGAAATGTGTTTTTTTTAATAAATGGAAAACTTGAAATTTCGATTATCCAACGATGTAATTATTTTATATGGTTCCCATTTGATATTTTAGCAAAAAATGACTGTTTGAAAAGCCCAATCAAAAATTGTCTTCTTTCCTTATATCACTTGAAAAAAAATTAGGTGTCGGTAGAAGTGGTCTTAGTCGAAGTACAGTCTAACAGCGATGAAAAACCATTATAACAGCGAAACCGCTAAAGTTACGGGTATGACGCTACATACGAAAAAAAAAGTACTTTTCGAGGGCTTTCCGAATCAACCATAATATATATACAGGGTGAGTCATTAGTAGCCGCTTCTTCGATTGCTCTTTTATGTTTTAAATAAAAGAAAAAGCAATTAGCGGAAGATCCATGGTTGCTTGCGGCGCATACTGTACTGACGCACTTCCGGTTTCACCGGACATGCACGGAACTTAATTTTAATTAATCACCCTATATATTTTCGGATTTTCTTGTACTGCTTTAAATAATCTGTTCAACTGCTTTTTCTTTTTCAAAATTCAGCCAATAGCTTCTGATTTAATAATTTTTTTTTAAAATATTTGACCAAAACATGTGTTCAGAAAAAAATCATTCTCACATTGTTTTTAAAAGCAAAAACATTAACTTTGGTGGTGCTTGTAGCCAAGAAAATTCTGCATCATTTGGTGAAGTTGCACTCGACAATACCTCAAAAAGCTTTGTTTTATCAAAGCCTAATTCCTGAAATTTTCACATACCAAAAACTTATTTTTTTTAAATGGAACACCCAGTATTTTATTGAGGCATTTTGTTCCTTGTTTTATTCTCTTTCATTTTTGTTAACAATATCCTATACCTATCTTTTGTAATTTTAATTTTTGAGAAAATCACTATAGGAGCAATTAGCGGTCAATTAAAGACCTACGGGCGCTGTTCTATGCACCCAAATATTCATCCAGTAAAGGCTGGAATGCGGCTGACTACCTGGGGCGACTGTTGAAGAAAGTCGGTATACATTTATGTCAAACTTATAATAGCATGGCTATTAGTTATCATCCAAATGAATTATTCTTATGAAGAGTTAATGGATATGATTGACGTTTTGGGTGAATCTCAAAGAATCTCTTTGCCAGCATCCAGACTTTATGCACAACGATCCCTGATAGAAGTCACCCGAAGCCAGAAACCTTCGAAAGTATAAAGGGGCGGTTTGAGTGAATAGAAAGTATTGAATATAAAAGAAAGAGCGGAAAAAGCAACAACTGGTGAGGATAAGACGTTTACGGTACTTGCGAGTGTAGTCGAACACCCCTATACAAGTACTACGAAAATTAGTCGACAGTTAGATATAAGTCAAATTTGAGAATACAGAATAATTAGCAAATATGAAATTGACCCGTAGCATATTCATACACAGGGTTAGATGAAAGAAATTTTCAGAATCACTTACATTTTTGTCAATTAGCAGCAGATCAATTATTCTGGCTTTCTCAATTTTTTGTTGTTTACCAACGAAGCCATCTTCTATTAAAGTGAATACGTTCATCGTCACAATTTCCGTTATTATAACACATAAAACCCTCCCACTTTAACACACCTGTAAACTTTCAAAGTCGTTAGTGATTAAAACTGTGGGGAGTTACATAATTGGACCTTACGTCTTTGATGAAAATATTAATGGAGGAGAGTATCTTCGCTATCTACGGACGGACTTTCAAAACTTTTTGAAGACATCTTCAAAAATATGGCAGTAAACATAACCTTCATTTTATTTAGATGTTAACCAACAGTGTCAAAAATAAAATACTGCAATTGGACATTGCCGGAATTAAAAACTTGAAATGCGATCCTCTTCATTCTTTGAAATTATTACTTTTGGGATAGTTGGATTTAACATTTACTTTGTTTGACAGTTGACTAAGGAAGTCGGGCGCCATTCCTGCCTTCCATTGGTTGAACGAATATTTTGGCGCACAAAACAATAGCGCTTGTAATTCTTTAATTGACCGCTAATTACTCCTATAGTGATTATCTCAGAAATTACAAAAGATAGGTATAGGACATTGTTAACAAAAATGAAAGAGAATTAAAAAATTAAGTTTTTGGTATGTGAAAATTTTAGGAAGTAGGGTTTGAAAAAACAAAGTTTTTTTGAGGTATTTTCGAGTGCAACTTTACCAAATGATGCAGAATTTTCTTGGCTACAAGCACCACCAAAGTTAACGTTTTCACTTTTAAAAACAATGTGAAAATGATTTCTTTCTGAACACGTGTTTTGGTCAAATATTTTAAAAACAATTAATGACTCAAAAACTATTGGCTCAATTTTGAAAAAGAAAAAACAGTTGCATAGACAATTTAAAGCAGTACAAGAAAATCCAAGAATATATAGGGTGAGTCATTTAAAAAATTAAGTGCCGTGAATTTCCGGTGAAATCGGAAGTGCGTCAGAGCTTAAAGTATTTTTACAATATGCGCCACAAGCAACCATGGATCTTCAACTAATTGTTTTTTCTTTTATTTAAAACAGAAACAGTAATCGAAGAAACGGCTACTAATGACTCACCCTGTATATATATTGTCCGTTTAAAAAAATAGGTTTGATATGCCACTAGAATATGGCACGGCACTGATGACCAAAAATATTTTAGGGAAATGATGATTGTAATTGTGGACAATTTTTCTTAGACTTTTTCGATATATTGTATAATAGAGGAGCTACGGTCCGATGCATCTTATGTGATACACCCTGTATTTACAAAAATCCCGACTTCTTTAGACATATTTCACGGAAAGAGTTTAGTTTCACCAATAGTTGAATGTTTAACAAAAAGCGCGACATTAGTGATGTAATGCAACATCATGTCTGTTCATCCTAATTGTCCACAAATACATTATAATGTGAGGTTTGGTGTGGTATTATAGAATTAAGGTTTGTATGCTCGTTTTTTATTGTTATTCGTTAATAGTAGGGCGGCGTTATGTATAATTTTTGGTGGGCTTACTAACAAACTTCTTGGCATCATGGTGCAAATAAATTATTGGATAAAAAAATCTTTGAATATAATCGCCAGTAATGACAGCGTTAAACGTGGAAAATGAAGTCCGCAAGTCAATATATGAAAGATAAAATGATTTACAAAATTGCATTTCCAACATCATCGAAAATAATAATGCACAAACTAGGGTAAACCACCCAGTGATTGGCCTTTTCCTATTTAGCGTTCAGTTATTGGCCGTTCCACTAAAACAAAAATTAGGTAGAAATTTGTCATATTAATCTTGTATCTGTGAAGATCCGCACAATTGAGTAACACTACCATACATCTGGTGCCAAAAGGTCTAGGAATTCTTCCACCATTTTCACAAATACTTAATGTTGTAAGAGGTAGTGACCCGAACAAGCTGTGTTTACTGGAAACATAGTGTGTTCCGACAAGAGTGTACTGCCACTTATAAGTTTTTCTAAATATTTACAAGTTTATTATTAAGGAAATGAATTTGGTGACTTTCTAATAATATATTTGATGCAATTCTGATATGATGGCGCATTATAACCTAAAATCCTCTATAAAATCTGGAGGCCAACCACTGAACATTATTTGCACGTTTTATTTTGTGATTGGACGCATGCCCAATATCTGAATTTTTTTACTGATCGCACTAAATTAATGTTACGGTTTGCGTTCTATTGCCTAATGTAGGATAATGCTATTGTTAGAAAATCTAGTAAATAATTGCATCACATTTACTTACTGGCCGGAGCCAATAACTAAATTTCATTACAGGACAATCACTAAAACTTAGGTATTTTTAGTTGAAGACAATGCGAAAAATTGTTTCGAATGAAAAATATTATAAGAAATACACAGAAAACGATGTACAAAAAGCTCTTGAAGAAATTAAAAATGGAAAACCCTTAAGAGTGGTTTCAAGACAATACAAAATTCCGAGAGCTACTTTGCAGTTTATAAAAAGTCATAATTATGTAAAATCAGCATTTGGACTTAACCCAATTTTCTCCAGTGAAGAAGAGCAAATTTTGATCACCTGGATCTTTGAAAATCACACGTAGATTTTCCCGCCGTAAAGAAGATGTCCTAGAATCGGTGAGAGAATTTCTAGAGCAAAGTCCAAGAAAAAACCCATTTGTTAACAATCGCCCTGGCGAGACATGGTATCGAGCTTTTCTTCGAAGGAATCCAGAAGTTTCCGAGCGTACATCAGAAGTTGTGACAGCAGCAAGTGCAAACGTATCATAGTCAAATATTAAAAAATGGTTTGCTGAAATAGAAGACTACTTGATATCAAAAGGATTTAGATAAATATTGGACGATCCAAACAGAGTAATGAAAGCCGATGAAATGTTCTTCCACCTATGCCCTAAGAACAATAAAGTACTTGCCCCAAAAGGAGCACGAAATGTTTATGAGGTGGAGCATGCTTCTTCTAAGGCCACATTAACAGTAATCTTCACTTTTACGGCTTCTGGTCAGGTAACGCCACCAATGACCGAATATCCATATAACAGGCTCCCCACAAATATAGCAAACTCTGTGCCTCCAGGATGGGGAATCAGTCTTTCAGATACAGGATGGATGAAAATGGTCGTTATGAGTGACTACATAGAAAATATTTTATTTCCTAATTTAAAGAATATAGGCTCGAGTTTCCCCTTAATTCTCTTCCTAGACGGTCACTGTACACATCGCTCATACAAACTGAGTTTTTTATGTCTAAAACTTCAAATAATTTTAGTGTGTCTGTACCCGAATGCTACACGAATCATGCAGCCCACGAACGTTGTAGTATTCAAGCCGATAAAAAATGGGTGGAAGAAAGCGGTTGTTGAGCGGAGAAGAACCCATCCGTTGGAAACTCTGGCCAAGGAGCATTTCGCTCCTGTTCTCAAAGTCGTTCAGAAGTCAAATTTGCTTGTACTTTCACAAACCAGAAATTATTCAGCAGGTTGTGTTACTCTTGCACCAAAAATTTGGGATATCATAACCATGGAGTAAAATGTAATTCATGCAGACGTGTTTACCATGACTTATGCATTGAACGGTTAAACTTGCACAAATCGAACGCTAATATATTTACATGTTAAACTTGTTTAACCAATCAAAAATACCTAGATACCTACAAATAATATAAATGAAAGAAAAAGGCGTTTAGTTTCGAAACTACTTTCGAAAATATTATTAAGTTGCGTTTTATTTGGAAGTCCTAATATATTATATAGAAGATACCTATCTAAATGCTATTTTTGTATTGTAGCAAAATAAAGTTTATTCTTAATTAAAAAAAAGACTAATTTATTTTTTCTTGCTTGCTTGCATTCGGTGGCCAATAATTGGAAAATCAGGGGCCAATCGTTGAATAAGTACGGCCAATGACTAGCATTTGGTTTCCACAGACCAGATTAATTAATTCTGCAAAATTTACTAACACATAAGTAAAAGTAACATGTTTTTGAAAAATGTGGATCTATTACCTATCAAAAACGTTAGGCACAGTTCTCATTATGTAGGTTGGTGAAATATAATGAGCCTTTAAATCTAATTATTAGAATGGGAGGCTAGTCACTGGGTGGTTTACCCTATATCCTATGCAACTCGCACAGTCCTTGAAAGATTGATGAATTATGTCAAGAACTAGAGAATTTAGATGAATAATTACTATATTATAAAATAAACAAAGGAACATTTTTGTAACTATGTTGTTATTTTCGAAAACATAAACATCACAATAACTTGTTTTCTGATATTTTCATAACGTTTTTTGAAGTTTTTCGATTAAAATCGACTCATCGAGTATGTATACACAAGGGGTAATTATTTTTATGTTTTCACTGTGATTGGCACAAAAAATTATACGACAAGACTGCAAAGAAAATATTGTATTGATATTTAGATAGTTCAATTAATATTATGGTTGAAATTAATGCAATATTTTATTTTAAAAACATGAGATTCTCAAGTAATTTTTCTATTCCTTTGTAAATCCAAATAAATTTCCTTTTCTAGATCAACTCCTTTTAAGCCATTTAAAAACTTAAACAATATTCTGAATACAACCCTGTTCCTTCAATATTCACATTTAATTTAATTCACTAATAACAGTCGTATAATTTTTAATATGTTGGTGTTACTTTTCCTACTATATTTTTGTTTTACCAAATACAGTTTATTTATTCAATACTCAAGATGTGTCTTATAATAAAGAAAGGATCCTAAGCAGAATTGTAAATATCATCCTATTATTATTTAAATAGGTAAGTATTTGTACTATTTCTAATATTTGACATTAATAGATGTTTTACATTTATAGGTTAAGAGTCTTATAATATGAGTGTATGTAACTTTCTTCCCTCTATTATATTATAAAGTACCAGAAAGAAAAACAAAAACAAATTTACAGATGTTTAATTTCAGGAAGGAATCCCTCAAGATATATGTGATTTTATTTCCAACAGCTGTTTGTAGAATAACTGTTTTTGTATATGTTAAATATAATTTGTTTTATATTGCACTAGAATTGTGATAGAAGAGATTTAAAAACATATTCATGAATTGCATTCAAAAATTTAATTACTTATACCTATTATCTCTGTATAATAATATTGTCTCCGGTATGTTATGAAATAACATACAACCTTCAGTAATAATAAGTTCCAATATCTCTTGACTACTTCAATTCTTAAATTTCATATAACTAGACCAAAAGGAAATATGTAAACGGCTACCAGGATCAGATGAATCTTCACTCCAAAAAGATAACCTGCACGACTTCCACCAGATGATTCAATCTTCTTCAGATGGATCTGCACTTCAACGGAATAACTTTTCAAAGAATGTGTTCTCCAACAGAATAACCTCTCGAAGAATGTGTTCTTCAACGGAATAACCCCTCGAAGAATGTGTTCTCCAAATAAATAACCTCTCGAAGGATGTATTCTCCAACGGAATAACTTGTCTATGGATAATCTTGATATTAATCTTCTTAACAATTCAATTTATGTAAGTAGCTTTATAAATTATTTTAATATCTCTTCCAAAATCGCTTTATTTAAATATAAATCTCTTAACCGAATGTTTATATGTCTTCGGTTTTAAAATATTTAATTTCTTTACCCAAAGCGCAACCTTCTAGGTAAAATCTTGTAAGATTCTTCCTGTTAATAATTCTTTTACACCAAAACGTTATTGTTTCGGTATAACTTGTTTAAATTCTTCAATTTAATTTTCTTAAGCAAAAAACGCTACCGCCTTGTTAAAATATATTTTTAATAACTCTTAAACACTAGATGCAACTGTCTCGTTAGAATCTTTTAAAATTCTTCTCGTTTATTTATATTTCCATTTCCTTCACGATATCTTTTCAATTAACCAATCCAGAACTTACACGGCTTAACAATATTCCAAATAGTTTTTAAATATTATCAGTCAATTAAAATACTATTATAATTCTTTTTATAAATTTTCAAATGATTTCGTGCATTACTATGCCTTAAAACCTTGTTTTTGTCAAATACTAGCTGTCAAACTAACTGTCACATCCTTCATTTATATTTTCCCGCGATCTTTTAATCAATTTTGGCTATATTATTTATTCAAAATAGATTTATTATTATCTTATTTTAAAATGTGAACGATAATTGAACAAGTTTTACAAAATATTGTAACGAAATATGTATGAGGCAGACCGGGCGACATTAAAAAACAGGTTGTAAATCATCTCGGCGCGAATGGTAAACATCGTAAAGCAGTGAGTCATCCTTTTACGCATGGTACTGTGTCGGAGACAGAATGTCTGTCGAATGTTCTGCAAACATCGAGAGCGAGATGGAGTTTACGAGAATGCTTCCAGATGTTTCGTATGCGTATATAAGGCGGCTGGGTCACCGATGGATAATTAATTGCGGAATAAGAAGTCGATTAAAAAGTGGTCTCGTGGGAACAGTAGAAATAAACATAAGAAAGAAATAAATAGTTCCCACATGGTACCCGAAGAGTAAACATAAATATAAGTAGTATAAAATAAATATAGTGGTGCGTGTTATATAAATAGAAGTGTTACATAAATATACGGACTTAAATAATAGTAGTAGTAAATAAATACCTGTGTTAATTTATTAATAGTAGTTTAAGAGTGATACGTTAGTTTTAAATTTTGATATTGTAATTAATTTTACGTGTATAAATATACAGCCTGTTTTAAATAAATAAATTGCACGAGTTGTTTATGCGAACCCGAAAACGTTACAATATTAATATACATCAATTTAAAATAATTAATGTTTTAAAGTTCTTCTTTTCAGATTTCGTGAATTCGAAAGAAAAATGAAAATTGAGCAATGATTAATTACTGTACTGAGTAAACAACAATATGAGTATGCACTTAAGCTATTTTATACACAAAGTAATAAAATAACGATTTTGATATTAACTTTGCTTTTGTTGGTATAATTTAAAATAATAATAATTACAGTAAAAGAAACCACTTACCTAAATTAAATAAAGATTATTATACTATATAAATGTAACAAGAAAAACTGTTACATTTTGCCCCTTTTAACAAATTTAAATTCTTAACATATAAGAAAATTTATATTTGTTAAATTTTAAATTATACTAAAGAATCAGTTTCAACCATTTTATAGTATGTTCCAATTTTTTTAAATTCTGTTCTCATCTTTTTCATTGTATCTTCGACAAAATCACATCTTCAAAATTAAATCAATTACTAAACTAATGCTTTTTATTAAATGTAATTGTAAGCATTCTTTTATATATTCTTTTGTAGATGTAAATTAAAAACACACACTCATATGAGAATAAATCATATCTTCGTAATGTAATGTAACATAAATGTTTATAAGTTTTCTCTCATTTAGTCTACGTAATTATGTTCTAAGTTTGTTTATTACTGCCGTAGAGGTTGGCGATCCCACCGGCCGACTGTGCTCCCATTGGGCAGTGCCGTCGCAACCAGCCTCGGTAGGGGCGGCATAACTATGCTGAAATGAGGAATCCAGATACAGGCGTCCCCTTCCGACCCTCAGGGAGGATAGAAAATCTTGATACTCCTAATGGACTTGCCTTAATCGGCCGGTACAGTGGAGGTAAACCACAGGAAACCCTTATAACCAAGGTTGCACTGCACACGCCACCGGTTTGCAAGGCTGAAGGGAAATCAGTCACGAGTGTGCAGAACTCCGGGTACCGGGCGACCCTCGATTTTAACTAGCTTTCTCGCAGTGAACAAGGGCTCTGCTGTAAGCGACCTTTTAGTCCCTAGTTACTCGTGGGAATAAGATGAATGCTGATTTCAAAGAACAATTAGAAAAAGAAAAGGTCAAAGGAAAAGACAAAAAAAATTTAGGACTGGGGGAAAAGCTTGAAGAGGAAGTAACTGCCCAGGACACGGAAAATGAAGATAATGACCCTTTCGCGAGAAGAGGTGCTGTTTTAAGGTCGCCAGTGCGGGGGAGAACATATTTTTTACCAAACATGAACGGCAACGAAAGAACAACCATAAGCACAGGAGCTGACGTACCCAGGGACAAAATGGAAAGTCAAGTAAAAGATGCCGAAGGCAGTTGCGCCTTCATACCGAAGCAGGTTCCTGCTAGTATGCCTCCTAGCGACCAAGGAGCCTTGGCGTAAAGTAGACCCCAAGAAGAGGAGATATTACATAGTATTGTAGTCATTAAGCACCCTGACTCAACTAAGATAATTAGTGACTGGTAAAATTACTAATAATTTTATAGGTTAGGAATAAGGAAAAGCCGTGGCAGCAGGCAAATAATTAAATGCGGAAGGGGTCAGAATATAAAATATTTGCATTTCTTATCATAGCAGTTAATGGGTGCTGTAACCATAACATTCGTTTGAGTTCTGGCAGCTAAAAACGTATCAGTCGAACGCGATGCATATGTTGGCACCAAAAAGTCCACGGCCGACAGAAGGCAAGGCGAGTCAATTTTATTATTGATTAATTTTCTTAAATACCCCGTAGAGGCTATCTACCTCCTTGAAGTCAAGCTTATGAAATTAGGGGTATTTAAGAGTGCATTATAATCAGTACCACGCAAGGGGTAAACGCTGCTCATGCTGAAAGATACATATTTAAAAAATCTCTTGTGCATTCTTTCTAAAGTTAGTTGCTGGTACACGTAGCAAGGGTGGTAGCATATTATTGATACGTAGTCCAATTTTGGACGAACCAATGTATAATATAGGGTGGTAAATGTTGAGAGATTCGACTTCATTAAAAAGCCAGCGTGCGTGAAGCAGAAGAGCAAATTGATTGTATGTGGCTAGTATATCCAAGCGGGAATCAAATAACACACCCAGATCTTTAATGTTGTACTGTCTAGCTTTGATTACTAAATTCAGCGAGTAGTAGTAGATCGGTTTTTTAATTCTTGAGAATGTCACAACTGCACATTTATTAATACTCAGCTTAATTTGTTTTCCTGACACCAGTTGTTAATAATTGAAAGGTTTATCTTGCCGTTAATTAAGACACCTGCCTAAGTAATACATTATTTTTTTGCTTCTACAATTTGATAAATAGTTACGTTCAATTTTGTCCTATTAGGAAGAATTATTGGTTTAAATTATGTTATTTATTTGAGTTTCGATTTAAATTAATTAAAAAATGAGGTATGGTCACCACACGGTTGAGATTTTGAAACTTTTTTGTACAATGATATCTCCAAATTCAACTGTAAATACTCTTAAGGTGGCTACACACATACAACAGAACATCGTACCGAACTCCATCGCGTCTCAAGTGTAGACGCAACCATGCAACAGTGCAACAGCGCAACATAACGGAGTCCCATCAGTTATCGGTTTTCTGCCGTCGCATCAAAAAAAAATGTTGCGAGTTCACATTGCGCCACATGTTCGCATGTCTGGACGGGCCTGGCTAATTATGGAAGGATGGGACGGCATTATGTTCGCGTTGATGTTGCGCGACAATGTTCTGTTGCACCTCAAAACTTGATCACACGGCAACTTCGACGCGCTCGGTACGATGTTTTGTTGCATGTGTATAGCCACCTTTACAGTCTTAACAAATTTATATGGAATGCATAGATAATTTACAAGGTATTTGCAAGAAGAAAAGCTATTAGATCAGAGTGAAAATGCTACGTCCGTTCCGAATTCCGTTTTTTTCATACACAAATTATTCAAAATACAGGTATAAATACTACTTTTAATTTATCTGTTTTGAAAGCATAACTTGGGAGATATACTCAAAAAGGTATTTTTTTGTAAGTGAGCATTTCCGGTTGGAATTCAAAAAATCTTTATTTATATATTTTTTTTTCAAATTCTCTTTTGACTGCATTTGTATTATTTAGA
Source organism: Amphimallon solstitiale (assembly GCA_963170755.1). Lineage (NCBI taxonomy): Eukaryota > Metazoa > Arthropoda > Insecta > Coleoptera > Scarabaeidae > Amphimallon > Amphimallon solstitiale. The sequence goes on from OY720678.1 coordinate 876,584, forward strand.
AATTCGTCTAAACTTAGTAGTTGCCTTTTTAACTAATGTAGAAAATAAAATTGTATTAATTTACATACGTTATTAAATCATCCATTGTAGACCCTAAATAGTCTTAATGGTGGTCTATTTAAATGTGTTTGTGATATCGATATTTACGAATAGGTAAGTATTTGATACATGACATTTTTCGGTGTGTGAGCGTCTACACTGCTGATACCGCAGTTATTTGGGAATACATGAACGCACAAAGCAATATAATAAACATTTTAGTAGAATCTGTTGGTATACAAGCATCAATCATATATGTTCATTCAGCGCTTGAAAGGCGACTATCACCATACCTCTACTTCATCATAGGGGGTATGCAGTCCCGTTGGGCTACATACATCACATAAGGACGCATCTCGAGAATAATTATTTTGAGCGGTCTCCGTGGTTTACAGAAGCTGTCATTGAAAATGAGAAAGATATAATGAATACATCTCTTTATTCAATGGAAGGAAAAAATGTGTTAAGCTTAATAGTAACTATAAAAAATAACAAAAGGTTTCCCTTATCCAATATAAAATGATAGTAGAAATATGTTGGAACATTTAGCTGTTTATTTATTTTAAAATTATTATGAGTTTAATTTAAATTAAAATATAATATATTTTAATTTATGATATCTGCTTTTAATAATATGTATACAATATGATATTATCATATTGTATACATATTATTAAAAGCAGATATCAGTGTACCAATGTTTCCTAACATCACTGCAATGCAAAGAAAATTTAAATATGTCGTATTTCTGAATTCATGAATTGACAGGTATTTACTTTAATTGGAACAACGAACAATGGAAACACGTGGAACATATACATGTGACTGAGACTGTAGGATAGGTTTTGCTGAAGGTGGATGAGCGTTTGCCTTTAACAAATATTAATAATAACTGCCGTTAATTAAGTATGATGAATCAGTATAAGTCGGACTACTTAGGTAATTAAATATATTTCCACAAACATGTTAGGTAGCCACAAATATATATATGAGAAATTGATATTTTGGGTTATTTACCGCGTTAATTCAAATCAAGTGTACATATACGAAATAATTCGTATATGTATAAGTGATATGAAATGTAATGGATATCTACACCACTAATTGCTGGCATTGCAAATATCAACGTGTAGACAGCTGTTTCGATCTAACCTCGATCTCGTCAATACACGAAGGTGATTTTTGCAATGTCAGAAAACCTTGGATTTCTTGCCTATATACTTGAATTGGGTACCAAATGCCTATGAGAGAGACTCCCAGCGGCATCTGTGATCCAAGATCAAGAACGCAAGGAAATGTTAACCCTCAGTAGAACATCTACTTTATCGGGCAACTGTAGATATGCATTATATAGGTGACTTTACCTACTTAATAAACTACCTCCCCAGAAAGGTTATGTCAAAAATGAACCGCGAAAACGTCATTTTTTACATAACCTTTCTGGTCGTTTTGTTTGACTGGCTTTAATTAGTTATAGCGCCGTCTTCTTAATTTGTTCACCTGTCTATTCACATCGTTTTCAACTGACATAGCGGCAGCCCGAATAATAGGCAACAACACAGGTAGGATGATATACTTATTTTGGGTAAAAATTATTTTGCATTTTTCAGCTTTTTTGTTTTTAACTATGTAACGCTGGCGTCGCACTTAGGTCTACAGTAATTTCATACGTGGTAACACAAACGCGATGGTGCCAATAGAATGGGAGATGCGCTCGGTTGTTGAACGGTCAATGAAAGATGATATCCTGGTTACGTAAATTGTTTACTAATTTTTTTGACAAAAGTCTCATTTATTCAATAGGAAACGATTACTGTGTGGTTCCAATGGTATCTGAAAATTAACAGTCGGTACTCGGAATGGGTAGTTCTAACAGAAATCAAAACAATGATTTTCAACCTCGGAAACAAGATCAGTTCTGGCTAACTGTTAAGTATAGGTTCAATGAAATTCAGCTAATATATGTAATCCTTCTGGATAAAGTTGTAATTTGTTCATAATTATTTGTATACCTATTATTCAAAATGTTCGGTGATGGTCGATAATCAATTTACACCTACAATTATTGATTAATCGCTTATATACGTCGTAAACTTTATAAATATTTGTTAATATGAAGTTGTTTTTCTATGTAGGTGAAGAAGATCGTATATACTGAATAAGAATATCGATAATATCGGCCGTAGGTTCGCACTGGACTGCAGTTCAAAACCAACTACCCTTAGCTTGTTCGCCAAAATTTTCCACCATTTACCAACCAATGAAAAGTGAGAATCGAATTAATTTTGGTGCCTTCAAACATGTCCGTTGTAAAAAATACATACAAATATTTAGCGATAGCATTTACAAAATGGTATTTCTAAAAATCCTAGAATGCCATTAAGATTTAATTTTAAAGACGTTTTTATTTGAAGTGCTATAATTAGGGTTTCATATAGTTAATATCTGTAATAATTTTTTCAACGCTAACAACAATGCAATATTACTCTCCAAGAAGAGAAATTGACAGATAACTTTTATGCAATTAATTCATTTTTCGGCATTCTTATGGAAATAAGCCTTCTTTATAATATAATAAATAATCAGTGTAATAAATTTATAGTGTATCATGGCTGCTTTAAAACTTTTGTCATCTTTGAAATTTAAGAAATATAATTCGTAATTCTTTTTTTTATATCACCCTTAGTCATTTATTACCTGTAACATAAAATGTATTTTTTTACATATTATTGTTTCCCTATCCTTCCCGACTAAATAATGGATACGCAATCAGCATGATCCAGTTATATTAGAACTTGAGCTTGCCATCAGTTATTTAAAGCAGTACGCTCACGCTACCATTGGTCCAACCGTTTGAATAGCTATTTACCTAATGATGTAGTAAATTTGAATGTAATTTCAATGGAGTATCTAACCCCGGAATGCTCAAAATATTAATGGATTATTCGACTTTTAAGTTCAGATTTTATATAGTCTACTGAGAGAACGTCGACGTAAATATTGACCAGCGTGGCTTTACTACTCTTCATCTCCTTTCGAAAATTTATCATTCGTGAAAAATCTCTGGGTTTAATTTGAAAATGCTTCGATAAGCATTAACTAAAATTAATGGAACCATAGTAAAGCTCAAATTCTCGCATTTCCGACAAAGTATTTTTTCACTTGAGGCAAATGTAAATATTATATTCTTGTAAAATAATTTGGCTTTCTATCTTACTCAAAATCTAATTGTTATATTTAAAAGTAAGTTTTTGAAGGTAACTTATTTGGTGACAATGTTACTATAATCTTAATTTAAATTAAATATCATAGATGGATAATCAAGAAACAAATCCGTAAATTATGTGTTTAATATCACTAACTGGTAGTAATGTGCAGATGGACTTGATTAAGTGTAATCATTAGTGGTGATAACCTAATTAAAATTGAAATGATTCAAAGAGTTTAAATATTTTGCTTCATATATGCTACGATGACAAATGCGGAGTTTAGAACGATGTACTAAAATAGCAAACATTTTTGGGAAGGTTTTACAACTCGATTTCAACTTGTTTCTGAAGAGATTAGAAATGTAGCGTTAAAACAATTTGGTTCCAAATGTGGTATGAGTACTCAGGATAGAACAGCAAATTTCGGATTAATAAAAATAATAATATTTTATTCCCTAACACATAAACATAAGAGTCATAGAACAGCTTGTAAATTACAAATTATTCACTATAATATAATGTACCTAATCATGGAAAAGAGAAGAGGTCCCTTATACAGAACAGCATACAATTTGAAGACGATAAGATAAAACTAAAAACAAAAGTAGCAGCAAACGCTCCTGTATATGCGCGTGCACATTTATTATTAGAAATATGTATAATTAATTGTTAATGTTAGACTCAAAACATTCGACGTCATCGAAAATGCTGTTCAGTCAGGAAAGTTATATGTCCCAAATAAGTGAAATAAAATCACACAAGCACAAGCTAGATTTTTGATGCATTGCTAATAGGTGATCCCAGCAATGTATTCGTTGTTGTTTGAGGGCAGTAGAGGGTATTTTCTTGTCGAGAAAGCAAATGCTGTTCAAGAAATGGAACTTAAGGAAATAATTAAGTTGAGTAATGAAAAGATACCAACAACAGCTTTTCTATATTCTGAAGAAGTACATTAAATCGCGCTAGAAGTTCGTTATACTGACATTCACAAGGGTGTAAAATCTTGGTTGTTTTACTTGCTGGCTAATCCGCATTAATGACTAATTATTAATTAAATAATTAACTTGAAAAACAAGGAGTTACAGAATTTAATTCTCTTAAGGTATCTATGACCAGGCGCACATTCAGTTGCCTATGCAGCAAGGCGGCTCGTCGCTGTAACACCTCCGTGACGTTAGCTTCTGCAGAATATGTGCTTCGACGTTTTGCTGCCGATTTCGATTACACTGACAAGTAACCTCTGATTTTTATTGATAATGAACTGAGGTTTTTAATTAGTGTTGAAGGTGATGTGTTTGTTATATGCGTCAAGAGAAAACCTTAATTACGGGTAGCTTCATAGAAGGAGATTGGAAAACATTGCTCATTCGGTAAGAGTCTACTTTTAATATCTTGTTCATCCTTAACCTTACTTAACCCGTTTGAAAATAGAAACTCACATGTATTTCAATTAGTTTTATTTAACAAAATTTCATGAAGGATAAAAAGTACACTTACAATTTTTTCCAGTTACATGTAAAGGACACACATTTATTTTCCTATGAAATATATTTACAAATAAATTGTTCTACAGAGAAATGAAAATACAATTCGAAAAAAACTAATATACCAGAACATAAAATCATCTGACAGGTTAAAGATTATCGGTAATTACTTCATTAAAATTAATTTTAATATGATCAGGATCAGTTTGACAAGAATTAGCTTATTTTTATCGGAACTTATACTTCCTTTTCCCAAAATTAATTTAATCAAGTCTGTTCTTTTATTTTATCAGAAATTAATTTATTTGAACGGTGTCTGACTTTTATTTAATCACAGTTTTATCTCACGGCAACGGAATTTGATCTTACTTATGTCTCAATTTAAATTCTACTTTAACAAACCTTCGTTTTACGGAACATTGAATGAAAGTTACTTTTAAAACAACAACTTAAAATAATCAAGAAATTTTAGCACTATAAACTTGAGGAAAATTTAACAATTCATGTATACGGACCTTAGACTTTGTACAATTTGTTAATTGATCTGTTTCTGAAAAATTCTATTAATGACGGTTTAATTCTAGCCTTGCAATCTTAAATACGGATAAAATATCTAACATACTCCAATGCCAAGATTGTTGGTTTGTTAAATATACGGAAATCTTCCACTTGCACCTAGATAAGCGGACGCAGGTTCGGATGGAGCTTCAAGTGTCTAAACGTAATGCTCTGTTACGGGAAGAAGAACCTGGGGAAGGTTCTCTTAAGATAGGAAGGATGCCAATCTCCTACCAAGAGAAGATTAGAGGACTTGAGGAAAGCAAGTGATTTTAAAGCCTTATTCGTCGGCTTATATAGAGGTCTGGGACCTCCCACTAGAATACTAGAAAGCGCGAGTATCTCTGACGTATGCAGAAATGACGTGGCGTGTACCATTCCACTCTGCACACGGAGAGTTTTAGATAATTTGAATATTAATTTAAATCAATTATCAAATCGTTACTGGATAATTAAAATAAACATTTGATTGCATATAAGATATCAAAGAAAATTAATTAAAAAGTTATACATATTACGAATGAAAGTCTATAATATGCAAGAATTAAGAGATAATGAGTTAAACTCATACAGAAGTAACAATAGTTTCGTTTCACGCGAATATTATAAAGCTGTGTGCAGTTTTGTTACATCCACAAAAAAGGAGAGAATCGGGTATATTTTCAGTATAAAATGATTCATACGAGGTCCGGTCTAAACTTCTGAAAGTTTCCTTTAGGAATAATGGCTTGTGCAAAAATAAAAATAATTCAATATTAACTCACCTATAAATAAAAAGTTTTTCTTGTTCATGCAGTCCCTTAATTTTCTTATGACATGCAAATATTTCACTTAGATAGTAACTCTAAGAAAACTAATAATTAATTCGAATTCATTCCTACTGAAGAGGATACTGTCATAGATTTATCTTTTCCATTAAGAGTAACGCAGGTTTATTCAGCTGTGTACACCACATATTCTGTATTTTGTCACTCACTTAATTAACTGCTGCATATAAAGTGGTCGTGTTTCGAAGTGCTGGAAAAAGTCTCTTGTTCGACCACTTCCAAAGAAACCTAATCCTACAGATTACGGAGATGTGCTACCTGTCAGTATTTTAGACAATAATATTTTACCTCCCGCGTAGTTAGGATTTATAAAGAACTTCAATTGTAACACAGCATTCATTACTGAATATCGCAGATGGAACAGGATAAAAATAACAACACTTCTGTGCTTAGTTGACTTTACAATGGCATGTGATACTATTAACCATTCGTTAATGTCAGTCATTTTGTCTCATGTTGGTTTGGTACAAAGTCGGCAAATTTACTAAATAATTGCCTTACTGGACGGAAAGAACGCATAGTGGTCAATGATCGTGTTTCTGCTTTTGTGAATACAAGTTCCGGTTTCCGCAAGGGTCCATTCTTGGACCACTACTTTTCTCAACTTATACTTCGGCAATGGCCAGATGTTTCTCTTTTGCTAAAACCATTTTTATGCGGACAACACGCATTTTACTACTCTTTTCCGGTATTCGAATCTGATATAGCATGTCAACGTCTAAATAAATACTTGACTAGACTTAGTAGATTTTACAATATCATTAATTGCATCTGAATCCAAAGGAAACTAATTTAATTCTTTTTAGACCAAGTAAAAGCAGATGTGATAATGTTGCTCATGCTAATATTAATATTTCTGTTGAGAGTGAAAGGGTTGCGACCGGGGTTAGTCTCAAGAGCTTGCAAGTTTTATTGGACTGTGATTTGAAATTTAGTGATCACACTAAAGTTTATCTACAGAGAGTTTTCGCAGCTCTAAGGCTTTTGTATACTAGTAGATATTTCTTAAATGCAAAGCTGATACGTTCATATGTCAAATACCTGTATCCGTGTATCCCTGTATGAGGCGTCGACGCCATCGTGTGAGTATGGTCAGAAAATACAGAAACTGCAGAATTCGTGTATATGGGATTAGACGTCGGCGTCATGTGACACATGAGGTGTATTTGTAAGGTAGGTTTAGAATGATTTAGTGGAAGAGCTTTTATTAAGGCATCTTAACACGGCCATATTTTCCATCTGTAAAATATAATTTTTTCCTTTCTGTATATCACTGTTCGTAACTTATTTTTTCATTGTATATTGGAAAGTAAAGACACTGTTATAATTATTTTTAGTATTACTATTAATATTATTATTACATAGAATTAGATAAATATGATAATAAAATTGTAATTAATAATTGCAGTATTTTGAGAAAAATGGAATAGAATAATGTAATAAGGGCAACTAGAAGAACAAAAACAAATGAAGCACAGTATATGGGAATGATACTTCTATATTTAATGATAATGAAAAATTTATTTTAGGGAAAAAAAGATTATAAAGCAACAATTCATAAAATAGTACATGGAGGGACTTTGGATATTAAAAGAACGAAATAATTACACGAGATTTTGTTGGTAAATAAATCATTTAATAAAGAAGTTGCACTTGCAAAAAATGCAAACATAATGTTGCGCTTTCAGGGTCGAAATAAACAACTCGTGCAAATGTTATAAACTGTCTGTATATTTACACGCTTAAAACTAAACACAACATAAAAATATAAGATAAATGTAACGCACTTAAAACTACTACGAATAAATTAACGCACGTATTTATTTCTATTACTACTATTTATGTCTGTAATATTTATTTACTTCTTGAATTATAATAACATTGCACCATTCACTGTATTTATGTTTATTTGCACTGTACAAATACTACTGAATGAATGGTGTGTTGTTATAGTTCAAGGAGTAAATAAATATTACAGACATAAATAGTAGTAATAGAAATAAATACGTGCCTTAATTTATTCGTAGTAGTTTTAAGTGCGTTACATTTATCTTATATTTTTATATTATGATTAGTTTTAAGCGTGAAAATATACAGACAGTTTTAAAACATTTGCACGAGTTGTTTATTTCGACCCCGAAAACGCAACAATTTGGTTATAAGGATAGCTGTCCTTCTTCGTCACCTCATTAAGTCGGCGATAGTCTATGCAGAATCTGGTTGACCCATCCTTCTTCCGCACAAGTACCCCTGGCGAAGCCCAAGGACTATTAGAAGGCTCAATTATACCTTCACTCTCCATGTCTCGTACAATTTGTTCGGCATCTTGACGTTTTGCCAATGGTAGTCTTCTGGGTGCTTGGCGAATTGGGTGTGCATCGCCTGTATCGATCTTATGCGTGATTACATTGGTTCTTCCTTTGGCGCCATTCTTGATTCCAAAGACATCTCGATATCAGCATATCAGGTTTTTAACTTGCTGTTGTTCCTTCCTATTCAGACCTCGGCAATCCAAATTGATGACGTTTCGGAGCTCTTCTGGAACGTCAGCGCCCGTTTTCTCTTCATCTTGATGAACGATGGCCGACACGGGACAACACCATACCAATACAGTGCCTCTTTTCAACGTAATAATTGACGTTCATTACCCTTACTGGCACGGTCCTCTGGGATCTTACCAGCGCTTTTGCAATCATTATTCCTCGGCCCACTTCTTCATCATCAACCTTTGGCTCCATCATCGTAACCTTCCCTTCAGTCAGGTCCCCTTCCATGCAAGATTCCAGGATCAATTCAGTCCGTTCACTCAGGATAGCGTCCTTTGCCAGCGCAAAGCGTATGGACTGGTTATTCATAGAACGGAGGACGAGTTCTTCATTGCCTATCTTCAAGACGCCCAATTTCAGGTCCAACTGGAACCCGTATAGCTTCATCACATCCATTCCCAAAATAACTTCTTCCTCTATATCCGCAACCAGGACGCGATGTTGGATTGATACTGGTCCAATGCCGATCTTCACATCAACTTCTCCTTTTACGGTAGCCGTTTCGCCTGTTGCTGTTCTGAGTTGCCATTTGCTGTGTAGTAACGACTTCTTCTTTTGAATCACATCGGGTCGCACTATGTTTTCGTCGACCCAGTGTCCAATAGGCCAGCATAAGTTCCTCTTTCGAGAATAACATCTACGTAGAGGTTATTGACATGATGTTGCAGAGATGCAATTTGCGCTATTGATTTTGAGGCTCTACGATACTGGGTCGACAATTGCCTTTTCTCATCGACCCGTTTTAGTTTTCCTGCTGCTTTGCTATGGGTTTCTTGGGCTTCTTCTCGCATTTACTACGAACATGGCCCATTTCACCACAATTCCATCATCGGAGCGTTCTTTTCTTAGGCTGCCTGTTCTAAGGATTCTTTGGCTTCTGGTAGATCTCTGACAGAACATACTCTTGCCGGGTTTCGAGAGGCCATCTTTGCGGTTTCGAACTCCAGGCTATGTGCCAAAGCATCAATTAGGGTTTTTGGTCTTGGTAGCCTCAGTGCTTGCTGTGTATCGCCATCTCGAAGACCATCTATGAATGTTTGCACAGCCAACTGTTCCGAGAAGCTATCCGGAGCCGTTGGATATGCCAGATGAACCAAACGGGCGATATCCGCTTCGAATTCTTGGAGGCTTTCACCCTTTTTCTGCAGCCGATTCTTCAATTGTATGTGATATATTTGCTCCAGGTGTGCATGCCCATACCTAATCTCCAGACGCTTGATCAAGTGAGGGTAGTCTTGACACTCTTCCGGAAGTAAGGTCTGCAGAATATCACTGGCCTCTCCTCTTAATGACACAATCAGAGCAGTAGCTTTCTCCGGGGACGTCTATCCATTTGCTCCTGCAGCGGCTTCGAATTGTTTCAGATACGTCATCCATGACGTCTTTCCATCGAAGGTAGGAGGTTTTACCTTTGCCTTTGCTGTTCGGCAGATCTCCAGGCTTTCGCTTAAGATGTCATGGGGACTGCAGTCGTCCATCGCTGGCAATCGAAGCTGAACTTTAAATTCGTCCCTCAATTTCTGTTCTACGGCTTCGATGGCCTCAGAAAATTCCTGTCTCATATTCGATGAATTCTTTTGAATGACTGCAATTTCATTTTTTAAAGCTTTTGAATTATCTGCAATTTCATTTTTTAAAGTTTTTTCCAAAATCTTAGAATTATTTAACATCTCATCTTTTAGAGTATCCATAGTAATCTAGAATTGTAACATCTCATCTTTTAGGGTCTCCATAATAGTCTCGAATTGTTTTGAATTATTTGCAATTTCATTTTTTAAAGTCTCCATTACAGTAGTCTTGAATTGTTTTGAATTATCTGCAATAACATCTTTTAAAGTCTCCATAGTAGTCTCGAATTGTTTTGAATTATTTGCAATTTCATTTTTTAAAGTCTCCATTATAGTAGTCTCGAATTGTTTTGAATTATTTGCAATTTCATCTTTTAAAGCTTTTGAATTATTTGCAATTTTATCTTTTAATCTTCGTTATTAAGCATGGATCAGCCTGTACTTGAAACAAATATTTTTCGGGATCCTTACCTTCATTTATTAGAATGTCACGAAGGCTGTCCTGGAGAATTATTTTTTTTCCAGACGTATCTGCGTCCCTTTCTTCTAATTCTGCCAATAACTCGGGTACCTTTAATTCTTCCAAACGTTTGGTAGCCATTTATTTTGCACTTATTGTTCACCCCACACCAAATTGTTGCGTTTTCGGGGTCGAAATAAACAACTCGTTCAGACAGTTTTAAAACATTTGCACGAGTTGTTTATTTCGAACCCAAAAAACGCAACAATAAGATAATTCTCGAAAATGAAGAACCATCGAATGAGAACAATATTCATATATCAGAAACAAACTGAAGAAAATATATACAAGTTACTAAAACGAATCATTGAAATATCTATTTAATATTTTGCCAACCTAGTGTAGTCTTACGAAAAATTCACAATAGTGTATAGTTTAGCTTTTTCATGAGGTAATTGAGCCAAGTTTCGAGAGACCCACTAATATAAACGTTTAAATGTCGAAATGTCGAAAAAGTCAACATTTTTCAAAAACAGATTTGAAACATCTATTTTGGTTGATATGTTAAATCAAAGAAATATTGTGTATTTAATATTAATCGAAATATTTATTAATTTTCTAAAGCTCCATTTTGCTTAATTAATTGCTCCAATAAGATAATTACATATAATATTAAACTGGTATGATCAATTCTCGATATAAAGGAATTAAATATTACTTCACATTTTTTGTCAGGAAGGAGTGAAGGTAAATGTATAAAATGTCTATTTTTAAGGAACAGGTGCACTATTTAGGACATAAATATTACAAATAAAACAGGTATAACTTTAAATCTTATTACCAACCTCGAAGAGTCAATACAATATTTCTTAGGTATTCTAGACTATTATGATAAGTTTATTTTTAACTATCTTAGGAAAATTCTACATTTTTAGTCAAGCTACTAAAGAAAAATGTAAAATGGTCCTGGAATGATCAGCAGAAAAAAGTTTTCCAACAATTTAAATACTCTTTTGTGGATTATAAGTTATATCATACAAAATTTTAACAGGGATTTATAGTTTGTACTAATGCGGCCAACCATACAATTGCTTCCGAACTGATCTAATATTAAAATTCAGCTGAATTACCAATTCGTTTTGTAGCTAGAACTTTAGTAACTTGCGGAAATAGGTAAGCCAAACCTAAAAGGAAATGTTAAGTTTCATTTACAATATTCAAAAATTAGAGTATTACTTATTGGGGAAATATTTTATCATAAAATAAAATATATTACTTTAGTATTTCTTATACACCAAAAAATAAATAATAACAGTCTTTCTTAAATTCAATTAAGTTTCTGGTTTCAATATCAACCTAGGGTTAAATTATATTAATTAATTATATAAAAAGATATAATAATAATAGTAATAATAATGTCCGTTGGGACGTGGCGACCCCATCGACAGGTTTATCCTGCAGACAGCCTCGGTACGGGCAGTATACCTATGCTGAAATGGGGAATACAGACAAAGGCGTCCCCTTCCGACCCTAGCCTCAAGGAGGGTAGAAGACCCAGACCTACGGCTTGCTTTAACCGGCAGGCCGGGTGGAAGGAAACCACCTGAAAAAAAACCCCAATAATCAAGGTGGTACAGCACATGCTGAAGATTTGCAAAGCTGGGGGGAAGCCCAGTTCCAAGTGTGCTGAACTCCGGATACCAGGCGACCTCCGGTTTTAACTAGCCTTGCCGTCGTAACGCGGGGCCCTGCGGCGGTGGACATTTGTTTTCCCTTGCTACTCGCGGGACCGATATGAACGATAAAGAAAATGCCGATAAAACAAAATCCAAAAAAGAAGAAATAGAAAAAGACAAAAAACGGAAATGGAGGGAAGCTGGAGGGAACAGATAGTTTCTGAAGGTGGGGAAAGGTTTCCTCAAAATGATAAGGAGAAGGAACAAGGCGCGGGCGTTCCATTCAAAAGGGAGGAGGAGGAAGACGTGTTCGCAAGGAGGGATTCCCTCAGGAGAACCCCACCTGGTATAAGTAGGCACAGATATAACTCGCTGCCGGAACTGAAAACAGACGTTATTGATTTAGATGTAGACGAAGACGATCAAGTTCTTCAGCAAGAGAAGAAAAGGAAAAGGGACGAGACATCGCTACAGAAAAAAAAAACTGCCAGAGCCTGTAATCAAAGGTAACGGCATGGATAATGTCGAAAAAATGCTGGCTAAGGTGAAAAAAAGAACAAAGGAACTCAAAAAGCTGGTAAATGAGACTACAAAAACAAAAATCGAAATAAAACAGGTAGCGAGAGAACTGGATTGTCTGGTAGATAAATTGGAAAATGAAGTCATACAATATCAAAAGAAACAGGTATGTCTCAGGGAAAAGGAAAGTAGAGACAAGAGGGACGTGGGAACTCAAACATCCTCGTGCAGCAAAACAGTCAGCGTTCAGGCGGATCCTGATGATCTGGAGCTAGAGAAGCAGAAAGCCGAAAATATACTCAGGATACAGATTACTGAGGCGTTACAGGAGGACAGAGGCTTTGCGGGCATAAGCGGTATGCTGGATAAAGCATGGCCTGAAGATATGTATGTAAAAACTGAATTAAAGATTAATAACCTCAAGATTTCGAATGATGAAGGAGATTACGCTATCCTTCTGGACCCGGACGAAACGGTAGATAATAGGACACTGAAAAACATCACACAAACCCATCCGGAAGTAAAAGATCTGGTTAGCAAAAATATGGGGCAAATAGACTACTTGATAAAAATGGTAGCAACAAAGACTAAAAGTCAAAAGACGTCGGAATCATCAACAGCTCTGTATGCTCTGCCCCTCAAAATTAACAAGCACGGAGTTAACCATATGGTGGATGTATACAATGTTTTGACTGAACTGAGGGAAACTATGCAGGTGCATCCAACTGGGAAAATAAATTTAATGCTCAGCGAAGGACTGGAGCAGGATTATACAAGAAAGCTGTGTGAGTATGTGTTTGCAAGGACAGATACACACATCACAATAATACCGGACAGCAAGAATAACCAGAAGACCCCGATAAACAATAAACTACCAAGGCGCCAAACTGAAAAACTGGTGGTTAAAAGTGGGGGCGCAACATATGCCGACCTACTCAAGACAGTTAAAGACAACGTGGATCCAAACAAGGTGGGAGTGAAGATTAAAACCATAAAAAGGACAACAGGTGGTGACCTAATGTTAGAAGTAGAAGGGGATAGACAGAAAGCGGCAGTACTCAAAGAAGCAATAAGCAGGAAAATAAATAATGAGGTAAAGATGCCCAAAAATATGCGAACCTACATGTCCTCGATATAGATGCTGCAACGTCTGCAGAAGAAGTTGAGGTAGCCCTAAGTAAATCAATTCAAGATGAACATCAAGCAATTACGGTTAAATCAATGAGACCTAGTAGAGATGGAAACCAAATTGCTACGATCGTTACTAGTAAGACGAACGCAAACATTCTGTCTAAGATTGGAAGAATAAGAATAGGATGGGTGAGCTGCAGAGTTCGGGAGAGGATAATAGTACCGAGGTGTTACAGGTGCTTAGAGTACGGCCACGGTGCAAGGACATGCCAGGGACCGGATCGCTCAAACGTGTGTGTCAACTGTAATCAGCCGGGGCACAAAGCCAAAGACTGTGAGGGGGTACATTACTGCCCAGTTTGCAAAACGGAAGACCACCGAGCAGATACGACTAGATGTCCTAAATTCCGTGAGTTGATGAGCTTACAAAGGAAGGCGAAAAGATCCACAAAACATGCCACTACATAACAGAAATAAAAGAATTAGGGTTCTACAACTGAACCTCGGTAGAGCAAGGACTGCGCATGACCTGGCTTATGCCACGGCGTGTGCAAAGAACGTCGACATTGTAATCATAAGTGAGCCGAATATTGCAATCTCGAGGCAATATAATTACATATTGGACAAAAGGAAGAACGTTGCTATCTACCTAAGAACGAAAGACCTGGGCATATGCGGACACTCTAGTGGCGACGGTTACGTGTGTTTGAAATGGAAGGAATGGTGCCTGATTGGGTGCTACTGCTCTCCTAATGTAGTTTTTGGGGAGTTCGAGGAGTTTACGAGGTCCATACTCGTCGAAGTGAAAGCTACGAACTTAGAGGCAGTCATTGCAGGAGATTTCATCTCCAAATCCCCGATGTGGGGTTCTGCATTCACCGATACTCGAGGTGAATATCTTATGGAATGGGCGGCGGAACTTGGCTTGAGCTCCATGAACACGGGAGACACCCCGACCTTTGAAAGAGAAGATAGTGGGTCGTTTATTGATATCACCTGGGCCACAGCCGGAATGGCAGCACGTGTATCCAACTGGGAGGTTATAACTGGCGAGTTCTATACCTATCACAACTACATCTACTATGAAATAGAAGTAGATGGTGGGGGACAGAGAGAGAACAAAGGCCGAACACATATTCTAGATAAAAACAAGTTTGCCGAGAAGTTGAGAGACCATTTCCATGAAAGAAATGCGATGAGTCCGGATAGCTTTCATCATACAATCACAAAATTAAACAGGGAATGCACCATCGCGGTACCTAGAGGGGGGCGTCTTATGCCACACTGGTGGAGTGCAGACATCGAGCACAAGAGGACAGAATGCTACAGACTGCGCCGCAAATGGACTAGAAAGAACAGGAAACGAGGAAGCGATGAAGCAGCCTTACTCGAAAAACAAAACTATAAAAACGCAAAAAAACAACTGAAATGCTTAATAATAACGGCGAAGAAACAATATTGGAGTAGGATTCTAGATGACTTGGAAGACGACATATGGGGTGGTGGCTTCAAGATAGCAATGCGACACATGGGTAAACTGTCGCCCCAATATCATCCGACAATGGAACAGAGAGCAAAGATAGTGAGGGATCTCTTCCCACTGAAAACCGATACCCTTGCAAAGCAAGGAAGAAGGGAGGACGACGTCGTCGCCTTCACAGAGGATGAACTCCGAATTGCCGTGGCTAAAATGAAGAGGGGTAAGGCCCCGGGTCCCGACCACCTAAGCACGGAGGCACTGGAGATTATGATGGCAGTGATCCCTGGGGTGCTGTTGGGGGTTTTCAACCATCTGCTGGCGCACCAGAGTTTCCCAGTGGAATGGAAGAAAGCCGTGGTAGTACTGCTACCGAAGAGGACAACGGCGCAGGGTGCCACCTACAGGCCAATCTGCTTGCTCAGCGTCCTAGGAAAGGTGTACGAACGCTTGTTAAAATACAGACTCGAAGAGGACCTAGAGAGATGTGGTGGGTTGTCACAGAGGCAATTTGGCTTTGTGCGCGGAAAATCAGCTGTACACGCGATAGAAGAAATGATTAGGACAGTGGAGGCCTCGGCGAGTAAGTACGTGGCAGTGGTGGCACTGGATATCCGAAATGCCTTTAATTCCGCATCGTGGATACAAATAATCAACGAGCTAAGAAGAAGGAAAGTGAAACGTTACCTCATAAACGTCATAGAGGACTATTTCTACCAGAGGAGGGTGTACTTGTCTTCTGGAAGCAGTCTGGAGGTCAACTCTGGTGTGCCACAGGGTTCCGTGTTGGGACCAACTTTATGGAATATTTTGTACGACAAGATCCTAAACGTGCAACTTATGGATGGAGCCAAGACGATAGCATATGCCGACGACCTCGCACTCATAGTAGAAGCCGAAGATGTGAGGGAGCTTGTGTTCAAAGTAAACGACTCGGTAGAGCAAATAGTGGAAAATATGATGGGAATTGACCTGCATATTGCCCCGGAGAAGACAGAGGCTGTGATCCTCAAGGGGCCTTATAGACAGGGTGACATGCATTTTGAGGTGGTAGGGGAACATATCACCCCCGGGAAGGAGTTGAAATACCTCGGAGTCACTCTGGACCATCGATTGACGTTCCGGTCGCACGTGAGGCGAGTGGTGGAAAGAGCAGACTCTACACTGGCAGCACTGCTTAGGATTATGCCTAATGTTGGGGGACCCACAAGCAGACGTAGGGAGATCCTGTATAGTGTAGTACAGTCTCAGGTGCTGTACGCAGCACCGGTTTGGGCACGTGCATTGACGAAAAACGCACAAAAAGAACAACTGGAGAAACTCCAGAGAAGGGTCTTGCTGAGGGTGATTAGCGGCTACCGGACGGTGTCTACCGGGGCCGCCCAAGCGATAGCGGGTATACCACCAATCTCACTCTTGGTGGAGGAACGCAAGAGAAAGTTCTCTGCCAAGGCAAAGCAGTTAGTTTCGAGGTCCAGGGAAAGTGAGAGAGAGATAACTCTGAAACAGTGGCAAAGAAAATGGGACGACCTGGGGTCCACCGCTGGTTGGACCAAAACTATCATTACTGACCTGAGTGCCTGGGTGCACTGTAAGTTCAGGGTAGCAAACTATTATATGACGCAGTTTCTGTCGGGACACGGCCACTTTAAAACTTACCTGAAGAGGTTTGGACTGGCTGAGGACGATTTATGCCCAGACTGTGAGATGATAGATACACCGGACCATGCGGTGTTTATATGTGAGAAGTGGACGGAAGACAGGACATTTCTGAACAACCAAGTCCAAATGGACCAACATAACGTCATCAAGGTTATGACGGACAACGAAGACAAATGGAGAATAGTGAGCACCTACATTGAAAAGGTACTAAAAACAAGAGAAATGCAGTGGAGAGCGCGGCGTGCCTAAGAGGGCAGGACAACAGGGACATCTGTGCTATCCGAAGTTACGCAAATAAGCAGTTCCAGAGGCACAGAAGGACAGAAATGGGGGTTTTTAGTGGGTAGGCCAGATTTGGTGA
Source organism: Amphimallon solstitiale (assembly GCA_963170755.1). Taxonomy (NCBI): domain Eukaryota; kingdom Metazoa; phylum Arthropoda; class Insecta; order Coleoptera; family Scarabaeidae; genus Amphimallon; species Amphimallon solstitiale. Next base: position 894,101 of record OY720678.1, read on the forward strand.
GTCCCACACTATCATACAACTGAGGATGTATGATGTCCATAAAGGATTTTCCCCTTAAAAAAAAAATAGTAATAATAATAATAATAATAGTATTTATTGATTTCAGAAAAACAGAGAACTACATATGCAGTATACATGTGTTGATGAAATCTCGTCAAACATAGCTACACTAAATAAAAGAAAAAACAAAAAATATATACCACAATCACTTTATAGACATGTCTTGTAGGCACTCATTCGTACTGTAGTAGCAATTTTCCAATAAAATCCTTTTAACCTGAAGCCGAAATTTTTAAAAATTATTTCTTCCTTGAGGCACTCTGGCATTTTGTTGTAAAAGCTGCAGCCCTTATAATAGATCCCCTTTTGATATAACGTTGTGCTATGTTGTATTGGCATCATTAACGTTTTATTTCTGGTATCATGACCATGGTCAACAATTTGCTGCTGAAAAATTTTTCTATTTTTATGGACAAAACAAAACAGCTCGTATATATAAATGCATGGCAGGGACAATATACCAAGTTCTTTGACGGCTGGTACACATGAATCCATTCTCCTAAGATTTGCGACAATGCGCACAGCACGTTTTTGTATCAGAAAAACTCTGTTGAAATTCGATGACCTACCCCAGTGCATAATACCATACTTCAAAACGGTATGAAAACAGCCAAAGTATAACTGACGCATGACTGAGCGGCCACACTGATTTGATGATATCGCTAGAGCATAGCATGTTCTCGACAACTTTTCGCAGACATAAGCGACGTGTTTTTGCCATTGTAAGCTGCTATCAACGATTAGTCCTAATATTTTTGTTGTGTCGTTATTATACTCTATACAGCTACCGTTATTTAGGTGTAGTTGATCATGAGACGTTACTTTGGATCTAGATGTTTAAAAAAAACGATAATAGTTTTGTCGTTATTAAGACACTGTTTATTCGCTTTTCACCACACACATGTCTTCTTGTACAAGCTCCGAGCATGTTGTTCCGCGTCTGTTAAACTATTACTTGTTAATTATTAAAATATTAGTATCATCTGCATATGACACAACCACTGATTGCCCATTTTCATCCTGAAGATGGAGAAGTATGTCATTTATGTAAATAAGAAAAAGAATTGGTCCCAAAATAGACCCCTGTGGTACAGCGATATTAATACTTCTGGGCTCAGAAACACAATCCCCAATCTTCACCTGCTGGCTACAATTTGTTAGACATGAAGTAAACCAATTTAACGGTGTTCCCCTTATACCATACCTATCCAGCTTATGCAGTAGTATCCCATGATCAACACAGTCAAAAGCTTTAGAGAAGTCAATAAAAAGACACAGAGCCACATGAGATTTATCCAAAGAATCTGGAGGAGCACAGGCAAAAGCTCGACCATGCCAAGCATGAAAGGGCAATGCAGCGGGAGGATCGAGAGTCAAAAGCAAGAATTAAAGCGCTCAACGAAGAACATAAATTGAAAATGGAAATGTTATAATTACAGAAACAAAAATATATATGAATTATATATTTTATATTTTAACTTATTTAATTTAAAAATTACAGTTAAATATACATTTTAAAATATCCATTTATTGTTTTCTTCTTGTTTATTTCCTGGATTATGGCTGAACGTACATAATAACAATCATAATTATAAGCAAAATAAATTAATAAATAAATAAATAATGTTTAATGTTTTGTTGTAAAAGCTGCAGCCCTTATAATAGATCCCCTTTTGATATAACTTTGTGCTATGTTGTATTGGCATCATTAAAGTTTTATTTCTGGTATCATGACCATGGTCCAGCTTCGCATTGTTTTGGTTATATTTATCGTGTTTATGTTGACCTGCAGAGTTTGGAGTTGTAGGTTAGTTTTATTTTATAGTTGCCGTTCGAGCACCTATTTGTTTTTGTTTTTTATTTTAGTTTGTGATATTGGTGTGATTGGGTTCATCAAACTTATGTTTAACTTTCTTTATACTTGGTTTTATTGAAGTAAACATATATAAGTATGTGATTAAACAGTCAAATTTCTTGAAATGGTGGTTTTTTGTTTTAGAAATTACTTCAGTTACTACCATGTTCTTGAGTCTAGCAAATGATTCTTTCTCTAAGGATAATGTGTACGTAATGGTACAATTATAGGAACTTGCGACCATGTGAAAAGTTAATTATAATTATGATATATTCGTAGATAAACTGCCATATTTGTTAAACTTAGACAATCTAGTATTTAATATTATGTAAACTAAACTTAATAATTTTTGATTCAATGAGTTCTCCTTGAGATTTAAGAAGGTATTGGGCCGGATGAAAACTGGGCACCAAGTATATGGATTTACCTACCCTGCAAAAAGGATTGCTTAGGTACCAACGGAGTTCAACTCAAGTTCAGCGTTGAACCGGGTTCTAATAAGAATGTGCCGTTGTACCAACAAAATAGATCTGCGATCAAGCTAATCAAGACCGTTCAAGTTGAACTGCAAGTTTTGGCGGATGAAGCTGATTACCTAACCTAACACATCATTTACGTTTTGAAAAAAGTGGTTTAAAAAAGATATATTCGAATTAAATATTATTTTCTACAATGAATTTACTACAGGAATTTAGTGATGAAGAAAATGATTTTCTGGAAATGTATGAAATTTGTTCAAACAGGAGAAGAAAATAAAATTATAAAGTAAGAAACAATCATTTTCAAAAGTGGTCTGAAAGTGAGTTTCTGGATAGGTTTAGATTAACTAAAGATGTGACAAGATTTCTCATTATGAAGATATCTGATAGGATTTCACCAGTAACCAATAGGTAAATATATTCTGCAGAAAATGTAAGTAAATTTAAATTAAGTGCTTTACAGGAATCATGAAAGAAATATAACACTTTCCCCGGCTGAAATGGTTTTAATTGCCCTGCGATTCTTTGCAACAGGATGTTTCCTAAGAGTAGCAGGAGATTTTACTGGGGTTGATAAAAGTACTGTCAGTCGAGTAATTAGGAAGGTCGCATCTGCTATTGCACACTTAAAAAATGAGTATATTTCCATGCCAAAAACGCAAGAAAAAATACAGGAAATACGTCAGGCATTTTATAATATTGCAAAGCTCCCTCGCTGTATAGGTGCTATTGATTGTATTCATATAAAAGTGCAATCACCAGGAGGAGAAAAATGAGAAATGTTCCGTAATCGCAAAGGTTTCTTTTCATACAATGTATAAGTTGTTTGCAATGCACATCTGGAAATCCAGAATATTGTTATTCGTTGGCCAGGCTCGGCTCTCGACCCGACAATATTTCAGAATTCAAGATTACGAGCAGAAATTGAAAATGGCACTTACTCAGATAGTGTATTAGTAGGCGACAGTGGTTATTCAGTTAAACCATATTTAATCCCTCCACTACTAAACACTACAACAGCAGCAGAAAATCTGTTTAATGAAAGCCAAATACGTACAAGGAATCCCATAGAAAGATTATTTGGTATTTGGAAAAGACGTTTCCCTGTATTAGCTTTAGGTATTCGCACCAATTATGTTGAGGAGATAGCTACAGCTGTTCTGCATAATATTTGCAGAATTATGATTGAAGAAGAACCAGCTATGAATAATGAAATTGAAAAAAATATTCAATATGTTAACAATGTTGACATAGAAATTCCACCTGGTAATAAATGAAGTAGTACGTTCAGCCATAATCCAGGAAATAAACAAGAAGAAAACAATAAATGGATATTTTAAAATGTATATTTAACTGTAATTTTTAAATTAAATAAATTAAAATATAAAATATATAATTCATATATATTTTTGTTTCTGTAATTATAACATTTCCATTTTCAATTTATGTTCTTCGTTGAGCGCTTTAATTCTTGCTTCTGACTCTCGATCCTCCCGCTGCATTGCCCTTTTATGCTTGGCATGGTCGAGCTTTTGCCTGTGCTCCTCCAGAAGACATTGCTTTTGTAGTTCGACCAGTACCATTTTCCCTGTGGTTCAAATTGACAATTTTTGTTCTAACGCTTTGCCTGTTTTTCCTTCGTTACCTAAAGATATTGCAGAAGAAATTACGAATTAATATTTCAAATTTCTACCAGTATTTGCTTTACTTCATGATTAAAAGTCAGAAAGCTTCAATTTATGCTGCAAAGCCTCCGCTTTCTTGGTATGTAGCATTTTTGGAGTGTATTTCGACCAATTTAGATTTTCTTTAAATGTTGAGGGCTGTGGGTCACTTTCAGGTCTTGTTATACTTATTATTTCATAGTCCTTAGATAGTTCAACATCTACATCTGGAGATCTATCAGAGGTATCGTCTACTGGTGGTATATCCATTGAAATCTAATGCACATGAGTATTATTATTTAGTAAAACTGAGTATCCTAAACCAATATCAATGTACAACTGTTATAGATAAGTGCTTTCATTGAATATCTGTAACTTACCGAGGCCATTATCATCATCAAATTGGCTCTGAAATCCTGTCATCAAGGGCCCTAAAAGTTCTTTAATATCAGCATCAACCTTTGTAATGTCAGAAGTTTGAAAGGGTCCACCACCAGTTCCTAAACACCGGGCTTTTTCATCCGCATACTTTTGCTTGACATGCTTTTTTATGTTACCATACTTCCTGCGAAGAGTTTCTATGGCTCTGAATTGCCCACCAGAATTTGAATTAAATTCTTTTGCTAATGCATTCCATGCAGCATTCTTCTCCCTAGTAGGTACTACTACCATAAGTAGCTCTATTATGTGCTTTTATTTTTTAACAAGAGCAATTAAAAGCTCTTCTTCATAATTATTGAAATTGGCTGCTCTTGAAAATTTTATAGTTTTCAAAGCCATTTCTATCACCGACAATAAATTAAAATCACCACCTGAACTATTATTTGCATAACCATCACCTATTCAATATTCTAACCTGATAAATTATAAAATAACAGGAAAATTGAATAATAATAGATTAGGAAAGGTTCACACATCAACAACAACGCTTCGAAAATAATCCCACCAAATCTCTCTAACGGCACTTTTTGTTACCAACATTTCCGTAAATTACTTGAATTACTAGGATCAGTAGAACGCTAATGTTGTTGCGTTGGTACAACGCATATTTCCTTGAACTGCGTTCACCATTGAACGGTCGTTCAGCTGATCTAAATGCTGAACCGATTTTGGTACAACCGGCCGTTAATACAGGTAATATAGGCACCGTTCGTGTTAAAGACAAAACAATATTTAAGAATTCTAAATGAACTGTGTGAACAACTAAATAATGGAACAATATCACGATTACACTTTGTCAAGTGTATATCATTTTATTCATCAGTATGACTTCAAATACACTATTTTTTTATTATAGTTTTTATATAATTAAGTATTTTTTATTTTCTATCTGTACTTCAATTTGAAATACATTATTTTTATATTATTGTTTTTGTTTGCTTTATACGGTGCCCAGTTTACATAGACCCTCTGCGAGTACATTTTTAGCTAGTACCCGAATTACCAACCAGATTAAAATTTCAGGTAGGTTAGTGCCCAATTTACATCCAGCCAATAATACCAATCTACTTGATCAATACATATTATGTTTATTTTAGCATGCATTGTATAACACATAAGAACAAATACGTTTAATACAATATGATTAAAAAAGCTTTATTGTAGATGTTCAAAAGTCTTTTCCTTTTCTTCTATGCACATTAAAAGGTGGATCAAAATTGACCTATAAAAATCGTTTATAATTTTTTAATTAATAGTAGAAAGTGTATACGTTTTTTATTCTCCGAGCCAGGTTGATCGCTTTCAGACCACTATAAACCATATATATTAAATTTAAATTTAAACAGGCTATTTTTGGTCTAGAGTAAATTTATGTAGTTGTAATGAAACCTTTTTGTTTCAGGTAAAGTTAGAAATGTAAGTTTAAAGTTTTGACAACTTTATGATACACAGCAACTCAGGTATTTTCAAACTATTGCTAATTCATGAATTTTCAGGATAATAATTTCTGGTGGTGTTAGTGATGTCCGAGACAGGATCGATAATTTTAAACACGTACAGTTGGCGTCACCTATTTTATTTGCTGTGGATTTACTTACTGTTTTAATTATAAATTAGTACTGTCTTAGTACTAATCTGGCAGTTCAGTAGTATTTTTACTAATTCAATACTATAGTGATACTGATTTTTCAATCTAGGAGTTTCGTTCTTATACGTTCTGAACCAAGTTCCTCAGGGTTGATGTAATATAAACAATCATATTAATTGTTGTCAATATTAATAGATATGTCCTTGTTCTTTTTATGAACATACTTAAATCATCTGCTTACATTGTGCTTACTATACATTTATAAGTAACTTGTATTCTTGTAACACATTCCACCTTCCTCTATTCCGTAATTACTCATATTGGTACGTATTGCAACCAGAAGGAATAAAAAACGTATTACTAATAAAAACAATTTTTAAGGTTTGTTGTAATATTTTGAATTATGTTACACTCAAATACATTTCATATAAATTTTAGCAATACTTTTTTTACACTTTTTAACTCACTGTATTTTTCCACTCTGTTTTGTAAATTGTCATTAATTTATTATTAATATTTAAAGTTACATTTGATATTTATTCAATTATTTCATCACCTAATCGTAATATATGCTCTAGAATTTAATGACTTGAATAATACATTTTTTATGTTATTATTATTATTATTATTATTATTATTATTATTATTATAATTATTATTATTATTATAATAATAAGTAAGGGAAAAAGTAGATAAGTCAACACATTTTTGATTTGATGTTGCTGAGACATCAGGCGCTTGTTCTCTTCATACTATAAAACTGTAACCACATTGAAGCATTTTCTTGTACTTGACAGAATTTCAGTTTTCCTATTAATTTTTGTACACACTATCTTATAAAGTGGTATTTCGCGCATGCATCGCTTGACCAGCAAGGAAGGAGTGCTTCCCGGTCGACGACTGTAAAAATTACAAAAAGCACTGGCACTTTGGGACAGTTAAACAAAAATCGAACTTTATAGTAATAAAATTTAGTCTGGAAAACACTACTTCCCTGGACTTTTCTTTACTAAAAATTTGGGAAGTATGAGTCACTGCTAAAAATTCATCCAACAAATTTGTTGGCGCCATCTATTTGGCGATCTCTAAGCGAGAGCATAGCTTTCCCGCGCTTGGTTCGTAAATAACTATACAAACTATAACAAACCAAAAACCATTTGCTAAGTTCGAAAATGGTCCATACACATATTAAAATTGCCAATATTTCAAAGTTTCAAAATAATCTCTGTTAATTGAAATAATGTCGTTTCTGTGCTGCAACCACTTATAAAACCTTGCCAAAATGTCAGAATATTAGTTAATATAAATATATTAGTATATGGTAATTAAAGGCTTGTTATTGATATGTCATTCTGGCAGTGGTTTATTCGTGACTTGTACATTTGTAGCATTGAATTGAAGCTTGATATGTTTCAAAAGTATTACATTCACTCAACATTTGCACTAACTCAGAAAATTGTATTGGACAAACTTTTAATATTCCTAGTTTACATTTTACATCGCTTTAGCTGCTGATTCAGTTTCAGACTTAAATGCTGATATTATTGAAATAATATTTTAGTGTTCTGGATGGTATAAGAAAAGTTCTTTAAACATAAATTTTCAAACACTGTTGACTTACAATTTGTGTCTACGGAATATTGAGGTTTTCGATATCACAATTTTTTTTAATATGCATTCAGAGTTGCTTAACTTTCGAAAATTAGCTGATGATACAGGAATTTAAGACAAAGTTATAGTATATATATGGCGAAAAACAAAATGAGAAACACGTTGGTTTGCATAGTTTTTTAGAAAACTAGAAGTACTGTATATGAGCTGTTATGTATATAAATATGAATGAACATTTTATAAACCGTAATAGGTAAATTTTAGAATAGGGTCTTGATATTATTTTAAACATATTTATTACTCAGTATTATTGCAGAACACAAACCTTTATCCATAAATATTATACTATAAGTAATATCATCTCGGCAAATGCATAAAGCAAATGGCCTAAGAAAAAATGACTACCAGTATCTAGTGATGAGTCACTGAACTTATTATAACATATTAAGGGTGTAATTAAATACTTAATCATAATATATTAATTGCAGAGCATGCGGTAGGGTGCAGACTGTCGACATTGCACGAACCGATGCGACCAAACACGATGCAGGAATTTAGTGGGAGTAAAACGGGAATTGGACGTCTAGTCTACACCGAACCGTCGAGACGCTTATGGAAGCTAAGAATTTGAATTACACGATCTTCCACGCGCACCTAAAATATATTACGAACTCGGTGAAACGTATTTACCTTAACATATGTTAAATAGTAAATATCATCACCACTTGCTGCATATATATTATTTATGATCTGTCTATACATATATAAATTTGTGTGTACATATAAATAGGTATAGGAACATACAATATATTTATGCACATACATAAACATATAAAAAATAAATTTAAATCTATGTTAATAATTTAAGAAGAAAGTTTAACATCTAAATTTCTTCTATTAACTAGTATAAACGAACTTCACCAAGAATATATATCTATAAATAAATGTCATAAATTTAAACAAAAAATGTCTGAATTAAATTAGTAATCAGTAGCACACCCAAAGACAAGTTGATCAAAAGTGGACAAAACATATAATATAAGAGACAAGTATTACGAAATATAACACTATAGTTATACGTTGCGTATTTCAGTGCTGCACTAACTGGCGCCCTAATGAATTATAATAATAGTGCGGCTTCGTTTAGTATATACACGTCTCTTGTGCAATTTCTTCAGTGCTGTGCATGTGCGATAATTTGATCAGCATCATTTTCATCATACTAACTTCTCCTTTCACAATAACGAAGATGATTGAAATGGTTCCTCAACAGTCACTCCTATCAATACGGATGGATACTACGAAACTAGTAATGGGATATTACCTTTTCTTCATCCTATTTCAAGGTAATAACATTCCATATCAACTAAATGACTTTCAAACATATTACAGAAAGTAGTATATATATAAATTTTGAGAATGTTCTTATTATACTTTCTTATATGAAAACAAAATGAAAATTATTAATTTGGACATCTTCAGGTATTAACAACTAGGTTTATAGCATAGATTTTCTTATTTTTGCGTTTGCTTTCTCTTTATGCGGTCTCAATATTTATTCCAATAATTTATAGAAAATAATCAATAAATTAATATATTTAAAAATATTAGCTACAATAAATTTGTAATACAAAACAGCGTATACTTTTATACGTGCATCTATAAAATATCGTTCTTATAGCCTTTACTTTTCCAACGTTTAATTTTTAAAACGATTCGCCTTCGGAACTTAAAGTATACATATTCTAATGTGATTTTGTTAATAGTATTTTACATAAAAAAAGTTGGTCTATTGTCAATTTGTGTTTTAACTATAAAAGATCTACCAACCGTATTGTAAGTATAGAATATCATCAAATTCACATTATATTTAATTATAACCTCAGTTTTAAGCATATAATCTAGCATTACTAAAATAATTATAGTTTATCGTACTTTTATATCAATGTAATCGGATTGCATAATTATATTACTATTTCTTGTTGATTACTAAATAATCAATAAATCCCCGAAAAGATATTGTGTTACACAAAGAAAAAGTTAAATAGCTCTTACAGCAAATTACATATTTCCCTGTAATAATAGAAATAGTATTAAGTAAAAATGATTTGAAATTATATTGCGTTTAGATGCACAACCATATACAATTCTACAAAATATAATCCATTTTAAGTTTATTTCACTACTTTAACAAAATATTATTCTATTTATATATTTTCTGTCAGTGCTTCCTTTAAATTAAATAAAGAGCAGAGTGAAATAGTAAAGAAAATTAAATGCGATATTAAAAGTAAAAAGTTCAGGGCACGGTCTGATCAAATTGATGAAACGTTCGTTTTAACGCTTTATGTTATACTTCCCATAAAGTTTAATTTATTTGTCACTACTGTTACATCAATTGATTCTAATTTTGTGGGATTTTAGAATAGCGCTTTTCGTATGCATGCATGTATGCAACCGAGTGAAATATTCCTATCGTATATATTCGTTAATGACCATGGTGTTTAAAAAAGTAAAACAACATAGGTACTGTTTTGTGTGACCCCAACTACAAGAGTAATTAGCAGTTCAATTGTACAAAAAAAAATCGTTAATTATGAATTCAGTTTTCATAATGAAGGGCAAGAATTAGTCATATCGGAAAATTAAAATAAAAAATTACTGTTATTATTTTCATGAGGAAAAAATACTTTGATGCTATTTACACAAATTTCCTTTCTTGTTGTGATAATATTCTAAAGAAAACTTTAGAATTGATTGTTGAACTTTGTAATTGTACCTAATGTCGCTCCATAGTTGACAGATTTTTTTCTAATACTTTAAAAGTAGTGGTAATAAGTCCTTTACATATACTAAGTTTTGGTTCTCACTAAATTAAAAGTTGTAGAAAAATATTTAAAAAAATCGGTGCTAAAAAAGTCTTTAACTTCTGATCACGGTAAAATTTTGAAGTCAGATAGCAGGGATTTGTGAGGACCTGGTTTTGTATTAACATAAAACGCGTTCATTTTAATCTTGGTGGACCATATTTCTCTTCTTCAGAAGCTGTGTACATACCTTTAGTTACGATAGGGATCAAATTGTTGAAGTACGCGAGCGGAAGATTACTTCAAAAGGAAAAGAGGTGTGTTCGGTGATTTGTGATTGGACCGCTGGCGCTGTTACCTTATAGTTGTGATTTGGTACCATTACTGATCACAGATACATATATACCGATGACACTTCATATATTTGTAATAGCAATATTAAAGCCGCTCTTTACAATTAACAATTAACAGATGTATTACGTTGTTTACAGGTAACGGACTGCATCTAAACACAAACAAAAAATCAATTATTTTTTGTCTTCCATGGATCACGACTAATAGTGAAAGTTTTTTAGTAAGGATTGCGAAAATCTGTTAGTTCTGTTAGTTACATACAAGGGATTAATTTTTTGTTTTATTTATGAAAAAATACTAAACTGGGAATGCACATGCAATATTCTTAGTATGGGCTTCAGTTTCTATGCTATGGCTTTTACAAACTTTAAAAGTTTTTTGGTGAGGATGATGTACGATATCACTACCATGCTTACTTTGAGTCACAATTAAATTTGTACTTGATTTATATTGGCGTGCTTCTCCTTTTTATGAGCAGATGCGTAGCAATCTACTTGTATTCTTAAATCGGATACAATGTTACACCACACACACACAAACACACAATAATACCAAGGCAATTATGAACTCTAGGGTGACTGTCATTCTCTTAGTATTATCTCTCCAGCAAAAAATACTCAATAAATTAAAAATACAATATATTCCTTACAATAACTTTAGAGACATTTAAATTATAGATTTCAGTGTTTACAGATATTATTCGTTTCCATGCGGAGTTTTTTCTTTGTAGCCAAACATGATGGTGATATCTACATTTGTTCAACCGTAAAACTGGCATTGAATTAGCTCCATAATTGTAACATTTATCACTAATCTTCCAACATAAATTTCAGTCAATTATTATTTATTTATATTTGCTTTGTGTATAGTACCTACTATACTTGAAGCATTCTGTAAGAATCTCCTGTGGAAAAGACGAGGTTGAACCGTCGTAATTTTTTAGTATTACAGTTAGAAATGATCTAAAAGTGACCATATCAAGCACATGTCCAGTTGAATTGGAAAACACCAAGAATTTATTTAATGTGTTTATAATGACAAGATATGGAAGCATGGAGTCAAAAATATAGTAGAGTATACCAATGTATTAAATATATTTGAAAGAAGTTGGAAATTAAAAGTTGATGTAGTTGTAAAGTAAGCTATTTTAATAGGTAAATGGAATTAATCAATATAAAAAGGAAATAAAATTATGTTGACGTAGTATTTGAATGTAAAGTTACCTACAACAACCATGTGATTTGAAAATAGAAAAACTAAGGAAAAGCGGTTATAGAAGGCAGAGCAGCCATGTTAAGCTCTTTTGAAGCAGTCATAGTAAACTATTAGTAAATTATTAATTGAATTAGTGAAAATAATATTTCTCAATCTCTCAAAATCTATTTGGCATGTTGCCAGCTCTGTAGCGGGTGGTTTAAAACAGAGAACAGGTAACAGTTTTAGCATAGCCGGTAACCCAATAGAGGTCGTAAAGTTAGTTAATAAACTTTTCGTAAAGATAGGCAATGACTTATGTGGAATTACTCGTAAAATACATTTTAATCCTGATTTATCATATACCTCCGAAAATCTGCAATTGGACATAATAGACGAAACTCAAATCATAAATATAATTAATGGCTTGAAACGTAACTGCAGCTCAGGTGATGATGTGGTTGTGGTCTCGGTTATAAAAGCATCCGTTTATCTCTCAGCGGAGGCTCTTGTAAAAATAATAAATAACTCCCTAACATTTGGTATTTTCCTAGGTCGTTTGAAACTGGCAATAGTAACTCCTATTTTGAAAGGCGGTGATGACAATTCGATCCAAAACTACATACCCATTAGTGTACTTTCATGCTTTGCTAAAATCTTTGACAGAGTAATGAACGATAAGATTATAACTTTCTTTGGTAACAATAACCTGTTCGGTAATAATCTACATTGTTTTCTGAAGGGAAAGTCAACCGAAACAACACTATTTGAATATATAAACAATATTTATCGTGCCCTCGAGGATAATAACTTGGCGCAAGGAGTATTCCTGAATTTCTCGAAAGCTTACGACTGCATTAGTCATTGTAAGTTATTGCTGAAACTACAGTGCTGCGGCATTAGAGGCATTCATTGCCTTGAAGTGGGTTCAATCATATTTACAGGACAGAAAGAAATAGTAAAAATCGTCGTAAAAGTCGCAATAAGGGGCTTGCCTCAGGGGAGTGTCCTTGGCCCTTTGTTATATAATATTTATATTATAGACCTGTGTCAATTGCTAGTGAGCACCCCATATACGCATATCAATTACGATGATGATAATTCACTGTTAATAGTTGCTAAAAATGTCTCTGCCTTACAATATGAGGCTGAAGAGGTCTTACTCAAAATTAAACCTTGTACAATGAAAAACGACTAAGTCCTAAACACCCACAAAACTGTAGTTGTTCTTTTCAAAACAAAAAAAATCTATTTTAGTATTGAATAATATAACTATTGATAACAACCGTTTTACTTTAAGTAATAATTTTAGAAATTTGGGCTTAATTCTTGATGAAAATATGACCTGGAGCCCATATCTTGGTATATTAGTAAAGAAATTAAATAAAGTCAGTTACTGCATAAAAGTTCTAAAACGTTATTGCGAAAAAACAGTTCTCATGACTATTTACTATGGGGTATTTATTTCCAAACTAAAATATGGTATACTTTTTTGGGAAAGTTCCACAGATTCGGGCCGGGTTTTTGTAATTCAAAAGCAAATCTTTCGAATAATAATTTGGCTTTCCCTTTAGAGAATCATGTCGTGGAAAATTCAGGTCTGCCGGTCTTCTTACTGTCGCAGCTTTGTACATTTTTGAATGTTTAATTTTAAATTTTAAAAACAAGGAGAAATTTGATCATTTCCTACCTAATCACGATTACAAGACTCCATCTCAAATTACATATAATTATCAAATACACAGACTTAGTATGTTGGAAAGAGGTCCGTCCTATTCCAGGATAAAATTATTCAATACACTTCCTCAACACATCAAAGGTATGACAACTTTTAAAAATTTCAGAAGGGCTACGCTCACTCTCCTAGGCCCAGATTTATAAATCATGCTTAAGGCGCTGCAGATGCTCAAGTACGTAAATACGACACATTTGCGTTTTATAAAACAACCTCAAGCACCGGCCGGTGCTCAAGGCGACGAAAACAAGACCTCAGCTGTAAGGTTGTGTTCGATCAGGCTTGAGCACGCGATTGACAGATTCATTTGAAAACATAACCTTCCTACAAATATATGTTTGAAGATTTACATAGTTTATGGAGTATTAAATAATGACATCTATTATGAAATTGTGATTATATTTAAAACAAAATATTTTATCAATATGAATTCCTAATTTTTTATCGTTTCCATGATATTTGATTGCAGTACTTTTAAAAATAAAGGTAAAAAAATGCTTACTAATAAAGGACTGGTATGTGCATGTTGAAATTAAATATGTCCAGTATTACAAGTAGGTATAGTTGTTATTCATAGCAACTTATAATTGGCCAAACATGTTTACAGTATAAACAAAAAATATGATTTAAAGTGAGACATACAAGAACATGCAATGTTATTAATATATTATTTGTAACCTCGAAGGAAGAATATCTAATAATGTTTATGAACATCACCAAAAACTATACCTGTGATGCTGAAAGGACATTTTTGAAAGCATTTAAATGATATTTTACATATGTAATAGTTATTCAGTATGTTCTTGTAATATCAAAAATTACATTATATTTATACGTAAACAATAAATAAAAACCTCAGAAAGAGAATGTTTTTACTAATCATGACTGCAATCTATTTTATTTGACGGTTACTTTTTAATGAAAAATATTTTAATAATTTGTTATGATCAATATTAGCACATTGGACATAATCTTAGCAAATATATATTTCTCTTAAAAACAGCAAGCTTACAAATCTATTAGAACAATAATTACACACACATTAAAAGAAAATTTTATTTTTTTTTTACAATTACAAATTGTAATAGAGTAGTTCAGATATTAGTAAATAATTAAAGTATGTGAATAATATTTTCACTCAACCATATAAGTAACTTAATGGAGAAAACCTACATATATGCTTGAAAGACAATTGAACGTATTTTTAAAACTAAAATATGTACACATATTGTTGCTGATGTGTCAATTTTCTTTGAATACATTCATTAAAAATTAAATTAATATTTTCGTTTGGTTTCTCTATTTCCAATTAAACTATGTCCTGAGAATAAAATTATAAAGTTCTGTTCTTCATATTTTTCTATAGTAAAAGTAATAACTGAAATTAATATTTATAAATTATACATCCCTACAGAATGGATATGAAGAAATCAACATTCCTAAATATTCATTTACCATGTGCTTCAATATGCAAACATGTATACTTGGAGGTAGAAGGCCATATGTGTTTAGTAATCCCTCGTAATTCCATGTGTCTATAGATTTTTACCAAATTTTAAGTGACCCCAATTAACTGGTTTTGGTAAGACACAGAAATGCATAATGCATTCATTTCATCTTCAAAAGCAACTGTTTCATATTCAAGTGGCTATAATATACTCCAGATATTGCATTTTTCTTAATTTAGAAATACTATCCACGTAATAACTCATCAACATTTTCTCTCTCAAAAAAAAGTCTTATTAGGCTATTGTTATTAATTAGTATAGTTTCAGTTTTATTATTTCCATTGCATTTATCTGAAAATACAAATTATTAAATTATTTACGTGCAGATGTATAGATTTGAATGTTAAGCAATAACTCGTAAAAATAGCTATAATTCAATATGGCATTTAAGATGTTTCATTATCAACTTACTTTAAAAAAATAAATACTATTACTACTACTAATTATTTCTCGGTTTTACTCATATTTTTCTTTTTAAAATTGTTGGTTATAACAGCTGATCGATGTTTGTAACCAAAAGTTACTAAAATTCCCTAACGTTGCGTGCTCAAGGTTCACGAGAATTCCCGAAGTATGTTTTATAGAATCAAACGCCTACTTGAGGCGACGATACCGAAATCCCGTGCTTACGTGAGTTTGTGGATTACATGAGCTGAGCTCCATCTATAAATACCGGCACTAGTTGATTAAGAGATCCTTGCGACATTTTGCCTCAACAGACGTACATTTCAAGATTATGATAAAGATAATGAACTATTTATTTATAATTAGAATTTAAGTTTATATAATATGTAGTATAATATGAATGATTACTTGACATATACAGTGTGTCCAGATTTCAATGCTCACCATTGGTATATCGGTTATTAGAAGAGATATAGGGACGGTTAAATGGGGAATGTTTTGCAGAATTCAATGCTCGCAACAAATCTCATTTCAAATTTATTCGGACTTTTTACAATTTTGAGATATTTTGAAAAAACCAATATTTTCCTCAATAACTCGATAACGCCTAATGCGATCGCTTTTAAACTCTAATATAGTTCAGAGACTTTTTTAAAACAATTTTTTTGGTGTTAACAGTAACCCCCGATTTTCAATTGTTTCCAAGTTTTTAGCGCTATCTTTTGTTTTTCTTATGGCGGCCTTATTGGATTTTTAATTAGTTAGATAGTCCTTAAAAATAGCCTTTCAACAATGTACAACATGCCTAATAAATCTTTATTCACACGACAGATATGAACATTTGAATAAAATTTCACTCTAATACGGAATTAGTTGGCTATGAAATTAAATGGTTGTAAAACAGACGATAAATAAGCTTAGTTACATGTAAAAGTGGAGTGCATTGCTGGAAGATTTAGAACTTTGTGTAGTAATTATTGATAAGTATTTCATTTGTTGCCCCGTTCTTAGCGCCATCTTTTGTTTTTCTTATGGCGACCATATTGCATTCTGAATTAGTTAGATAGTCCTTAAAAATAGCTTTTCAATAATGTACAACTTGCCTAATAAATCTTTATTTATATGAGAGATATGAACCTGTAAAATAAATTTCACTTTAATACGAAATTAAAAGTTCAGATTTACTTAAATAAACTGTTGAATATGGCGACCATTCTGCTCCACACACTTTTGGTACCTTGTTTTAACAGAGTTACAAACTCTACGTAGTGTGTTTTCGTTTAATGATCTTAGCACATCCAGCACTCGTTGTTCTAAAATTTCCCGATTCTCTGGTGGTTCAACATTAAATACTTCGTTTTTAGTGACACCCCACAAATAAAAGTCAAGGGGGTAAGGTCGGGCGATCTCGCAGACCATTGTACTGGTCCATTATTTGAAATAACTCTCTCATTGAAATGTTCTCTCAAAAAATGTTGCACGTCACGAGCATTATGGGCAGGGCAGCCGTCCTGCTGAAACCAGACGTTAAAAAGTGGCACAGTAACAAAAAACACACAATTTGAAAATAATGGTCGCGACAATGTTTACCATAATAATTCTATGCGGTAGTATTACGTTTATCTAAGACACAATTATTTAGTAAGTATGCAGCCAAGGGATGTGTTGAACCTACAAAATAATCAAATATTCATTTTATTATACAGGGTGTTTGTTACGATGCAATCAATTTGGCTATCGTCAAAGAGCGTTTACTAATTTTTTTCAAATGGAACACCCCGTATATTATTAAATTTTTGGAATTATGCGTCAATTGCGCTTAATTTTTGTTAATAATGTCTTATAACCAAACCCAATAATTTCGGAGTTATTTTCAATTTTTCATTACAAACCGCTAAATTATTTGTTTTCGGTTCGATTTAGTGTACTGAGTAAACGATTTGACAAACAAAAACAAATAAACGACTAAAAGTATCAAACTGTAATTTTGTTAGAAGCAATATTTATAATAAATTTTCAAAGTGACCCCCATTTTGATTAGAAAACATTTGCAGCCTTGACAGAAAGGACCTATTTACGTGTTGCAACTTCTCAATGGAAACTGTTTCAAAAGCACGTATTATACGTTGCCTTATATCGTCTGCTGCAGTTGGAGGTGTCTGGTATACAATATATTTTATGTACCCCCATAGAAAAAAATCAAGTTTTGTCAAGTCTGGCGATCTAAGTGGCCAACTAATGGGACCACCGCGGCTGATCCATCTGCCTTCGAATTTTTGAATCAAATAGTGTCGGACATTTAGTGCAAAATGTGCTGGAGCACCGTCGTGCTGAAGCCAAATATTTTGTCTTAGAACTGGAGGAATGTTTTTCAGAAGCTGAGCAAGTCATATTTCAAGAAATTCGATTATTGCGCACCATTTAAATGTCCGTGAAAGAAATGTAATCCAATTATAAAGTTGCCCATAATACCAGCCCAAACATTTATAGTTCATTGCCTCTGCCTATCAATCGCTCTTAATATTCTTGGGTTGTCTATTGCATAATGATGAAGATTATGGCGGTTTGGGCTATACCACTCTAAGTAAAGGTCGATTCGTCAGTAAATAATACCTTTTGAAAGAAGCTAGGTGTTACCCTTTCAATTTCTAATCCCCATTCGCAAAACGTCCTTCTAGTCTCTAAATCAGGCCCCAACAGTTCTTGATGAAAGGAAATACCGTAGTGATGATATTTATTTATTTTTTAAATCTTGCTAAAAGTAGATTGTGGTATATTAGTATCTGTTGATATTTTGGTCGAACTAGTAGAGGGCCCCTCAATTACTGATAACAAGACTTTCAATTTATCTTCGTCACTTGTCCTCTTTGTCTTTTCAAGCTTTTCATAACTCATATTTCCTGTTCGAATGAATCTTTCCTTAAGTCTTTCCAAACTTGTAACTGAAGGTTATCTTCTGTCAGGATATCTTTGCGCATAAATTCGCTTGGTTAATAGACAATTCTTTTGGGCAGAATCCATAATGAAAATCATGTGAACGAGTTCGTTGCTTTCAAACTGCATATTGACTTAACTAAAAACCGTAATAATAATATGTGGTAAACAACAAATATACAACAAAAGTAGGTACCTACCCACAAATCCAATCAATAAATAACGCAATGACAATATTAAACGCAGAAACTTAAGAAATCACTAATATTACATCTAATTAACAGCAACAATAAGATTTTAATTTTTGATGTTTGTTGACGTTTATTTGTTTTTGTTTGTCAAATCGTTTACCCAGCACACTAAATCGAACCGAAAACAAATTATTAAGCGGTTTGTAATGAAAAATTAAAAATAACTCTGAAATTATTGGGTTTGAGTATAGAACATTATTAACAACAATTAAGCGCAATTAACGCACCATTCCAAAAGTTTAATAATATACTGAGTGTTCCATTTGAAAAAATCAGTAAACGCTCTTTAACGATAGCCAAATTGATTGTATCGTAACAAACACCATGTATAATAAAATGAATGTTTGATTATTTTGTAGGTTCAACGCATCCCTTGGCTGCATACTTACTAAATAGTTTTGTCTTAGATATGGTAAACATTGTCGCGACCATTTTTTTTTCGTTACACAACAATGAGTCATCCAAAACCAAAACCCCAGATATCGATGAAAACACAAATTAAAGTAGATAAGGAAGAACAAAGATATACAGGTGTTTCATTTAAAAAAAAATTCGAATGTGTCATTTTAACGCATCACTTTGTATAATTCAATTTATTTTCAAAATGTGTGTTTTTTGATACTGTGCCACTTTTTATAAAATAAATTTCTTCAGTACCATTTAATAACAGCTTTATTGGACTTTGACGCACTAATGAGCAACCCTGTATATAACAAGAAAAAGAGAATATTGGGTAATTTGCCTGCAGTAAGGACAAATGTGTGTGTAAATTTTAAATAATTTTAGAATTCGTTGTTTCTCAGCGTAGAAATTTCTAATATGCTTTGCACTGAGTAATTAATTTAATTATTAAATTAATTAATTAGTAATATCTAATTAATTACTCAGTGCACGAATTTTAAATAAAAATTATTTAAAATTTACACATAATTGTCCTTACTGCAGTCAAAAATATATACTTATATCTGCTCCTTGAGATGTTTCAAGACGATTAAGAAGACTCGAACTCACGGCTCAGGTAGCGTACTTGCTTAGCGCGCCTGCCTAGTGAATTCGGTGTTTCTCAGCGTAGAAATTTCTAATATGCTTTGCACTGAGTAATTAATTTAATTATTAAATTAATTAATTAGTAATATCTAATTAATTACTCAGTGCACGAATTTTAAAATTATTTAAAATTTACACATAATTGTCCTTACTGCAGACAAAAATATATACTTATATCTGCTCCTTGAGATGTTTCAAGACGATTAAGAAGACTCGAACTCACGGCTCAGGTAGCGTACTTGCTTAGCGCGCCTGCCTAGTGATTGGGAGGAGTGAGTTCGAAACTCACCCTGGATAAGTTTTTATAATTAAAATTTACCTAATTCATTACTCAGTGCAAAGCAGAAAAAATATATTAGACATTTCTACGCTTAGAAAAAAGAAATTTTTAAATTATTTAAAATTCACACACACATTTGTCCTAAGTGCTGGCAAAAATTTATAATTTCGTCTGTTTCTTGAGATGTTTCAAGACGATTAAGAAGACCAAACTCACGTCCCAGGTGGTGTACTTGGTTAGCGCGCCTGAGTAGCAATTACGCTGAGGAAAAACAAATTTTAAAATTATCTAAAATTTACACACACACACATTTTAGTATACAGAGTGGGCTATTTCCTTGGGGAAGGCAGATTCTGACTTTCTGAGAAAAGATATCTTGAAGCGGTTTGTTTTTTCCCTATGATAGCCACTCATAGGAGCACTTCTTAAATTTATTTTATATTAAACAGACTGTTCGATAACTTGGTGGCTGACCATACTTATAGTTTTTTAAATGGAACCTTCTGTATATTATTAAATTTTTGAATTCCCCATATAATTCTTTGACAAAAAGTAATGAGATAGTACATGTAAGACGTTATTACCTTAAAAGTGACTGTTGGTGAGTCATTTTTTGATATAACTTTACCATCTTTGTTTTTTATTTGAATACAGTATGGTGAGCCATGATATTTGCTGTGAAATTGGCAATCAAAGGGGATGACATTTAAGAAGTTCCTTGTTAGTTGAAAATCATGATGTTATAGTGAATGTTTCTAAAAATGAGCTTAGTGATATGTTTTTTGTATTAGAGAAATGTCAAAAAAATATTTACTAGTTATCGAATTAGAATTGTCTATTAAATTGCAAGAATATACTATATCATTACCCTTCTCCTTTTCAACGTGTATTTATACGAAATTTGATGGATATATTTTATTTACAATGCCATCTATGGCAGCAATATATTTCGCAAAATATGTAGAACTTGGTACATTAAACAAATTTATAACTTGATTATAGTAGGCACAGGCACAGGTACAGGAACTCCTACGCAAATTGATGAGGAATTATTGGAACAGAGGCTATAAAATAACAATGAATATGAACATAAAAATAGGTAAGCGTTATTTCATTTTCGTGTTCAAATAAAGATTCATTCACTTCTAGTAATTCCAGTTTAAGGTTCGTCCATAAAACGATAAAATTCATATAGTTATATATGTTATAGTCTTTGTTAGAGATGAATGACAATTGAAAAGATTTTCTATAGCGATGTTTTTCTTTGTGAATAACACGCCTCTATGTTGAAAAGGTAGACAACTTCCGTGAATTACGATGTTTTTTTTTCGTTAAATAGAATTATATTATTTGAAACTTAAATTCCTCTACTGAAAATTATTATGTTCGAATATTAACTGTGACAGGCTCGGACTCGAGGAAAGAAAAATCAATTTCTCGTCACTGCGTGCACACTGGATCGCGATTTTCTTTGTACGGGCATTAGTCATATTTTTCTAACGCTATATATATATATATATATATATATATATATATATATATATATATATATATATACCGTGTGGCCGCCGTTCATAGCGCGATGCATGTATTAGTAACTACTGGTCGACTATAAATGGGCGTGCCAACTTGAATTGCCACACCGACAGCGGGCGTATAAGTTATACGTATAAATGTATTCCTAGGCAAATCAAGTGAAGAGCAGTGTAATAGGTAATGCGTTCCCGTTGTAAGTAATTATTTGTAGTTGTTTGAAGCATCAGATAATCATTGATAATATGTCAGTGAAGTAACTCATCACAGCTTCATAAACAACATAAAAGAGCAAAAATAAATAATAAATAACTCCTAGACTTTAAAATAAAAAAAACTTCTTAACTAAAATAATATTTTTCAACAAATATTATAATCTAAAAACTCAACTATAATAAAATACTGAAACTATAATAAAATACTGAAACATAAAATATTTACTTCTTAAAACAGAATTGTAATTCAACATTGCAATTAACCTGCAATTAGCTAAAAAAATGTTATTCTTAAGCAATAATAAAACTCGAACTGACGCCCATATGTGGAAGCGACGGCGACCGACTACACCGTATAAATGTCGATTTTTTGGACAAATACGAGTGCATCATAGGCATATGCGAAATACTACCTCTGTTGTAATCCAGTATAACACTGCGTCTACTTGTTTACCGTTCTAATACACAGGCATCTCTATCTGTTTCGCTTACTCTACAGGTATCGCAATAATGCAGACGCACGCGGTCTTATGGTATATATATGTGTAAATTTGAATTTTAATTATTTTTAAAATTCTGTTTTTCTCAGCGTAGAAATATCTAAATTGATTTTTCTGCTTCGCGCTGAGTAAATTAATTAGGAAATTTTATCACAAAAATTTGCCCACGATGAGATTTGAACTCACGACCTTCTTAATGCCGTTAAGACGCGCTAACCAACTGCGCCACGAGGGCCTGAGTTCATATCTACTTTAAACGTCTTGATCTCTTCAAGTAACAGTTGAAATATACATCTTTATCCGGCAGTTCGGAAATGAATGTGTAAATTTGAATTTTAATTATTTTTAAAATTCTGTTTTTCTCAGCGTAGAAATATCTAAATTGATTTTTCTGCTTCGCGCTGAGTAAATTAATTAGGAAATTTTATCACAAAAATTTGCCCACGATGAGATTTGAACTCACGACCTTCTTAATGCCGTTAAGACGCGCTAACCAACTGCGCCACGAGGGCCTGAGTTCATATCTACTTTAAACGTCTTGATCTCTTCAAGTAACAGTTGAAATATACATCTTTATCCGGCAGTTCGGAAATGAATGTGTAAATTTGAATTTTAATTATTTTTAAAATTCTGTTTTTCTCAGCGTAGAAATATCTAAATTGATTTTTCTGCTTCGCGCTGAGTAAATTAATTAGGAAATTTTATCACAAAAATTTGCCCACGATGAGATTTGAACTCACGACCTTCTTAATGCCGTTAAGACGCGCTAACCAACTGCGCCACGAGGGCCTAATTAATTTACTCAGCGCGAAGCAGAAAAATCAATTTAGATATTTCTACGCTGAGAAAAACAGAATTTTAAAAATAATTAAAATTCAAATTTACACATTCATTTCCGAACTGCCGGATAAAGATGTATATTTCAACTGTTACTTGAAGAGATCAAGACGTTTAAAGTAGATATGAACTCAGGCCCTCGTGGCGCAGTTGGTTAGCGCGTCTTAACGGCATTAAGAAGGTCGTGAGTTCAAATCTCATCGTGGGCAAATTTTTGTGATAAAATTTCCTAATTAATTTACTCAGCGCGAAGCAGAAAAATCAATTTAGATATATATATATATATATATACACATATTTGATGTTTCTCGTTGCCTGAAGATTAATATTCGTGTGCTTTCTTCGTGGGTAATTTCGGCTTTTATTGAAATGAAAATCTCATGTAGAATGGCATGTAAAATTTATTTAACGTTTCGACCTTTATTACATTCGGTCTTCTTCAGAAATTTTTTTGCTTAATTCTGTAACAAGTTAATTTTTTTTCTTATGAAAGATAGTCAGTTGCATTAAAAAGTTTTTTACAATGACTATATTAATAGTACAATAGTCAAATTATTTTTTATGTTGATTTTAAATTGTAACATTGATCACAAAACAAACAAATTAAAATATTTTTTTTTTATAATGATTATATTAATATTACAATAGTCAAATTATTTTTTATGTTGATTTTAAAGAGTAACATTGATCACAAAACAAACAGATTAAAATATTAAAAATTAGAAAACACTCAGTATATGTATATAATACGATACATGTTATATTTATAGTTATTAAAAAGTTACTTTTTTATTAAAATTTTTTTCAAAAAGGATATTTCACTTTCACCAAACTTTCCTTTTGAAAAAGAGGGAAAGGACTTTTGTTGTAATGACTTTATAGGTTAATAAAATAATTCTAAATAAAAATTAAAACACAGCAAGAAAACTTACCTCATAAGTATAAGTAAGTTATAGTTGTTTTTATTTAGAATTATTTTATTAACCTATTAAGTCATTACAACAAAAGCCCCTTCCCCTCTTTTCAAAAGGAAAGTTTGGTGAAAGTGAAATATCCTTTTTGAAAAAAATTTTAATAAAAAAGCAACTTTTTAATAACTTTAAATATAACATGTATCGTATTATATACATGTAATTATTCTTTATTGCCTTGATAGTTATAATCTTGTTTAAGGACTCTTGGGGAGTTTTGTGGGAATTTTCGGCAAAAAACAAACACTTAGTGGTTTTTCATTAAGTTTAATTTAACGTTTCGACCTCATTTTGGGTCTTCATCAGAAATATGATCACTGTAAAACAATGTCCTTAATTAAAATTACAAAATCTATACGCGACATTAGATGATTTCCTTTTTAACATTTTTAAAAACACATTAAAATTCATAATCACAGAAACATAAAGATATAAACAATATAAAACATATATGTAGGAAAACTTACTCCAAAATACGTAAAACACTGGTTTTGGGTCTCTTTTTATATTTGTAGCACAATTAGTATACATTTAAAATTGTTTTAAATGACAAATCTCAAAAATGTGACAACACATTTGACAATGTGAAATACTGGCATACTGTTTCCACTTAGACTGAAAACCATAACAACAACTGGGCAAAAATTATCTTTTTTGTGTATGTATTTTCATATATGAAAGAGTTTCTTTAATGTCTTATATATGGGTTTTTATTTATAACAAATGTCGATATATTACTGATAAGTTTGCGATTTCCCCTCTGTCATTTATTGCATTTTGATGTTTTTGTATTTCGATCATTTCTAATACATTTCTGGATTTTGTGTTATATTCCTTATGTAAAACAGAAGCACGATCAAAATCAAATATATGAGAAAATTGGTTTGAGTGTTTTTTCAAAGCAGTACTATTTTTCGCATATTTATGTGCTTTGATTCTTTCTTCTAGGTACTGTTTTGTCTGGCCAATGTAGACTCCTTCACAGTCCTTACAAGGAATCTTGTATACTACATGCGTTTGTTTTTTTATTGGTATTTTGTCTTTTAATTTTGTATATAAATACTTTAAATTGTTATAATTTTTATGTGCGATTTTTATATTATATGGAGTCAGTATTTTGTCAAGTTTCTGAGAAAGATGGTTGACAAATGGTACAGCCACATATTTATTGACGCTTTGTTTTTGATCAGTGTTCTTTGTGGTGTTATTATATGTTTTATGAAGTTGTTGTTTAACTATTTTATTTATAAAGTTGGTTGGATAATTATTTTGTGTTAAATATATTTTTGCCTTGTTTATCGATTCTTTTCTGAATTCCGGACTTGTTAATCTGATGGCCCTGCTAATAAGATTAGCTACAACATTCTTTTTAAAATTGATAGGTTGTGCAGAATAAAAATTCAAATACCTTCCCGAAGATGTTTCCTTTACATACCATTTTGTTTTGACAACACAACCAACACGAATCAAAGTAGTGTCAAAAAAATTAAGTTTATTATTAGTTTCAGTTTCCACAAAAAAAAAATCGCACATAAAAATTATAACAATTTAAAGTATTTATATACAAAATTAAAAGACAAAATACCAATAAAAAAACAAACGCATGTAGTATACAAGATTCCTTGTAAGGACTGTGAAGGAGTCTACTTGGCCAGACAAAACAGTACCTAGAAGAAAGAATCAAAGCACATAAATATGCGAAAAATAGTACTGCTTTGAAAAAACACTCAAACCAATTTTCTCATATATTTGATTTTGATCGTGCTTCTGTTTTACATAAGGAATATAACACAAAATCCAGAAATGTATTAGAAATGATCGAAATACAAAAACATCAAAATGCAATAAATGACAGAGGGGAAATCGCAAACTTATCAGTAATATATCGACATTTGTTATAAATAAAAACCCATATATAAGACATTAAAGAAACTCTTTCATATATGAAAATACATACACAAAAAAGATAATTTTTGCCCAGTTGTTGTTATGGTTTTCAGTCTAAGTGGAAACAGTATGCCAGTATTTCACATTGTCAAATGTGTTGTCACATTTTTGAGATTTGTCATTTAAAACAATTTTAAATGTATACTAATTGTGCTACAAATATAAAAAGAGACCCAAAACCAGTGTTTTACGTATTTTGGAGTAAGTTTTCCTACATATATGTTTTATATTGTTTATATCTTTATGTTTCTGTGATTATGAATTTTAATGTGTTTTTAAAAAAATGTTAAAAAGGAAATCATCTAATGTCGCGTATAGATTTTGTAATTTTAATTAAGGACATTGTTTTACAGTGATCATATTTCTGATGAAGACCCAAAATGAGGTCGAAATGTTAAATTAAACTTAATGAAAAACCACTAAGTGTTTGTTTTTTGCCGAAAATTCCCACAAAACTCCCCAAGAGTCTTTAAACAAGTATTATATACATATACTGAGTGTTTTCTAATTTTTAATATTTTAATCTGTTTGTTTTGTGATCAATGTTACACTTTAAAATCAACATAAATAATAATTTGACTATTGTAATATTAATATAATCATTATATTTAAAAAAAAATATTTTTATTTGTTTGTTTTGTGATCAATGTTACAATTTAAAATCAACATAAAAAATAATTTGACTATTGTACTATTAATATGTTCATTGTAAAAAACTTTTTAATGTACCTGACTATCTTTCATAAGAAAAAAAATTAACTTGTTACAGAATTAAGCAAAAAAATTTCTTAAGAAGACCGAATGTAAAAAAGGTCGAAAGGTTAAATAAATCATCCCATTCTACATGAGATTTTCATTTCAATAAAAGCCGAAATTACCCACGAAGATAACACACGAATATATATATATATATATATATGGTAATCCGTAGGTTTTCGCGGCAGTTATGTGAGTCGTTTCTGCTTCGGGAATTGATCCGCGTTGTCGTAGAGTCCGTATGTGGACTTCTGTTCTCTCGAGCTTTCGGCACTCTCGCTATTGCCATTATCAAGAAGTTCTGCTTGTTGCTGTAGATCGTGTCGAAGTGAGACTAGCCGTGTGCGGTGGGCATATTCGTATGTCTTGCTGGAGTCTGCGAGTCATAGCTCTTGTGGTGGGGCCGGCGGTAGAGGCATCGGCTGGCGAATCAGGTTGTGTGGTGTTGAACCTTCGGTCCGTGTGTGTCTCTGAGTTTCCGGACTGTGTATGTTTGATGGCCGTTTTCCATGTGTTTGGAAGTCTTCGTCCGTCATCTCTTTTGTTTAGGCTATTAGGGCGTTTCTCTATCTCTATGGCTTCTCGTATTATACGGGTCTGAAAATGTTCCGATTTAGCGATAATTCTTGTTCTGTCGAAATCTATGTTATGGCATGTTGATATTGTATGTTGTGCTAGAGATGACGTTGTATCCTTGTGTCGAACTGCGTTTTTATGTTCTTCTGTGCGAGCGCTGATTCTTCTGTTTGTTTGTCCGATGTATGTACTATCGCACGAACGGCACGGTATTTCATATATGCCCTGGTCTTCCAGCTGTATTTTGTCCTTGGGGTTTTTGATGAGTTGTTGTATTTTTCTGTCTGTGGTGTAAACGACTTTTATGTTGTGTTTGTCTAGAATTCGTCCAATTCGGTCCGTTGTTCCTTTGATGTAAGGGAGAAATGCTGTGTCGTTGTATTTCTTGTCCGTTTCTTGTTTCTTTGCTTTCGTCCTAATTTGATTTAGTGTGCGTTTAATGTGACTGTTTTTGAAACCATTTTGTGTTAGAGCTGTTCGGAGTGTTTTCATTTCTGTCTGTAAATGTTCAGCGTCTGTAAGTTCCAGTGACCTTGTCGCTAGCGTTCGTATTATAGCATTTAGTTGGGCCGGGTGGTGATGTGATTGTGCGTTGAGGTATCTATTAGTGTGTGTTTTCTTTCGGTAAACTGTGTGGCCTAGATGCCCGTCGTTCTTCTTATTCACTAGGACGTCCAAGAAAGGTAATTGACAGTTACTCTCTATTTTCATGGTGAACTTTATTTTCTCGTGGATACCGTTTAAGTAGTCCAGAAAGTTGTTGAGTTCTAATTCACCGTGTGGTCATACTACGAACGTGTCGTCCACGTATCTCAGCCAGAGACTGGGTTTCAATGGAGCGGTGTTTAGTGCTCTTGTTTCCAGGTCCTCCATGAATAGGTTAGCCAGAACTGGGGATAGCGGGGAACCCATCGGCGCACCCTGTATTTGTCGATAGCCTTGTCCATCGTATATGAAGTACGTGTTGTCTAGGCAGTGTTTCATAAGCCGTGTGATGTGTTCGAGTGGTTTGTGTTTTTCTTGTATAATTGCGATTGCTTCGTCCATGGGTACTTGTGTGAAAAGTGAAACAACATCGAAACTTACTAGCAGGTCGCTCGGTTCTATCTTCTTTGTCTTGATGATATTGAAAAAATGGGTTGAGTTTTTCACGTAGGACTGTATCTCTTCGGCGTGTGGTTGTAATGTCTTAGCTAGATATCTCGCTAATTCTTGTACCGGTGAACCCACGGAGCTTACTATCGGACGTAGAGGGACGCCTTCTTTGTGTACTTTTGGTAATCCATATAGTTTCGGGCATCTTGACGACTTTTCCCTAGGTATTAATGATTTTTGTGTTTCTAGGTCTATCACTGAGGCTTTTATTTTTGTTCGTGTTGTCTTTTCTAGATATGTAGTAGGGTCTGTGTTAATCGCCTTGTATGCGGGGTCTTGCGGGAGTGTAGACATCTTCCCTTTATAATCCGTAGCGTTCATAATTACGGTTGCGTTACCTTTATCGGCTGGCAGGGGTTCTTCCTGAGGCGATTTAGTGCTGTTGATTCTTCGCGTGAGATATTTGATTTTGGCGGCCGGGCTTTTCGTAGCACGTTCGATGTTTCTTGGCGAATTATTTCAGCTTGTTCCGGATCTAGGTTGTTTAGGGCTGTTTCGATACCGCAGATGATGTTTTCTGTGGGTATTCGTGATGGTGCAGGGCACAATAACACCGATACTCACCCACCGAAGATTATATACAACCTATCGAACACAGTACTTGACCAAGCAACCACGGACATCTTAACGAAAGGCTTCAATTTCGCCACTACACCATCACGAATACCCACAGAAAACATCATCTGCGGTATCGAAACAGCCCTAAACAACCTAGATCCGGAACAAGCTGAAATAATTCGCCAAGAAACATCGAACGTGCTACGAAAAGCCCGGCCGCCAAAATCAAATATCTCACGCGACGAATCAATAGCACTAAATCGCCTCAGGAAGAACCCGGACCTTATCATTCTTCCAGCCGATAAAGGTAACGCAACCGTAATTATGAACGCTACGGATTATAAAGGGAAGATGTCTACACGCCTGCAAGACCCCGCATACAAGACGATTAACACAGACCCTACTACATATCTAGAAAAGACAACACGAACAAAAATAAAAGCCTCAGCGATAGACCTAGAAACACAAAAATCATTAATACCTAGGGAAAAGTCGTCAAGATGCCCGAAACTATATGGATTACCAAAAGTACACAAAGAAGGCGTCCTGCTACGTCCGATAGTAAGCTCCGTGGGTTCACCGGTACAAGAATTAGCGAGATATCTAGCTAAGACATTACAACCACACGCCGAAGAGATACAGTCCTACGTGAAAAACTCAACCCATTTTGTCAATATCATCAAGACAAAGAAGATAGAAGCGAGCGACCTGCTAGTAAGTTTCGATGTTGTTTCACTTTTCACACAACTACCCACGGACGAAGCAATCGCAATTATACAAGAAAAACACAAACCACCCGAACACATCACACGGCTTATCAAACACTGCATAGACAACACGTACTTCATATTCAATGGACAACGCTATCGACAAATACAGGGTGGGCCGATGGGTTCCCCGCTATCCCCAGTTCTGGCTAACCTATTCATGGAGGACCTGGAAACAAGAGCACTAAACACCGCTCCATTGAAACCCAGTCTCTGGCTGAGATACGTGGACGATACGTTCGTGGTATGGCCACACGGTGAATTAGAACTCAACAACTTTCTGGCCCAATTAAACGGTATCCACGAGAAAATAGAGTTCACCATGGAAATAGAGAGTAACGGTCAATTACCTTTCTTGGACGTCCTAGTGAATATGAAGAACGACGGGCATCTAGGCCACACAGTTTACCGAAAGAAAACACACACTAATAGATACCTCAACGCACAATCACACCACCACCCGGCACAACTAAACGCTATAATACGAACGCTAGCGACAAGGTCACTGGAACTTACAGACGCTGAACATTTACAGACAGAAATGAAAACACTCCTAACAGCTCTAACACAAAATGGTTTCAAAAACAGTCACATTCCACGCACACTAAATCAAATTAGGACGAAAGCAAAGAAACAAGAAACGGACAAGAAACACAACAACACAGCATTTCTCCCTTACATCAAAGGAACAACGGACCGAATTGGACGAATTCTAGACAAACACAACATAAAAGTCGTTTACACCACAGACAGAAAAATACAACAACTCATCAAAAACCCCAAGGACAAAATACAGCTGGAAGACCAGGGCATATATGAAATACCGTGCCGTTCGTGCGACAGTACATACATCGGACAAACAAACAGAAGAATCAGCGCTCGCACAGGAGAACATAAAAACGCAGTTCGACACAAGGATACAACGTCATCTCTAGCACAACATACAATATCAACATGCCATAACATAGATTTCGACAGAACAACAATTATCGCTAAATCGGAACATTTTCAGACCCGTATAATACGAGAAGCCATAGAGATAGAGAAACGCCCTAATAGCCTAAACAAAAGAGATGACGGACGAAGACTTCCAAACACATGGAAAACGGCCATCAAACATACACAGTCCGGAAACTCAGAGACACACACGGACCGAAGGTTCAACACCACACAACCTGATTCGCCAGTCGATACCCCTACCGCCGGCCCCACCACAAGACCTATGACTCGCAGACTCCAGCAAAACATACAAATATGCCCACCGCACACGGCTTGTCTCACTTCGACACGATCTACAGCAACAAGCAGAACTTCTTGATAATGGTTAACCATAGTTATAGTTTTTTTAAATGGAACACCCTATATATTACTGCATTTTTGTATTCCCCGTATAATTTTTAATCAAAAAGTAATAAGATAGTATAGGCCAAAAGTGTAAAGTTTTTGACTATTCCCATTTTTCTGAAAAATTCAATGTTTGTATAAAATTATGTTTCTCGAAAACGACGTATTAGATGGACAAAATTTTTTGCAGTATTGTTTACAATAAGAGGTCATAAGAGTAGCATGTTTAATTTTTTTACAGTTAGTAACTGCATGTGCAAGGAACTGGATTAAAATTACATGACACGTTTCTGTATAAAGTCATTTTTTTTTGAAATGGAATAGCCTGTATATCAGTTCATTTTTGAATTGTTTATTAAATTTTATGTCAGAAACATGTAAGACGTTAATACTTTAAAAGTGACTATTACAAAGTTATTGTCGTTTTCTAATATGCTTTTGTTAGTTTTTGCAAAAAAGTCAATTTCTTCAAATGGAACAGCCTGTATATTATTTCGTTTTTGAATTTATTATTAAATTTCACATCAAAAACATGTAAGACTTTAATACTTTAAAAGTGACTATTACTGAGCTATTGTCTCTTTTTGATATAATTTTGTCAGTACTATACTATATTAATTAAAAACCACAAAACTGACAAAATTATTTCAAAAAGAGACTATAGCTCAGTAATAGTCAAAAACTTTACACTTTAGGCCTGTACTATCTTATTACTTTTTGACTAAAAATTATATGGGGAATACAAAAATGCAATAATATATAATAATATAGGGTGTTCCATTTAAAAAAACTATAACTATGGTTAGCCACCAAGGTATGGAACACTCTGTATAATACAAAATATTTTTAAAATGTGCTCCTAATGAACAGCTATCACAAGGAAAAAACCGCTTCGAAATATCTTTAATCATAAAGGCATAATCGGCCTTACCCCTTATATATATATATATATATATATATAATATATTACAATTCTTTGCCAATTATATAAATGTATTGAAAAATTGAAAATCCTCTTGGTAGTAGTGGCATAAAATGAATTAAAAGTAATAACAATATGACAACTGGTTGTCAATTAGAAAACAATGACAAATATAAAATGTAAATCAAAATGTATAAATGAAAATGTAATCAAAAAGCATAGGACAGTCGAGATTATTTCTATAATCACATTATAAGGCTTGGGGTCTACCACAAACTGTTCAGTCAATCCAAATATACAAATAACAACGACGCAACTATGTAAAGAAAAATTAAGAGTAGAACTGTTGATAATATAACAATATAGAATGTAAAATAGTCAAGTATAAATGTAAATGAAAGCAAATAAGCATAGGACAATCGATAATTACTCATGTAATCCTATCAAAATGGCCTAGGTTCACCTAAACATGTACAATTTTGATTGAAATACACAAACAATTAACGATGCAACTATGTATGTGTTAAGATGTATTTGTAGCTACAGACATATATGTTTCTACCTAGTTTGGTTTCGTCAGTGCAGCATAACAAAGAAAGTGTATGTTAAAGCATTAATATGTGAATAAAAAAAATATAGTATTACCTTAAAATGTCAATCCAAAATGTCCAAGTGTAAAACAACTGTGAAAATACCTAATACTGTGTAATGCCTTATTTCAACCAGGCAGTTAATAAAATATGTTACAATTCTTTGCCAATTATACAAATGTATTGAAAAATTGAAAATCTTCTTGGTAGTAGTGGCATAAAATGAATTAAAAGTAATAACAATATGACAACTGGTTGTCAATTAGAAAACAATGACAAATATAAAATGTAAATTAAAATGTATAAATGAAAATGTAATCAATAAGCATAGGACAGTCGAGATTATTTCTATAATCACATTAAAAGGCTTGGGGTCTACCACAAACTGTTCAGTCAATCCAAATATACAAATAACAACGACGCAACTATGTAAAGAAAAATTAAGAGTAGAACTGTTGATAATATAACAATATAGAATGTAAAATAGTCAAGTATAAATGTAAATGAAAGCAAATAAGCATAGGACAATCGATAACACTGGTCTGCATGAAAATCGGCCCTGACACCATTCTTGACGATTCCTATGTAAAATGACCTCCTGAATCCAATTATGACCTCAGTTTTCCCCCACCACCCTCCGTTTGTGAGGGACATCCCCTACTTATTTTTCGCATATTTTTCACTTATTTTTTACATATTTCAACTTCTAGCCGATAAACATCCGAAAGCAGATAATAAAATTTTTAGCAAAGTATATCGCAACATTGCTAATATATAAAAGTATGTAGAAACTACAATTAAATACAAATATAGAAGACCATTAATAAAAATATAAAGAAACAGTTAGGCATATTGACTGCACGACGCTGGCGCTCTCAATACCACACGCGCACAGGTTCGCGGAGGAATTTACGACAAGCTTAAACTTGCATTGCTCTTCTCGTTATAGTACTACATTGTTTCGATCAGTACATCTGTGGCCGTTGTAGAGTTAACTTGTCGACGTTTTAAGTGTGAATTCTGTGTTTCGGAATTGTTTATTTGTGTAAAACAGTAAAAATACTTTTACTCTGGGTTTTTTCCAAGTGCATACGTGTGATTTGTGGTTAATATCGGGTATTGATTTACTATTTAATTATGCCACGCGAATGTAAAAATCATCCCAATAGGTTCTGCGGGGAATTTACTTTAAAAGCGCAACGAAAACTCCTTTCTCCGCTTCTTAAAACTGCTTATAAATTGTACTTTGATTGCCAAGTTGGCGACCAGGACAAGACTTGGGCTCCATCAGTTTGCTGTACGACTTGTTACAGTAGTTTGACCAAATGGCTCAAAGGTACCCGTAAATCAATGCCATTTGCTGTGCCCATGGTTTGGCGTGAACCTCGCTGTCATCTTACAGACTGTTACTTTTGTGTAACTTCCACCGTTGGGTTTTCGAGCAAAAGTAAGCATACAATTCAGTATCCCAATGTTCCTTCAGCTCTAAGACCTGTTCCTCACAACGAGTCTTTGCCAATCCCAGTGCCCCCTCAAACTTTTACTCTAGAGACAGAAATGGATTTGAAAGACTCTGAGTGCAACCTGGGGCATCGAATGATACGTTCACCGATGATGAAGAGTATTCGGCTGATTCAGTTTCTCGGCAACCTCACCTGCTTACTCAATCGGAATTAGATGATCTCGTCAGGGATTTGGAGTTACCTAAGACTAAATCTCAACTTCTTGGATCGCGACTTCAACAGTGGAATCTCTTAGAAAAGGGCATAAAAATATCTTCTTACAGGACCAGATAGTCGAGCCTAAAATTACTTTTCTCGGAAGATAAAGGCCTAGTGTTCTGCCCTAATGCCAATTCATTGATGACAGAGCTAAAGATGGCATGTGACTCAGACAAATGGAGACTGTTTATAGATTCGTCAAAAACAAGCTTAAAAGTTGTCCTGTTGACAAATGGGAATGACTTACCAACAGTTCCAGTTGTATACTCTGTTGACATGAAGGAGACGTACGAAAACATCAGCCGAATCCTTGATAAAATTAGTTATCATGATTATAAATGGAAACTTTGCGCTGACTTAAAAGTTGTTGCTCTAGTCACGGGCCTGCAATCAGGATTCACAAAATATTGCTGCTTCCTTTGTGAATGGGACAGCCGAGCCCGAGACAAACATTACACCGTACGGAACTGGCCTCTGCGATAAAATTTTACCCCTGGTCAGAAAAATGTCGCCCACAACCCTTTGGTCCCGAAGGAAAATATTTACTTGCCACCTTTGCACATCAAACATGGATTGATCAAGCAGTTTGTGAAAGCAATGGACAAGACAGGTGACGCATTTAAATTTTTGAAAACTAAATTTCCTCGTCTTAGCGAAGCTAAAATCTAGGAAGGAGTCTTTGTGGGTCCCCAAATTAGACAACTTTTCCAAGATTCGACGTTTATTGAACACCTAAATCAAAAAGAAAAACGTGCTTGGCTTGCATTCCAAAACGTCTGTAAGAACTTTTTGGGTAACCACAGAAGTGATGATTATGTCGCTCACGTCGAGGGATTGCTGTTAGCGTACAAGGCCATGGGATGTAACATGTCTCCTAAAGTACACTTCCTTCACTCGCACCTGGACTTCTTCCCTGAAAATTTAGGAGCAGTCTCCGATGAACACGGGGAACGGTTCCATCAAGACATCGCTAAGATGGAGAAGAGATTTTCAGGGAAGTGGAATGCAAGCATGTTGGCGGAGTACTGCTGGTTTTTGGGACGAGACAGCTGTACTTTAGGGTATAAAAGGAAAGCAAGCACCAAATAATGGTACATATTTTTATTATTTATAATTGTTTCCAGCTAAAATAGTTCTTTTTACCCCTTCAAATTAAATCAATGTCCATAAATTAATTATTATTATCGAAAAGTGCTAAAAATAGAAGTGCGGGGCTCTCCCGAAAATGGTGGGTGATGGAAGAAAACGGCAGTTATATTTGGATTCAGGACGTCATTTTACATAAGAATCACCAAGAATAGTGCCGGGGCTAGATTAAAAATTTTTTTTTGCAGACCAGTGTAATTACTCATGTAATCCTATCAAAATGGCCTAGGTTCACCTAAACATGTACAATTTTGATTGAAATACACAAACAATTAACGATGCAACTATGTATGTGTTAAGATGTATTTGTAGCTACAGACATATATGTTTCTACCTAGTGTTACCAACAGCCTCTTCCGATGGAAACAAATAAGACGTTTTCCCACAGAACAAGTCCAGGCCCAATATAAGTGTACATGTTTTATTCCTATCTTATCCCGTTCTTTCAGAATAAATTAAAATCCCAAAACATTCGTAAAAGTACAAATTTCGCGTAATAACCTTTTAAGACAATTTTGATACGAATCATAGGCTCCGCCCACAACCAATCAGAATATTCGTGAAGTTAGAGAAATTTCGCGTAATAACTTTTTGAGACAATTTTGATACGAATCATAGGCTCCGCCCACCACCAATCAGAATATTCGTGAAGTTAGAGAAATTTCGCGTAATAACTTTTTGAGACAATTTTGATACGAATCACAGGCTCCGCCTACGGCCAATTAAAAACGCTTAAATTTCTAATACACGTAGAAGACGTAACCCTGTTTAGGCCCCAAGGGAAATTACCGTGAAATGAATACTTCTTTGTTCGCCACCTGCGTCACTGGGGTTCCCAAATTAAAACGTAAACACATTTGGAAACCTATATAAGCTGAGGCAAATGCCTACACGATATCGAGTCCTAACTCGGTCACCAGCCTGCCAGCATCAACTCCTGGACCAGCAGATAACAGGCCACCGATACCGAGCGGACTTTCCAGAAAGCCATCCAGCGGAATTGTATTTACTGCTTACGTAATACAAGGGACCAAAAAGGCACTTCCAGGTCATTGGAAATATACACGGCGAAACGTGTACAGGTGACCACACGGACCAAGAATCCACTAAGAATTCTTGAGGAATTCTTTATTTCGGACGCCTTCTTCGTCGGAATCCAAGTTCGCCGACGTCTGAGAGTATCTCCACGTGGTGGAATACCTCCGACGTATCGCCTAGTATCGACCGAAGAAGTTATAGGAGGATCCTACTACTGTGTACGTAGTAGCGGCCGTTTTAGTTATTTACAGTGCGCTTATTTCGCGTAAAGATACCAAACTTACGGTCCCTCTTTAGTGTTCGCCCATAGTATTAACTTCAGTGCACCAGGACAAGCTACAGCTGCTTACGCTGTAGCAATTAACCGTAAGTGCAGTGAAAAACCTATTAAGCCCGCGTTTTTATTTAACATTGTTGGTTGAATGCCAGCACCTCCACCAAAACATTTAAATTCAGTGTGCGCCTTTGTTAATGAATTATCATATTAACTTCACGTGGATTCATTAACGACATTGTTATTCCTAAAGTGTTAATATTAAATTCCCCGCGGTAGTGAAACATAACCTTCAAATATCCAACCGATATCTACCCGTATACATTATATTTGTTTATAACAATATTATTATCCAAGTTCGTTGTTACTGGTACCCATATGCAGCGTGTGTTTAACTTTTATTCCAGTAACAACCATTTTATTTAACATTATTGGTTGAATTCCAGCACCTCCACCAAATTATTTAAACTCAGTGCGCGCCGTTATTAATGTATAATATTAATAAATTCACGGTGGTTCATTAACTATATTGTTGTATTCGGAGAGCTAACCTTAAATTCACGCGCTAGTGAAACCCTAACCTCCAAATACCTAACCTATATTTATCCCTATGTACATTATTTGTTTATAACATTATTAATATTCAAACATATCGTTATTAGTACCTATATTCAGTGTGTGTTTGACTTTTTAGCGGATAACTTTTATTTTATTATTGGTTAATGCCAACTCCTCCATCATTATTAAGCAGTGTGTGTATTGTTGCTATTTCATAATATTTAGTTGTTTCAAAGTGTACAACAACTATTACTCAGTGTGCCCGTTTGTATTTTAAACCTCGACTGTTAACATTTATTCGCGACACGACTTGTTTTTGGTTATAGTGTCGTTTATTAACACAGGTCGTTATTAACATCGGGTATCATTACGTATCATTAAGCTTTGAATTATTAAAATATTATAACGTTGTGGAACATTATTGTTTTAATTAATAACATAACCCAACTTTACCCTAAATTCAATTAATACCTCCTGGAGGAGTCTTTTGCCGCGGCCCCTTTGTTTGTTTGTTTGTTTTACAAATTCCCAGGATTAAGGGGAGGTATTATTGTGGCGCCCAGCAACGTGGGACTACGAACACAGGATTGTGTCCGCGGATCCACCACCGACCCATCCACCTAAGCAACAGAGACACCAGGCTTCAAGATGCCTAAGAAGACAACACGGAAAAGCAGGCAATCAAGTGACAGCGTGGAATTGGATGGTCCTAGCCCAGGACAATCACCACCGTCACGAACAACCACTCCCGGTGCCGCTATTCCAGCCCTGCAGTTTGAGATCATGTTACAGGAACTCAAAAACATAGGTAGAAGGATGACGGCTCTGGAGGGAGCGGCTAAGGCCACCAGCACATCCAACACCGCCTCAACGTCCAGGGTCGCATCACGTACCGAGGATCAAGAGGCTTGTACCTCCATCAGTTATGAATTAGGTGATGAGGATGGCCAGGACCCGAAGGCTGCCATCGACTTCCAGGACCAGGAGGTCATCACCGCCGTCCAGGAAGAGGAGGCATCCACTGCAGCTGTCCAAACCCAGGATGAAGTCATCAGAGTCAGCAACCAAGGGGATGAAACGGTATCCAAGACGGAGGGTGTTCACCACCAAAGGCACTGCTGCAGTCCGTGCAGTGTCGTCACCAATATACCTACACCACCAAGGGTGTACAGTGGACACCTAGTTGAGGATCCAACCACGTTCCTAGCAAGACTAACCTCCCACTTGCAGACAGCCCGTCTTGAGGTGCCGGAGGATATAGATGACGCAGTCCGCCCGTTCCTGACAGGAGAAGCAGCCAACTGGTTCAAGAAGAACGAAGGAGGCTTTGATACTCTGGGGGAGTTTGACCACCGGTTCCGACGGGAGTTTATGAGTCCACAAAGAAGGAAGGCTCTTCAACAGGCATGTGAAACAAGGCAACGCTGGGATGAAGATCCAGCAACATTCATCACAAGAATGAAACGTTTGTGCCTGAGACTAAACCCCAGTTGGCCGGAACAAGACTTAGTGAACCACATCATCATGCAGATGACGCAACAGTATTGCGTTCAAATAACGCAAGTGGGACCAAAGACATTAAAGGACCTACATGATACCTGCGAAAAGTGGTCAACAGTCTTCGAGCAGTTTAAAGGTAAGACAACAACAGTACCTTTAAAGAAAGAAGTTGCAGCTCCTCCAGCGGTACCAAAGAGGGAACCAGTTGCCGAGAGATCGTTGCCCAGATGTTGGTTCTGCACTGGCAGACATTTCAACCGGGACTGCCCCAACCAGCCAGAGAGTTTTGCGGCTAAGCACCCAGCACCCACTAAGCAGTCGGGGGAAGAGCAGAGGGCCGCTCCAAAGCCAGCAGCGGAACGGCCCTAATTACCACGACACCCACAAACCAAACGGCATCCATCCAGTTACGGATTGATGGCCGCCCAGTGACAGCCCGAATTGACAGTGCCGCAAGTAAGAACCTGGCCAGACCCGAATGGATGTTTGGGTCAACCACCACGACAGCCGCCGTGGAATTTACAATGGCAATTAAAGGTAAAACTTTCGTCACAAATAAACTTGGACTGTTAAAGGCAACTGCGGGGCAAGAGTACGAATTCCAATGCGAAGCCCTGGAGGTGGAATGTCTCCAGGCAGGAATCATACTTGGGCACCCGTGGCTAACGGAGAACCATGCGGTCCTGGACTACCTAAGAGGATGTGTCCATGTTGGAGTTAAACGACGGCATACGATCTACTTCGATAAGACGCCACCACGAACTACTTCAGCAACGATGAATCTTGAAGATATTCCCGTTGACGTCCAGGATTGGACGAACCCACAAAGGGAGAAATTCAAGAACATCATCAACAATTTCCAGGACCTGTTCATGGAAGGTGGACGAATACAAACCACCACCACCACCAAACACACAATACGCCTGAAGGATAATGTGCCAGTGAGGGTGCCCACGTACAAGTACACCCCGCAGAAGAAGAAGGTCATCGCCACCCAGGTTGAGGAGATGCTTGCGGCCAGAGTTATCAGACCTAGCCACAGTGAGTATAACTCTCCGATAGTTATAGTGACGAAAAAGAATGGGGAGCCCCGGTTCTGCGTCGACTACCGCCGCCTTAACGACAAGACGGAAAATGAAGCCAGTCCACTACCACCCATTCAGGAATCACTAAAGGACCTAGGGACGGCGAAGATTTTCACCACACTAGATCTGCGCAATGGATATTGGCAGATCGAATTAGAAGAGGCATCCAAGCGACTGACCGCCTTCACGACCCCAGAGGGCGCTGCCTATGAATTTCAAGTGATGCCCTTCGGCCTAAAGGGGGCCCCGACCACCTTCCAAAAGCTAATGGCCCAGGATGTCCTGGTAGGCTATCTGCAGAACTTCGCACTAGCCTACCTGGACGACATCATCATATACTCTGACAATATGGAGGAACATCTACGACACCTGAGTTTGGTGTTGGAAAGAATTCAGCAACACGGACTAAGACTTAATATGAAGAAATGCCGGTTTGCCAGTCCCTCCTTAGAGTATCTGGGCCATATGGTCACTAAAGAAGGGAACGAGCCCCAGACGATCCATATCGAAGCAATCCAGTCCCATGAAATACCCAAGACAAGGAAGGCCCTTCGCCGTTTCCTAGGCATAGTGAACTGGTTGAGAGACTACATACCAGATGCATCAAGAACGATGGCACCCCTTACGGATCTCTTGACCACCAACACCACTTACCGATGGACTAAGCCTGCCGAGGAAGCTTTCTTGGCAATTAAAGAAGCGGTAACAAGGCCCCTCTTCCTGCACCGCCCGGACTTTAGGCTGCCGTTCATTTTGCAGACAGACGCCAGCAGCATAGGCGCATCTGCTGTACTATATCAAGAGGAGGAGGACCAAAGAAGAATCGTAAGCTATGCCAGCCTACGATTCAACAAGACAGAAGTAAGGTACCATATTAACGAGCAAGAGTGTCTGGCCGTTATATGGGCCATCAGAAAATATCGGCCATACCTAGAAGATCGACCATTCCGACTCCGGACCGATAGTAAGGCACTCACTTGGTTGCATAGCTTTAAAGAAACCAGATCAAAGCTAATGAGATGGTCACTCCTCCTCCAAGAATTTTCATATGAAGTCCAACACATCCCAGGACGAGAAAATGAACTTCCGGATGTACTCTCCCGCCATCCCAGTGACGAAACCACTCCACTGGAACTAGATGAAGTGGAAAGATTAGTACCAGACACGCAGCAACCAATAACCCAAGCTAGTGGAGAGTTTGTCTGTTTGTTACAGGAAAGGGACCCCTTATACCATGTGATACAAGATGCACAGCAAGATGACCCAGCCATGAGGGAGTTAATCGAACAACTCCATCCAAACCAACCCGGAGAAAACCATCCCGATTTTATATATCTCGATGGATTTATAAGATATCGAGAGGGAGCCCACCAGCCAATTCTGGTCCCAGAGACAGCCAGAGCCCAGGTACTGCATCAGTACCATGACGATCCAACGGCAGGACACCCAGGAACTGAAGAGACCTATGGAGTAATCACCAATCGCTTCCATTGGCCAGGAATCCGATCAGAAGTGATGGATTATGTCCGGGGATGTAGGCTATGTAATGCGTTCAAAAGGGGACCCCTACAAGCCAAGGCTCCTCTCCGACCTCATGCCCCGAAACGTCCCTTCGAAGTCCTGTCCGTCGACATCGTGGGACCATTGACCAGATCGAGAAAGGGCAATAGATTTGGTGTGGTCATAATGGATCTCCACACCAGATGGACCGAGGCACGAGCGGTACCAACTACCAGCAACAATGCCGTAATAGACGCTTTGGAGGAAGTGTTCCTGAGATTCGGCTACCCAATGGCTGTCCTAACAGATAATGGCCCACAATTCACGTCCGTCGCCTGGGATACTGCCTTACGTAAATGGCAATGCATCCATTGGACTACCCCAATCTACCACCCACGGGCGAATCCAGTAGAAAGACGGAACCAGGAATTAAAGAAGGGCCTACGTCTCCAGTTAGAAGGGCAAACGCCAGAAAGGTGGGACGAGAAACTCGACACGGTACTCTTTAATTTAAGATGCCGAAAGAACGCTGCGACGGGCTATTCCCCGGCAAAAGCATTGTTTGGGTTCGAACTGCGGAGACCTGGTGAATGGCGAGACCCACACAATGTCCCGCCAGAAACTGGGCCGCAGCGAATCCAAAATATACATACTAATGAACGAAGGTACCGTGACAGGTACATAGAGCAAAATGCACCCATGCCAATTCAACCACGCATCGGTCAATTGGTCATGGTACGCACCCACCTCCCACCAGGACAGCCATTCGGCGCAAAATGGGCAGGACCATACCCAGTCCGGGAAGCAGCCGGACCAACAGCCGTCTGGGTGGAACGACCTGGCGCACAATGGACAAAATATCATATTGATCAAGTCCGTATAGCAAGACGCCCAAACCAGGGTCAACCACTCCAGCCGGCTGAACTTGATGATCACCAGCCACGTGATCATCCACCACCAGGAGCACCAGGACCCAGCCAACGTAAGATTCCAGGAGCAACGGGACTTTAGAGCGGTCCGCCAGGAGCAACGGGACACATGGGAATAGAAATTAAAAATGTATTTTGCTATTTATGACATTTTTTTTTGGGGGCCTGGAATGTCGTGTGGAACAACGTCTTTTTCGGGGGGGGTCAATTGTTACCAACAGCCTCTTCCGATGGAAACAAATAAGACGTTTTCCCACAGAACAAGTCCAGGCCCAATATAAGTGTACATGTTTTATTCCTATCTTATCCCGTTCTTTCAGAATAAATTAAAATCCCAAAACATTCGTAAAAGTACAAATTTCGCGTAATAACCTTTTAAGACAATTTTGATACGAATCATAGGCTCCGCCCACAACCAATCAGAATATTCGTGAAGTTAGAGAAATTTCGCGTAATAACTTTTTGAGACAATTTTGATACGAATCATAGGCTCCGCCCACCACCAATCAGAATATTCGTGAAGTTAGAGAAATTTCGCGTAATAACTTTTTGAGACAATTTTGATACGAATCCTAGGCTCCGCCCACGGCCAATTGAAAACGCTTAAATTCCTAATACACGCAGAAGACGTAACCCTATTTAGGCCCCAAGGGAAATTACCGTGACATAGATACTTCTTTGTTCGTCACCTGCGTCACTGGGGTTCCCAAATTAAAACGTAAACACATTTGGAAACCTATATAAGCTGAGGCAAATGCCTACACGATATCGAGTCCTAACTCGGTCACCAGCCTGCCAGCATCAACTCCTGGACCAGCAGATAACAGGCCACCGATACCGAGCGGACTTTCCAGAAAGCCATCCAGCGGAATTGTATTTACTGCTTACGTAATACAAGGGACCAAAAAGGCACTTCCAGGTCATTGGAAATATACACGGCGAAACGTGTACAGGTGACCACACGGACCAAGAATCCACTAAGAATTCTTGAGGAATTCTTTATTTCGGACGCCTTCTTCGTC
Source organism: Amphimallon solstitiale (assembly GCA_963170755.1). Lineage (NCBI taxonomy): Eukaryota > Metazoa > Arthropoda > Insecta > Coleoptera > Scarabaeidae > Amphimallon > Amphimallon solstitiale. The sequence goes on from OY720678.1 coordinate 937,758, forward strand.
GGAATCCAAGTTCGCCGACGTCTGAGAGTATCTCCACGTGGTGGAATACCTCCGACGTATCGCCTAGTATCGACCGAAGAAGTTATAGGAGGATCCTACTACTGTGTACGTAGTAGCGGCCGTTTTAGTTATTTACAGTGCGCTTATTTCGCGTAAAGATACCAAACTTACGGTCCCTCTTTAGTGTTCGCCCATAGTATTAACTTCAGTGCACCAGGACAAGCTACAGCTGCTTACGCTGTAGCAATTAACCGTAAGTGCAGTGAAAAACCTATTAAGCCCGCGTTTTTATTTAACATTGTTGGTTGAATGCCAGCACCTCCACCAAAACATTTAAATTCAGTGTGCGCCTTTGTTAATGAATTATCATATTAACTTCACGTGGATTCATTAACGACATTGTTATTCCTAAAGTGTTAATATTAAATTCCCCGCGGTAGTGAAACATAACCTTCAAATATCCAACCGATATCTACCCGTATACATTATATTTGTTTATAACAATATTATTATCCAAGTTCGTTGTTACTAGTACCCATATGCAGCGTGTGTTTAACTTTTATTCCAGTAACAACCATTTTATTTAACATTATTGGTTGAATTCCAGCACCTCCACCAAATTATTTAAACTCAGTGCGCGCCGTTATTAATGTATAATATTAATAAATTCACGGTGGTTCATTAACTATATTGTTGTATTCGGAGAGCTAACCTTAAATTCACGCGCTAGTGAAACCCTAACCTCCAAATACCTAACCTATATTTATCCCTATGTACATTATTTGTTTATAACATTATTAATATTCAAACATATCGTTATTAGTACCTATATTCAGTGTGTGTTTGACTTTTTAGCGGATAACTTTTATTTTATTATTGGTTAATGCCAACTCCTCCATCACCATATTACTCAGTGTGCCCGTTTGTATTTTAAACCTCGACTGTTAACATTTATTCGCGACACGACTTGTTTTTGGTTATAGTGTCGTTTATTAACACAGGTCGTTATTAACATCGGGTATCATTACGTATCATTAAGCTTTGAATTATTAAAATATTATAACGTTGTGGAACATTATTGTTTTAATTAATAACATAACCCAACTTTACCCTAAATTCAATTAATACCTCCTGGAGGAGTCTTTTGCCGCGGCCCCTTTGTTTGTTTGTTTGTTTTACAAATTCCCAGGATTAAGGGGAGGTATTACTAGTTTGGTTTCGTCAGTGCAGCATAACAAAGAAAGTGTATGTTAAAGCATTAATATGTGAATAAAAAAAAATATAGTATTACCTTAAAATGTCAATCCAAAATGTCCAAGTGTAAAACAACTGTGAAAATACCTAATACTGTGTAATGCCTTATTTCAACCACATAGTTGCGTCGTTGTTATTTGTATATTTGGATTGACTGAACAGTTTGTGGTAGACCCCAAGCCTTTTAATGTGATTATAGAAATAATCTCGATTGTCCTATGCTTTTTGATTACATTTTCATTTATACATTTTGATTTACATTTTATATTTGTCATTGTTTTCTAATTGACAACCAGTTGTCATATTGTTATTACTTTTAATTCATTTTATGCCACTACTACCAAGAAGATTTTCAATTTTTCAATACATTTGTATAATTGGCAAAGAATTGTAATATATTTTATTAACTGCCTGGTTGAAATAAGGCATTACACAGTATTAGGTATTTTCACAGTTGTTTTACACTTGGACATTTTGGATTGACATTTTAAGGTAATACTATATTTTTTTTATTCACATATTAATGCTTTAACATACACTTTCTTTGTTATGCTGCACTGACGAAACCAAACTAGGTAGAAACATATATGTCTGTAGCTACAAATACATCTTAACACATACATAGTTGCATCGTTAATTGTTTGTGTATTTCAATCAAAATTGTACATGTTTAGGTGAACCTAGGCCATTTTGATAGGATTACATGAGTAATTATCGATTGTCCTATGCTTATTTGCTTTCATTTACATTTATACTTGACTATTTTACATTCTATATTGTTATATTATCAACAGTTCTACTCTTAATTTTTCTTTACATAGTTGCGTCGTTGTTATTTGTATATTTGGATTGACTGAACAGTTTGTGGTAGACCCCAAGCCTTTTAATGTGATTATAGAAATAATCTCGACTGTCCTATGCTTTTTGATTACATTTTCATTTATACATTTTGATTTACATTTTATATTTGTCATTGTTTTCTAATTGACAACCAGTTGTCATATTGTTATTACTTTTAATTCATTTTATGCCACTACTACCAAGAAGATTTTCAATTTTTCAATACATATATATATATATATATATATATATATATATGAAGCGTTGTTCTTCGGGATATTTCGCCGCGTTTGGATGATTTTGCCCTGATAAGGACATCTTTCTTCCTGACGTTTCGGTGACATCACTTTCACCTTCTTCTTGAGGATCTTCTAAGTTCGACGGTTTCTTCAAGAATGCCCTCTCTGTTCGAATCGCCTTGTATTTCTAGTGCCGTGGTAGTGGAGGGGCGAGTGCGGCTTCTTGTGATTGGCCCGCTGATTGTAGTGTTGTTCCCTCTCTGTCGGTCTTTCTGTGTTCGGTCCGTGTGGTTTACGTTAGGCGGTGGGATGCTGTTGTTTCGTCGTTTATTTCTAATTCGTCTGTCCGATAACGTTGATTTCCATATGTCAGGTAAACGTTGTGCGTCGTCACGTTTATTCATGCAGTCCTGTCGTTTTTCTATCTCTATAGCCTCCCTTATTGTCCGATATGTCCAATTCGTACTACGGGCTATAGTTTTTGTACGTTCGAAATCAATTGTATGTCCGGAATGTAGTACGTGTTTGGCAAGTGAGGAAGAAACTGCCTTTTTAGACACAGCATTTCTATGTTCTTCCCTCCGTACGCTGATTCTTCGATTCGTCTGGCCTATGTATGTCTGATCGCAATCTTGGCATGGTACTTCGTATACACCCTGGTCTTCTAGTAATATTCTGTCCTTCGTACTTGGTAGGACGTCCCTAATTTTCTTATCGGTGGTGTATATTGGGTCTATGTCGTGTCGCCGTAGTATTCTACCTATTTTCTCTGTTGTCCCTTTCACGTAGGGAAGAAATGCAACTCGTGAAGGTTTTTCTCTTTTTCTAGTTGTGTTGTTTTTGCTCTGAATTGCTCTGTTAATTGTGTGTTGCGAATATCCGTTTGCTTGTAGTATGTTTCGAATTTTCCCCATTTCTTCTTTCCTATGTTCTGTGTCCGCTAATATTTGTGATCTATGAATTAGTGTTTTCACTACTGAGTTTAGTTGAGCCGGATGATGGTGTGAGGATGCGTTCAGATATCTGTTCGTGTGTGTAGGTTTTCTGTATACTGTGTGACCCAGGGACCCATCCGGTTTTTTAATTATTAGAATGTCCAGGAAGGGTAACTGGTTATTTTCTTCTGTTTCGACGGTGAATTTTATTTTTGAGTGTCTGTTGTTTAGGTGAAATAAGAGCTGATTCAATTTCTCTCTTCCATGCGGCCAAATCACTAAGGTGTCGTCTACGTAGCGCAGCCAGAGTTTCGGTTTGTATGTAGCGTCTTCTAGCGCCTTTTGTTCAAAATCTGCCATAAACAGATTCGCTAGTATAGGTGACAACGGTGAACCCATGGGAGCTCCATCTGTTTGTCTGTACCATTGTCCGCCGTATATAAAATATGTATTGGCTAGGCAGTGTTTCGTTAGCTCTAAGATGTGTTGCGGTAGGTGGTATTTTGTATCAAGTAGCTCGGTTGCTTCACCGATCGGTATTTGTGTAAATAGCGAAGTTACGTCAAAGCTTACTAACATATCTTCGGGTGCCATTGTAACTCCTTTTAATATTTCGGTGAGATGTGCTGAGTTCTTGACATATGATGGTATTTCTTCGGCTAGCGGTTGTAGTTGTTGTGCCAAGAAGCATAATGGATAGAAACGATTACGACCAAAGAATACGTGCACTACTAGAGGATTCCATGTATAAGTCAACGCCGAGAGAGACATTTTTTAAAAACCGCATTTTTGGTATCAGGGGACTTCAAAACGTGGACATCTGCGGATGATGGTGTGAGGATGCGTTCAGATATCTGTTCGTGTGTGTAGGTTTTCTGTATACTGTGTGACCCAGGGACCCATCCGGTTTTTTAATTATTAGAATGTCCAGGAAGGGTAACTGGTTATTTTCTTCTGTTTCGACGGTGAATTTTATTTTTGAGTGTCTGTTGTTTAGGTGAAATAAGAGCTGATTCAATTTCTCTCTTCCATGCGGCCAAATCACTAAGGTGTCGTCTACGTAGCGCAGCCAGAGTTTCGGTTTGTATGTAGCGTCTTCTAGCGCCTTTTGTTCAAAATCTGCCATAAACAGATTCGCTAGTATAGGTGACAACGGTGAACCCATGGGAGCTCCATCTGTTTGTCTGTACCATTGTCCGCCGTATATAAAATATGTATTGGCTAGGCAGTGTTTCGTTAGCTCTAAGATGTGTTGCGGTAGGTGGTATTTTGTATCAAGTAGCTCGGTTGCTTCACCGATCGGTATTTGTGTAAATAGCGAAGTTACGTCAAAGCTTACTAACATATCTTCGGGTGCCATTGTAACTCCTTTTAATATTTCGGTGAGATGTGCTGAGTTCTTGACATATGATGGTATTTCTTCGGCTAGCGGTTGTAGTTGTTGTGCCAAGAAGCATAATGGATAGAAACGATTACGACCAAAGAATACGTGCACTACTAGAGGATTCCATGTATAAGTCAACGCCGAGAGAGACATTTTTTAAAAACCGCATTTTTGGTATCAGGGGACTTCAAAACGTGGACATCTGCAAAAATCTCGAGGTCGAAAATTTTCGTAATCACAATACTTCCTTATACTACGTATAAGAAAGTAACAGCAGTTTGAATAAATAATTTGTCCCATACTGAACTGTCAAACATACTTTATGTATGAACAACCGATTTCCACCACAAATAATTTAAAACTATTCATCTTCACATTCTGTCATAGTGTATATTCTCTAATAGATAAATTTACATAGAAAACAAAATAACAAATTCTATAGATGGAAGAAATTAAGTGCAGATATATTATGAAGGAGAGTTTTTAGTTCGGGGAATGGAAGCGATGGGTGGTAGTGAGAAAGCTCTTTCATGTCGTAACGCGTTCAACGACTCGTTAATAATATAAATAAAAGTTCTAACACAGTCGCTTTAGTTGCATCTAAACTATCGGCGGCCAAGCAACTTAATCGTGAAAAAATTCTGAAATATGAAACTCGCCTTAATCAAGTTTTTTACAAAACTGACATAAATTGCAGGAATTATTATAACATTTATAAATTTCAGGGCTTGGAATGTTCCTCGTAAATTTTTGGAGCTCTGTAATTAAGGTAGGGATGGTATATTGAGTGGAATTGTTACTGGGGATGAAACTTGGGTTTATCGTTATGAACTTGTTTAAGGCATCGCCATTAGCGGGAAAAGTCGTGGGTACTGTTTCTTTGTACTCAGAAGGAATCCTATTAATTGTAAAGGCGCTTTTATAACTGGAGAATATTATGCTTTAATCGTGTAGCACTAAAGAAGGAATAAGAAAAAACTTGACGGAAGGTGTCCTGCTCCTGTGTGACAATGCTCCCGTGCACAAGTCATGTTGTGCTCGATATTTTAAATGACCCAACCTACAGTCCAGAACTGGCTCCGAGTGATTTTTATTCAATCCCTAAAATGAAAAAAGAGCTCTGTGCAAGAAATTTATGAATGATGAAGAACTAAAAAACTCAATTTAGGTGTATTTTTCAGAAAAAGATAAAACATTTTTTGTGAAGGATTAGCTATTGAACAATCTGAAAAGTGTGTTAGGGTTGCATGTAAATATATTGAAAAAGAATAATTTTTAATTTTTATTTTCCTTTAATATCACCCATTATATCTCTCAGGGAAAGGCATATCGTGACTTTATGAGAAAATCTATTTCGAAGCGTTTTTTTTTTCTATGATAGCCACTCATTAGAAGCACTTTTTAAATTTAATTTGTATTATACACCGTTCGTTCTTTAACTTTGTAGCTGATCTTAGTTATAGCTTTTTTTTAAATAAAACGCCTTTTAGATTATTACATTTTTGTATTTCCCGTTTAATTCTTAGTTAAAAAGTAATAAAATATTCTAGGCCTAAAATTTAAAGTATTCGACTTACTACCATTTTTTTGAAAAATTTAATGTTTTTATAAAATTATACTAGTTGAATTTTCAATCTCTTCGAGCTTGAATCGCTTAAAACGTGAGCATCGCCTTGATGCTCTTTATAATGCTCGGTTTTCTAAACTTTTGACGTGCCCTGTATATACGTCTAATTTAAGTTTTTGCTCAAATTGTCATTGCGTCGGAAATTAGTTGACGTTTAACCGTCATTGTTGACATAAGTAAATGTGGCTATTGCGTGCTTTCTTATACGTAGTATAAGGAAGTATTGTGATGATGAAAATTTCAGACCTCGAGATTTTTGCAGATGTCCACGTTTTGAGGTCCCCTGATACCAAAAAAGTGGTTTTTAAAAAATCTCTCTCTCTCTCTCTCTCTCTCTCTCTCTCTCTCTCTCTCTCTCTCTCTCTGTGTGTGTGTGTGTGTGACCACGATAGCGGTCAAACCGCTGTAGATATCAATTCCAAATTTTGTATTTACGAATATAATCTCCCTGTTGAGAACTGATTAGATTTTGAGCAAAATCGGCAGACCGGAAGTAGTAGTTTACTTCAGTGAAAAAATCGAATTTTGCAAATATTTCGTCAATTACTAAGTTTAAACAAATTTATAAAGAAGTCAAATGTACTCAAAATTAAATTTGAAAAAATTGTTTTAATAAAGTTTTTCGAATTTCCTACCGGAAGTAGGTCTTTTACTCTTATCGAAAATCAGTTTTTTGCGAATATCTCGCAAATCATGCTTTCTAGGCAAGTACATTAAGAGTATAAAAGTATTTAGAACATACTTTTAAATATCTTTTGTATAAAAAAAATTTCAAAATTCAGACCGGAAGTACCACTTTTACTCTTATCGAATAGCGATTTTTTGCAAATATGTCGTAAATTATGCATTCTATATATATTTATGAAGAGTACAAAAGTATTTAGAGTTGGATTTGGAATATTTTTTGTATAAATGAAATTTCAAAATTCGGACCGGAAGTAACACTTTCATACGTATAAGAAAGTCGTGTGGTGGCCACACCTCATTTTTTTTTGTATTAAGAAGCGTTTTTATAATATTAAAAACTCGTTATTGTTTCTGTTGTACTTACATGTGATAGCTGAAATCCAATTTTCGTAAGACTGTCGTCGAAAATCAAACTTCAGTTGGATGTTTGAAGTTTCTTGTTACTTTAAAGAATATTCTGCATTACATACATAACATTAGCACTTTAATAACGTTTAAGATTGTAATTTTTAAATGATAGAGCAACAATATATTTCACCTTATGGCGTTATAATTCCTTTCAGCTTACATTGCGAGAGGGCATCGTCCTGATAATTATGAATCTTGATATGTGTGCGCGTTTTTTTGTAAATTAGCACTCTCTGTTGTTATAAGAAAATTTCGAAACATCAAATTCCATCACAAAAATTTAAACTACAGCTGTCAAAATCATACGTCCGTTTGGATTAATGACACGCGAACTCGTCATCGCGAGATTTTTTAAACCGCATTCCCCTGCATAAAGGCTTTAAATGTGTCGTACCTTCGACAGCGAAATACTTGGCACGTGGACAGTGCATTCAATCGTCGCGGAAAAGTCTACTCGTTTGGTTTACAACCCTCTTTCGGCACTCTAAACCTCGATGGCCTGGAATTTCTTCGTCAAAGTGAAACTTCGGCAATTCTTCCGTGTGTCTGTCATACCTGACATTTTTACGATTTTTATCGTTTGTCACGGGAATCGTCATAACGTAAGCCTTTTTTCTGTTACAACATCGACTACACGCCCCCATTTAGAAGCCCATATCTCTGCACACGCTCCACTAAAAAGGAAAATCTCTCCGTCGAGGAACCCTTTAAAGTCGTCCGTACACCCACCCCAAAGGACAGGCATTAATTCCGCGTATCCAGAGACGAGTTCTTCCTACCGTTTTGCCGATCTTCGTCGATTTTGCGGTTCGGTTAGTAACCAAAGCGATTCGGTTAATTTATTTCAACCAAGGCGATTAGAAGGGGACACTCAATTCGCTTTTTATAATATATAAAAGCCAATTGTCGCGCTCTTTTTACCACGAGCGATTAATACGGCACAATCATACCCCAAAATTGACGAATTGGGACGACACTTTTCTGAGAACCTAGCCCATCTACGGTCCGACCGAAAGTGTCACGTGACGAGGACTACGGTCCCATGTGCCTTAGGCTATTTTTCACGTCTCCGAAGAGAGAACGAGGGCCCGAAAGGGGTTTTTGAAAATTTTCGTACGTGCGGAAAAAGACTGTGCATCATAGCATTTTGCCATAAGGCCTACGTTTAGAATACTTTATCGTGGACTAGGTTCGATTTTAAAATGGCGGTGGATCGGCACAGATGACCGTGACACCTCAAAGTTCGGATAATGTTAAGTTAAACGCACGAAAAATTCAATTTCAGGTTATAAATTATCAAAACCGTCAATTAGTTTGAGTTCGCGATATGGCATTTGCCGGGAAACGTCAAAATTGGCGGAAAGCATATAGCACCAGTCGTGCAATACACATGACTATATATTCATGTTCATCGATCGGTTGTCAAGTTTAAATGTCAGAAGGCCAACAAATAAAGAGATTACGAAGGAAAAGTGCATTTTTAATTGAAATGTGGCACCTTTCAGATATGTATTAGTGTTATTATTATCAATTGTTACTATTTCTTTTCTATATGAATATATGAATAATGCCGACAGATATGATAAAATAAACTTAAAGTGTATTATCGCACGTAAGTACAGTAGTAAATATAACGATTTTTCTATTTTTATTGAGATATATTAAACACAATGACACTCTATTAATTATAAATGTCATCGAAATGTTGTCACTATGACAGCTCGCGAGAGAAGTACGGGCTATTTTTTGCTTAAAACTGGACGCAAAAAGTCAGGTAAATTCCATACAACGAAGAACTTGGGGCAAGACTAAATAAAGAGCCATCTGAGTTTTGCCTTTTGGGCCTGCCAAATTACGTTAGATACACACGAATTATACAAAACCTAAATGTCAACAGAATGTTGGAAATATATCAGTGTTCAAGATATATTTATATAAATTTAAGCCATTTTACGAATGGGATCATTTAATAACATTTCCCATAGATACATATATTAAATGGCTTGGATACATATCTTCTATCATCTTTCTATATACAAATAATAGGGTGAGTTTTCTTTATTTGTCAGGTGTTTCCGAAACACTTCGAAATAAAATAAATACATCAAATAAAATTAAGCATAAGCATTTATGTAATTTCGTTTACCAATTCAGTTATAAAAGCAAGCATTTAAAGTATGCGACTGCGGGTTGGCACCAACTAACCTGACAAAAAACCTGAATGTCAACAAAATTTTTCTAAATATCAGTGTTCAGTAAATTATATAGAAATGTTGTTCGCTTTGTGGGCAAAGTCTTAATAAATGAATTCATTTACCACTAATTATAAATGTCACAATAATATTTAATTTATTTCATTTTGACATTTTGTTTAATATGCGTCTTCATTCATAAACAAGAACAAACTGAACTACGGTTGTAATTACTCTACATTGTCGGTCATTCAGGTACAGTTTCCAATATCGTAGTTATAAAAATTAAAGCAAAGGCGTCCTAATGCAATGAATGCAAAAATTTAACGTTCACTGAAAGATATACTATAACCGTTAATATTTACATTTTATTGCATTATCAGTTATTATTATTATTATTATTAGTATTGTATCGGTCATTTATCGTATCTTTAATGGCTTGGACACATCTCTGTCATAGTTAAGTCAATTTAAAGAAAAGTTCCACAGTGTTCTCAAATTAATATTGAAATCGTAGGTTATTCTAAAAAAAATTAATTGAAGGCAAGGTATGTCTACAATGACATTCAATTCTCGCAATAGATCGAAGTGTCGCCACAATGACAGTTTGCAAGAAAATCTAACGTATGGGCAACTTTTATCATAAAACTTGAGACAAATAGAGTTAGAGTACTACCAAATTTAAAAAACAAAGAAATTTAAATATGATACAACAAATCTTGATCATACAACCATCTTAGGTTTACCTTTTCGGCCTACTTACATTCAACTTAGATTAGATGCACACGCATTATATCAAACCTGAATGTCAACGAAATGTTTGAAGTAATCAGCTTTCAGTAAATTCTATAGAAATGTTAAACATTTTATGGGAAATTTTTAATTAATACATTCATTTGTCTATAATTGTAGATGCCGTAATAATGTATAATTAATTTCTAGAGATATTTAATTTAATTTGCATCTTCATTCATAAACTAATTAAAAGAAAATTTATAACCTTTAAAATTCAAGTGCCTCTGGCAGTGGTCACGTTCCAAGGAGGCACATTTATGGAGAAACTTACAGAGAAGGAGTGGACGCGAAGAGGCAATTCAAACTGGAAGAGTTTCATGGACCACTGTAATAACAAAAAGAGCAAGTATTCTATTAAATTAATGAGTCCTAAATAAAAAAAAAAAAGGGGGGAAAGAGTAAAATGAATAATCAGCACTTGATGACTTATATCGACATTTTATGACAAACATTATGGAGCACTCATGATCTTGATTATTTGCAAAGAACGTCATATAAATTTATTTCTATTGACTATTGTCCTGGAAGCCCTACATTAATAGTAATTCAAAGAAACGAATACATCATACATACATATCACCTTTAATTTATCGATTTAAAGGGTAATGTAATTAGTATTTTAAAAATGGAACTACTAATACATATAAAGACAACGCGATTTAAAAATTTATCATACATGGTAATTCACTAATTATCAGGTACTTTAAGATCGCGATCTACTTTATTACACAAAAGCATCCCTTCCTTAGAAAAAATAATTTAAGCATTACTCCCCAGATGCTGATCAAAATTGGTGAACGTAGTATATTATTAAAATAAAATTAAGTAACAGTTAAAGGGTGTAGCGAAAATAAAAAAAATAGTGCACATCTATGTCGTCATCTTTACTCATCTATTATCATTTTAACACCGATATATTTAACTAGAGCCTACGCGAAATGTTCGCATTGAATATGGAAATTGGTCAACTCATCATTCACGTTAGGTGGCTTAAATGTTACAGGAAACGTCAGAATTATCAGAAAAAATCCATCTGACTTTTGATTAATGTTGGAAATTTCACAAAAATTTAATTGCAGGATATAAAACGTCAAAATGATCAATCAAATTGAGTTTATGATGAAATTGAACTGCTTTCATGATGAGAATTAATTAAAAAAAAACAAGGTTAAACATTCTGACATCTGTCTGATATTTCATTGTTCATGTTTTTAAGCTCCATCGATATTTATTGTAGACCTTGACACAAAAAGATATGAAATTACAAATTTTATACAGCGAAATGACTAAAATATTAATGAGAAAAGTGCTATCAGATCCATTTTAGTTTTGCCTTTATATTAGACAATTACCGTAAAATATGATTCTTATTATTATTACTATGTGAAAGACGAATCAAATTCCAATGTAATGACAATTGTTTTGTAACTATTCAATTTATTAAAGTAAATATTCCAGCCAAATTCAACAATTACTACTACTAAATAATTTGATTGTCAAGAGAAAGTTTGAAGTATGGTCAGCGTTCAATCATTTAATAGGATATGTTTGAAAATACACCATTAAATCAAATTGATAATCAAACATTCTGATGATGGTTTATGATGATCGTGTCCCAGGCTGGTGGCTCTTATTTCGATCGATTCGATCATTATTTGTAATTTGGTCGTAATCATAAACTATCACTTTTTGTGTTATTTTTCCTTAAATACTTAATAAGAATCACAAAATGATCCAACATTTACGAATTATATTCTTTTTACAGTGTGTGTAAGCAAAATGTTTACACAGATATTCCCACGTCAGTCTGTATTATTTTTGGTTATTGTTTTTAGTTCAACTACCAGCGTCACTACTAAATATTTAAATTATAATAGAATCGTCTCAGCAATCGACATAGCCATAGCACGATCTACAGGCGAAGACTTAATGCCACTGCAAACTCACTTTGAAAGGAACAATTTCAGAGCAGAACAATGAAACTAATTTATTAATATGAAAGCCAGTTATAAATTCACTATTATAAATAAAATTATTTATTTATTATTTATTATTCTATACCAATATTATATTTAAAACTTGATTCTTCTGTGTAATTGGCGTGCATTGCTCACAAATTTGCATCATAACAAAGCTCAAAAGGTATGTTAAAAGATGTATGACTATTATTAAATATTACAGCTCAGAAATGACGTTTGTGGGCCATGATAATTGACAGGTCAAATTATGCAAAACTAAAATATTACTTTTTTCATTAATGATTTAGTCCTTTCATTGTGTAAAACGAATATCACTATGAATCTTTTAGTGTCAAGTCTAAATAGCGTCTAAATTTCAACAACGAAAAGTCAGGCTGATGTTAATATGCTTTAAATTGTCGTTCCATCTGTCATCGTGACAGTAGTTCGTGGACAAAAATATACGTCTATACAAGGTGTGACATTACTTTTTTCATTAATGATTTAGTCCTTTCATTGTGTAAAACTAATATCACTATGAATCTTTTAGTGTCAAGTCTAAATAGCGTCTAAATTTCAACAACGAAAAGTCAGGCTGATGTTAATATGCTTTAAATTGTCGTTCCATCTGTCATCGTGACAGTAGTTCGTGGACAAAAATATACGTCTATACAAGGTGTGCCAAAAGATTAGAAAATGAAATTTTTTTTTGCGTTTTACAGGGAACTCTAATAAACTGTAAGCGGACGCGAAAAGGTGATTCAAGCTCGAATAGATTGATGGACAGCTAGTATATATTATAATTTCTCGAAAACGACGTATTAGATTGACACTTTTTTTTTAATATTAATTGCATATGAAGAAAACTGGATTAAAATTTTTGTGGTAAAAGTCACTTTTTCAGATGGTACACCATATATATCGGTTCATTTTTGAATTGCTGACTAAATTTTCCACAACATTGACCACTTATTTTATAAGTAACCATTACTGAGCTATTGTTGTTTTTTGTTATAATATTGCCAGCTTTGTGTTTTTTTTTTGTTAGTACGGTATTTTTGTACTGGAGGAATATCCAAGAAATTATTTATTAGGTCAAGTAGCGTACTGGCAGCATTCAGGGTAATGCTGCCGGTACACTACTTGACCTAATAAATAATTTCTTCGCCACTTAGTGCGACTTAGTGGCAGAAAGATCGAAACTAGATTAAAAGAAAATAAAAGATCAATATTGCATTATATTAGAAATACAGGCCTTACCGAACATTGTATAGATAATCTCCATTTTCCCGATATAGATAGTTGTAAACTTATGCATAATGTAAACAAAGGACCGAAATTAAATTTGTTAGAAATATCAGAATTTAAAAAATCATTTCAAAGAAAAGAGAAAGTAACGAACACACACAGATTTTCCAAACACACACACACACTCATAATAGACACTTCTGTACAAAGAGACAACACATCGGCATATATAACACCCTTCACACAAATTGACCTGTCAGTTTACATTTCAGCTCGAGAATGGTATGAAAAATACCGAAACATATGTCGCATAGACTAAATAAAAATTGTGGAAAGTTTTCAAGAGTTTTATTTTTATTTTTATTTAAAATAGTTATTAATAAAATGTTCCACCAAGAACCGTCTGCCATCTCAATTAATAGAATCTTATTAGCCAATAAAGGCAAACTAGCAGCAATGTACCGTAAAACGCTTATACGTGTCAGTAAGTGTAATAATCATCTGAACTTCAACAAACAGTGTCTTCAACAAGGACTAACGCCAAAATACATGAAAATAATATGTCACAACAAATCGAAAGAAGCACAAGAAACAATAAAGCAAGCCTACAGGATATGGTTGCATACAGAGTCAAATAAATGGTATACGAGAAGAGATAATATGAAAATACATACTTATCTAAAAGAACATAAAAGATCAATATTGCATAATATTAGAAATACAGGCCTTGCCGAAGATTGTATAGATAATCTCCATTTCCCCGATATAGATAGTTGTAAACTTATACATAATGTAAACAAAGGACCGAAATTAAATTTGTTAGGAATATTAGAAATTAAAAAATCAATTCAAAGAAAAGAGAAAGTAACGAACACACACAGAGATTTTACAAACACATTCCATCCTTCGTCTTCGGTGGGTATGTTCTTGTTTTTTTAATGCCATCCTTCATTGTATCACATGAACATATGGCCTCTCTTATCCCTGTTTACATATTTTCTCTTTCCACTAACTAAGGTTATTCTCATCTTCTTATAGGAGCCTTCCTTGGATGCAATTGGAAATACATCATATACTACTGGAATCCTTTTCATCGAAACCGTATTGCAAGAAGTACTCACTTCCATGGCCGGCCTGCAAGTTCTATACATTTTTTTTCTCTTTCTTGTATATCGATTTGTAAATAACTGCGAACAATATTAATGTTATCTCTTCTTTGTTGGTTTTAAAATAACCACACAAGATTTATACGGCTGTGTTTGAAGCCTTTTGTATTTGTGCACACAAAATTTCAAAATATATCCTATTTGTACATCTGGTGTATACATAAAATGTATTAATGTATTGTCCGAGATAGAGAAATACCTTTCCATATATCCTTTTAATGCTTTTTTTAGATATAAGTATCAGGTAGTTATTATTCTTATAAATATGATCATGAAATCCTCAAATAAATTTAAAATCATTGTACAAATTTAAATCTATTTTTATTCATTTGAATTGACGTTTTCATCACAAGCATGCTGAATATAACCTTGCTCGTACAAACATTATTATTTTTGAACAGTGGTCCATTTCTTAAAATGGACACTTTGCGGGAAGTTTGGTTCTGTTTTTGTATATTCAAACCATACGTTGTGCTTGTCTTTTCTATAAAATATAGAATGCATAGATTTATTTTGGGTTTATTTTTATTTCTTAATTCTTAATATATTTAAACTTAAATTATTATATATATATTTTCATAATGACATTGCCCCTTAAAGGTTATGCAACTCATTAGTCACATACTAAATCTGTGACCTTGTGATTATTCTATCTTAATATCTTAAGCTATATTTAAAACTAAAAATTAATGTTCTTCTTCTAAAGCTTAACTATTTAACAATTTTCATAATTCTTAAACTATAAAGATCACGGCCATATGTCGCAAAGACTAAATAAAAATTGTGGAAAGTTTTCAAGAGTTTTATTTTTATTTTTATTTAAAATAGTTATTTATAAAATGTTCTACCAAGAACCGTCTGCTAACTCAATTAATAGAACCCTATATTCTATGCCAGAGACACCAAATATTATAAATGAAATGTTTCTAGGGCAGTGGCTATCTCGTGGAAGCCTTTTTCACTAGTTTATTAGGTCTTCGGACAACACAAAATTAGTTTCTTGTTATAGTCATCCGTAAAAAAGCAAATATAACATATACCTGTCACCACAAAAGAAGTGTGACGTTTGTCATTTCCACAATACATAAAAAATAGTATCACTAAACTAATTTTTAGCAAAGTTTATTATAAAATCATGCTTAACAACTGATAAGCAACTTATTAAATGTCATCCATTCAATTGTAAATTTTGCGGCAAATATCATGGCTTAGTATACCGCATTCAAATAAGGAAACCTAAAGTTGGTAAATTTATATCAAACAACGACAATAGTTCAGTAATGGTCACAGTAATAACATCTTACATGTTGTTGGTGCGAAATTTGGTAGGCAATTCAAAAATGGACCGATATGCAGGCTGATTGATTTTTAGACAAAACCTGCCATGTAATTTTGATCCAGTTTTCTGCACACGCAATTAGTAAATGACTCATTTTCGCAATGTATGCTGGTTTAGTGCGAACAAAAAAATCGCAAAATCTGGACCCGATAGATGGCGCTATGATCAAGTTTTTATTACATTTTATATCTATAAACAGAAATGATCCTCCAATGCTAACAACGCTAACAACCTCTTCTGGTCAGACTTTCTTATACAGGGAATTTGACCAAGTCAAATTCATCACTATCGGAAACGGCAGTACAACGTCTGCCGTGCAGCTGGTCTATTATAAATATAAATTATCGGAAAATACTTGTTTTTAGTCTTTTAAGAGATTTCAAAATTATGCATATGTTCAATTGCCAGTTCTGTGAGTTTTTGGGTAATCGTATACAAGAACGCTTTAGGAATTTTAGATAATAATTTATACTTTTGCATACTCCTAATTGTATACAAAACGAATTGGCAAGAATCTGAGCTGCTGGCGTATAAGTTCGAGTAAAAATATTACTTAGGGATTTACAGCAAAATAATAAGAGAAAGACGACAGTGCAGCTAATTCTTCTTGGCTTTACACAAACAAAATATCAGTGTCTCGTAGATGCTTTTGATAGCAACATTTTCATAAATCCCTTACTTTACAAAGTTATAATTCCGATCAAGCAATATCACTAAGAATACTCATAACCGGATTATGAAAAAGCTTAAAAAAGCAATAATTTAAGTTGCAGATGCTATAGTCAAATTACTTAATTATACACGCACTCCATTTTACAATCAATTCTATCAATTCAGTCACTATAACTTTCCTCTTGAATATTTTAACAAAAATGTCCTGGAGCAGAGGCACTGGTATTATTAGAGCATATTTACCAACAGATTATAGCTTAATATCACTCAATATAAGGTCACTTACAATAAATATCTTAAGCTCCAATTATCATTTTATCGAAAATGATTGTTATCAAAAAGCAATTCCTTTAAACTAATTTAATCAATCTTCAACAGTTGTTTCTTCTGTTTTAGTAATAATGTTTATTCACAAAGCTATTACTTTACTAATAGGTTTACCTATCATATCAATTTGATACAATCAATTACTGCACTGAATAAATCTTCATTATTAGGTTAACTATAATTTGCTATCGTATATTAAATTAAACTTTGTAATTTTCATGAAAAGTAGTGTGGAGTAGTTTAATAAATTATTAATCGTAAATCATTGGGGGGTGAATAACGGTTTTCACGTTCCATATACATACTTCTTTCTCTAAAATGTGCTTTGAGTATCTTCATAAATTTATTTCGTATTCAATTAATTCCTAGGTTTTTAGTTCTTGTTATGGTATTTCGTTGTTATTTAATCGAAAAGGAATTAAAATTATAATTTAAAATTAGCGAAAACTTAATTAGTTGTTTACTCAATTAAATTCTACTAATAGCAATGTTTTCGTGTTCATATTTATTTTTTACCTTGCATAATGTGGAGATACAAGTTATTTAATATAGGTTGAATATACACATGTTCGCCGTAAAATAAAAACCCTAGAATACATTAGTAATGTACACGTATGCTATATAAGTTTTTGTTTTCTCTCTGTAATTTGGTAATTCACTGAAACGGTGATATTGTCTATATATAGAAACTTATTTAGTATTGATTAAATTTTCGGCATAAATGTAATTCCATCGGGGGTATGGCTAACAATCTGGTGATTGTTTCATTCGTGGGATGTTTATTTAATAAATAAATGAACACGTACAGGTAAGGCACAGACTTAACTATCCAACTATTTATAATTTCATGAGACATAAGTTAACATTAAAACATTAAATAAGATATTAATCAATAGAGAATAATGCTTGTTATACATATAATATTGCCACGTTTTAATATCAAGATATTAATATATTGAGGTTTTATTAATTTGTTTGCTAATAAAGATTAATATTATTATTATTATTATTATTATTATTATTCACTAGTTTACAATATAATTTTTTTTCCATGTGCAATTAATGAGAGGTGACTTTTCTTTGGTCATTCTTGGTAGTAAATGAAAATAATTGAAATAATGAACAAATACATATAATGGGATCTTTAATTGGTTAAGCGGTTCAATAAATAATATCAATAAGGATAGTCCAGATTTTCAAAAAGTCAAATTTTAAAACTGATAGTTTACGCAAAAAATTACACTAATTGCAAGAAAATCGACTAAAAAGTGATGAAGTTATTAGTGATTGAGTGAATAAATCCAAATCCCACATTTTCTAAATATATTAATTTTTTCGACAATTTATTGAGTTCAATCGTATGCAATATATAAGCATATAATAAAAGAAAAGACAATTTAGATTAGGAAGAACAGGAAAAAAACAACTTTATTCTTGCTCTAATTTTTTTTAACAAAATGTACTGTAGAAACAGTTTTGACTCTTGCTTTATCTTTGGTTGGTTTTGGATTCCGTTTCTTTCGGAAGAGACCATAAGTAGTCTTGGAAGACTAGATTGCTTCTTCCTAAAACCCTTGATAGTGATACCCGTCGACTTTCGGCTGATGATCGAAAAACACTCAACAATGCTTCCTTCAACTTTAATCAAAAACATATACAGGGTGTTCCTAAATATCATGTACATAAGGAAGGGGGTAACTATTTGGTTTATTTTGTGCCTAAAATTTCATATAAACATAGGTCTGCAAACGCTTCGTTACCAATATGCAGGGTGTTGAAATTTCAAGAATTTTTCACTTTTTACTGTATAGCTCCTGCAGTTTTTTTACGATTTCTAATGTCAATTGTCAAATTAATAAACTCAAGTGATTATCTGAATAAAGCCAGAGCCTGCTAGACCATTTTAAAAAATTTAATTTTCTCTGGCGAATTACAGAAAATTGTTTTCTATTTTTTTTCTCGATAACGGTCAGAGATAAGAAAAAAATATAAGAGATCAAAAAGTTTCTAAACAAGACAGAAAATTTACTGCGTATTTTAGAATCTAGCAGTGGCGCATCGCAAAAAAGTTCAGGGTTAGAAAAGAGGGCATGACCCCGAAAAAATTATTACCCTGTAGATTTACATAATCATTTGGCATGGCTAATGATGCAGGCCTTATAGCGTAACCTACCTTCCAAATTTGAACAAAATATCTCAAAAACTGCAGGAGCTATACAGTAAAAAGTGAAAAATTCTTGAAATTTCAACACCCTGCATATTGGTAACGAAGCGTTTGCAGACCTATGTTTATATGAAATTTTAGGCACAAAATAAACCAAATAGTTACCCCCTTCCTTATGTACATGATATTTAGGAACACCCTGTATATAAATAATGTAATTTAAACGCTAGGAAATATTCACACCCTTTCCATCATTCTGACAACAAACAACTGTCTAATTAAAAATTAGACATGTCAGTTCCAATCTTGATCAGTCAGAAAAACTAATGTCAAATAAAAAATAATGACAGAACCAATCAATCAGGTAAAACTTCAAACACCTGCAAACGCGTCGTATTTAACATGTAACGGTAACAAACGGCCACCCCCCGGGAAGACGTCGTTTGCAGGGTGTTCGAATAAAATTGGAAGCAAAATTAACTTCATGTCTCTAAGGAAAAGTTGTCTGTCGTACAACAACACACGAAAAATGGTTCTCGCACTCAAGGTTTGTTCTTAGGGAGGGGGGAAATACGCACTAACACTGAGCGCTTCCAGATGCTCCGGGTGGGCACCATACTCTGGCAACCCTGGTTGCCCCTGGTAAACAGCAGTCTCTTGCATCTCCTGGTGGGCAGCAGGTTCGTGGGTTGGGTTGGCTTGCCTCATGGGCCGTACCTGGTCAAGGTGGTATTTTGCTCGTTGAGCGCCTGGACGCTCGACCCAGATTGCTGTTGGGCTGGCGTTCTCTACCACCGGGTACGGTCCCATCCATTTCTCAGCGAAGTGTCTGCCCGGCGGATGGTGTGCCTTCACCATCACGAACTCACCGGGTCGGAATATTACGGTTATCGGAGCGTCAGGTTGTGCGTACCGGCGCTCACGATACCGCAATTCATTGGCATGTACCTGCCGTATCCTCTTATCGGCAGGCACTGGGCGCTCTTGCAGCGGATCTTGCCTTTCTCCAGGTCTGTGTATGTTAAACCCAAATAGAGCTTTGGCTGGGGAACACCCCCCGTGGCGGCGTTCTGCCGGCACCTTAAGTTGAACAAGACTTGGTCCAATTTCTTGTCCCATCAGTCAGGATCCTGGCCTTCGAGTAAGATGCGGAGGCCTTTCTTGAGCTCCTGATTTCTTCGTTCCACTGGGTTGGCCCGGGGGTGGTATATGGGTGTGGTCCAGTGCATACATTGCCATTTTCGGAGAGCCGCTGCCCATGCTACTGACCTGAATTGCGGTCCGTTATCAGATATTATGGCCATGGGATACCCAAACCTCAGGAATACTTGGGTTAAATAATCTATTACGGCGTTACTACTGGCATTCTTCACTGCCTTTGCTTCCGTCCATCTAGAGTACAGGTCGGTGACGACGATGCCGAATCTTTTCTTATTTCGAGATTTGGTTAGTGGTCCAATAAGATCCACGGAAATCACCTCGAACGGCTGCTTCGGTGTATGTGGTCGTAATGGGACCTGGGCTTGGAATGGTCCTCGTTTAAAAGCGTTATATATTCGACAGCTTCTGACATGTTCCGTTACATCAGACTGGGCGTTGTTCCAGTAGTACCTTTCTCGGATAGCTCGGTAAGTTTCCTCGGCCCCTGGGTGACCAGCTGTAAAATGATCATGGTATTGGTCTAATACCCGGGCTCGGGCGGCTGGTGGTACCCAAATGAGTTATCACCAATCTTGTAGCGTAATAGGCCGTTTTGGAAAGTTAGATATGGATGTTCGGGTGCTGTAGGATCCTGGTTCAGTCCATTAATCAATTCCTGGGTCTGTTGGTCCGCTTGCTGGGCGTCTTGGAGGCTCTGTATAATTGGTTCTTCGTTTTCCACGACATACACGTGCTCCATGGGTTCAGGAGCTTCGTTTGGGAGCATGCGCTCTATATCGTCTAAGCCTTGTGGGGTTTCGCCTGTGCCAGGGTTTCTGGAGAGGGCATCGGGTAATTCGTTTCTGCTACCTGGAACGTGCTCGATGGTATATTTAAATTCTTGTAGCAGCAGGGCCCAATGCATCAATTTCGATTTCTTCTCCTTAAACTGCTGGAGCCAGGTCAGTGCCTTGTTGTCGGTTCTTAGAATAAATGGCTGGTCGTCGTGGTATGGTCGATACTTCTTGATGGCCCAAATGACCGCCAGGCACTCCTGCTCGTTAATATGATAACGTTGTTCTGCCTTGCTAAATCTTAGGCTGGCGTAACTGATTACATGCATTTGTCCGTCGCTTTCTTGGTATAAGGTCGCTGCGGCTCCGATTACGCTGGCGTCAGTCTGGACGAAGAACGGTTTTCGGAAATCCGGGCGATGTAAGTATAGCGGCTGGGCTGCGGCTTCCTTGATTGTTTGGAAGGAGGCCATGGCTTCTGGGGTCCGCGGTGCTTCTGCACCGAAGTTTTTCTGTTTTAGGTCTCGGAAAAACTTTGCCAGTCACGTATGGGCGCCAAATTGATACCCGTCGACTTTCGGCTGATGATCGAAAAACACTCAACAATGCTTCCTTCAACTTTAATCAAAAACATATATATAAATAATGTAATTTAAACGCTAGGAAATATTCACACCCTTTCCATCATTCTGACAACAAACAACTGTCTAATTAAAAATTAGGCATGTCAGTTCCAATCTTGATCAGTCAGAAAAATTAATGTCACATAAAAAATAATGACAGAACCAATCAATCAGGAAAAACTTCAAACACCTGCAAACGCGTCGTATTTAACATGTAACGGTAACAATAGCATTCCTAATTTGTTGGTGAAATCTCTCGCCGTGCTAGTCACTTACGTCATCAAGATTGTCCGGAAAGAAATTCAAACGTGAATGCAAAAAATGGGCATATTTAGTCCTGTTAGAAATAAATAAAATGGTAAAAGGAATACAAGAGAAAATGAACAATTATGAAATAAAATAATGGCATTCCGTACCCGGTATTTAGCAAATCGGTAATAATTGCCTCGTAGCTAGGACTTTTCTTGTTCCCAATAAAGTTGGTAACAACCAGCTGAAATGAATTCCAAGCCTCGTTTTCACGAGTGTTAAACATGTTGAAAACTCTGTGCTTCTAAGCATTTGTGTGAGCCATCAATGACGCCTTCCTCTATTTTTGCTGTTGGAAGCTGCGGGAAAAAAGTTATCAAATAGGAGAATACTTAGCTTTCTTTGTCTAAGGTTTACACAAAATTTTTAACGAGGCCCAGATTAAGGTGCAGTGGTGGAAAAATTAAATTTTCTTTCATGACAAGTGCCACGTATTTAATATGGCCTTCCCTACTGTGACGTTACCCCTTTTTTTTATTCCATAATGATGATCACAAGCGCGGTTATCTTAAAGGCAATGAAAGCAGCAATATTTTGTGTACCTGCCCTGCATTGCAGACAACATGTCGATGACTTTAAGATCCGAACATATTTTCCAATTGTGATGCTCCTATTGAATGTATTTTACCAAAGTGGCTATTGCGGCGTATGATTCTTCAGTGTTAAAGGCATGAGCGATGACTATAGATGGTTTTCCATTTCCAATATGCAGTAGGGCTGCTTTCAAACTGTCCTTACTGCCGTAAATGAACAAGGGTCACTCGTTGGATCTCTCCGAGTTGCTCAAACAAAGCAAGAATATTGGTGCCATAGCATACGTCCTTTTAGTTTAAATCATAAAATGTACCTATATTTCAAATATTAATAAAAAGACTAAATATGTAATTATTAATTCCAAGGAACGTCTATATACAAGTGTTAAATATTTAGAAAAGAATATTATATATATTTTAAATCTTTCTAAATGAAGAATTTTATGTTTGGCCAGTCTTCATTTTGAAGAAATATCGAATGGTTATTTTGAATTCCCCGATATTAATTTTTCTAGGCAATATTCTTCTCTATGTATGAAGGAAAAAAACAAACAAACAGAAACTACTGTTTTCTGTTCTGAACAATATAACCCACACTGTCCCCTAATGTGGATAAATGTGTTCATTGTATTCAATTGCTCCTCTTGATTTAAAGTACTTATATTTTTATAAAGTAAGCGGGTAGATACATTGTGGCAACATTGCTAGACTCTCTAATGTCTATCAAATGTAATGTAATATACCCGATGGAAGCCACAGTAGTGAAGAAGTAAAAGATAAATAGTATATTATCGGCGCTTCATGCACGATTAAATAAAAGGGCGCTACTTCGCTAATAAAGAGAAACGTAACTCACTTTTTACTTTCTTATACGTAGTATAAGGAAGTATTGTGATGATGAAAATTTTCGACCTCGAGATTTTTGCAGATGTCCACGTTTTGAGGTCCCCTGATACCAAAAAAGTGGTTTTTAAAAAATGTCTGTGTGTCTGTGTGTCTGTGTGTCTGTGTGTGTGTGTGTGTGTGTGTGTGTGTGTGTCTGTGTGTGTGTGACCACGATAGCGGTCAAACCGCTGTAGATATCAATTCCAAATTTTGTATTTACGAATATAATCTCCCTCTTGAGAACTGATTAGATTTTGAGCAAAATCGGCAGACCGGAAGTAGTAGTTTACTTCAGTGAAAAAATCGAATTTTGCAAATATTTCGTCAATTACTAAGTTTAAACAAATTTATAAAGAATTTAAATGTACTCAAAATTAAATATGAGAAAAATTGTTTTAATAAAGTTTTTCGAAATTCCTACCGGAAGTAGTTCTTTTACTCTTATCGAAAATCAGTTTTTTGCGAATATCTCGCAAGTCATGCTTTCTAGGCAGGTACATTACGAGTATAAAAGTATTTAGAACATACTTTTAAATATCTTTTGTATAAAAAAAATTTCAAAATTCAGACCGGAAGTACCACTTTTACTCTTATCGAATAGCGATTTTTTGCAAATATGTCGTAAATTATGCATTCTATATATATTTATGAAGAGTACAAAAGTATTTAGAGTTGGATTTGGAATATTTTTTGTATAAATGAAATTTCAAAATTCGGACCGGAAGTAACACTTTCATACGTATAAGAAAGTCATGTGGTGGCCACACCTCATTTTTTTATCTGATATTTAATTTAGTGATAATACTATACTTATCAAAAATACAAAGTATATGTAAAATATTAACGAACTAATTAACTTTTCGAAGGTGGACGCGACATTCATGAGTTCTGTCAGGACGCAATATTGTTAGTAGGATATATATATATATAAAAATTCCCACAAAACTCCCCAAGAGTCTTTAAACAAGATTATATATATATATACATATTATGTTATGTAGGAATAAAGATAATATCTTTGCTTCTTTCATTTTTTCTTAGCCGTTATTTTGTATATTTTCTTTTTATTCTTGGAATGAGACTTTTTTTTGGTGGTACGTAATAATTAACGGGTTAACGTTTCGACACTTTATTGTCGTCATTAGAACAGTTTATACAATTTGTAGCGTATCTTAACTTGATGATTGTAATTCACTGGCCAACAAATTTCAACTTTTGATTTTGCCATCAAATAATTTATACGAATTTCAATAGAAATCATATAAACATTTATTTTAATAAAAGGTAGAACGTAAAGTTAGCTCGATTTTTTATTGTATTACAATGAAAAGGTTTTTTAGATTAGATCATAATTTAATGTATATTTCAAATTATTATAATTAGAAATGTAAAGTAATATTGCTCTGTCTCTTATAAACAACATCTACAGCATCTCTTCTTAACGCCCAACAGTAATCTGCTAACATAATAGGATTCCATTTCCCCTGATACCGTTTTTCCATTCCCATGATGTCTTGGTGGAAGCGCTCACCGTGTTCATCGCTAACGTCGCCCATATTTTCCGGAAAAAAATCCAAGTGAGAATGTAGAATGTGCACTTTAAGGGACATATTACAGCCAGCAGCGTGAAATGCTTGTATCATATCCATTACTAAAGTTTTATAGTTGTCAGCTTTTTTGTTTCCCAAGAAATTCGTGAAAACTTGTACCATGGAGCGCCAAGCTGTTTTTTCCTTCGCTGTTAATTTGGTTTCAAAGATTTCCTCATTTACTATTTATCGTATCTGAGGTCCAACAAAAATACCTTCTTTCAGTTTTCCTTCTGTTATTTTTGGAAACTTTTCACGAAGGTATCTAAAACCATCACCTTCGCGGTCCACTGCCTTTACAAAATTTTTCATGAGCCCAAGTTTCACGTGGAGAGGTGGTATTATGATCTTTTCTTTTTCTACTAGAGGCTGATGTTTTACATTGTCTTTTCCTGGTATAAACTGTTGTCGTAGTGGCCACTCTTGCTTATGGTAATGTTTTTCCCTGTCACGACTGTCCCAAAGACATAAGAAGCAACAGTATTTGGTGTAACCAGATTGCATACCCAAAATAATTGCAATTACTTTAAAATCTGCACAAATATTCCAGGAATAGTCTTTGTACTTTATCTTTTCTAATAAAATTTTCAGATTTTCGTAAGTTTCTTTCATAGAAACAGCATAACCTATCGGAATAGCAGGATAATGGTTTCCATTATGCAACAAAACTGCTTTTAGGCTGGTCTTTGATGAGTCTATGAATAATCTCCAAGAACTGGGATCATGATGTATTCCAAAAGCTTCAGAAAGTTTATAAATATTATTGCAGTAGACCAGATTACCGGCCATACTATAAAAATCAACAATATTTTCATGCCTGCTGCGAAAAATACTTATTCTTGTGTCCTTTGCTAAGAGATTCCATTGCTGTAGTCGCTACCCAAGAAGTTCTGCTTGTGATTTTGATAAATTCAAATCCCGCACCAAGTCATTTAATTCAAACTGAGTAATTAAATGTGGTTCGTTTGATGTAGATGGAATAAAATCAGGGTCACTTGATTTTTCATTACCTTCAAAGCTAGTGTCGCTATCGGTAGCTATTGTACTATCCTCGCTTTCTTTGTGAATTGGCGGTCGTGGAACAGGATGCTGTTCATCATGGGGTCGAGGTTTCTGAGCTGACTCAGTTTCCACATAATTATATTTTCTTTTCTTACGGGTGTTAAGTCCTGCAGTTTTGTTAAGGCAAAAATAGCAATCTTCAAGATGATTCTTTTGTTCTTTCCATCGCATAGGAATGGCGAACGGTAAAGAATGTCGTTGTCCACATAACCAATCTCGCAAATATCTGCTGCATGTAGTACATATTACATGTGGAACCCACTGTTTGTCCTGATTTTTGACGGTCATATCGAAGTAAAGTTCATAGGCCCGTCAAATGTTCAGACTTAACTTTTCACTCTGGCCTAGTGGGGTAAATTTACCACATACGTAACAAAAGTTATTTGGATTACTTCTACACGAACGAGGCATGACTGTGTCTTTAAAGATGGAACTAAATTATCTCAATTTTTAATTTCGTTATTAAAAATTCTCATTCACGGCTTTATGCTGTGCTAGCGCTAGTGGTATTTCAGTCAAAGATGTATCTCTTATATAGTATGTATCTGCTTATCCCCTCCCTAAGTCCTATCAACCAACCAGATTAAAGCATAACACTGCAAACTTGAACATCCTTGAGGGAACGAGTCAAGTCACGCCTGCAACAAGTCTCGACCTGCATTTTCTCTGTAACCAGAGCTAAGCCAATACTGCCGCTTTTCGAATCATTTTTACTTTATATATGCTGTTCAATTTCATTAGTTACTAACTTAGGGTAAAAACCTTGTTGGCCAGTGTTATTATTTAAATACTCTTTCTTAATTATCAAGTTTTATGCTAACCCTATTGTCAACGAGGCTCTTGTCAGCACACGCTAGTATGACAGGTAACTGCGGCAGAGGAAAGAGCCCTTAAGATGTCCCTTAGGATAGTACATAAACCTTCAGTAAAAAAGAAGAGACGGCAATATAGCTTCACTTTAGAAGCTATCAAACACTCAAATTTACGATTTACATTAAGCCACTGTTTGTTATTAGAGATTTTCGTGTTCCTACTCAATAATAAATGCCTTCATTTGTACACAATACATATCAAAACCTAAAACGTGATTTGTTAATGCTAATTGATTTATAATGAATAACTTATTAATTAATTAAATTTAAGTTAGTAAACTCAGTTTAAAGCGAGAACTTTGAAAGGAACATGAATAACCAAGGACAAGAGATTACATATACCGTATGTGTCAATTTTCATTAGGTATAGGGATTCAATGTTTACGTGCGATTGATACGTATACAAATAATATGTGGCAACGTGTGTCACCCCTAATCTCCGTCACCAATCCCGGCAACAATCGACATTACTACGATTTTCTCCGATCTTCCCACCAGATTTTACATTCAATTTTTAGCTGTGAACACGTTGCGATCTAGTCTGCCATAAAAGCCGTCTTATTACTGAACGGGAAATATCAAATGGCCGCCGCGATCTCCTGATCTACTAGTTTATTGTTATTTTCAGAATCCTTTTTTATTTACCATATTTTTAATTTTATTAGAATTACGCTTTTGTTGGTGTCATGCAGCGTGAACGCAGTTAATAATTCTCTGCACTTACTGAAAGGAAAAAGAAAAACAAATCCTTGCAACGCGTATATATTATTTCTGAACGCATTACAAACACCCATGTCAATGGTCCAAGAGTTACTGCTATAACTTGAGCTTGTATCGGTCGCGCTCGCATTGGAAAGGAAAGTAGGGGTGCTATGTTGTCATGTATTGCATGAATTAATCGCCTATGGCTATCTTATGAAGAAAACCGCTTTGTAATATCTTTTCTCATAAAGTCACAATAGGCCTTCCCCACGCAGGTGACTCACCCTGTATATATATATATATATATATATTGTAATGGTTTACCATTAACTATGACTAATATAGAGTATCATGACATTCAGATAAATAAATTAATCTTTAAATCTTTATTATATAATTTTATCCCAAAAACTAGCTCAGATATTATAACTTTCAAAATATTTACAAATTAATAAGCAAATATTTTGTACTAATTGAGTTGCTGACTATCAGTAATCTGTATGTTTAAGCAACTACTAAATGTGCTATATGGGTTGCTGACTTTCAGTAGCTTGTATAATTAAAGCAGTTACCTATATCTTAATGTGTTCAGTAACCTTATATGATAGCTTTATTACCGATCTTTAAAATTAATAATTTATATCAATTATTAAATAATACCAAAACTATGTGTAATTGTGCAAGTACCTATTAAGATTAATTACATCAATTTTTCACACAACTATACAAGGTATGTATTTCAAAAACAATTTGTACCATTTACAATTACTGACATATATATTTTCCTTTTAGGTTAATGTATAAACGTTTCTGTTTCTTTACCCACTCCACTCAAACTAATCATTTATTTTACTATGACAAATAAAAGAAAATATCAGTATAGATTTGTTTAATTCGTTGAAATTATATAGAAGTGATTATAGAAATTTTATAAACAATTATCAAAAATACACATATGGAAATCTTTCCTCAACACGTCTAATCAACAATATGAGAAGAATTTAATACGAGATTGTCACTTGACTACAATGGTTATAAATGCAATAACGTAAGTATTAACCTTTACTATTATTTAATT
The DNA here is from genome assembly GCA_963170755.1 of Amphimallon solstitiale. Lineage (NCBI taxonomy): Eukaryota > Metazoa > Arthropoda > Insecta > Coleoptera > Scarabaeidae > Amphimallon > Amphimallon solstitiale. The sequence goes on from OY720678.1 coordinate 966,580, forward strand.
CAATATCTGAAACCTGTTTGTTTCTATTCTTTATAGAATTTTAATAAAGTATTTTTAAGCAGAACCTTAATATTTCGGGTAAAACTAAATTTTGTCATTCAGTTATGTAGTTTGATTATACAAAAGCCTTTTGCTTTCCAAACAAATTCTTATTTGATTATGATTTTATATCAGAAAGTAAAGAATTAGATTTACTATAAATAAAGATGAAATACAATAATTCACACGATCATTACAACGATTTATAATTTCTCTTCAGAAATTATGCAATAAATATTACTTTAACTCCGAAATTAATTTCAATGTTTATACGACCTGATATAATTATTATAAAATTTCTTTCTTATTCTTCAATGTGTTTCCTTCTAGCGTACTTTCTTCTCACTCTTGTGATGATGTTAGTATAACAAACTGGATTCCTCGGACCTCGAACAGTTATCCTGTCGTACCTGGATGAAATCTCTGCACTCTCGTACACGTTCTGGAATGCTCGAACTGGGACGGTTTATAATACGATTTCCTGTCGTACCTGGATGAAATCTCGGCACTCTTGTACACCTGTAATAAACACACACTATCTTGATGTTCTCTGGACTTCCGTGTTCCTGGAATGCTCGAACTGGGACGGTTTATAATACTATTAGCCTCGGATTATTACACTTCTGGATTGACAAACTTGTGCACCATAAATTCTCACTCGTATATTAATTCTTCAATTCAACTGGTCCAATGATTCATATGCAGGAACTCCTAATCGATTTTGACGGGATGGTTATAGCTGTATTGGATTATACTTCTTAAATATCCGCTTATAAGGTAAGTTCGAAATAAATCACTCTTCTCTTTACTATATGTTCTAAATATTTATCCTTTCCTCCTTCCTTTATGTTATCCACCAGTAATAATAATGGAAAATTTCTAATTATTAAATATTTTCCTGAAATAAAATCTCACTATCTTCTCCGTTAATTATTAAACACTTCTATTACTCTTTGAAGCGAAAATTATGAACATTAACTGTATTTAATGATGAAATTCTTTCTCTTCTCGAGAAACACGTTCGCGTTTTCCCGAATAAATTAGAATTGTTATTTTTTTTCATTTTCCATTTCCTTGACGATTATAAATTAATTTTCATTTACCAATTATATTGTTCCACACAGTTTATTTATTCAATAAAGTTTCTATATTATTTTTGAATGTTTTAAATACCTATTTAGAATTTCCCAATCTTACTATATAAAATCTCAATTGAATATTTTAGTTTGTTTTCTCCACTTCTACCTATTAATACCCATTTCTAGTAGTATGTTTTTATACATGTCAAAATCTGACATTTCCAACATTTGAATTTTGGCGCGTTAGCTATTCATTATTTTATTGCATTTATATTTTTAAATTTCATTACTTATTACTATTCTCATATACTTTGTTAATTAAACAAGTTTTCACAAACATTATATTACATATACAAACAAATCAAGTAATATTTAAATCTTTACTTTCAGGATGAAGAAAACTAAACATCAAAGTATCCTGCCACAACTATCTATGCAAATGCATGAAGAAAACAGAATAAACTACACATTTGATGATATTAACCTCTTTATACATTTGGTATACTTTAAATATTTTATTAATATAAAAATTCTGCTATATAAAAAAAAACACTTTAAATTAAATTCCTCTAATTTATTTATCAACCATATTGTTGCCTAGTCATAGTTAATGGTAAACCATTACATATGCCCCTTTTTTAATAAATTTAAATTTCCACATGTGAAATAAAATTTACATTTATTAAACAACTGAACTAAATTAATTGTAATGTCAATTGTGTTATCTTTAAAAGAAAAATACTTCTAAATTCATTTTAAACATTCAACTAATATTTTTTTTAACCATTTGGCATATTTTTAAATCTTTTTGTTCTTTAACTCTCTGCTTCAATTAATCTTTAAGAACTCAACTAATTAAGTCAATACATTTTAAGTGACTAAACTTTTTAAACAATGTCAACTGTACTATAAACTTCACTTCTAAATGCTATGTCTATTTATATTTGTTATAATTTATGTAACTATAATTATTTTCTACACTTTATACAAGTAACTTAATCCATTTTGTATAACTTTTATTCAGTACTCTTTTTGAAAATGTAATCCCTATTTAAAACTTTACCATTTTTTTTTTAAACTTAACCCTTCTTGGTTTCAACTAATTCATGACTATTTTAGCCTTATCAAAATTTGTTTCGAAAATATATTCTGTATTCATCCTTACAATTATTGGTGATTACTAATAAGTTTCATCTGTTACTTTTTCAGATATCTAGTAGCCTCTACAAATATACTTTACATATGCTCACATCTTCTTTATAATTATATTTTCTTTTTTTACTGTTCTCATCTGAACAAATCCCCTATTCCCCTATTTGACATTTTCGTCTACCCATGTACTTTCATCTTTGGAAAGTATCTAAATTATATTTTCGTTTTATAAGGCGTACGTTACCTATATAATACTTTTATGACATTTTCGTCCTATTAATATTTATCATCACTTTGGGTTATATTTACCCTATCATACATATCTTCTATAATTATTCCATATTTTCATGGTACCTTTAAATATTTATTATTTATTGTAAGCATTCATTTTAATCTCTTTTAACATATTTTATTATAAAGACTTTTCCTATCTTTGTATACTTTTATTTGTACATCACCTATTATACTTCATATACCTTGTTTTTTATATTATTTCTTACACAGAATTCTGCCATTATTTAGATATCTTCTATTTATTTTTTATAGGGCTCCTATTTGTTCTTCTCTCATATATCTTCTTCATACATTTCTTCAAATCTTTGTACTTGTACAAATTTCACCAACTGGAAAGTTACTTATATATTCTTCTATTATTTATATTTACAAATTGTATAATGAAAGAAATGAGGAAAACTAAATATTACTAACTTCTTTATACTATCTAATATTTACACTATTATTCGTCTAAATTAAACTATCTTGATTCTATTATCATAGAGTAAGGAAATAAAACAAAAATCTTTGTTAGAATATCTTGGTGAATATTCTTACATTATAGTCTCAATCATAAATTATTTGAACGAACATATTCGTATTCCTCTTCATTATTATATTCTTTTGTAGTATCAAATGACATTAAACATGCCCCTTGCTTGGTAGTCCCTTATTAGTTTAATTTTCCAATTTAATAATCCCTATTTTACCTTCTTCAATTCTTTCCATGAATTCATGTTATTCTTGTAATAGTTATACCTTTTTTTATTTAATCTCAAGTGTTTAGTGATTTTCTTAATCTTTGAAGTATTTGTTGTTACTCTGGTTTATGCAATATTTTTATCATATAAACGTGAACAAGTCCTTCAGTGTAACTGCTATATCTCTTAATATTTGGGCTCTTTTCTCTATTCAGTGTGTCTCTGGATATGGGTAGTGTCTCCGGTAACAACGGTTATTTCCCTATGTATTTCAACCGCTTTGTTCCTAAATTTTGGGCTTTATTATATTCAGTGTAGCTCTGGAATGGGTGGTAGCGCTATTTACCAACGGTTACTGGCCCTTCAGTACCGCCATGCCCCTAAATTTTGGGCTTTATTATATACAGTGTAGCTCTGGAATGCGTGGTAGCGCTATTTACCAACGGTTACTGGCCCTTCAGTACCGCCATGCCCCTAAATTTTGGGCTCTTTTTAGTTTAATGTGGCTCTGGATTTGGGTGGTGTCGCCGGTACCAACGGTTGTCGCCCTATGTAAAACAACCGCCATGCCCCTTGCTTGGTGTTATATTGTATCATATATTATCCGAGACATCTTATCCATTATAATTTTTAATCTTATTCTATTTTTCAATATTCCATATGTTTCTTCTTTATTCACATCTTCTTCATACCAAAATTCATTTTCTTCAGTTTTGTAAAACATCTTGTTCACAAATTTTCCTACCTGTTTACATACACTTATAACATTTGCATTTCTCGATGTAACTGTATCTGTAACTTTCTGAACTTCAATATCCCATTCCAATAATTCTTTGTACTTAATCTCCAAAATCATTATAACCTGATGAACATTTCTTCGCACATATCTTTCTGAAGAATCTCCTATACTCACAACATAATCATTTCCATTTACAAATTCTTTATACTTCTTAAACATTCTAATCTTTTCATTTTCCAAAACATTCTTCACATAAGTTGAAATTATATTATATCCAACTTTAAAACTTCTTCCTGTATACTTTTCGTCTTTGATAACTATCCCTGTTATCTGCCTTGAGGTGAATAAGTATAGCTTTTTGTCATTTTTTTCTCCTACTAAAAGTGTATCTAAATACGATCTTAAAATTCTTCTACCGGAATCTAAGTATTTTGTTTTCTTTGTTGATGGTAAAATTTTATTCGTTTTCTTACTTTCAACTGTGTTTTGTTTAACATCAATGCAGTTTAGAACACCCTTTTCAACATTTCCTATTACTTCTTTAGTCTCATTTATTTCTATTCCTAATAACTGATTACCAATAATTACTCCTTCTTCCATATTCAATATTTCCTTATCCTCTGCTGTATCTTGTTTGTCTTTCACACATATTTGCTTTTCCAATCCGTCTTCCTCCCTTTGTCGTCTTCTTTCTTCTTTATCTTCCTCTCTTTGTCGTCTACTTTCTTCAATCATCTTGTCTAATTTATCACTTATTTTTTTTTCAAAATCCATTAAATTTTTCTTACTTTCTTCGTTCATATGTTTTAATATTTGTACAATTGATCCCAAATCTACTACTGGTGTCGACATTTCTATTTTCGAAGTCTCTCCTTGAATTTCCACCTTATCACCTCTATCCTGTGTTTCTCCTGTCTGTTGAATACCTTCCTGAACTTGTAATATAAGTTCTCCTCCCTCTGGTACATTCACATCCTGACCTACCTCCTCTTCACTATCGCTAGATGATTCAGATCTATTTAATCCAGACTTACTCTTAGATCTGGTATTCATTTTAAATACTTATAGTACACACTTTCTTATACCTTTATATACTTCAAACTGACTTTATTACTTTTGTAAAATGTATACTACTATTACCGCTATTAATACACTAAATAAAATATTTGAAATATGTTGTTGCGAGTCTTATTTTAATTTCTTCACGTTATATACGTCATAAAAATGAGCTAAGGAGGGGTAATATAAATTACAAACACCTAATCAAAGTGAATAAAATAATCAAAATACTATTTGCGAGTCTTATTTTAATCGCTCCACGTTGGGCACGCCATAAAATGTGACAATACTCTTAATTAATATAGAGTATCATGACATTCAGATAAATAAATTAATCTTTAAATCTTTATTATATAATTTTATCCCAAAAACTAGCTCAGATATTATAACTTTCAAAATATTTACAAATTAATAAGCAAATATTTTGTACTAATTGAGTTGCTGACTATCAGTAATCTGTATGTTTAAGCAACTACTAAATGTGCTATATGGGTTGCTGACTTTCAGTAGCTTGTATAATTAAAGCAGTTACCTATATCTTAATGTGTTCAGTAACCTTATATGATAGCTTTATTACCGATCTTTAAAATTAATAATTTATATCAATTATTAAATAATACCAAAACTATGTGTAATTGTGCAAGTACCTATTAAGATTAATTACATCAATTTTTCACACAACTATACAAGGTATGTATTTCAAAAACAATTTGTACCATTTACAATTACTGACATATATATTTTCCTTTTAGGTTAATGTATAAACGTTTCTGTTTCTTTACCCACTCCACTCAAACTAATCATTTATTTTACTATGACAAATAAAAGAAAATATCAGTATAGATTTGTTTAATTCGTTGAAATTATATAGAAGTGATTATAGAAATTTTATAAACAATTATCAAAAATACACATATGGAAATCTTTCCTCAACACGTCTAATCAACAATATGAGAAGAATTTAATACGAGATTGTCACTTGACTACAATGGTTATAAATGCAATAACGTAAGTATTAACCTTTACTATTATTTAATTCAATATCTGAAACCTGTTTGTTTCTATTCTTTATAGAATTTTAATAAAGTATTTTTAAGCAGAACCTTAATATTTCGGGTAAAACTAAATTTTGTCATTCAGTTATGTAGTTTGATTATACAAAAGCCTTTTGCTTTCCAAACAAATTCTTATTTGATTATGATTTTATATCAGAAAGTAAAGAATTAGATTTACTATAAATAAAGATGAAATACAATAATTCACACGATCATTACAACGATTTATAATTTCTCTTCAGAAATTATGCAATAAATATTACTTTAACTCTAAAATTAATTTCAATGTTTATACGACCTGATATAATTATTATAAAATTATTTCTTATTCTTCAATGTGTTTCCTTCTAGCGTACTTTCTTCTCACTCTTGTGATGATGTTAGTATAACAAACTGGATTCCTCGGACCTCGAACAGTTATCCTGTCGTACCTGGATGAAATCTCTGCACTCTCGTACACGTTCTGGAATGCTCGAACTGGGACGGTTTATAATACGATTTCCTGTCGTACCTGGATGAAATCTCGGCACTCTTGTACACCTGTAATAAACACACACTATCTTGATGTTCTCTGGACTTCCGTGTTCCTGGAATGCTCGAACTGGGACGGTTTATAATACTATTAGCCTCGGATTATTACACTTCTGGATTGACAAACTTGTGCACCATAAATTCTCACTCGTATATTAATTCTTCAATTCAACTGGTCCAATGATTCATATGCAGGAACTCCTAATCGATTTTGACGGGATGGTTATAGCTGTATTGGATTATACTTCTTAAATATCCGCTTATAAGGTAAGTTCGAAATAAATCACTCTTCTCTTTACTATATGTTCTAAATATTTATCCTTTCCTCCTTCCTTTATGTTATCCACCAGTAATAATAATGGAAAATTTCTAATTATTAAATATTTTCCTGAAATAAAATCTCACTATCTTCTCCGTTAATTATTAAACACTTCTATTACTCTTTGAAGCGAAAATTATGAACATTAACTGTATTTAATGATGAAATTCTTTCTCTTCTCGAGAAACACGTTCGCGTTTTCCCGAAAAAATTAGAATTGTTATTTTTTTTCATTTCCCATTTCCTTGACGATTATAAATTAATTTTCATTTACCAATTATATTGTTCCACACAGTTTATTTATTCAACAAAGTTTCTATATTATTTTTGAATGTTTTAAATACCTATTTAGAATTTCCCAATCTTACTATATAAAATCTCAATTGAATATTTTAGTTTGTTTTCTCCACTTCTACCTATTAATACCCATTTCTAGTAGTATGTTTCTATACATGTCAAAATCTGACATTTCCAACATTTGAATTTTGGCGCGTTAGCTATTCATTATTTTATTGCATTTATATTTTTAAATTTCATTACTTATTACTATTCTCATATACTTTGTTAATTAAACAAGTTTTCACAAACATTATATTACATATACAAACAAATCAAGTAATATTTAAATCTTTACTTTCAGGATGAAGAAAACTAAACATCAAAGTATCCTGCCACAACTATCTATGCAAATGCATGAAGAAAACAGAATAAACTACACATTTGATGATATTAACCTCTTTATACATTTGGTATACTTTAAATATTTTATTAATATAAAAATTCTGCTATATAAAAAAAAACACTTTAAATTAAATTCCTCTAATTTATTTATCAACCATATTGTTGCCTAGTCATAGTTAATGGTAAACCATTACAATATATATATATATATATATATATATATATATATATATATATTTGTGGGGCGCAGTATATGAATGCGGGGTAGGTTAATTAAATTACACCCAAATGCCAACAGCCTGGCTCGCCGCGGTGATATGTAGAAAATGAAAATAACGCATTTAGTTAACATTTTTCTCTCTTTTTTAATTACTTCTGCTTTCTAATGGCGCCATCTCTTCCTATACTTTTTTTTTCGTCTTTGGTTGAGACAAATTAATTTTCCACTCGTGCTGCACTCCATTTAATTAGATGGATTTACAATATCAAACTGTAGATTCTGGAATACATTGAAATAAACAAAATAACTGTAAATGACTTTTGCGAAAATCATTACAATATTCTATATTTCCCTTTAATGTTTAATTACTTTCCACGTAATTATTATTATTATTTATTTTTTGGAAGAAACACTTGAATATAAAAGGTGTTTCCTGCCACAAATTAACACTGGTAAGAATTCTGCTTTCCTAATAAATTTAATAAATTAAATGCTGTCCAGTATATTATGGATATTACATTAAAGAGGAGATTTCATTCACTCAGAAAACTTAAATTGATTCTATTAACTAAACTGAAATAAACAACTGATTATATCTGTAGAAAAATCGCATGAATTCACTCGGAATATAATAATAGTAATCCTAAGTATCACAGCAAATGTCGAATAATGAATTTAAATCTACTTGCAGTTGATGGCAATCGTGAAAGTAATATTTGCTTTCGATATTTAATCAATGAGATACGATCTAGGATGTCAACCAGTAATAATCATATGGTCACCAAAGTCACCTAAAGTAACGAATTTAATTCAATTACAAATATCGGTCAACAATATCATCAGTAATTGCCCTCTACATCTTTGGTAAAATCAATTAACCCTGTCACCAAAGTAATCTTAAAAAGAAATCTGTCCCAACACAGACAACTTAAATAGTCTAGACTGGATGGAGCACCACAAAACTAAATAATTATGACCAGCTACTTCAACGGGTGAAACGCCAGCATCATGTTACTCAGCAGCCGCGAATTTCAAATAACATTTACGTGTACTAGCATATATGGAATAATATGCCCCAACCAAAATGCAAACTCATTACGAAAAATTCACAAAAAATACTCCCATAAATAACAGTTAAACAGAAAGCAGAACACATTGAGAATCCTTGACTAAAATTAGAAACATTAATATTGAGCTTAAAAGCATAAATAATTTAAAAAAGATTCCTCAATTCAGAGAGGGTATGATGTATGTTAACTGAGCGTTGAATGTTCATAAAGAGACAGAAATACCACCAACAACACTAAGTATCAAAAAGGGAAAATAATCACCTTGGAGCAAAATTATCCATGACAAAAATCGGTATTTCTTGAGTAACAGAGCACAGGTCATTTTTATACCCAACATTCGTAGTAGTTTTTTTCCTATTCTATATACAAGATGAGTCATTTAGGGCGCGAAATCGAGCGAGCTAAACTACCACGGAGCTACAACCGCGCAAAGAAATAATGTACACAACTGTGTGTTTTTTACATTATATCTGAATAGCGCTAATTCATAGGGCGAACTGCAACATCTGTTTACGCCCGAGAAGTGTCCGAGAATCAGAGCAAAAAACTGCCATAAAATAAGGAATTTATGAGTAAAATTCATTCTACATCGGCGTAGATAGCCTGAGGGTTTTTTAAAATTTAATGTATTTACCTTATATTTCGCAAGAGAAATAATGTAAATATGTAATATATACTTACTATTATTTAGTTTCAATAGCATACGCGTACATTTTTAGTTATCATTTATTTAGACCTAGAACGTTGATTATGTTCCTTTTCCTAATATGAAAATGAATTTTCAGTGATTCCGAAATTTATTACAAAGTCTGTAAAATATCGTTACAGAATGCCAAAATATCGCACGTTCGTCACATAGCTTTGCTAAAACATACACATAAATAGTTTATATGCCGAGAATTTCGATAGTTTACAAAATTTCGTTACATGTTTAAATGACGATGCTCGAAGTATTTCTGAGTACAAGGAACTAACACAAATGTCAAATTTAAAAAATGAGGTGTGGCCACCACACGACTTTCTTATACGTATGAGCGTTTCGAAGTATACAGTCCTAAGAATTTTTTTATACAAAACTTATTTAAAATCCTATTCGATGTACTTTCATTCTCTTAATAAATCGCTATAGAACGCATACTTTGCAAGATATTCGAAAAAAGTGCTACTCGCTAAGAGTAAAAGTGCTATTTCCGGTCCGAATTTTGAAATTTCATGTATACAAAAAATATTGCAAATTCAACTCTAAATACTTTTGTACTCTTAATAAATATATATAGAATGCATAATTTACGACATATTTGCAAAAAATCGCTATACGGTAAGAGTAAAAGGGGTACTTCCGGTCCGAATATTGAAATTTTTTTTATACAAAAGATATTTAAAATTATAATTTAAATACTTTTATACTCGTAATGCACCTGCCTAGAAAGTATGACTTGCGAGAGATTCGCAAAAAACTGATTTTCGATAAGAGTAAAAGACCTAATTCCGGTTGGAATTTCAAAAAACTTTTTTAAGACAATTTGTCTCAAATCTAATTTTGAGTACATTCGAGTTATTTATAAATTTGTTTAAACTTAGTAATTGACAAAATATTTGCAAAATTCGATTTTTTCACTGAAGTAAATTACTACTTCCGGTCTATAGATTTTACTGAAAAACTAATCAGATCTCAAGAGGGAGATTATACACGTAAATACAAAATTTGGAATTGATATCTACAGCGGTTTAACCGCTATCGTGGTCACACACACACACAGACACACAGACAGACACACAGACAGACAGACAGAGAGAGAGACACAAACAGACAGAGAGAAAGAGAGAGAGAGAGAGAGGGAGGGAGAGAGAGGGAGGGAGAGGGAGAGAGAGAGACATTTTTTAAAAACCACTTTTTTGGTATCAGGGGACTTCAAAACGTGGAGATCTCCAAAAATCTGGAAGTCGAAAATTTTCGTCATCACAATACTAAGAAAGTAAAATGGATTAACCACATTAGATGTGGCTGGCTATTAATAATTTTAAAAGTATTCCAAGTAACTTCGGATGTGGCAATTGTGTATGCTAAATACGCTGACATAAAAGAATATATCCAGTACGCACACATAACCAGTTGCGATGTAGAAAGGACGTTTTCTATCTACAAGGATGTACTTAATTCAAAGAGAACAAGTCTTACAGAAGAGAAAATGAACAAATAATAAGGTATTTTGTATATTATAGATCACCAGTCACTTGTTATCCAATTATATAAATAAAATTAAAACCTCTTTAAAAATACAGCATTTCAATAGTGCGCCCGTGGGCGATGAGTCATGGCTCGCTCGATTCCGCGCCCTAGTCATTAGTAGCCGCTTCTTCGACTGCTCTTTTGTGTTTTAAATAAAAGAAAAAACAATTAGTGGAATATGCATGGTTGCTTGAGGCGCATATTCTAAAAATGCTTTAAGTTCTGATACACTTCTGTTTTTAATAATGATGTGTGTTAATGGATATGATTGACGCTTTTGGTGAATCTGAAAAAAACTTTTGCTAGCAGCCAGACTTTATGCACAGCGATCCCTGGTAGAAGTCAGCCGAAGCGAGAAATCTTCAAAAGTATAAAGGAACGGTTCGAAAGAACAGAAAGTACTGAATATGAAAAAAAGAAAGGATAAAATCAATAACCGGTGAGGATAATGAGTTTATGGTACTTGCGAGTGTAGTCGAACACCCCTATACTAGTACTACAACAATTAGTCGTCAGTTAGATGTAAATCAAATTTGAGAATTTAAAATAATTAGGAAATTAGGACAAGGGTTACAGGGTTACATGAAAGAAATTTTCAGAATCCCTCATATCTTTGTCAATGGACAGCAAATAAATTAGTCTGACTTTCCCAATTTTTTGTTGTTTGCCGACGAAACCACCTTCTATTAAAATTGATACGTAAAACTTCACAATTTTCGTTATTTGTTAGGGTTACATAAAAACCCTCACTTTATCACACCGGCAAACTTGCAAAAACTTTTTGAAGATATAAACATTAAAATGAGAAGAGCGTTTATAAGAATATGTCAAAATGTTTTACGCAACGTTAGTACTTCTTTGGAAAACAGAATACTCTTTGTTTTGCGCAAAGTTATGGTTATGTTGAACATGAAATTTGTTTTTCTCACTTTTGATTGTTATTACATTGCTCAATAGTTTTAGGTTACTTAAATTACGTTATTTTGTTGCTAATTTTTTTTATCACAGTTTTAGGACATAAACTTATAATTTTGAAAAACTACAGCCATCTCTTATGAAGGAATAGGAGCAATTAGACAAATTAAATTGAAGATAGCAGCACTGTTTCATGCATCTTTTTCTGGGGCGGCATCTTCAAGTATGTCAGTAAACATAACCTGTATTTTATTTTAACTGGACATTTTCCGGAATTAAAAATATTAAAATGCGATGCCCTTGATTCTGTAAAATTATTGATTTTGGGACACTTGGATTTAACCTTTACTTTGTTTGTCAGTGGACTAAGGAAGTCGGGCTTCATTGCAGCCTACCATTGGTTGAACAAATATTTGGGTGCATAGAACAACAACGCTCGTAGTTCTTCATTTGACCGCTAATTGCTCCTATAGTGATTATATATATATATATATATATATATATATATATATATATATATATATGTATTGAAAAATTGAAAATCTTCTTGGTAGTAGTGGCATAAAATGAATTTAAAGTAATAACAATATGACAACTGGTTGTCAATTAGAAAACAATGACAAATATAAAATGTAAATCAAAATGTATAAATGAAAATGTAATCAATAAGCATAGGACAGTCGAGATTATTTCTATAATCACATTAAAAGGCTTGGGGTCTACCACAAACTGTTCAGTCAATCCAAATATACAAATAACAACGACGCAACTATGTAAAGAAAAATTAAGAGTAGAACTGTTGATAATATAACAATATAGAATGTAAAATAGTCAAGTATAAATGTAAATAAAAGCAAATAAGCATAGGACAATCGATAATTACTCATGTAATACTATCAAAATGGCCTAGGTTCACCTAAACATGTACAATTTTGATTGAAATACACAAACAATTAACGATGCAACTATGTATGTGTTAAGATGTATTTGTAGCTACAGACATATATGTTTCTACCTAGTTTGGTTTCGTCAGTGCAGCATAACAAAGAAAGTGTATGTTAAAGCATTAATATGTGAATAAAAAATATAGTATTACCTTAAAATGTCAATCCAAAATGTCCAAGTGTAAAACAACTGTGAAAATACCTAATACTGTGTAATGCCTTATTTCAACCAGGCAGTTAATAAAATATATTACAATTCTTGGCCAATTATACAAATGTATTGAAAAATTGAAAATCTTCTTGGTAGTAGTGGCATAAAATGAATTAAAAGTAATAACAATATGACAACTGGTTGTCAATTAGAAAACAATGACAAATATAAAATGTAAATCAAAATGTATAAATGAAAATGTAATCAATAAGCATAGGACAGTCGAGATTATTTCTATAATCACATTAAAAGGCTTGGGGTCTACCACAAACTGTTCAGTCAATCCAAATATACAAATAACAACGACGCAACTATGTAAAGAAAAATTAAGAGTAGAACTGTTGATAATATAACAATATAGAATGTAAAATAGTCAAGTATAAATGTAAATAAAAGCAAATAAGCATAGGACAATCGATAATTACTCATGTAGTCCTATCAAAATGGCCTAGGTTCACCTAAACATGTACAATTTTGATTGAAATACACAAACAATTAACGATGCAACTATGTATGTGTTAAGATGTATTTGTAGCTACAGACATATATGTTTCTACCTAGTTTGGTTTCAACAGTTCTACTCTTAATTTTTCTTTACATAGTTGCGTCGTTGTTATTTGTATATTTGGATTGACTGAACAGTTTGTGGTAGACCCCAAGCCTTTTAATGTGATTATAGAAATAATCTCGACTGTCCTATGCTTATTGATTACATTTTCATTTATACATTTTGATTTACATTTTATATTTGTCATTGTTTTCTAATTGACAACCAGTTGTCATATTGTTATTACTTTTAATTCATTTTATGCCACTACTACCAAGAAGATTTTCAATTTTTCAATACATTTGTGTAATTGGCCAAGAATTGTAATATATTTTATATATATATATATATATATATATAACAATAATTAATTATTAGGGTTATCGGTCCGTGTATTCTGGTTAAATAAAACTCAATTCGTTCATTCTTCTCTCTATATTTCGATAATGTTTATTATCTTCATCGGGAGAGTGCTATCAAAAATCGTAATGAATTTGTTAAAAAGGAAGCATAAGAAGTTAAAATGTTACTTACATCAATGAGTTAGCACTGGCAAAGACATCAATATATTTAAAATAATAGTGGAAACATTAAAATGGTAATGATGTTTTTAAAAATTTAGAATTTTCTGTCAGAAATGACATTTAAAAAATATATTGATATCATCACAAAATTAGAATAAAGTGCCTTGTACTATGTAATATAATATACAAAATTATTTAAATCTCTTTAGATGATCTAAAGTACAAGAATTTTTATGAATTGAAGCAGAAAAATTTAAATATTTTAGGAACAATGTAAACGTTCTTGTGCGTTAGCTGGGCATTTTTTAGATTTCAAACATACCTTTGATTATGATAATGTTAAAATATTAAGTAAAGAACGTAATTATAAAAACAGAATAGTTCTTGAAATGATTTATATTAACAAAGAGACTAATACAATAAATTATAAAACTGATACAAATAATTTAAGTGTGATATATTCTAACCTATTACGCATTTGTAAATAAATTATATTGTTCCTAAAATATTTAAATTTTTCTGCTTCAATTCATAAAAATTCTTGTACTTTAGATCATCTAAAGAGATTTAAATAATTTTGTATATTATATTACATAGTACAAGGCACTTTATTCTAATTTTGTGATGATATCAATATATTTTTTAAATGTCATTTCTGACAGAAAATTCTAAATTTTTAAAAACATCATTACCATTTTAATGTTTCCACTATTATTTTAAATATATTGATGTCTTTGCCAGTGCTAACTCATTGATGTAAGTAACATTTTATCTTCTTATGCTTCCTTTTTAACAAATTCATTACGATTTTTGATAGCACTCTCCCGATGAAGATAATAAACATTATCGAAATATAGAGAGAAGAATGAACGAATTGAGTTTTATTTATCCAGAATACACGGACCGATAACCCTAATAATTAATTATTGTTATTAAGTACGGTCGATATTTTTATTATTACTATATATATATATATATATATATACTCGACTACGGTATCTTGTAACATCCAGTAAAAATTTTGACGTTCCAACATCCGCCTTAAAGGAAGCAAATACGTACAATACAAGAATATGACTTTCTGGACTAAAGGACCAAGTGTCTTTGACAGTATTAAATTGAACTATATAAGAAAAATAAAAATAAATTTGAACCACCTCTTTGACATCCGTTGTATATTCAGTATATATTTCTATTTAGCATTTCTTGTGACATCCGTAAAAAATCTGTGGATCTTATGACATCCAAACAATGTTGCCTATTTTACTATGATGTCCAACAATTACACTTGCTACTTTTGCTGTAGTTTCTAGCAGCTTGAAATAGCAGACGTATACGTACTTAAAACTTGATTACAAAAAAAGAACCCACTAATACTTTACAAGGAAAAACTCGTAAACAAATAAAATTTCCCTAATGTTCTGAAAATAAATGACTAAGTACATACATAGTATAATAATAAAAAGAAAAAAACCATTCGCATGTATTTAAAACAGTATTTCCTATTGTTTGATTAATTATTATTTGTGGCCATGTTTTATTACGAAATATTGTTGAATGGAGTTCTTTTAGCTCTTCGCATTTTTTTTGGGTGGTTTCTTGGATGTCAAGTACTTTTTGAAGAACATATCGACAAATATTTTTTGCTCACTTGTCCAGGCTAGAATACGGCCTTGTTTTACCTACGTGCAGAAAAGATTCACTTGTATTATATTGGAACAAAAATATGACATGTAGACTAAGCGATTGCGATATTAACTAGCCTTATTTCTGTTTTTATTGTAATATCCTTACCTAGTTCTTATCAACATGACGATGTGCATCATCGGCTATTAAACTAGAGCTATTTCTCCTCTTCGGTAAGCTTATTTGGTTCTCTGCGAACTAGAAGGATTTTTTTTGTTAGTATATATTTGATGTTTTACATACCACTCACACATGCACGTTATCATCAGATTTTTCATTCAACTTCTTCACATTTTTAATTTCGTGTTTACTTTGCTATTTCTATTAAGGGATATATTATAATTGGTGTCATGAAGATCAGGAATGTCAAGATCAATACGTTCTAAAGTTTTTTTTCCACCAGAAGCTGAAGTTTAGATACGTTAGCAATTTGCAGTTTATCAGGTTTTCTATAATAATTTAGGTGGGAGCCTTTTCATGACCAAAATGGGCTGATAGCTGTTCCATGGCCTTCCATTCCTTCCATGGAAATTAGCTGTGCAATGGTCGCAAAATGTTTTCTTAGTGTTGTTGTTATAGTTTCAATATTTACTATATTACAAGCAATAGCAAGTTTCTTCAGTATTTTGTACGACCACAAAAAACTATCTTCAGTACTTGGATTGGCAAAAAGATAAGGATTTGAAGAAGCCACAAATTCCCTGAATTTCAATAAAACTTAGGTATGCTTCTGCATTGGTAAAGAATACAGTACAGCTTTACCTTTCTTTCCCCGAATTTGTATTTTTAATTAAAACTTTCTTCGTTACTGTCAGCGATTGATAAATATCTTTAACTCCCGATTCAGCCTCTTTTCTTAAATAATCCTTTGTTTTAATTCTTTGAGCTTCTCCGGAACGTTTTCTGTTTAATAGAATAACATGTTAAATTGCGAATATTTGATAAATTATCCGAATCGCTTTCTAACACCTTGGAGCATTTCTCTTCTTCCTGAACAACATATTCATTCATTTTTATGACATCTTCTGTTAATGTAATACCTCTTTTTTTCCAAGTCTTGGAAGATAAATTCTTGTTTGCACTAGTAGAAACATAAATGCGGAATTGAGTTTCTATCATTTGCTTTAAAGTTTTTATTTCTTTATTTTTAACTGAATCACTTTCCTTGGTAGCAAAAAATATTATAATATTGTAAACCTGTTTGCGGACAGTTGCCCATCATAAAACAAGTGAGGGACTTTTAAACGTAGGTACATCTATCTGGATAATAACCGGACATTTCATTAGTAACATCGACTAGATGATCAAAGTAACATGGTTTTAAATAATTTTCTAACTGATATAATTTTGGTTTCCTGTCTTGCAACGTTTTTAGAAATCTTGCCAATTCCCGTATGCGCTGAGAAACATGTCGTGGCACCTATAATATGTTTGACTGTAGTGCTTAATTAGAAAGTCTTTCAAGACAAGTTTGTAATATCATCAGATTGCATATGTGGAAATATATTTAACTCTAAATCTTCAAAATTATTTTGTTCAGGCATATAAAGACCCTTCTTTATATGCCTGTGCATGTTTTGAATCGTTTTATTGAAACTTTTCACACCACATTTTCGTGTACCTATGAAGATAGGTTCGTGTGAGCCTTTGCAACCAGAGCAAGGTAAATAATCAGAGGTTTTTTTCCGATGTACATAATTTGGTCTTCTCACTGGATTTATAAATCCCTGTTCCCCAAGTTAATTTATAAAGTTACCTAGAAGTTAAGAAAATTATTGAGAGAGAGAGCGAGAGGCAAAGAGGCCCCTTTTTCGAAGTTCGTCAAGCAAGTATTTTCTTTTTTTTAGAATTATTTGGAAGGGATATTATTTTAACAACTTCAAATTTCTTGTGATTACAAATCAAATGCCGTGCAAAATATGGTAACATTCATCTCACAGTATACACAATTTTCTCTTTTATCCCTTTTAAGACTTCCGTTTTTATTTTTACTTGAAAATTTAACTTCCCCAAGCTCGTTAAATACACTTTGGCCCTCCTCTATTTTATTTTGGTGGAGATTATGCTGTGTATTTGTACCTATCTGCTGCATGCTGAAGTTCGGTGTATTGAGGAGATGGTTTAGATTTCTCAAAATCGGAATGATTCGAATCACTTAAAAAGCCTATCAAATTAAATATGTCATTCAAAGGAGCCACATAAAAAATTCGTTATATTCCTATTTTTTTTTTTAATTGCAAACAAAATCATTTAAGATGGGCATTTACCAACAAATAGAAACCTATGCAACGTAAATTACTCGCGGGACGGGTAGACGCAAGGGGATGTGAGTAAGTGAAGCTACACGATATTCGGTTTCCATTACAGCCCTTCGGTTTTATTCATAGATTAAGGAATACTATACATGGGAAACATATGTATAAGGAATGAGTACGGTACTGTTGACGTTGTTGATGTTTTATAATAAGCCAATTTTCGCGTGCCCATAACTATTATATTTATTCTACACTCGAATATTATAGGTATATATGATATTTAAATGCCAGTGACAATTTGTAATTAAACTGTCACTCACATTTAAGTCTGCAATAGCCGACCGATTCCGATAGATTTTCGTCTTCGGTGGGACCGGTAGAGATACCGTAAAGTGGGGATAGACCACGCGTAAAACCTTGTGTGAAATGTGTGTGACAAGGTTTACTGTTCAATGTTTTTTATCTTTAAAAATAATTACATAAATTTGATTTTTTCTTTATATCGTACCTACATCAAATGTGCAGCTGGCGCGTAGAGGTTGTTTTTTTTCTTTTGTGTACCAACCTTAGTTAGTAGACACTAATCAAATTCATGCATTTTTGTGGTTATTTCTAAAACACATAGTTTTCTTAAGAAAATAAATTAGTACAAAAACGGACCTTGACATTATAAGTTGATGCCTTTTGCACCACTAACCCAAATTTGAGATTCTAAAATTACAAAATAAATTCAAAAAACGCGAAACGGCGATGCCTTAATTTTCGATAGGTAAACGCCCCTCTTAATATAAGCACTAAAACATGCAATTACTTTCCTTAAAACGTAAGATTAAAAGCACCATATACCTAGTAGCGCTATTGCCAAATTTCAGATTACACAGAGTGCGCTAAATGAGAAGCAATATACGCTGTGAATACATGGATGTCACGCAATCGACTGAGCATATCGGAATATTGTATATAAAATATACAGCACCAGCTTTCTTGCGCGCCCCCTACAAAATACACACCACAACTAAATATACATAATCGCTCTTAAATCAGTGTATTTTAACGTCCATCTGAAACTTTGTCCTCACTGTCTCACAGATATTACACGACGATTTAGCATAGAATTCTCTGTGACATCCGATTCTTGATGTTACAACGTTAACGGATGTCAAAGAGATACGAACAATTTTGCGTCTTGATGTCATAAAGTTGGCTATTTATATTTATATATATATATATATATATATATATATATATATCAGAAAAAGAAAAATATTGGGTATAATCCGCTGTATATATATATATATTGTATAGGACATTGTAAACTAAAATGAAACAAAACGCCCTAATAAAATACCGGGTGTTCCATTTAAATAAAATAAGTTTTTGGTATATGAAAATTTCGGGAAGTAGGCTTGGAAAAAACAAAGTTTTTAAGGTATTGTCGAGTGCATCTTATACCAAATGACGCAAAATTTTCTTGGCTACAAGCACCACCAAAGTTAATGTTTTTACTTTTAAAATGTGAAAATGATATTTTTCTGAACAAGTGTTTTGGACAAATATTTTGAGAAAAAAGTAATAACTCAAAAAGTATTAGCTGCATTTTGAAAAAGAAAAAATAGTTGAATAGAGCATTTGAAACACTACAAAATCCAAAAATAACGGAAGTGCGTCAGAGCTTAAAGCACTTTTACAATATGCACCACAAGCAACCAAGGGTGAATTGGGTTAAATTGTCTTAAAATTATCTGAGGAATCTCCGGTCTTCGTTTGTCAGGAGAGTTTCTGGACACCCTGTATATATATATTAATAAAAAACTAATTATTGTAAAAAAACAAATATATTTTTGTGCTGGTATTAATTTTGTCTAAATGTATAAACGCGCTTCTAGACAACATTTCCACAACAAAGTATGCTTATGAATCAATAAAACCTCCATTCTACGAGTTCTATTACATAGAAACTTGTAAAACACATCCCTGATTCAAAACACAACACACTGGAGAAATTGCAACAAAATGGTCATGTAGAAATTTACTAAAATGATAACTTTCATGTACCTGAGTGTATCACCAGTTAAAACTATACATTTAAGTATATATTATGCACTTACAGGAATAGCAAAGGTATAAAATAAACTTATGAACTGTACCTCAGTCCTCAGTATGGTGCTTCAAAACCATCTATTGTCAAATAAAGCTTTTATTAAAATAAAATATTTATTAAAAAATTATTTATAGAATAATCGTCTATAAATACAAGAAAAATGCAATTCAAATAAAATACTAACTTATTTAAAAACGTAAAAATTTCTGTATACTGTTTGTTAAATGCTTGAAGCAAAATTAAATACTTAAAACTAAATTATAAAAAATAATCTGTTTCAAGAATGATCTCTAGTTATTTTGTATTGTCTTTGTTTTACAGTTGTGTTTGGCAACATAGAATGTACTCCGTCTTTTTTAAACATTTTATAATTTGAAAAAGACTAAATAAAGTCGAAACGTCATAAGACCAAAATTTTTTTATTTTAATTAGATTAGAGTTAGTAATTTTATTTTGAGGCCGCTACACCAAGAAACTTATAAAAGCAAATTCGGAAGTGATTTCTTTGAATATTAAATATACATATATATGTGGCGGAGTTTGTATGTTTTCTATAGACTCCGAAACCGCTGAACCGATTTTGATGAAATTTTCAGGAAAACTCTAGCATAGCCTGGAGCGTGTTCCTGTGAAGGTGGTGCCGATAGGACTATAAAAAAAACATTTTCTATTATTTAATCTTAATACTATCAGATCACCTTGGTTAGATTAGTACTAACCTTTGAAGTTGCATTAACGATCTTATTTACATCGGATCACTTGTGATTATCAAGTGGTTAGATTAAAAGTGGATGTATGTGTGTGGGTGGGTGTGTATGTTTCCTCTAGACTCCGAAACCGCAGAACCGACTTTGATGAAATTTTCATATTGTCTGGAGAGTGTTCCTGTGAAGTTTGGCAACGATAATTTTTTTTTTGGCGTAGCAACGCGCGCCGGGTAGCGTTAGTAAATAATATACATAATAAGCTAGCATTGCCAATATGGTCATCTTTCTCATAAATTAAACAAATATTTAATATACTGAAAGCACTCTATATGGAAATATTTTTTTATATTATACACGCAATGACATATGATCTTCGTACTTCAATCATAGAAATTACATACATTTTTGGTTAACATTAGATATTTAGCAAACAGAATGTATTTTCTTGTTTATATATGAACTTGCAATAAAGGAGAACATTTTAATCAATGTTGATGATTGATCCCTAATAGCAAGTAATTTAGTAATTAAAGGTCATATTTTAACTATGCGACCTCTGCATGCATAGGTATTCGGGAAATTTCTTCACCCAGAGCTTAAAAGATTGCGTTTTGCGGTTGTGTTGAAGTGTTAGATACTTACAAAAGTTGTTAACCTACTAGAATCGTCATTGATGCGGTAGGGTCTCGAAAATTTTGGGTTGAAGAAATCAACTACTTCTAGACTTATGGACGATATGAGGCTCAATTACTGTGAAGTGACAAACACTGAGGTAATAGTAGTTGCTTTTACCAATGCTTCTTCTACTACCTACTCTTGATCAACTCGCAGTGTTGCTCCAACTGACGTTAGTTCTGACTCTATAACCATTTAACCGTCCTCTTCCAGAGACATTTTTCAAGGCTTTAAGAAAATCTGGTCATAAATTACTGGTAGGTTTTTCCGTGAGGGCCACAGAACCACTTACTAAGATATTGAATTTAGTACTTAAAACATGATGATTTCCTGAGCTATGTAAAATCATTACAATAACACTTGTTTTTAAGAAAGGGCATAAAGAAAGAAATCATATAATGGTTTACAGTGACAAAGCATGTTCGTACGTACAGGCTTTTATTTATTTCATTCATATATATATAGTGTTAATTTTATATATATATATATATATTCTTTATCGTCTATTATTTCAGTTATTTCTATCAAATATATTTGTCTGGTCCATAAAACATAAGTACACCGTTACTGCAAGATTTCTTTTTTGTTTGTTCGTTTTAATTGAATATTTCCACGTGTTTGTTTATGTAGTAATGTTGTAAATACAACTCCGTGAAAAGTGGGCTTTATATACAGGTGAAACATATCCGCGGGGAAAGATTGTGATTTTATGAGAAAAGATATTTTTTGAAGCGGTTTTTTACCCTATGATAGCCACTTACTAGGAGCACCTTTTAAAATTATTTTGTAATTTTCAGAGCGTTCCATAACTTGGTGGCTGACCATAGTTCCAGTTTTTTAAATAGAACATTATATTATTACACTTTCCATTCTCAGTATAATTCTTAGTCAAAATGTGGTATGACAGTATAGGCCTACAATTTAAGGTTTTCGACTTCTTACTATTTTTCTGAAAAATTCAATGCTTTTATAAAACAAGATTTCTGAAAAATGACGTATGTGATGGATACAATTTTGGGTAGCGTTGGTCATAATCAAAGGTCCTAATACGAACGAACTTTCTTTTTGCAATTGCTAATTGAATTTTCTGAAAACTGGATTAAAATTACTTGACATATTTTTGTCTAAAAGTATTTTTTTCCAAAAGGAATAACCTGTATGTCGGTTCATTTTTGAATAGCTTACTAAATTTTGAACCAAAAACATGTAAGACGTTATTATTTTAAGAGTGAGCTGTTGTCGTTTTTTGTCCGTTTGTGTCCGAATATCCAGCAGGCTAGTCAATAGGGCTTTCATTGACTAGACATTTCTCTAGAAAATATTCATATAAAATATTTTGTATCTTTAGCATAGAATGTGGGGATTCTCCGTCATGTTTCATCTACATCTCTTCGTAAATTTAACACTGTGTAATACAAAATAATTTTAAAAGGTGCTTCTAATAAGTGTCAAATTTTAAAAGTGGGTCTACATAGTTGTTATTTATACTATCTTGTCGTTATCGTAGTATTTTACCACGTACGTGTAAAAAAATTACCAATTTATCGAAATACAAGACACCCTATAAATGAACAGTCAATGCACTCTTGGAAAATGTATGGAAATATCATATATAGAAAATATTGATACTAATTGATAGTAATGAATTGTCCGTAGTAGCAAATATTTGAAGAACATGCTTTTTGTTGTTTTAATTGATACTATGTATTCAACAATTGAAATGATCGAAAGTACACGAACTGTTATGAGCGCATACACATAATAAATACACGCCCTGTCACATACATTTAAAACGATAACGGGAGGAGTTATCTGCCTATATAGATACATAAAAAACCATGCGTCAAAGCGCAGTAACAAAAGTCAAAAAATATCATACTTGCTGATGTATTGAACGAACAGTTTGGAAGAGATATCAGCTGCCACTGAACGCGTGATTTAGCACATCTGCTGTCAGCCTGTGATTAATATCCTGCTGTTTGAGTTTCTATGTAAATAAATGTCTAATTTATCAAAATTACACCTACAATGTATATCTCTGACGAGCGAGCGAATGGCCCGTCACTGGTGCGGTGCTAATCGTCTGCTTGCTTACTATCCGATTTCATTTTGTCCCGCCCCATTTCTATCACGACATAGTCATTTGCGTTACGTGTTCCAAATAGTGTGCTTAAGAATTATAGGATGAAAATTTTTTTTAAATTGAAATGATAACACAATGGTAAAACAGAGGAAAGGTCTTTTAAACAATCTTTATATTAGAGATTATGATTTTGGCACATACGTATAGTGCAAGATGAAATACCATTTAACATGAAGATATAGATTGACTTTATATTATGCCTATTATAAATATCTTTTAAGAGTTTTCTACTTCTATATTAGAAACAAACTAACAACATTTACACCACCTTAAAGAAATATCAGAATGTTAATAAAAAATATAACTTCACATTTAGATAGTGAATATTTCATAATTTTTTAAATTCTCTTAATTATTTTTAAAGTAATCATTTATTGCTATAATCTAGTTTAATTACACTTGGACTAACATGAACGAAATATTTCGTAAATGAACTTCGTTTGACCGCACTTGTAAAATTATGGACAAGAATCATACCTAACCCTTCTTCAAGCCTCATGCTTAAATCTCAGAAAATTATTCTGTCTAAAACAGTTTTCCACTTTTAAACAGCCTGACCTAATATTAAATAGAGTTTGATACTCTAGCATGGCAACCGAACTCAAAATGTCATCGATAAAATCATATTCTCCTGTATTCAGAAACAGATATTTGAAATGTTCACCTGAATTATTTAAAAACATTATGAATATAATATTTTAATGTAATAAATAAAACAACATAAGTTAATTGTTATATTCTACACGTTTAAATTACGTTTCGATATGTTTAATATATTTATCAAAAAATAAACTACAGTCCTAAAATGCCATATTGTTCCCTTTATTAAAGAGGAACCTTTGTTAATACACATGAATTCCTTTTCACCTAGTTTTAATTAGTTTCGCTATACTTTTTTAACTTATAATTATTTACCTCTTGATTTTATATGTTTCAAAAGTAAAAGCTGCTGTATGTGGCTATTACTTGAACCAGATGGCGTTGTCGCCACCGATAAATTGGCCAAGAAATATTTAACTCAGAGGAATACCAATCAATAACCGAATACTGTATTCTATCATTTTATTGATAGTGCATGTATAAATGCTTATAAACTGTGGCTTCTAGCTAAATGTGATTGGCAAAGAAACAGATCAAAACCCGAAAAATATTCTACTACTGTAACCAGTATAATAATTGATATAATTTCTAGTTTGTCAGTTAATAAACATATATAATTGGCATTTGTTTTTCATTATTTATTATACCCTTTTGAAATTCTTTCTTTATATACGATAAACAGTTTTCGTTAGGTTTGATCATAGCACTGAAGTGGAGCCCGGGTTGTAGTGTACATAATTTTATGACTCCAGTCCGTAAAAGGTTAATTAAGTAACTAGGCAAGGTTGAAACTATCAGCAAATTTGGTAATGTGTGATGAATCACAATTAATTTACTTTTATGTGGTTGCCTGGACTGGCAGGCATATTTTTAAATAAATTGTTAAACAGGCTAAGGCAGTCTTGTTAGGCTTGTAAATAACCAAACTCAAATGCCTGTCGCAATGCATGATTGAAGATTGAATGCATGTGCAGTCTAAAGTACTCGAACCGCGCTTCAGGAATAAGGCAGCACTTCTCAAGGCTCACCAGGGCAAAGGAGTTTATAGTATACACTTCATCTTTCCGTATCCAATAATGTGTATATAACTATAATTGTTGATTCAGTATACCTACTAGTTATTAATGAACACGAGTATCTTTATTCATTAACCAACATCCCCTATCCTAGCCTCCTTCTATATTTTGCGTATATGAGAGTGGAGGTAGATATAAAATGGCTTGCAGATATAGTTACGCAATGGTATGCTAGATGTTGTACTCTTGATAACTTGATTGGGGTATGCACTTAGAAAGTTTTTTGTTACTAAACTAAAGGCCTATTGATTAGTAAATGTCTCACCATTCCAAAGCATATTCAGTACAACATACACGGATTTAAACCCAGTGGCTTTCGGAGTACTGTCATGAAGTAACATTCATTCGTATGGCACTTTTTTCGTGTGGGACGTGATTTACCAGATCTTTGTGTGGCTGTTTCCCACTCTTGTTTATAGCTTAGTCATACCAATCCTATATCTATATCGACTTTGTCTAATATGGCCTACGATGTCAGTCTAAATATACATTATTCACTGAAATGCTCTATAGCGACTTATTAGATGCTCAGTTAGCACGTTTTAAGTTCTAATTTGTCACCTATTCTTGCATATTTTCGCTCAATAATTTTAGGACAGGTGATAATTTTATGAAAACTACATTTTGTCCACTATACACTCTTTTTTATTATAGTAGCTAGTTTACTTAGACGCACATATTTGCATATGAGATAATTTCTTCCAATCCGAATTTTGGAATTTCCTTTACACAAAGGTTAAATTAAATTTTAATAGCATTTATGCTATCAATACATCTATGTAGAATGATGCATAATTTGTGAAATAGTGGTACATAAGCTGTTTCTCTATAATGAAAAACTGTTACTTTCAGTCCTAATTTTGAAATTCTTTTATGCATAACATTTTCCAATCTATATTCTGAAAACTTTTATGCTTTCTATTGACGGTAGAATTATTTTTTTCGGACATTTATCTTATGATATATTTTTGTTGACCTGATATGTCTTGCACTCTAACTAACTAATATAAAAACATGTTGCTTGTTTCTCTGTTATTCCTTCATAAAGAAAACGTAACAAGTATATTAAATATATCATACATATATTCGCTGGTGCGTCTGTTTGCGATTGTGAAACTTCTGAACAACTTGACCGATTGAGGTCATATTCAAGCAATATATTTCTTTGTCGACTCGATGGTTCATAGAAATTATTCAAAACTTCTATATTTATTTAATAAAATAACATATTGAAAATATGTTGATTAAGTACCAAAAAAGAATGTCACAAAATCTGGACCCGATAGGTGGCGCTGTGGTCGAGTTACTTATATATATATATATATAAAATATATTACAATTCTTTGCCAATTATACAAATGTATTGAAAAATTGAAAATCATCTTGGTAGTAGTGGCATACAATGAATTAAAAGTAATAACAATATGACAACCGGTTGTCAAATAGAAAACAATGACAAATATAAAATGTATATCAAAATGTATAAATGAAAATGTAATCAATAGGCATAGGACAGTCGAGATTACTTATATAGTCACATCAAAAGGCTTGGGGTCTAACACAAACTGTTCAGTCAATCCAAATATACAAATAACAACGACGCAACTATGTAAAGAAAAATTAAGAGTAGAACTGTTGATAATATAACAATATAGAATGTAAAATAGTCATGTATAAATGTAAATGAAAGCAAATAAGCATAGGACAATCGATATTACCCATGTAATCCTATCAAAATGGCCTAGGTTCACCTAAACATGTAGAATTTTGATTGAAATACATAAACAGTCAACGATACAACTATGTATGTGTTAATATGTATTTGTAGCTACAGACATATATGTTTCTACCTAGTTTGGTTTCGTCAGTGCAGCATAACAAAGAAGGTGTATGTTAAAGCAATAATATGTGAATAAAAAATATAGTATTACCTTAAAATGTCAATCCAAAATGTCCAAGTGCAAAACAACTGTGTATAAATACTTAATACTGTGTAATGCCTTATTTCAACCAGGCAGTTAATAAAATATATTACAATTCTTTGCCAATTATACAAATGTATTGAAAAATTGAAAATCTTCTTGGTAGTAGTGGCATACAATGAATTAAAAGTAATAACAATATGACAACTGGTTGTCAAATAGAAAACAATGACAAATATAAAATGTCAATCAAAATGTATAAATTCATTTTGAACAAGGTAATACTATATTTTTTATTCACATATTAATGCTTTAACATACACCTTCTTTGTTATGCTGCACTGACGAAACCAAACTAGGTAGAAACATATATGTCTGTAGCTACAAATACATCTTAACACATACATAGTTGCATCGTTGATTGTTTATGTATTTCAATCAAAATTGTACATGTTTAGGTGAACCTAGGCCATTTTGATAGGATTAGATGGGTAATATCGATTGTCCTATGCTTATTTGCTTTCATTTACATTTATACACGACTATTTTACATTCTATATTGTTATATTATCAACAGTTCTACTCTTAATTTTTCTTTACATAGTTGCGTCGTTGTTATTTGTATATTTGGATTGACTGAACAGTTTGTGGTAGACCCCAAGCCTTTTGATGTGACTATATAAGTAATCTCGACTGTCCTATGCTTATTGATTACATTTTCATTTATACATTTTGATTTACATTTTATATTTGTCATTGTTTTCTATTTGACAACCAGTTGTCATATTGTTATTACTTTTAATTCATTGTATGCCACTACTTTTTCAATTTTTCAATACATATATATATATATATATATATATATATATATATATATATATATATATATATATATATGACAAATTGATATTTTGGGTTATTTGCCGCGTTAATTCAAATCAAGTATGCATATACGAAATAATTCGTATATGCATAAGTGATATGAAATGTATATTTTATTTTTATTTATGTATGTAATTGATATTTTGGGTTATTTGCCGCGTTAATTCAAATCAAGTATGCATATACGAAATAATTCGTATATGCATACTTGATTTGAATTAACGCGGCAAATAACCCAAAATATCAATTTGTCATCACATAACCGCGAAAAACGTCATTTTTGATATATATATACAGATCGTTGCATCGCAAGTGCCGTCAAACGCTCGCTCCGATTGACGTGCATAGCTGCGCCGGTGGTATGAATTTTACGTAATGTAGGTAGACTCATATGATAAAATTTTCTTTAACGTGCACAATGTGCCCGCTGTTTTTATCCTCATAAAAACTAAAGATGTAGTTATAACAAGAATAGCAAACTTGTGCACAGAATATGTATTGTAAGAAGATGTTTATGACGAATGAAAAATGTAAAATATTAAAGCAATGTGGAGAATAGTAATACTATTTATTATCACAACAATTCACAGTAAAATAATGAAATTTAAATTCTGTAATTAGTAGCTAAATAAAAAATGAATATTCTCATATTTGCAGGAATAAACGTTAAAAAAATATGCATTAGTCATAAATTATTATTTTATAAGTTAATATAAAAGCGACCACTTTTCTAATGCATTATATGCTCGAAACGTCTTCCGGTCGCCTCAAAGCAAAGAATATTGTTTCAACAAGAATAATAAAAAAATGAAAATATAATAAAATATCGCAAAGCGCTAGAACATATGAGACAACTACCTTCTACAATGACTAACTGGAGACTGCAAATATCCAAATATTCATACGTATTCTCTGCAACATGTATCGGCGCCGGCGCGGCATATGGACTTAACTAAGACATACCGTTCAACTATCGATATAATATTTTGACGGCACTTGCGATGCAACGATCTGTATAAATAAATTATTTGTTCTTAGTCGTTTCTTTTAACCATAAAAATCCAAATGTATCTTTCTTGGCATTTGCGACCTGTTCTATGAAGTGTTGTCTATAATTAGTTCAGAAAAATATATAATTCCTCGAAATATTTTGAAAAGCTTTCTATTCATGCTATTGTTGATTCTTTGGAAAGAAGCACAATTTGTGATGTATTTGCTTATGTAGTTTTGTTATCAATATTTGTGACACTTTATGTTAGTAAATGAATAAGAATATAAAATGATTTTATACTGTTTGTGACATAAATTGTTTATGTGGGTATTCGTAATAACATTAAAATTTATATATATATTATAGTGTAATAATAACATAAGTATGTTTCTTATATACAAATGAATAATGCTACAATAGAAGCTAATTGTTTAACAATATCAATAAATGAGTCCCACACAATATATAATTAAAGAACTTCGAAATAAATGCTGCATTTATCGGTGATTATCCAGTTATACATTTGGTCAATTGGTCTTAATGCCTAGTGAGGTCAATAAAATAATTACGCTCAATTGTGTGTCATTCGATTTAGTTTACATGTGAACTAGTGGCAAAATTACATTACGAAAGAAAATACAAAATACATTGAGGGAATTTGTCTACTGTAAGATAAATGAATGTCATTATAACGGTACTTGCATTAACGATTAACAATATTACATTAAAAAGAAATCAGTCACTGCCGTACTGCATGTCTGTAATTATATCTTCAGTAATAAAATTATTATCTTACGAATCATTCTGTTGATAGCCATACTAGTGATAGGGTTACATGCTTGTTGAATATTAGGGTGCGCCGAAAAAACACAACATCCTTTTCAAGTCGTAATACCGCGGAAAAGATGAAAATTTTTTTTTTGTGTGAAAAGCCGTAAATTCAAGAAACTCATATTGAACAATAGAACACCCCCAAGTTTTCACTCATTATTTGCTGAAAGTAATTTAACATCTGATATATGGACGAAGTTAGACATGTTTGACTTGATTTGTTTTTATAAAACCATCTCTAGACTCAGCCTCGCCAACTTCTCATCAGGCCTTGATCATGACTTTCACACATCGCCCCACAACCTGTGTGCTGTGAATGTTTTGAATGTTATATCCCAATTAGGGACTAAGTCACTTTGAATATGTGCTTTAATTTCATCGTCACTGATATCTTTCAATAATGGAGGAGACGATAAATCATAGTCCATCCAGTTAATTATTTCCTAGTAGTCTTGAGAATTGAAATTGGGACTGGCGGTATTAATGTTGCTAGTTATTCTCTCTTGATCTAACTGTCTCACCTTTAAAATTCGAAGTATAGCCTCTCTAATGTGTTTTGAATTATACTGGGTTTGGAGACTTTTTTGCCACGAAAACATCGAGTGATCCTTACTTAGTATACAGAGGTCTGTTGTGGCGATTTGACAGTCTTGAAGCTAAGCACTGGGCGTTTTTCACAGTCACATAGCTTTTTACCGATTGGCCCCCTCAAAGATATCAGACCGGTTTATTTACTGTGTAGGATTGAAACAGATGCCAGAATTGCATATCTTTCGCACGAACAACACCGAATCACTTCCTCAACAGTAGGAAGTTTTTTTGATGCGAACTCTTTATGTGTGGAAATATAGAGCAACCAAATTGATGGTCTTATGATGATTTTTCTAGGTACAGACAATATCCCCGTTAAGTCACAGAGTTACACCAAAATGTCACGACACAAGACCAACATTGAAATAAATGCTAATGCCAAAATAATAATTGGAAGAGCAAACGAAACACACATTAAACACGCGGAATAAATGTAGACTGACTGAACAATGGCGCTGCCCGACGACGAGAGCTGTAGGTAGGTTATGCGTCGTGGTCATAGATACGAGCGACTTACGCCGAGCGCCAGAATTTGTCAGATTTGACAGCTCCTGCGCGAGAGGAAGACTTTAACCGATTTGAATAATTTTTTTCCTAAATCATTATTGGTTCAAGTAAGGTCGACTGAGCTATTACATTTAAATATTGACAAGTTAACCATTTCGGCGGCTCCTGGTACACATATTGCTGTGACTTCTTCTATATTGGTTAATGACCAAAAATTGAATTAATGAATTAATGTACTTTAGTGATCTCAGGGTCTAAGTGTGAATTTATTATAATTTTATATCGAATGATGTGTCACAGTCTTACACTTATAGTGAGTTCTAACTGTGATTGTGATCTTTACTTTCCTTAGATTCTCCTGGGATGGGTATAAATAAGTAGATATAGAATGTCAGCACAACTTATTTTATTTTATATATATATATTTACAAAAGCATTATTAAATATCATTACTATGCAATACAGTACGTTATTTATTTCATAGTCATATCCAGTCTCTTTCATCCGCGGTACAAGCACCTTGCAATCCTTAATTTTTATAAAATTATTAATCATGAATATAATAAAATTCACTGCTCCATACTTTTCGCGTATGCTCATATCTCGAAATTGCCGTTATTCTATAAAAGCGTTAGCACCTCGTTAAGTCGCTCTGAACCAAGATTCACACGTCAATCCAGAGCTTACTCAAAGAAGAGTTTGTTTTAAATTATTTATATAACGTTCGAATTTTCCATTGCCATCCGGAGAGTTTACTAATACCTCGTTGAACCGCCTTGAGCCAAGATTCACACGTCGACCCAGGACGTATTCAAAGAAGAATTTATTTTTAATTGTTTAAATAATATTCTAAATTTTTATTGCTATCCGGAGAGTTTACTAATACCTCGTTGAACCGCCTTGAGCCAAGATTCACACGTCGACCCAAGACATATTCAAAGAAGAATTTATTTTTAATTGTTTAAATAATATTCTAAAATTTTATTGCTATCCGGAGAGTTTACTAATACCTCGTTGAACCGCCTTGAGCCAAGATTCACACGTCGACCCAAGACATATTCAAAGAAGAATTTATTTTTAATTGTTTAAATAATATTCTAAATTTTTATTGCTATCCGGAGAGTTTACTAATATATGGAGCAGTCATGAAGGCTCTTTCATTTATTTACTTTAGAATTGCAAGATGGAGTTTATTTTATAGTGCTTGTACTCACTTTTCTTCGTTATATAGCATCTCAAATTCCTTCTGGTATTCCAATCCCTCCATTTTTTATTGAATTTATTATTGTGGGTTTTTTTATGCGATCCAATCGCGTTCCTTGGCGTCTCTTCGTAAATCTCAAGCGCACTTATCGTTGTCGCCTCTTGCGACTACCGTGTTTGAATCTTAAGGCGTTTATGCCTTTAGACCCTTTATTTCTTCGGCGCACTAGTTTCACTATTTTCTTTTTGAGTTTTTAAGAGAATCCGGACCACTTATCGACTGCCTAATTTTCGCTTGTGCGTCGTCTTTTATAATGGAAAACATTTGCCAAACGGCTTATTTTGTTTTTAAGTCGTGCGTTTCGTTTGAATTTTCGTCTGTCACGCCCTCCGTGTTAATTTCGATAACTATTGAAATTATGTAATCACGTGACCTTGTTTCCACCATGTTTGTTGTTGTTATTATTTTACATATCTTTTTATTTTTATTCCATGGACATTTTGAATGATTTTATTCGTTGGTAAGTATTTTTTTATTGTCTTATATTATGTACTGACTAATGCTTTATTTATTTATTTTAGCCTGGAATGTTTTGAAGCATTCGTACGTGAACAAAATTATGTACCATCGCATATTTAGATGTACATTCAACGATGTCCCTTTTATTCTGTAAATATCAGTGAATTTGCATAGCCAGCATAATGTTTTATTTTTAATGGTAAACCAGACCACAATATTTATATTCTGGATGCATTGATGTATATCGAAAACAGATAAATCATATACCTTTGCGTGCATTTCTTGTCCCATGCTGAAGAATATACAATTGATCTTGTGATCGTGAAATAAATGGTATATATTTATTTATTCATGTATATAGACCTTTGTTTAATATTGTATTTTTGGTTTTAGCTTGGGCTTTCTTGGAATATATTTGTGTATAGAGGAAGATAAACAAATCGTGCCTCTTTACGTACACTCAATAATATTTTGTACAGAAAATATAAGTGAAACGTGTATAGTGGTACATAACATTTCTTCTTGACAATGTTAGTGGTCATAATATTGATATTCTTGGTGATTAATTCTCATTCTGAACCATTATTGCTGCTTAAAGAGTGTATTACTGGGTTGACCTACATTTTTATTAACCACTAATAATAATGCTTTAAATTCTTATATATCCTTTTTTATTAAACGGAGGTCAGTACTTGAATATTGTTTTATAGAATATTTAACATGATTTCGTGCTCTAATTTATTTAACATTGTTTTATATTTTTCCATTCTTATTTTTAATTGTGAATGCTATTCTTTTTACGGGTATGCAACCCATATTGCATTTATGTGCATACTACTGCCTAGTTATGCATTTTTAAGTGAACACAAAAATATAATTAAAACTACATACATTTACTTTAATTAGTGGGTTTATTCTGTATTTTATTTGCTAAAATATTTATTATATAAAATTGTAATTTATATTGAATATGTAAAATTATTTTTACTTAAAATAAACATAATAATATTTTATTTTTGTTGATTTTTATTTGTTTGGTTTCTTTATTTTATTTATTCATTTATTTACAAGAAAATACCACAGCATATCCCAAGTTAAGAAACTGTCAATATGCCATAGTTGACTACGAAAAATATGGACATATTGCAATTTCTTTACTTAATGGTATTTTTCTAGACTCTTACTTAGTTAACATTCTTACATCTAAGTTTACTATATTTTCTTGTGGGAACTATCCCCTTTTGTTTCTTAATATCTATTTACATAACTTAAGTGCTATAATCCTGGGAACTATCCCTTTTATTTCCTTAATGCCTATCTATATACAACTTAAATAATATAGTTTTGGGAGCTGTCCCTTTTTATTTCCTTAATATCTATTTACATAAATTAAATAATGTGTTCATGGGAGCTGTCCCTTTTTACTTTGATACCTTATTTATCTAGCTTAAATAATATAATTCTGGGAACTATCCCTTTTATTTTCTTAATGTTTATTTACATCTCTTAAATAGTATAATCTTGGGAACTATCCCTTTTTCATTTTTGTAATATTTATTTACATGGCTTAAACAATATAGTTTTGGAGCTGTCCCTTTTATTTTTGTAATATTTATTTACACAACTTAAATAATATAATTTTGGGAACTATCCCTCTTTATTTCCTCATGGGTTCATATTTTTCATCGTGTGAGTTTATATTCCAACTTTTCTCCCTTCATTTCTGTTTGATATTTTGGTTTGAGTTTTACCTTTCATTTTTAATAGGAAAGTGGTACTTAATTTATTTAAAGTGAAACATATACAAATATATAATAAATTGGAAATATTTTCTTCGTGTGGGTTCAATATCTCTTGCGTGGCATCAATTAAGCCTACAATTGATATGCATGTATAAAATCTTATTGCCTTCCACATATCAGTCGGAGAATTTATCTTGAATACATAGTATTTTCTCTTTTATTTTCTTAATGTTACCTGGTTCAAAAAGGATCTTTCAAAACTATCTTAGCAAACCACTTGGCATCTGTGTACTTCATTGATAATGTTTCTTTGAATCTTCTATATTTTTCTCTGATAAAGTTCGATTCTGCTTTTTCTATTATATTGTTCTTCAGCATTTCTTTTATTTCTAATTTCACTTGCTCCTTTTATTCATTTATTGGGATATGGATAGATTTTCACTTAGAAGGGTTCCTTTTCATTTACCTCGAGCTTATGCTCGTAATTTCTTACCAAGCCAGGACTGTCGTCGACTAGTCTCTTGTGCTTATTTAAAAGATTGCTCACATGATTTTTACACTTTTCATTGCAATTTATACTTGTACCATCCCTTTTTAATGTGAAGTCCTTATTCTTGGATGCTTCACGAGATGCGTACATTTATTGTCATATGAATCGTTAATCATTTCTTGCGTGAGTTCCTTTTCTATTTCTTCTACATATAATTTATTAATTAATTTTATTTATTTCTTTACTGGTGCTTCTTCGCTCCATGGAATTGTCATATTTCTTATGTGAAAAGTCTTGTCCTTCATATCCAGTCTTATGCTATATTGACTTAAAAGTCCATTCCCAATATGCAATTGCAATTCTAATTATTTACTACTACAAATTCTGTTAGTAGGTTTAAATCATTTATTTTAACATTAATGCAGAAAACTTTATCAATGATTATCAAGGGTTCTTTATTTTGCTGTAATGAAATTAATCTTCTTTATAGGAATATATCGTCCTTGTTTCTCTAAAATTTTTATTTATAACGCTGTGGTCGAGTAGCTCTTATTTTATTTATTTCCTTCCCCAATTTTGATTGATATCTGTGGTAGTTCATTGGTTATTTTCATCGGATCTTCATATTTGTACATGTTTCGTTTCATTTTCCTTGATTGGGGTGTCGTCGTCGGCTAAGGTAGGAGTAGGGTAGCCACGTCCCATCGGAGGTCCCCTTTTTATCCTCCGCCTTGCTCCTTGATTGGGGTGTCGTCGTTGGCTAAGGTAGGAGTAGGGTAGCCACGTCCCATCGGAGGTCCCCAATTTATCCTCCGCCGTGCTCCTTGATTGCTTGGGAATTTATTTTCCCAAAATCTTTAGGCGAAAATCAATAATGTTTTTGTTATGTCGAAGTATATCCTTGATGTACGTCGTTGTTGCTCTAGGTTCTCTATCTTCTTGGTTACTTGTACGTATATATATTGACTGGTAAAGTGATACTTTATTTTCCTTATTTATTTCTGTGGCTATACTTATCCTTCCCTTTTCTATCAGTGCAACTTCTTCGGTGCCCCTCAGTGTATTGACTTCCTTGTGTGTCTTTGAAAATTTTTCAAGTTGTATAATCAGTGCCTGTCGTTTCCATGAACCTGTGTATCTTCCTGCTCCCATGAATATTTCTAATGTTTGCCGTGAAATGTATAGATGTGAGTTCTTGTCATCTTCTTCTTCATATAACAACGTATCCAACTGTGTTCTTAAAATTTTCTTATTGGAGTCCATGTATTTGGTTCTTCTCCATGTACGTATTATTGTGGAGGTTTCTTTGACTTTTGTTACTATTTGTGCATCATCTTCATGGGTTGGCATATTTCTCGTAATTTCTTCGTTGTCGGTGTTTATTATTTTATTTTCTAGTGATTCTCCTTCTTCAAATCGTTCTATCGTTTCGTCCATTCTGTCATTTGTTCC
Organism: Amphimallon solstitiale; assembly: GCA_963170755.1. Taxonomy (NCBI): domain Eukaryota; kingdom Metazoa; phylum Arthropoda; class Insecta; order Coleoptera; family Scarabaeidae; genus Amphimallon; species Amphimallon solstitiale. The sequence continues at coordinate 1,003,243 of OY720678.1, forward strand.
GTTTATCAGTGATTTGTACGTATTCTCACACCTTCTTGTATTGTCCCTTATTACTTTCGTTAAACCTGACACAGACTCTGTTATTTTGTTTTCTAAATTGGCATTTATCTGACGCATCTCTGTTCTAAAATCTTGGAATCTCTTGTCAATTCCTAAGCTGATCTCCTCTAGATTTTCATTGTTTGCTTTGATTTCTTCTTTATTTTCATCCAACTTTCTATTTAGATTTTCATTTATTTTCTCATTGTTTGATTTCATTTCTTCATTATTTTGATCCAATTTTTTATTTAGTTTTTCATTGTTTGCTTTCATTTCCTCTATCAGATTTTTATTGTCTTCTTTCATTTTATATGTTAGAATTTGAAACAAACATTCAATTCTTTCTTCCCATGGTTTTCCTCTTGTGCTTTTAAAAAGTGCCATTTCATCCATCGTACCTTCAAATTCTTCAGATTTTTCGACTTTATTCTTCTTATTTTCATCAGCCATTTTTATTTTTGTATTACAATTTTCTATCTCTTATTCACCCTGTCCCAATAGGAGAATATTGTGTGCTTATGGCGTTTTAAGGAAAGTAAATTCACACAACCTTTTATCGTTGAGTGCCAAATTAAGGTTGATCTTGGCCAACGATAAGCTTTTCGACGTATGGGTGCCAAATTAATATATAAAATGTTGTAGGCTTTAACACAGCCCTTCTCGTTGGGTCGCCAAAATAAATCTTGGCCAACGATAAGCCCCACGTTGGGCGCCAAATTAATGCTGTGACTTCTTCTATATTGGTTAATGACCAAAAATTGAATTAATAAATTAATGTACTTTAGTGATCTCAGGGTCTAAGTGTGAATTTATTATAATTTTATATCGAATGATGTGTCACAGTCTTACACTTATAGTGAGTTCTAACTGTGATTGTGATCTTTACTTTCCTTAGATTCTCCTGGGATGGGTATAAATAAGTAGATATAGAATGTCAGCACAACTTATTTTATTTTATATATATATATTTACAAAAGCATTATTAAATATCATTACTATGCAATACAGTACGTTATTTATTTCATAGTCATATCCAGTCTCTTTCATCCGCGGTACAAGCACCTTGCAATCCTTAATTTTTATAAAATTATTAATCATGAATATAATAAAATTCACTGCTCCATACTTTTCGCGTATGCTCATATCTCGAAATTGCCGTTATTCTATAAAAGCGTTAGCACCTCGTTAAGTCGCTCTGAACCAAGATTCACACGTCAATCCAGAGCTTACTCAAAGAAGAGTTTGTTTTAAATTATTTATATAACGTTCGAATTTTCCATTGCCATCCGGAGAGTTTACTAATACCTCGTTGAACCGCCTTGAGCCAAGATTCACACGTCGACCCAGGACGTATTCAAAGAAGAATTTATTTTTAATTGTTTAAATAATATTCTAAATTTTTATTGCTATCCGGAGAGTTTACTAATACCTCGTTGAACCGCCTTGAGCCAAGATTCACACGTCGACCCAAGACATATTCAAAGAAGAATTTATTTTTAATTGTTTAAATAATATTCTAAAATTTTATTGCTATCCGGAGAGTTTACTAATACCTCGTTGAACCGCCTTGAGCCAAGATTCACACGTCGACCCAAGACATATTCAAAGAAGAATTTATTTTTAATTGTTTAAATAATATTCTAAATTTTTATTGCTATCCGGAGAGTTTACTAATATATGGAGCAGTCATGAAGGCTCTTTCATTTATTTACTTTAGAATTGCAAGATGGAGTTTATTTTATAGTGCTTGTACTCACTTTTCTTCGTTATATAGCATCTCAAATTCCTTCTGGTATTCCAATCCCTCCATTTTTTATTGAATTTATTATTGTGGGTTTTTTTATGCGATCCAATCGCGTTCCTTGGCGTCTCTTCGTAAATCTCAAGCGCACTTATCGTTGTCGCCTCTTGCGACTACCGTGTTTGAATCTTAAGGCGTTTATGCCTTTAGACCCTTTATTTCTTCGGCGCACTAGTTTCACTATTTTCTTTTTGAGTTTTTAAGAGAATCCGGACCACTTATCGACTGCCTAATTTTCGCTTGTGCGTCGTCTTTTATAATGGAAAACATTTGCCAAACGGCTTATTTTGTTTTTAAGTCGTGCGTTTCGTTTGAATTTTCGTCTGTCACGCCCTCCGTGTTAATTTCGATAACTATTGAAATTATGTAATCACGTGACCTTGTTTCCACCATGTTTGTTGTTGTTATTATTTTACATATCTTTTTATTTTTATTCCATGGACATTTTGAATGATTTTATTCGTTGGTAAGTATTTTTTTATTGTCTTATATTATGTACTGACTAATGCTTTATTTATTTATTTTAGCCTGGAATGTTTTGAAGCATTCGTACGTGAACAAAATTATGTACCATCGCATATTTAGATGTACATTCAACGATGTCCCTTTTATTCTGTAAATATCAGTGAATTTGCATAGCCAGCATAATGTTTTATTTTTAATGGTAAACCAGACCACAATATTTATATTCTGGATGCATTGATGTATATCGAAAACAGATAAATCATATACCTTTGCGTGCATTTCTTGTCCCATGCTGAAGAATATACAATTGATCTTGTGATCGTGAAATAAATGGTATATATTTATTTATTCATGTATATAGACCTTTGTTTAATATTGTATTTTTGGTTTTAGCTTGGGCTTTCTTGGAATATATTTGTGTATAGAGGAAGATAAACAAATCGTGCCTCTTTACGTACACTCAATAATATTTTGTACAGAAAATATAAGTGAAACGTGTATAGTGGTACATAACATTTCTTCTTGACAATGTTAGTGGTCATAATATTGATATTCTTGGTGATTAATTCTCATTCTGAACCATTATTGCTGCTTAAAGAGTGTATTACTGGGTTGACCTACATTTTTATTAACCACTAATAATAATGCTTTAAATTCTTATATATCCTTTTTTATTAAACGGAGGTCAGTACTTGAATATTGTTTTATAGAATATTTAACATGATTTCGTGCTCTAATTTATTTAACATTGTTTTATATTTTTCCATTCTTATTTTTAATTGTGAATGCTATTCTTTTTACGGGTATGCAACCCATATTGCATTTATGTGCATACTACTGCCTAGTTATGCATTTTTAAGTGAACACAAAAATATAATTAAAACTACATACATTTACTTTAATTAGTGGGTTTATTCTGTATTTTATTTGCTAAAATATTTATTATATAAAATTGTAATTTATATTGAATATGTAAAATTATTTTTACTTAAAATAAACATAATAATATTTTATTTTTGTTGATTTTTATTTGTTTGGTTTCTTTATTTTATTTATTCATTTATTTACAAGAAAATACCACAGCAATATGTACCATTAAGTTTTATGTCAAGACTAAACACTTTTAATTCGGTTAAATTTGGTTTATTTGTGTACTATTCAGTCTCCTAATGCATCATCATAGTGTCAGCGCTTACGCGTCGGCCCAAGTGTTTTGATTCCTCCACATGTTAACTTTATTCGAGCACGTTGAGTGACGCAGCATATTCAGTGAGTGTTTTCGAAGGGTTACTAATGAGGAAAATGAATTAAATATTTTGCTATCGTTAGAAGAAAAACCTCAAGTAAGTACACGAAATTTGAAAATCCAGACTGGAATAAGCAAGAGTACTATCAATTGCATCATAAAGAAAAATAAGTACCATTCCTACCATATCTCATTACATCAGGACCTTCGTGGAAACGATTTTGTAAATCGTTTAAGTTTTTGCAACATTATGTTAAACAACATGAATTTGGCTCCGAATTTTCAATCTTCGATTTTATTTAGTGACGAAGCTACTTTCAAAAGTACCGGTTTAGTTAATAGATATAATATGCATTATTATGTAACAGAAAATCCCCATTGGATCAGACAAATTGACTTTCAACATCAGTGGTCAATTATTGTATGGGGTAGCATAATTAATTTACAAGTTGTTGGTCCTTATTTCTTTGAAGGAACGGTAACAGGAGCCATATACGAACATTTTTTAAGGCATCAGTTACCTAATTTATTGGAAAATGTCGATCTCCATACACGAAGAATAATGTGGTATCAGCATGACGAAGCTCCACCACATTTTCATAGAAGTGTAAAAGTTAATGATTTGTAAACCATTAATTTCTGACCCCACATATTCCTTTGAAAGGAAAACGAACAAACTGGTAAAAGAGTTAAAAGTAAACATTATATTGACGATTGCACATACAAACAACTAACAAAATTCAATTCTGCCACACCGAGAATATATGGAATACCCAAAGTCCATGTTTCTTTGCGACCAATTGTTAGTAATATTGACTGTCACAGTAAACACCTTGCCAAATTTCTAGCAACCATACTAAAAACATCCTTTGGTCAATACAACAAATTGCAAATCTATGATTCCTTTGAGTTTGCAGACAGGGTAAATAGCACGAAAATACCACAAAACCAGGTTTTAGTGTCATTTGACGTAGTGAGACTCTTTACCAATATCCCTATAGATTTAGTTGTAGATACGATCGGTGAGAACTGGGACATGGTGGCAACCAACACTGACATTCCAAGAGAGGAATTCATTCAGTGGGTCTTCGATTCGGTGTATTTCGTATATAATAATAAATACTACAAACAAATTAGCGACACTCCAATGGGCAGTTGCTTATCGCCCATAATTGCCGACATAATTATGAACAAGTTGCTTAAACGGTTGGTTGCTGCTGGCCATTCTCTTTTGGCTTTTTGTGCAAATACGTTGATGACGTTGCTTGCGCCTTACTTGCAGATAGAATAGATAGCACGTTAGACTTACTTAACACTTTAGATACTAGACTGACTTTCACGTGCGAAATAGAGAAAAGTGGTAACTTACCATTTTTAGACACTTACATAATGAGGCGGGACGGCATCATTAGGCTGGGTTGGTATAGAAAGCCCTCAAATTCTAACAGACTCCTGAACTATAAGTCCACATATCCAATGAAATATAAAATAAACCTAATTATAGCGTTGAAGGACAGAATCAGAAAAATAAGTATGATGATTTCGTAAACCAATATCTCAAATTCCTGCAGAGGTTACTAATAAATAACAATTACCCACGATATCGCACAAACAGATTACTCTTCTCCACCGCGAACCGAACTAATAATAGTAGCAAGTCCCCGGCACTTCGGAATCAACGGACCAAACCGACGAAACTGTGTACGTCATTAATGTATATATCTAATCTTAGTGAAAATATCAAAAAATTGTTCCATAGCACACACATTAAAATAGCTTTTTACGTCCGCGGTTCCATGCAGCAGATTCCATACAGCATTAAAGACACCTTTACCTCTGGAACAGATCAATAATGTTGTATAAGCGGTCAGGTGCGAGGATTGCTCTAAGGTGTATGTGGGACAAACAACCCAGAGACGGCGCGAAAGGAGCACCCAACACCGCTCTGACTCCAGAGTTAATCCAAAAAAGTGCTCTTTGGCTACTCATATTAATTCAACAAAACACAATGTTAACTTCAATGGGGGACAGCAGTAGTATTTAAAGAAAAGAATTATAACAAACGAACATTTCTGGAAGCCGTACCCATCAAACTATTTTCCAATAATCTAAATACCAAGGAGCAGTCCCGCATTTGTAGTAACGTGTACAGCGGGTTGATTGGGTACATTAAAATTAATCCCCCACACTAAATTGCCAATATATAACTATAAAATAATTTGTTTTTATTCTTAAGATTTATTTGAACGGACCTGTATATCAACCATCGTGATCGTTGGCCTCACAAAATAAAGTTTTCTTTTTGTAAAGAGCATATTTGCTCGTACCTAGTCTTTAGGGTTTTTCATTCAGAGTTCCTGTGCCGTATCAGATATAAGCACTCTTTAGTATGTATTTAACCAAATGGTGTCTTCAACAATAAAATTCTCAATGTAATTTTTTTGTTTAAGAAAAAAAATCATATATGAAAATTTCTTCTCTTTTTCAATTGAGTAAACTGTTCAGTATTATTTTAAATTGTATGTAAACACAATGAATGTTTTTCTTTTTTAAATGTTACCACTAAATTTTAGAGTGATTAATATTACTAATTTGTTGTTAATTGGTCTGATGAAGGACTAAATAAAGGTCCGAAACGTCATAAGGAGAAATTGTGTTTTATTTCAAAACAAATTCATAAAACCCAAATTCTGTTTTATAAACAGTAAAAATCTATATTTCAATAATAGATCACATTAGTGGAACTAGCTGATTGTTAACAAAATCAATCAATGAACTTAGACAGATTAAAGAAACTCTTTCATTAATACAAGAAACCTATATTCGCCTTGGAGGTGATGATCTTAAACAAATATTTAATTCTTACAAAAACTTAACATCACAAAATTGAGAGAAGAGAAACGAAGTAAGTACTTACGCTCTATATACCAGTCTGATAACATTCAGAAAGAGATTTGGAACATCATCAAAAGGGAAACAGGCACATCTAACAACTTACAACATCGGACACCATCTGCTAGTGAATTAAATAATATATTCTGTTATAATGAGTTTTCTGCATTGAATAAAGACAACAATGAATCAATAAATTTTATAGAGAATATTCAGTATAATGAACGTTCATGTTTTATAGTACCAGTGACACCTTTGGAAGTACAGACGATCATTCAAAACATTACAGCGAAAGATGCTTTGGACGTATATGGCATGAATACGAAAATGCTAAAAAATTGTTCGAATTACCTCCTGGAACCACCTGCTGATTTGGTGAATGCATGTATTGAGCAAGGAATTCTGCCTGATAACATGAAAATTGCAAAAGTGACTCCTATTTACAAATCTGATGACCCCAATAATCCAAAGAACTACATACTTATTTCCGTGTTACCTACACTGTCAGAACTCCTCGAAGCCGCCCTCCTACTTCGCCTCACATCATGCCTGGGGAAACATTCCATTCTAACCGGGCATCAATTTGGGTTCTGTCCGGGAAAGTCGACAGTGGATGCTGTATTATCGGTTTTAAACTTCGTTTGGAATGCTATGGAGGATGGGGACGATGGTTTGGTGGTGATGTGTGATTTGTCTAAAGCCTTCGACTGCGTGAGACATGAGATAATCTTGGTAAAACTAGACCGCTACGGCGTCCGTGGGTTAGCATCGAGGCTCTTAAAATCGTACTTCGAGAACAGAGGACAAGTTGTGTTTGCAAACAATGAAATGAGTGAATCGCGACATGTTGAGCACGGAGTAGTTTGGTCTTCTTCTGTTCTGTATTTACATAAATGACTTGCCATACAATATTTCAAGCCATGTGGTATTGTACGCAGATGACATTACTTTTTTTATTCAGAGGTACAAATGAAAAACAACTTTTAATGAAAGCTGAAACGACATTGTTCAGGGCTACCACTTGGTTTACATCCAATAAACTTACTGTCAATGAAGCAAAGAATATTCAATTACCATTCACCTGTAAACGTAGCAAAACAGCTGCAAATGCCTGGTCTACAAAGCTTATAGGAATGGCCCTGGATACTCGGCTGACCTGGCGGTCTCACATTGATGAACGTCATACAAAACCTTCCAGTGCTCTTTACGCCATACGGAGGTTAATATATATATATATATATATATATAATCTAATAATCCCCTCTACCATATTAATGGTGTGGGGCGTTTATCCTCTTCTAACTTTTTATGAATCTTTTCCATTCATTTCTATTCCTCGCCATGCTCTTCGCCTCTGTCCAAGTTTTGCCCTTCCTCCTCAAAATCTCTGCTATGACATCATTCCATGTCGTCCTTGGCCTTCCTCTTCTTTTATTTTTCATTATTCTTGCTTCCCATATCCTTCTTGTCTGTCTCGTATTTTCCATTCTATATAGATGTCCCCACCATCCCAACTGTCTTTGCTCAATATGTTCCAACACTGACTGTATATTTAGATCTTTTCTTATTTCCGAATTTCTTATTCTTTCCATCTTTGTAACTCCTCTGACTCTTCTTAAATATTTCATTTCTACTGCTTGTATTTTACTTTTTTGTCTTGTATTTAATATCCAGGATTCGCATCCATATACTAATATCGGTCGGTATATTGCCTTATATACTTTTAATTTTGTTTCGCGGGATATCTCTTTTTTGTTAATGAACTTATTCCTCATACTATAATAAAGCTTTGTTGCTTTTTCTATTCGTTGGTTAATCTCGGCGTCCTGGGTCCCTTTTCCATCAATTCTCACTCCCAAGTACTGGAACGTTCTCACTTCTTCTATTTCAATTCCTTCTATTTCGATTTTCATATCTATCTCTTCATCTCCCACTACCATTACTTTGGTTTTATTCTTATTCATCATCATTCCACTGTTATTTAGTGTCGTATTCCATATTATTAAATTCCGTTGTAGATCTTCCGCACTGTCAGCTGTAATTATTATGTCGTCTGCGAATGCTCCCTGTGAAACTTCGACTAGCTTTAAGTTAATGTGTCCAACTCTGATCTTTTTACTTTCTTTTGTACACCTTTTGATAATGTCGTCCATATAGACTATAAACAGCATTGGGCTCAGGCTTCCTCCCTGTCGGAGTCCCTCCTTTGTTCTGAAGGTTTCTGATTCTAAATTATTAGCTATTACAGCGTTGGTGTTATTATCATATATTTTCTGTATTAATCGTCTTATTTTTCCATTGACCCCTCTCTCTTTTAATATATTCCACAGTCTTTCTCTTGGTACCTTATCGAATGCTTTTTCTAGATCTATAAATGCTAAAAATACTTTCTTCTGCTCTCTATAGGCTTTTTGTATTATTTGCTTCACGGAAAATATTTGGTCTTGTGTGCTCCTTCCTTTTCTAAACCCACTTTGTGATTCGTGTAGCGTATTTTCGAGTTTTGCTCTTAGTCTTTTATCTATTATTTGCTCAAGAATCTTCATTGCAGTGCTTAGAAGGGTTATTCCTCTGTAGTTATTGCATTCTTTTTTGTTTCCTTTATTCTTGTATATTGGTACTATTAATGACTTCCTCCAATCGTTTGGTATCTCCTCTTCTCTCCATATTCTGTTATATATTTTCAACATTACTTCTCTTCCTTTTTGTCCTATATTTTTAATCATTTCTGCCGTAATCTTGTCGCAGCCTGGTGCTTTCCCATCTCTCTGTTTATGTATTGCTTCTTCCAATTCGTCCATGGTAATTATTTCTTCCGTCTCTTCTTCTTCTATTGTTTGTTGTTCATCGGTATTCTCATTTTCCACTCCTTCGTTTAGCAATTCTTGGAAGTATTCTTTCCATCTTTCTATGATTTCTTTTTTATCGCTTAGTATATCTCCCTTCTTATTTTGTATATTATTATGGTGTGTAGATTGAGACATTTCTTCATTCCTTACTGACTTCAAAACTCTATAAAATAGTTTTTGGTTTTCTTTACTATTTTTTTCCATCTTTTCACCAAATTCTTGCCATGTCTCTTTTTTGGCTTCTGCCACTAACTGTTTTACTTTTTTTCTTTCTTCTTTGTATATATTGTATTTTTCCGCTGTTTTTTCTGCTAAATATATTTTCCATGCCTTTTTTTTTGACTTTACTTGATACCTTATTTCATTTGTCCACCACTTTGTTTGTCTTTTGTTTTTCTTCTTGCTTACTCCACATATCTCTTTAGTTGTAGTTATTATAATTTCTTTGAACGTATTCCAAGTTTCTTCAATATTTCTATTCATTTCTACATTTTCTACTCTTCCAGTTATCCTTTTCTGGTAACTTTCAGCGATATCTTTACTTCTTAGTTTGTATGTTCTAAGTAATTCTTTTTGGTTTTCTTTCTGTTTGTATATATATTTCTTTTCTTTATTTTGAACTTTTTCCTTTATTTTTGATATAACGACAAAGTGATCGCTCCCTATTTCCGGTCCTCTTCTTACTTTTGTATCAGTCACGATTCTTCTATTCTTTTTGTCAACTAATATATAATCAATTATGGACTTCTCTCCCCTGCTCTTAACTTCCCTGGTATATGTGTGTATATTTTTGTGTTGGAAAAGACTATTAGTTATTACCAAGTTGTGTATCATGCAAAAGTCTAGCATTCTTCTTCCATTGTTATTTCTAACCGTCTCTCCGTTTGTTCCTAATACTTCAGTGTATTCATCGTCTCTTATACCAACTCTACTGTTGAAGTCTCCCATTACAAAAATTATTCCTTTCGCATCTTCTACCACCACTGTTAATTCTTCCCAAAACTTATTTTTGTTATCTGCTGTGTCGTCTTCATTTGGTCCGTATACTACTATTATTGTTTTCATTATGTTTCTCTCCTTCATCTCTATTAGTAATATTCTTTCTGACCATGCCTTCCAGTCATGAATTTGGTTTTCTAATTTTTTGTGTAAAATGCATCCTACTCCTGCAGCTGCTCTTCTTTCTTTTCCTACACCACTGTATAATAAAGTGTGACCATTGTCCATCTTAATTATTCCCTGTGCCTTTTTCTTCGTTTCCGTAATTGCTAATATGTCTACTTCTAACTCTTCGAATTCCTTTTCTAATTCCTTTTCTTTTCCTGTTATACTTTTTATGTTCCACGTGCCAATTTTCCATATTATGTTTTCTTTATCCTTACTTTTCCTTATCTTTTCTATTTTTTTTGTGTCATCGTTATCATATTTATCATTATTTTGTTTATTCTCCTTTATCGTGTCCTTTTCTTGCCCGGGTCATCATCTTCATTTCTACTAGTCTTTATTATTAGTTTTTTGACATTATTTTTGCGATTTCTTTTTTCTTTCCAATTCTCCTTCCTTCTTATTCCCATTCTCTTTTTCTCTATTCCATCTCCATTGTTCTCCCTCCACTATTATCTTTTGAAATCCTATCTTGACGGTTTTTCCTTTCATTCTCTCTTCTTTGGCCTTTCTACGTATCTTTTCTTGTATTTCTCTTTCCTCCTTCGTCATATCATCGTTAATATATATCTTTTGTTCTTTGTATTCTCTTAATTTACCCTTGTTTTTCATCATTTGTATCTTATCATGTGTATTCTTCAGTTCTATTAAGCAAGTTTCTGGGCCCAGTTGTTTCACCGCTTTAATTTCTATTTGTATTTCCATGTACTTCTGGATAATTTCTTCTACCACTACTTTTAGGTGCCCTTGATCACTCACATCTATTTTTAATCCCTGCATAACTGCATTATTTCTTCTATTCACTCCCTCCAGTCTATCTAGTCTTCCTTTCACACTCCTAATTTCTTTTTTCAGTTCTGCATTTTCTTCTTTGATTTTCTCATTTTCCAATTTAATTCCTTTCATTTCTTCCATATATTTATCTTGTTTTCCCTCTATATGTTGCACTTGTGTAACCAGTCCTTGTATCATTTCCATTAACTTGTCTAATTTATTTTCGTCATCGCTTGCTCCTTTCTCCGTTGTTTTAGTTGTCTTTTTATTCTTCCTAAGCATTTCGGTTATATCTCTTTGTCCCCTCTTTCTTTTTCCATCATCTGTTGTGCTCCCATCGCTATCCATTTCCAACAGTGTTCTTACTATTTTAGTTTTTCTTATGACGGGCCTTTTCTTCTTATCGCGTCTATTTATTTTATTGACGCCCGACTTCTCTTCAGGGTACCGTACTTTATTTTATTATTTCTGTTTCCAAATCTCTGGTATGGTTCGCAGCACCGTACTTTTTTCTTTAGTTGTTATTGTTGAAATATATCCGTGTGTGTCGAATGCCCGAGTCGACCTCTCGGTGGCAGTCAACACATGTTTTATTAATCTGAATAAATTGTCTTACCTTCTACTTTCTTCTTGTATTTCTGTATCACTTCTACTTTTTCTTCTTCTTCACAGTGTCACCTTTCTGTGTATTATTAACTCGGTTTCTCCCTATTATTGGGTTAAAAATCCGGAGCCGATATATACACGTCTACACTATACACTGGACACTCTCTACTCTCGGAGGTTAATAACCTTATTAAATAAGGATGCAGCAATAACGGCATACCATGCACTTTTTCATTCCAGTATGAGCTAGGGTCTTCAAATCTGGGGCCAATCGGCACATGCTGTAGATATATTCATTCTACAAAAAAAAGCAATTCGTACAATAGAGCAGGTCGATAGAATGACATCCTGCAGGCCTCTCTTTGTTAGAAACAAGATCATGTCTTTGCCATCAGCATATATCTATCGACAGCTTCTTCGAGCTAAATTTGAGCTGCCCACGTTAAACAGAAAAGGAGATGTGACGCAATTGCGACTAAGATCTCAAGCACAGGTTATACTTCCGAATCACAGGTTGCAGACGACGATTGCCAAACATAGACATCTAGAACTATTTAATAAATTACCGAACACTTGGATTGAAAAACCAGTGTCACAATTCAAGACATCCATTAAGAAAAACTTATTAGAAAACAGCTTCTACATCATTACTGAGTTTTTACAAGATATCAATTATTTTCATTTACACTGAATTATATCTACCATTAGTACACACAAACATAGTTTTATAACACACGCCTACACACATTCACACACACACACACACACACACACACGCTCACGCACACACCACTTGTTTCGACGTTACCGCTGTATTTTACATACTTTTGTATTTTATATTAGTTGGTACAATAAAGCTATTCTATTCTATTCTATTCTATAAGTACCAGATAGTCGAATACATGAATGACCCGCAGAGATGACTACAGGGTGAGTCATCTCTGCGGGTAAGGCCGATTGTGAATTTACGAGTAAAGATATTTCAAAGGGGTTTTTATCTTGTGATAGCCGCTCATTAGGAGCACATTTTAAAATTATTTTGTATTATACAGAGTGTTCCATAACTTTGTGACTGACCATAGTTATACTTTTTAAATGGAACATCCAAGATATTATTACATTTTTGTATTCCCCCTATAATTTTTAGGCAAAAAGTAATAAGATAATATAAGCCTAAAACCTAAAGTTTTTGACTTATTCCTATTTTTCTGAAAAATTCAAAGTTTTTATTTCTCGAAAACAACGTTGTGATGGGCACAATTTATTGCAGTATTTTTCATAAAAAAAGGTCTTACTAGAAGCATATTTTATTTTTATTTTAGTTACTAATTGCATGGTCAGAAAACTGGATTAAAATTGCATAACATGTTTTTCAAATGGAACAGCCTGTATATCAGTTCATTTTTAAACCGCCTACAAAATTGAATCAAAATCAAAAACATGTAAGTCGTTAATACTTTAAAAGTGACAATTACTGAGCTATGATCGTTTTTTGATATAATTTTGCTAACGTTATATTTTTTATATAGTGAGCCATGATAATTGTTGCAACATTAATAATTAAACGGATGCCATTTAATAAGTTGTTACTCAGCTGACAAGCATGATTTTATAATGAATTTTTCTAAAAATTAGCTAAGAGATATGATTTTTATATGTATTGATGAAATGGCAAAAAAATGTACACTAGCTTAAGATTTTGAGTTGTTTATAAAACTGCATTCCAAATATATATAATGTACCATTACTCTTCCTTTTTCTTTTACTTCTATAATCTTGGTAAGTGTCTCATTTCTATACCTACATATTTATACAGAAATTGGATATATTGTACTTGCAATATACTCTATGCCAGTAATATATTTCATCAAATGTATAGAATATTTTAGAATCAAAAATTTTTAAAATAAAACAAATTAATACCTTAATTATAATAAGTGCAGAAACAGTAATTAGGAGGTTATATCAACGGATCTGTAATTAGTGAAATAAAAACTACAAAATAACAATAAATATGTATACTAAAATAAGCAAAAATTATTTCAACAAGTATTCAAATGAGCTTCCATTCACTTCTAAACATCTTTTAATACGTTTCTGGAATGATATATCAATATTAAAGAAGAACTTGAAGACTTTTATTTCTAAATATTTCTCAAATATGTTCCCGCAATGCTTCTCTTGTTGTTACAGGTACTCTGTAACTCTTTTATGTGTCCCCATAAAAAAATCTAATTTTGTTATATCCGGAGATCTAGCAGGCCAGCAAATAGAGCCTCCACGACCTATTCATTTTCCTGGAAACATTTCATTTAAAATATTCCGTGCCTGTAGCGTAGAATGTGGCGCTGCATCGTCTTGTTGCATCCACATGTCTCTTCTTAAATTTAATGGAATACTTTCTCCAATAATTCCATTAAATTGTTTGAAAGAAATTGCACATACGCTTGTCCGTTGATGCTACCTTCAAAGAAGTGCAGGCCTATCATTCGATCACCAAGAAAATACAGGACCCCCTGCTTCTTTCAATTTATTGTTAAAACCAGTTCAAAATTTTGTAGTTAAAATGCAATTTTTCAGTAGACGCACTTGTACACTAGTCTCCGATATACAAACTAATTTGACGCCGTATCAATGTTACAAAAATATTTCCACATTCTTTATATTTAGACATTTCTCTATGTACAATTGGAAGAATTCAATTACGTAAACTACCAAGGAGAAACAGTCGTTTGCTTATGTGCTACAATCATGATCCTCAAGTTAGTGATTATTGGCCCACTCATAATTCGTTGGGCAATACATCCATACAAAATGCAATATACAGAGATGGATTCGTATTATTTTTTTTTTACATTAATTTTGCATTACCAACGAAACCAGCAGAATGCTCTAAAACTTATTATATTGGCGGCGTGGTCTAATGTTTAACAGGTACTTTCCGCAAATGCCGCCAGCTTCCAAAGTATAGTGAATCAGTTCAAAGGGCGTTCGTTTTTGAACCAGTATATGCCAGTAAAGCCTGTAAAGAGAGGAATTAAGTTGTGACTTAGAGCAGATTCCTCTATTAGATATACGTACGATTTTAATATCTACACAGGCCGTGAAATTGAACGACTCTATGGCACTCATGACGAACGTGTACTGACAGTTCTCGACAGCAAGAGATAAAGATATTACCTTCTCTTTTGATTGCTTTTTTTACTTCGACCATTTTACTGCAGAATATAAATTATGCAGCAGTAGGAACTTCTAACAAATATAGAATAAATTTACTAAAATCAAGGACTAAATGAAAAGAGGTGAATTGCAGCAGTACAGCAAAGATAGACTGTTGTTTGTGAAATGGCAAGACACAAAAAAAGTCTTTATGTTGAGCAATTGACATAATGCTAATGCTGTGTCTGTCAATAAAATGTTGAAAAATGGCTGCAAAATCAGTATTCCTTGTTCAAAAATTGTTGTATCATATAGAGAGATTATGGGAGGGGTAGATTTGGCGTACCAGATGATGACGGGCTTATGCGAACTAGATCGCAAAAGAAGCAAATGGTTAAAGAAGGTTTTCTATCGCCTGTTAATGATGGTTGTCGTAAACGCTTGAATTATCTATAAATAGAAGACAAAGAAAAAAGTTCCTTTCTTATAATTTCTAGTGACCTTGACGGAAGAAACGATAGCAGAAGGGAAAAAACAGCAACTGTGAGACGTTTATCGATAAAAGAAAAACCATCTGGGAAAAGATAGCGGCTCGAAAATGTATGTTTACATCTTCCAGTGGAAAATACAATGCGAAGAAGATGCAAAAGGTGAGCGGGAAATAGAGGCCAAAAACGCTCAAAGACAATTTGTCAAGAGTGTGCCATTCCTTTATGCTCTAAATGTTTTGCAATGTATTATTCTTAAAATATTTTGTATTATATACAATAAAAATATTTAACATTTTTCAAAGAAAGTTTTTCCATAAGACCAATAGTACATTAAAGTACCACAACAAAACACTAATGGTGCTTATTTGTACTACCCTCCTCAACCCCTTGATGTTTTTTCGACATTTTCTATTGTAAAAGATATTTCTGATTTATGCAAACACAAAAAAAAACACAAAAGTATTCCCATGTCTCCCATGTCGCTAAAGGATAAAATAAGATAAAAAATTGTCGTAAAATATATATTTGCTAATTTCGACATATTACGACCTGAAAAAATATTTTCAAAAAAAAAATTCCAGGTGATAAAAACATGTCTCTATAGAGCCACATATAACATAAAAAATTTGGTCCAGTTAAGAAAAAAGTGGTCTTCCGCAAGACCTATAGTGTCTATAATGATTTTTCAAAAAACTACATTTTCAGCTTTTTTGTTCCAATTTGAATAATATTAATAATAGGATGTGACGTAAAACTGTAAAAAACAGAGTAACATTCTTAGGCATCATTTATGTTTTTTGTTCAAACATGTTGCTGATAAACTTAAAGCAAAAAAGAAACAAAATTTATGCAATTAGATAATAAACAAATATTAGGTTTTTCATGCGCTATTTAGTATTTTATAGAATAAGACTGGTATTCTTTGCCTCAA
The DNA here is from genome assembly GCA_963170755.1 of Amphimallon solstitiale. Classification (NCBI taxonomy): domain Eukaryota; kingdom Metazoa; phylum Arthropoda; class Insecta; order Coleoptera; family Scarabaeidae; genus Amphimallon; species Amphimallon solstitiale. The sequence continues at coordinate 1,019,660 of OY720678.1, forward strand.
AATAAAACACACCACTTGTTGTTTATTGTTTATCTATGCTAGAAACTGTGGAATTGCTTTTTTTCTCAAAATAAGAAAGATGTTTTCGGTTTAGCAGCTGTGATCATATGATCCTCTCTTTCTTTGAAATCGCGCACACGTTTTTAAGTCTCCGTGATGTAGTTCACAGTTCTCTCATCAGCTTGAACTTGTGAAAAAGTTTAAACCCCTTCTTTTCACTAACTTGTATAAATTTTTAGATGTAATAGTAAACCAAGAGCAAACGTAAACTTGAACTTAACCAATTTATTTAATTGTGGGCATGTATCATCTGATGCGAGACCTATAAACATGATTCCGACACGTAACTGGATTATATTTAGTTATTTGAATGAGACAATTTTTAATTAAAATACATAAATTAAAAAAAAAACGTTGCTTGTGTTTCACATTGGCGACAAAGACATTTCATGTAAGATATAAATTCATTTATTGAAAGGTATATAATTTGAAAATAAACCTAATTTGAAATTGATTTCCATCTGTATATTAAAAGTTCTTTGGGAATCTTTAAACACTTTCTCATATTTTACCTGCATTTCCGATTAGAGTTAAATCTCCATTTGTCAGTTATGTTCAAGAGAATTGTAATTTGAACTATCTTTATGACGACGCTAATAGCAATTTAATAAGCGGAAAGGGAAATATACATGCATTAATTATAAAAGAGAAGATTCATGTATCTTCTTTTTCATAATTAATTAAGTAACGTCTTAGAATTGAATTTTACATTAGATGACATCAAACAACATATACCTCAGAATTATAATTACTGACTTATGTATTCGTATATTTATAGGGTTTCGTTTAACGATTGGCTATATTACTGTAACAATTTCCCGTAATACTTGGTATTTCGCGATTAATTCTGACTCACTCTGTAAACGTAATTTTATATTATGCATTTTCTGTACATATATTAAATATAATTGCAAACAAATAAAAATGTACAATTCTGAATTAGATAATTAAATTTAAATGTTTGATTTAGTGACTGGACTTTCTACTGTTATATATGCTAATTTAGATATATATAATATATATATATATCAACTATTTACTTCAATATTTAAAATCTAATAAATATAAATGTTTGTTTTAAAAATATATTAATGTATTTACCTGTGTAAATAACTTGAATATATATTTTATTGCAAGGATAGTGATAATAGGTATCTTGGCAAACTTACAAACTACTAAATAGTACTACATTATCGGCACATTCATACAAATTAAGCAAATGTATGTGTTAAAATTTGTATTTCTGAGACGCAGTTCTCAATAAAAAAAATGACAGTTACGTAAAATATTTCCTACAGTTTTATTATAAAACTATTAGATAAAGTATAAATTAAACAGAGTTTGTAATAAGAATGAATCTGTTGATGCATTGTATGTACATATAAAATTATATATTTTGTACAGGTTTTTAAGTTTACATTGTCAAATCAAATTTTTGAAAACACAATAAAAAAGGATTGCACCACCATTTTGACAAGTTGACTATTCAATAAGGCTACAGTCAACGTATTTCCGCTAATAGCTCTTTTTGTAGATATCTTTATAACTCACACCATGCAGGCTACCTGAATTTTAGAGTTTTATTATATTTTTATTGATGAAACCTCGGTTCGTAACATTTAATACAACATGTAATAACATAAAAAAATTAACAATTTTCGTCAAATATAAATAATATTTGGTTTGAACCTCTTTAACAAATAATTGTAACAAAGTAAGTATATCAGTGTTTGCCTCCACTTTTGCTGCTGAAACCATATTCTTTGCCTCCTTTTCCTCCTCCAGATTTTCCATAGTCCTCATGGTCGGCATGGTGACTTTCATGTCCGTGATGTGCTTTATGACCTTTATGATCATCATCATAGTGTCCTTTATCATGGTGTCCTTTTTTGCCAAAGCTATCCTCTTCATGGCCACTCTTGTGGCTACCTCCTTTCTTGTGACCTCCTTCCTTGCCCCCATGATGACCATGGAAATCACCAAATTTGGAATGATGACCTCCTTTATGATAATCATCGTAAAATTTATGTTCCTTGTGATAGTCGTCTTTGTGGGATTTATGGTGGTATCCTGTAGTTTTACTTCCTTTTTTATGTCCCTTCTTTTCGCCGAACTTTCCTCCTTTTTCTCCTTTACCAGAAGCATGTTGCTCAGATTCATGATCGCCTTCATCGTACGATTTCTTTTTATGCCCGCCGTTTTCTTCATAATGATCTCCGTCATAATGTTTTCCAGATTTCCCGTGTTCCCCTTTATCATGATGATGATCACTTTTGTATCCCTTTTCTCCTTTACCTCCATGTTCCTCATGATGATCTGCATGATGCGAACTTCCACCTTCTTTTTTTTCTGATTTACTGCTATGATGATGTTCAGATGCAGCCGCTTCTAAGTCTTCCAGTTCACCATAATTATCCCTGGCAACTCGACCGTTACATAACACAAGCATACACGCACCAATACACACAAAAATTAATATTTTCATAATATCGGAGTTCGTAAATCAAACGTACTAAATATCTATACAAACTGACCATTATTTTCTGTTAGATAGCTATATATACCCGTGGCGATCACCAACTTTCTTTTTAATGCCCGGGACGTCGTAATAGACTGCTTTGTTTTCTTATTGGGTATACATTGTGGTTTGAAACTAGTAAAAACTGTGCACGGGAGAGATATTTACTCGGCTATTAATAATATTGCATTTGTTTTTCGTCTCGGTTAACGGTTAAATGTTGTTATTAATGAGATTAAATATGTTTCTTACATTCCGTCTAATATCGGGGAATAATTATTACGACTGTGTCTCCAATGTTTCCTTCGGTTTAAATAATGCAGTGAAAAATTGTGCTTTTAATATCTTTTACTTTTTAGTTTACAAATATGTCATGGAAAACTGTAAAAGAATGGGGAGTAGGGGCGTAGGCCACTAGTCCAATAAAATTTAGTTTAAGCGTATAGTATATATTGTAATAAAGTGCCATCCCGTAAGTATTTATTCAACATTAATAGTTTTAACTACTTTCGACACATTTCAAAATTTGTCTTTTGTATAAAAATGTGAACATATCTGTTTTAGCCTAAATTAGATATATGTTAAACAGTAATTTACACAAGATAAGTACATGCTTATTTTAACAGTCACTAGTATTATTATGTATTTAATATAATTTAATATCGTGGCATGATAGTAATTTGTTGATAAGTTTTCATGTCTGTTTCGCTATAGATCAGGACTTACAAGTATCTCCCAGAATTTCTAATGAATAATGTATACCTGTACCAGACTATTTGAATTCTATTGTCAGTATATTTTGTTAGATTGAACATTAGGATAAGGTTTCACCAGCGTTTAGTATTACATAGATGGTAGAGTATTACGTTTCCGTAATAGCTTCTCAAATGATTTCTTGGTATACGAAATACCAACTTATTTCAACTGCTTTTCATATTTCTTAATGTAATTATATATAAGATAATCATGTTTTCAAAACTAATAAAACCGAATAAAATATCTTGACTATTCTTTACTTTTAAAATTAGAAATAACATAAACTCAAGGAACAGGTATGATAAGAAACTGCCAAAGAATAAACAAAAAGTTTCTACGAAATATGTTTTAAAACGCAGAATCGGTTTTATTCAAGAAGGATTGGAATGTTACGTATTTAAGTTTACTATAATCAAAATTGATGCCAGAAGGTGCTACTAGCTTGATTAAAATTAATGGTAGTGTAATAATATTATTATTTATTAAAAAAAATTCTAATAATTCATTTTGAATTTTATTGATTTAACAACTATATTGTTGATAAAATAAATGATATATATTAAGAAAAACTATAGAAATAGAAATATATATATATTCAATTTTCTATTTTTGTGGCTGAATCTGTTAATATACAACAAACATATACATGCATATAAGGGGTGGCCCATCTATCGGTTGCTTTTTGAACTATCGATTACTTTGGCTTTGACAGCTCGAATGACTTTGCCAATGTGTCAAATATTTAGTAAAACGTTTTCGGTTTACGAAATGGTTAAGTTTACGCTCGAAGAAAATGGGGAAACATTGAAAACTTACTTCCAAAATGGTGAGTCTTCAATCGAAACTGCAAGAAAAATGCGCACAAAATTCGGGAAAAATAAAGCGCCTTCCAGGCAGTTTGTGGATAAATTTGTGAAGCGTGTGCGTGAAAGTGGCTCGTTAATGGAAAAGCAACGCGGTCCAGTGCTCGTCCAGTGCGCTCAATCGAAAATATTGCTGCTGTTGCCGAAAGTGTGAGTGACAATCCATCAACATCAACTCGATACCGTTCGCAGAAATTGAACATTTCTCGCATGTCCCTTCAAAGAATTTTGACGAAAGACCTCGGTTTGAAGCCGTAAAAAATTCAATTGGTGCAAGAGCTGAAGCTGCACGACCATCCGATGCGATTTTGGTTCGTCCAATGGGCCGAAGAACGCTTGAAGGAAGGTGAGCATTTTTATCGAAAAATCATCTTTTCAGATGAAGCTCATTTCCACCTCGGTGGTTATGTCAATAAGGAAAACTTCCGCATTTGGGGCTCAGAAAATCCACACGTAATCATAGAAAAGCCAATGCACCCACAAGGAGTGACTGTTTGGTGCGGTATGTGGTCCGGCGGCATCAATGGTCTGTTTTTCTTCGAAAACGAAGCAGGAGCCGCCGTAACCGTCAATGGTGAGCGCTATCGCGGCATGTTGGAAGATTTTTTCTTTCTCCGAATGGAAGAGGAAGACATCGGCGGCATTTTGTTCCAGCAGGACAGCGCCACGTGCCACACAGCCAACGTTACAGTCGAACTTTTGCGCGGTACGTTCGAAAATCGCAATTTAGCCGAAACAGCGATGTCAACTAGCCTCCTCGCTGCTGCAATTTGACCCCGTTGGTCTATCTTTTGTGGGGAGCCGCCAAGGATAAGTGCTATGCCAACCATCCAGAGACGATTGACGACCTAAAGCACGAGACTGATGTAGCCATTGCAGACATTGAGGGCCACACCATCGAAAATGTCATGAAAAATTTGGTCGACTGAATGGGCTACTGCAAAGCCAGCCGGAGCAGCCGTATGATTAAAGTGGTCTCCCACTATTAAACCGCAATGTTGGGGCTATTGAATAAAAAAAAATAATTGAAAAATATCCACCCGTCTTTTTTTTATAGCAATTTTAAAATGCAACTTTTTCATGGGCCAACCTTTATATATACACCGTGTCTAAAGTTAAGTGTTCACCATTGCTAACTTTGTTATTATTGAAGCCACGAAGTCAGTTAAATTAGCAAACAAGTAGGACGTTTTCTGCTGATTAAGTTAGTTAAAACAGAGAAACAATTGAAGAGCTAGTTTCTGAGATATTCACAAAAGCAACAAATTTTTAAATGGAACGTCCTTCGACATTTTTTGATAGAAAGTTAAATTCGAAACCAAAAGTAAGGAACACGCTATCGTCCTAAATTTAAAAATAAGCTAATAAAAAGTACTTAAACCCTTTGATTATTATTGCTTTAATATGTAAGTAGGCGATGGAAAGCAATTAACTAGTTATAAATTTTAGTAAATTAAATTATATGAAACATATAATAATAAAACGATTAGCAACAAAAAGTAATAAATTTATAAATGTTTTTATCTTAGTAAATGTTCGAAGGTATGGCCTTGTTGATCAATATACTTCTGAGCTCTTCTGAGAACACTTCTTGTCACACTTAGGATAGTTCTAGCGGGAATATTATTTATTGTCTCCAATTTTGTTTTCCAACTCCACCACATTTCTATATTGTTGTTTACAAACTTCGCCTTTCATGTAACCCCACAGATACAAATACTAAAGGTGTTAAATCAGGGGATATTGTCAAAGAGTGAACATAACATAGTTGCAGAATCATGATAATTATGAGCAGGCGCCCCATCCTGTTGAAAATGGATACGCTGTTAATCAACTAATGGTTGGTTTTTTAGAAGATTCTCGAGAACTGGCGCTAATAGTTGAACATAACTTACCCCTGCTAGGGTTCCGTGATAGAAAGTTGGACCAATAACTCGAGAACCTAGTATGCCACACCAAATATTTAAGCTAAAGCCGATGCTGGGGGTGTCGTGGATCCTCTATCATGGAATTCTGTCGAGATGAATAATGTTGGTTTCTTTTATTACACATACCTTTAGTTGAAAAATTAGATTCGTCTGACCACAAAATAAGTTTAAAATTATCTGGAAGTTCATTGACGAAATGAATTAGCCAGTTACAAAAAATTAATCTTCTCTCTGCATCTCCTGGTAATATTGTGTACCTATACCCTTCTCATTTTATAGGGATGCAGTTTATGTTTCCTTAAAATAAGTTGAACAGTGCATCTATTGACATAAAATTCTCGCGTAATGTCTCTAATAGAATTTTGAGGAAATGCTTCAAAATATACTAACACTCGTAATTCCGTTTCTTCGTTGATTATAAGTCTTTTACTTTTTCTAAATTTCTTAAATGTATCCTCGTTATTCCTTAGTTTTCTGCACAATTTTAAAAAGATTTGTCTATTTTCACGGTCCAGAAATTTGTTACAACTATATGCCAATGCTTCCACGGTGTTTCTTCTGCAAAAGAGATATGCTTCAAGCACATAGTATTCATCTAGATGTGCGAAATGCATTTTAGTAGAACTAACAACCAGTAATAAACTGTTAACAATCTGTTGCCGTACACAACCAATTAATTACAAAACAGATTAAGTTTACAATCGTTGACGTTTCAAATAATTTTTTATTTCATTTTATTTTCATCGCCTACTTACATATTAAAGCAATAATAATCAAAGAGTTTAAGTGCTTTTTATTCGCTTATTTTTAAATTTACTACGATAGTATATTACTTACTTTTTGTTTAGAATTTAACTCTTTCAAAAAAATTTCTAAATATACAGAATGTTCCATTTAAAAATTTGTTGCTTTTGTGAATATCTCAGAAACTAGCTCTTCAATTGCTTCTCTGTTTTGACTAAGCTAATTAGCAAAAAATGTTCTACTAGTTTGGTAATTTAACCCACTTTGTATCTTCAATAATAACAAAGTTAGCAATGGTGAACACTTAACTTTAGACACGGTGTTATATGGGGAAAATTCTTGACGTAGCGGCTTATATAAAATTGAAATTATCTGTAATATTTCTTTATTAATTAATGAATTCGAGGAAAAAAATGCACTGTTACTGTAGACTATCTATATACATAATTTCGCCGCTATATCCTGACATTAGTATTAATTTCCCTTACTGAAAATAGGAAGTATCACTCTTCAGATTTCGATTACATAATATTTCTCGTGTGTGTACCTACATGGAAAAACAAAGTAATTAGAAGTGAGATGAATAAGAAACTACCTTTCATGCTACAAGTACCACCTCTGTTAATATAAATATACGTCCCGATAATTAGAGAAAGAGGCATCCGACACTGTACTGATGAGCATGTACTATAGGTATGTATATAGATAGTCTACAGTAGCGATTTAATTAACGAAAAAATATTGCACTTACGTGTTCGTTTATCTGTCTTGACAAATCATGCCGTAAAGGCGCAGAAACTGAAGGTATTTATTCTAAATTTAATTTGAGGATTTTCTAAATTTTGTAAATTTACCGGAGAATATAATTTCATACACTTGTAGAATAAACCAGTAAAAGGTCCATACTATAAGGGTCTGTGTAAGTAGAAAACTTTATTGTTTACACTAGTGATGACACTTTTCAGCATGAAAATACACAGTCGTGGTATCAATGCCAGCACACGAAAATAGTTTACGGCATTTTTAAATATCTCTAATAGGAGATTATATGAATGGGATCTGTGCTCACTGGTTTCACAATAGATCCAGTGGATGGATGCTTGATTGATCTATGAACTTAACCTAGGAAAGGACCATTTATTCGTGTCTGTGAAAATATCACGGTTAAGTGCAATAAAACCTGGACTAGGATTATACTATTTAAATTAAATCCAATATAATTCTTTAAATGCTATATTTAAAACCATGCTTGTTGAACTATTCATGTAAAGTCCTTAGTTTTTACAGCTTATTGATTAGAACATAAATACATTTATGATACAATAAACAGTTTTTAATCTTGCTATTAATAAGATATTAAGATACATTAGTGATTTTTATATTTTAATTTTCCTTTAATTATTTATAACATACAGAATCACTCCTTTAAAATCTACAATAGTTAAAAAATATATTTGTAAATGAAAATCTAGGCAACAAGTATATTTATGAATAAAGGATTTTGTTATCGTTTTAAGAATCATTTGTCCATTTTATTCATTACCTCGTCCATTAGAACTGTCTCTGAGTTCTGAGAGCAGGAGTTTTTGCTGGGATAAATAAACTAAACCACACAAGAAGCAAGAGGATGTTATACAAAGATAAGGAAAAGAAAAGGGAGGTAAACCACTTTTAACCTACTAAATGCAGAAATATCTCTAGGTTGTTTTGATAAGATTTATAATCACAGCATTATGTGAACATAGAAGATAAAAAGGAACTAAGGAAATTGAAAAGGAATGTATAGTAGACTGATCATTGACAATATGAAGTTTTTAGTAAAGACGGAATCATAATAAATTATACTAAAATTAATTCTACTTAAAATAACTGAGCTCTGATGAAAACCTAGTTGGTAACTACAAACAAAACCTTGGGTTAAGCTGTTGGGATCCAATTGAATTAAATGTTACTAAGAACAGTTTGTTGAAAAGAAAAATCGATTATTATGCTTCATATGTAAACATATAAAAAGTATAAAAGGAAATTGACAAATTGAAAAGGAAAATTTATTGAAGACATAAAGTTTGCGGTGAAAACGAAATCATCCAAGATGTGATTCAAAGCTTTTGATCAAAAAATTGGAGCGGATTGAATTAAGATGATGTTAGTACATGTTACATCACCCCATAGCTTACCAATAAAAGCGCAATAACAATATATCATTGGAATATGACTCACAGTTAAGCTAGTAAAAATAGAGGTGACACTGAATCAATGGCATATGTCGTTGGAAAATGTTTCATACGTAGATTTAAAGACTTGCACAACCTAACTCCAGCCAGCCAGTCTAGTGTATTTCAAAGTTAACAAACGGGGTGTGATTGCTACACGACTTTCTTATAGGTACCTATGTGCTTTGCAAAATTGTTATGTAAACGTTTCAAATATTTATATATCTTCTTAATAAATGTGTTATTTACGGTTTAAATTTTGGCATTTTTATACAAAAACTACTCTACGTCCTACTTTCATTATTTTTGGTTCTCTTAATATATTTACATTGCGGGACACTTTCCATCCGAATTTTGAAATGTTTTTGATACACTCGTTCTTGATAAATCTGTATAGAATGTATAATTTGATAGAAATTTGCAAAGAACTGTTATTAAATAAGAGTGGAAATACTATTTCTTTTCCAAATATGTAAATTTTTGTATTTAAAAATTATTCAAAATCAAGCTTTAAATACTTTCATATTCTTAATATATTTGGTTAGAAAACATAACTTGAGAGATATTTAAAAAAGCTGTTTTCTGATAAAAACAAAAACCAACTTTCGGTAGAAATTTTAAAAAACCTATTTTTTACAAATTTTCACAAATTTATTTTTGAGTACATTTGTATTCATTGGAACTTTGTTTAATCTTAGAAGTTGACAAAACAATGGCGAAGTTTGATTTTTTTGCCGAAGTAAGCTACTACTTCCGGTTTACCTATTTAACTGAAAGTCTAATCAGATTTCAAGAATGTAATAATAATCGTAAATATAAAGTTTGGTATTGGTAGCTTTAGCTGTTTGGTCGCTATCATAGCCATACACACGCATACACACACATACAGAGAGAGAGAGAGAGAGAAATTTTTCAAAAACCACTTTTTCGGTTTTTTAAAACGTTGACATCTGCATAAATCTCGAGGTGAAACATTTTAGCATAACACTTCTTTATACTATGTTTATACGTACGTAGGGAAAATTGTAGAAACAAGAAGAATGAGTGTGCTTAAAACCACACAGCAGATAATATTTCAGTAACGTATTAAATAAAACGTATTCGCACATTTATTACATTTACGCATGTACACACGCGTATAATATTTAGTAACGTATTATACGACTGATGCGTCATGCTCTCCCATGTAACGGTCGCCGAACGAGTATAGCAGTGACGTATGTATATGTATAAATAGACGATATGAATAATCGATTACGTGTCCCGCGTTGGTCTGATGCAACGTGCCGGCGTCATACATTGGTCATACCCGTTCGGCTCGGGTTCGAATCTGCTCGGGGACGTGAATTTATTTATTCATTTAAATTTCAATTTAATTGAAATTAAATACCTCTGTATGATATATTTATCTTGTTCCCTTAGCTGACTTTACCCGAGCGTTACACATATCCGAGCGTTACATATCCGAACATTGCAGGTCAGTCTTGTTCACTAAAGAAGTTTACACTTCAAGAAAAAAAGGTTTTTCTACGTTATAAAACCAAATGGCACAGTTCTGCCAAGGACAAGATGCAGATGTTGAAATAAATATATTTTATATTTATTTTATTGTTATATTTTACATCTAAATTTTATAAGCAAATAATTTCAGTATATAGTGTTTATAACTAATTTAATTTGCGTATTGAACAATGGACTATTTAAAAGTAAGACAAGTCATCAGTGCACATAAAAATACTAAATTTATTCTCATTTAAATCAGTTTTACGTTGATATTTAAATACCTACAAATCAATTATCTTAGAAGTTGATATAATCGGCTAATATTTTGCAATCTTGAACACAAATGCCGCTTATTTATTACGAGAAAATGTTATGCAATGCTCACATTAACTTTTCTAAACAAAAATATGCAAAGTTGTTATTTTTAATAAATATATTAATATTATTATAACGCCACTAAATTATTTTATTATACTTGTTATAGTTTCATTGATGACGTAATATGTAATACTATTCTTTAACATTTTTCATATGATTCTTTACCTTGAATTCCACGACAAAGTCAAATATGTACGAAATATAGATACCTACATAGTCTTTATAAAATCGTAATAATGAACCGAGGAGACGTGCAAAAACACCTGAATGTGTCAACTTGGTTTTGGAAATAAGAAATATGATAACTGGATTCTCGTTGCAAAGGAAAATAATAAAAATAAACTTTCATATTACGCTACTATACAAAATTTATGAAATCATGCTACAATTAAATTACGGCATGTTGATATATCTGGACTTTATGCGGAAGTGACAGGAAATAAACTAATTATCTGAAATTCAAAAGTATCGCCTCTCTGGAATGTGAAATTATTGGCTACCAGCTGATTACTCTTGTTTCAACAGCTTTCCAAAACAAGAAGTAAATGGTAACACTGACCCATAGACTGGGCATAATTTCTTTTAATATCAACGGACAAAACAAACAAACCAAAATTAGATTAGCAAGTATACATTGACAATTAATCTGACACGTCTCTACAAATAATTTTCCGAATTATCGTGTGAAAACCATAGAGACATACAAGCGCTTGCGCGCGCGCGTACATTTTTTTTTGTTCGTCCAAGCGTTAGCGGACATTTAATTCGTTGTATTTTTATCAATTCTATTGCGAGTGTCAATAGAGAAAATCTCTAAGAGTTTTGTTTAGTATACATTTAAGAGATGTACCTGTCGATATTAGTGTAGATGTATTTTAGTAATTTTGTCCACATCATAGTTCACATTTTTAATCCCTGATGAAGCACACACAATGTGCGAAATATTGGAAGAAAAAAAATAAAGAACTAAATTGAATTTTGTTTTTATGCTGGATTCCCCACTAATTAAGTCTTACATTGAGTTTTTCAACGGCAAAGACCTTCTCTTTTAATTATTATATATATATATATACCATGTGCTTGCAGGAGACCTGCGTATAGGGCTTACTGTAAGATAAAACGACGACACCGAGAGTTTGTATGAGTTAGTACGAGAAAGCAGTACAGCTGCTATCTATCCTCGTTGCCCTGCTTAAACGGAGAGTCAGCCTAGCCCGTTCTAGCCTCAGCGTAAATCTACTCGAATCCCCTCTTTTCCAACACTACACTCGACCAAGGAGCAGTTTGTATATTGCTTTTTCGTACTAACTCATACAAACTCTCGGTATCGTCGTTTTATCTCACAGTAAGCCCTATACGCAGGTCGTCGGCAAGCACACTGGGGCATACAGGGTGTACCACTTAAAACTCCCAGGTCAAATATCTCGGAAACGGATAAAGATATTTAAATATTGTAAAATGTAATTACTAAAGAAGGTGATCGACTCTAGTTTGCTCTCACAATTGTGTTTTATTATGTGAAGATATAGATGGCGCTGCGATAAAAAGAATTTTTTTGATCGCTACAATCTTCGTTTGTTTTTTATTTGAAAGAGTATTAAAATTAATGTAAATATTATTATTTGTGTTAGTTTCCAAAATTTAACGGTTTCATAGATATTCGTGTTTAAAGAAAGTTAGACTAATTTTAAAGTTTTGTCTTTATTTTGTTTTAATAATTAATTTGTAGGGAAAAATAGCAGTAAACATATTCACAATTCTTGCTATTATAGTTATTTCACAATTTAAATTTTATAGTTAGTTCCTTTTTATAAGTTCCACTTCATAGGCACCCATAGGTATGTAGGCAGAAAAGCATTCATGTCTGTGTTATATGTATGTATGCTTGCTTTGATTATTTAGGAAATATTTTGACATTAGCACACATTAGTGACATTTGCTTGATTATTAATTGTCTTTATAATTAGCTTCATTCAAACATTTACTCATTTGCGTTGAGATTCTATTATAAATATGATTTTACACACAAATGACTGAATATGGTTTTAATTTATGGAGAATCCCGCAGAAATGCATCTGAAGCAGTGCGATTATATGCTTTACGCTTTCTAAACAGGCCTTTACCAGATCACAAAACATTTATAAGTCTGTGTGCAAATCTCAGAAATTACGGTAGCTTCAAAAAACAAAAAAAATTAAGGCAGAAAAGAGTAAGAGATGATGAAATTACGGCAGCGGTACTACAAACAGTTAATAATAATCCACGTTGTACATCATTGTGGCAATTAAAAGAACAGCATGATCTATCTGTCACCTCTTGCCTTAGGATTCTAAAAGAAAATAAATACTTTCCGTATAATGTTCATTTAGTGCACCATTTAAGAATAGGAGATAATCAACGCAGACTCGATTTTCTGGCAGAACTTTCTGTAATGTTAGCGGAAAACAACAACTATATGAATCAGATCATCTGGAGTAACGAATGTCGTTTTCACAACAATGGTACTTAAGCATGCTTGATATTGGTCAGAAGATAATCCTAGGTGGATAAGGCAAACAAGAAATCAAACAGTTTTTGGCGTTAACGTTTGGTGTGGAATTTTAAACGGATATATCTTTGGCTCCCACTTTTATCATGAAACATTAACTGGTGTGCGCTAGTTACATTTCCTGCAAAATGAGTTGCCACTACTTTTGGAAGATGTACCTTTGGAGCTGCGAAATAAGTGTGGTTACATCAAGACGGGGCACCTGCCCATAATGTCAACATAGTTACTGACTATTTTAATCAAACGTTCCCACGTCGTTGGATTGGTACTAATGGAGTTCTTAGGTGGGCGGCTCGTTCGCCGGATCTAACCCCGTTAGATTTTTTCTTGTGGGGTTACTTGAAGCTAAAGTTTACAAGGAACCCATAACAGATATGGGCGACCTTTATAATAAAATGTATGCAAGTGTTCAAAAAATTAGTAGAAATACATTAAATTCTTGCGGAGGAGAGTAATAAGGCGATATACGTTATGCAGCAATCAAGAAGACAACAATTTTGAACATCTTTGTTAGTTATATTTGATTCTTTTAAGATTTAAACAAAATAAAGACAAAACTTTAAAATTACTTTTACTTTCTTTAAACACGAATATCTATGAAACCGTTAAATTTTGGAAACTAACGCGAATAATAAAATTTACATTAATTTTAGTACTCTTTCAAATAAAAAACAAATAAAGATTGTGGCGATCAAAAACATTCTTCTTATCGCAGCGCCATCTATATCTTCACATAATAAAACACAATTGTGAGAGCAAACTAGAGTCAATCACATTCTTTAGTAACTACGGTTTACAAAATTCAAATATCTTTAACCGTTTCCGAGATATTTGACCTGGGAGTTTTAAGTGGTACACCCTGTATATATATATATAAAAATAGGAGAAAGAATATCGGGTTAATCCGCTGTAGTGCAACCGCAGACACGTGTTTCAGACTCGTTGGTCATCGTCAGTACGGTGTAGCCAAGGAATAAGGTGGGATATCCTTGCAGATAGAAACAAAAGGAAGACCATCGGGAAGACAGACCACCAATTGCAGCTTAAATGTCAGAAGATCCTCAGGTCTGAGTGACAACAACTGACAATGTCTGCCTCGCGGCGGTGTCAGTTGTTGTCACTCAGACCTAAGGATCTTCTGACATTTAAGCTGCAATTGGTGGTCTGTCTTCCCGATGGTCTTCCTTTTGTTTCTATCTCCAAGGATATCCCACCTTATTCCTTGGCTACACCGTACTGACGATGACCAACGAGTCTGAAACACGTGTCTGCGGTTGCACTACAGCGGATTAACCTGATATTCTTTCTCCTATTTTTATTATGTATCCGTGATATTTCCTTATTGATTTATATATATATATATATACATTTCAATTTAAAAATCCCGTATCGTATGAAATCAAATCATGTATGTAAATGTTAAGTCTTTAAATAAAATATAAAATGTTTTTCGGTATTTATTGTTCTTATTTGAGTGAAAACAAAAAGTTTGCGAAAAAGAGACACGTCTGACATGGCTTTAAAGTAACATGGCAGGTCCGGACACCGAGGAACTTGAAAATTTTTCCCGGGTAATTTAGTATTTCATCTTAGTTTTAATTCTTTGTGTAATCTGAGGAATTAATGCAGCGTGTCGAAATTGCTGCAATCATTTCTATTATTAATGTTTGGTTTTATTGTTTTAATCGCCAGTGTTTCTAGAAATAATCTTTTGAACAAGTTGCTCTCACTGAATAAAATCTGTATGTTGTCAAGGATTATATCATGATTGGTGTTATTCAAATCTGCAGCCAAATCTTCTTTCCGATAATCTACATGTGATTTTAACTATTCTGTTTTTTAAACATTTCACGAGATATATTTTAGATGTTGAAAATTAAAAATAATATTTTTTTTTTACATCTTTACGTTTCGATGCATTTAGCGTCTAAAATTCATGTGTTGACAAAATAATTTTTTAGTCCTAAGAAAAGTGTTTTATGTATGTATGTAATACAGTTTTGTAAATATGACAGTAATTTAGCTATCAAATTAAATACACTCGCCATCCAGTCTATTTTCAGTTTGTTTCATCTGAATACCATAAAAAATAAATGTTATTTTTACTGTACTCTACGTATACATTTAAAGCCGTTAAAAAGTAGAGATATGAGCAATGTTGGTACAGTAAGGGTGTATAGTAAACAATTCTCAAGAATTAAATATTTCTTTTATGTTTATTAATGTCTCATTAGCGTATCATACTTAACTTAAAATTAAAGTCTACGAATAATTGCCCGTAATAACTAAGACCTTTAGCTATTATTCAATACTTTCTGCAATAAAGAAGCTATAACCTAAAAATAATTAAATGACGTTTTCTTCTTCTAAAACTATATATATGCGCACCATCACTATTTGTTGTATTTGTTGAACTTTAATTTAATCAATACTTTAATATAATGTTTACCTGTTTATTGTTTGTGTGGTAAAATTAAAAAAAATTACTCACAATTTAGTATTATGTAATATTTAACAAATACGTTTACAATACTTATTCGTAAAAATTTTTTGGCCTTGCTCTGTTGAACATTCAAACAGCAGCTCAGTAAGTTTCATTTTTAATAAATTGCATAATTCTATTAATTACTTTTAAACTGTTGTTGATTATTGTGAATAAAACAATATAAAAATATTAATAACATGGACAATCTATATTTAGGTTTGTAAGGCACGTAAATATTTCAAATACAGATAATTTTGGAAGATTATTATTATTATCTATCAAATTTTACATAAGTATTTATATGTACATAAACATACTTATAATTTATTATTGTATATAATATAGGTACATATACACATCAGTTTTTAGAGAAATGCTGATGAGATTGTTGTGATTGTTTGCCGCCTTTATTACTGTTGCCTCTTTGGGCTTTCTGACTGTTCTGGTAAAAGCTGTAAGCGTTACCAAACTTATTAAAATGGCCCTTTTTATTGGCGTTATCATAAAATTCCTTATCCTTTTTGAGATAGTCAGAACCAAACAATTCTCCATACCCGGCATTTTTTCGGTTATTCTTATACTTTTCGCTCTCTCCATATTCGGCCCCTTTCTTTGTGCCAATGAAACCATGTTTCGGCTCAAGACTGAATTTATTGATACCATAGTTTTTACCATATTCAGAATGATCAAGACCTTTTTCAAACGAGCTCTTCTGTCCCTTCTTATGGTTTAAATTGGTTTTGTACATTTTATCACTTTTTTCACCATGAGCTGAATTATAAGCGTCAAAATGTGACGACCCATCAGTTATTACGTATCCCTTGTCATACTTGAAATTACCAGATTCTAAATTCCAAATTGATCCGATATAACAAGTTTGGAATATTATCAAACTCAATAGTATTTTTTTCATTTTATTAACTGAAGCAGTTGAAAATGTAAACTAAATTTAGTTTTCTCCCTGTAGAGCTATTTATATAAATATTTGGCATCCTTGTTTGTTGGTGTGTAATTTATATTTTTACGCTTGTGGTGGGGAAAGTAGTTACATTCTGTAAAACATATTAAAGTACCTTTCGAAAGTGACAGGTATTCAGATCAAAGAAAGACAAATTATTTTTAACTAGTTTCCTGGAATAACTTATTTCGCAATATATATGGTTTTTATTTTAAATAATCGCTGAGTGGCAAAAGGGTAATGTATGCGAAATTCAAAATTAATCATTGGTTATTATTGAATGGATCTTATTATAAGGTCAATATTGGGATTTTATATACTGCGTGCTATACAGTATTCTATTTTGTAGAACAAATTATATAAATGACTAACTAAAATTACTTTATTATACTAATATTATAATTGCAGTTAAAATATTATCATATTAACCAACATTACATTTGTTTATATATATTTATTATTTTTATGTAACACAAAAACATCATAACAGAAAACAGTATATATAAAAATAACAACAAAAAAATCAACCAGCTATGGGCGACCATATATATGACTTTCCATCAGATGGAATAAATATTAAGTTAAATGATTTTAACATCAAAAGTAATGCAACTATATGGTGTTGAAACGACCAGAATTGTTGTACAGGTGTCGTCCTAGTGTTTTCCACCATGGTGACTACTGAATCCATATTCTTTCCCTCCTTCGTTGTCTCCTTTCTTTCCGTAGTCTTCAAAGTGAGAATGATGACTTTCATCTCCATGGTGTCCTTTGTGGCCTTTGTGGTCATCTTCGTAATGCCCTTTGTCATGATGCCCTTTTTTGCCGAAGTGATCTTCGTGATGTCCACTCTTGTGACTTCCACCCTTCTTGTGACCTCCTTCGTTACTTCCGTGATGGCCGTAGAAGTCTCCAAACTTGGAGTGATGACCCCCTTTGTGATAACTATCGTAGAATTTATGTTCTTTGTGATAATCATCTTTATTGGATTTATGATGAAAACCAGTGGTTTTTTGTCCTTTTTTATGCCCTTTCTTTTCGCCAAATTTACCACCCTTGTGACTGCCACCTTTTTCACGATGTTCGTCATAATGATCACCTTCGTCGTATGATTTTTTTTCATGTCCACCCTTTTCTCCATAATAATCAGAATCGAATCCTTTCCCATATTTTCCATGGTCTCCCTTGTCGTGGTGGTGACTGCTCTTATAGCCTTTGTCGCCTTTGCCACCGTGTTCGTCATGATGACTACCATGATGAGAGCTACCACCATCTTTCTCAAATTTACTACTGTGAGAATGATGTTCCGACGCAGCAACGGCCAAATCTTCTAGTTCTTCATCTTTTATATTTCTCGCCGAACATTGGGCGATAAATATGAAAGAAATCCCTAGGCACAAAAGCAGTAAATTTCTCATTTTGACGCACCGGGCGGCGGTATACTGTACTGACTTATATTACCTCGGTTTGTATTTATACCAAAACGTATCCATTGCCGTTTACTTTTAATTATAATTTTCTAATTTGTCGCGATTTTTTCTTTATCACGTAAATTGGTTCTTGTAAGACCTCCGAAATGTGACGTAGTCAGTATTGCGGTACGGAAAAAATATCGACCACTGATTTCGTCCGCCAATATTTCAGTTGCGTAACCTTTTACGGCAACGAGCGCTTTCTCCTCGGTTGCACTTGATCGCGCGATTACACGCGCTATTTTTGTTGTGCAATAGTTCTGCTCTGTATTGTTCTATTTAAATTTTCTTCTCTGTTGTTTTCGTGTCGCTACTTTTTCTCTACAAAAACAGACATGTACGTAAGCACAATACGCATATGTTGTCATAAAATCAACATCAATCGGCGTAAGGGCAAATGGTATACGTGATGTGCCTATATTTCGTAATAATATTTGTTTTGAAATACCTTTAGATATTACAACTATACAGTCACATGTCACATGCCAGTTTTCTTTTCTTTTTTTTTTACGAATTTAGGTGAATGAAATATGTTAAGGTGATAGTATCTCTAAGGAGAAGCAAGAATTTACAAGTACACTTTCTCGGCTGCCCTCTTCTTCTTTTCTCCTGTTGTTAATACATCAAATGAACGTTATAAGACTAGTGTAGTATATATTAAAAGTGAGAATATAAGTTGACATTATTTTACTTACTCTACGTGCATTTGTCTACATTCGCAAACATATGAAGAGCCTATATGGTTTAGACTCCAAACAATTCCCTACATACACAAGCACATCATTCGCGTGTGACTGAAGTCTTTAATTTTGTATTATATAGAACGGACTGACCTATAAATTAGGTATGAAGAATTGATATAAAATTGATTAAAGCGTGATAATATGTTTAAATGCGCTTTCGACTTCTGTATACAGAACGAAATATAGTAAGCTAATTGTGAAATGTAAGCTGAATGAATTTTGTCAAGGTCATAACTATTTACTTATTATACAACGTAAGAAAAAAATAATAGGTGAATAAAATATATACCTAATATGCAAATTACGTTTTCTTAATGGGACAATGTTACGAATGGACCCTGATACTAGTAGAGAATATATGTATCTACATAGTGAGCAACATCACAAATTATGAAAAAACAATTTAAATTACATATTTATTGAGCTAGGAAAAATGAATCATAACGCACAATAATAAACTTTTCGTTATAATATTCGTCACTTGAAAATGTGTATGAGTATTCTTCTGAACTATTAGGTCTGGTCTTTTTAAATAATTTCCGTTAAAGCGCTTCCTTACAGTATCCCATATGGATAATAACCAGTTCAAATATCCTTCAAGATTTATAATATATAATATAATATATTAATTAAAAACATTTTCATATTAAAACATACAGTACCTCCAAAAGCTAAGTATAGAAGAACATAAGATATGTGTTTCAGAAATTAAAATATTTGGTATTTTGTTTACTGTGTACATATTTGATGTATGTTACTAAATTTAAATATTTAGTGCTAAAAAATATTACTTCTTTTAACAGATTTAAAGACGCTTGTAAGCAATACAAAAAATAAATTTTGTGAATGTAAAGAACATACTAATAAAACCAGAAACATTTTGAAATTGATTTAAATAATAAAATAGAGATATAACTGCAACTCTGTGTTTTTACTTTTTTATACGTAATATATAAAGACATATTGTGATGACGATAATATTCGATTTATGCAGATGTCCACGGTTTGAAGGCCCCAGAAATATACATTTTACACAGATTTATTAGGTGTATAGGTACATCTAAAACTCAATTTAGAACTTCTCTATATAAAGATCGGACCACAGATATTACAAGTATACGAGAATCGTGTGGTGTCCGTTCTACAGTTTTTGATTTAACCGATCCGACAATCAAAATTTAGGTTGGGTTACCTCTACATACAAATTGTTATAATATATTTTTAAAACATACATTTTTGCTGTCATATAGGCTGGCGATTGTGACAGCAAATATACAAAACGAGATTTCAAAACCAAACATTCTTGGTTTCTGGACTGAAACCGCGTCGTCGTCTCTGCTTCTACTGTCAAAGTTTTGTACACTATCCCAAGGGGCATTATTAGGGCTTCTACTGCTGCGCTGAGCTGAAGCACACTGGGGAGTGTGAAGGAGGATGATTTATAATGTGTTTCGTGTTACAGTTCAGTGGAGCGTGTATTTTATGGTTTAGTTGGGTTTGTATGATAGATTTCCAAATATGATAGATGTCGAATATAGCAACCTTTTTCTAGGTTCTGGTTGTTAGGAAGTTTCAGAGTTTCGATGAATTCTCGCATTTTACGATTGTAATAATGGGAATATTTGGAGAATTTTGTGAAACTGAACTGGTGGTACCCGATTTCATATCTGTGCTCAGCCAGTGCGTCCCAGGAGACGCGTTCAGCAAATAGGTCCAGCGCTTCACGAGTGCTGACCGAACGCTTGGTCTCGTCGATGCGTACATTAGATTATTATTAAAATCGAATAGTTCGAAATGTGGTTTTAAAAAGCATCCGATTTTGTGTTTGTTGCGGATTTTGCTGATGCGATCGCGGACGATGAATTTCGGCAAACTGTATATATATATATATATATAACAAGAACAAGACAGCACCATCCCTTTCCTAGACACCGAGATAACAAGGCAACGAAACAACCTCAAATTAAGATGGTACAGGAAACCATCAGTGTCAAACAGACTGCTAAACTACCAATCTAATTGCCCGAAAAAATACAAAATTAATTAAATTAAAGCCCTAAAGGACAGAGTGACCAAAATAGCACATCCCCAATACCTACAACAAGATTTAAAAAAACTGAAAGAGATCCTAACACTAAACAACTACGCCAAGACAACAATTAACAAACTTTTGTTTTCCTCCAATAAAATAAACAATAATAATGGAACCCTAAATGCAAAACAAGATACAATAAACACAAACAACAACAACGGTAAAATTGCCAAATACTATAAGTTACAATACATCCCAAACTTAACAAACAAAATTAAAATGTTATTCAGAAACACCTGCTCAATAGCTTATACAACAGCTTTTCCAAACTCAGGGGTATACAGCAAAATTCAAGACAGAATTCCAACACACATGAACAACAATTTAGTGTATGCTGTACAATAAAGCGGATTTCGACAACATCAAAATCATTTTCAAGGAACCTAACTACACACGTAGAACGTTTCTTGAAACATTAACTATTAGAACAACGTCACAAAATTTGAAACGCAAAACGGACTCGCAAAGCTTCAGTGGTTCCTATGAGGTATTCTCACGGAAAGAATGAAACAAAGATTTATTTAGGAGAAATCCATGCATAAACAACAAACCCAGGTATGGATATTTCAATTTAAATACGCAAACACCAACGCACACACACATACACACACGAAACGAAACATTTTATTATCCCAACTACAAACATACGATGCGAAAAACAGTATTTTTTTCTTTTTGTGTTTGGTGAAGGTGCAAATAGATAAACGTGCAAACACACGCAGTAAAATAGATACAAAAGAATTAAGATTTAAAACCTTCTGTACAATATATTTTAACTACTATAGATTTTAAATGTGCAATAATGATTTTAATGTGTTTTTTAATCTCATCTTTATGTTAATAAATAACAACCACGATACAGCGTTGTCCAAGTATCCCACATTATAATTTTTTAGAAAAATTGTTTATGGCCTTACACTGCTTTGTTTATATTAAGTAATGTATTTTCTCTTTTAAGTAAAACAAAAGATCTGAAGAAGATTTGACCGAAACGTCACGAGCTAATAAAAAGTTATTTTCGTAAATATCCTAACCTGAATTCTACCATCCGGTAGTAAAAAATCTACATAGTGAAATACACGCTCAGCCAAAATTTAACTTCAGCAAATATATATACAGTGTGTAAATAAAGTAAGGAATAATATTCATATTTTCTTTATTATCCCTGTTTGGGAGAAAAGCTCGGACAGGTCAATTTTATTTTGTTCCTCCGGATTTTATGGATGTCAATTTTTTCTCTTTGGTTTACTACTCTGTGACCTATGACGTCATCGACTCCCTTTTCAAATGGAACCTCCTTATTTTTTTGTTAGAAATAAAAATTATATTTTTTTCTGAATTCAGCAATATCCCATATGTGGTATTTAAAATTAATAGTTTTAGAGTATTGATCGAGCCAATAATGACAATTGACACGTCAGAGTGCAGCAATATCGACCAAGAAATAACGTTTTGGAAGAATTTCAACTCCGACTTTATCATTGCCAAGAAACAAATGGGTGGCAGTTTGAACATTTATTAATGTAAAAATGTTTAATCTTCCCAAGAATAAATTATTACCATTTGCCCTTTTGATTTTCAAGTTTTATTATTGTTGTCATTTTAATACCTATGATCCTCCGTATCTCTAAAACTACTAATTTTAAATACCACATTTGCGATATTGCTGAATTCAAAAAAAATGTACTTTTTATTTCTAGCAAAAAAATAAGGAGGTTTCATTTGAAAAAGAAGTTGATGACGTCATAGGTCCCAGAATAGTAAACCAAAAAAAAAAAAATTCACATCCATAAAATCCGGAGGAAGAAAATAAAATTGACTTCTCCCAGCTTATCTCCCAAACAGCGATAATAAACAAAATATGAATATTACTCCTTACTTTATTTACACACTGTATATATATATCTTGGGTAAAATCCGCTGTAGTGCAACCGTAGACACCTGTTTCTGACTAATTGGTCGTCGTCAGTACGGCGTGGCCAAGGAATAAGGTGGAATAACCTTGGAGATGTAAGCAACACGGAAGACCATCAGGTAACAGACCGCCATTTGCAGCTTCAGTTAGAAGATCTTCGGTTTTGAAGACAACAACTAACATCGCCACGAGGAAGACATTGTCAACCTGCGTGCCATCCGAACTCA
This sequence comes from Amphimallon solstitiale, assembly GCA_963170755.1. Taxonomy (NCBI): domain Eukaryota; kingdom Metazoa; phylum Arthropoda; class Insecta; order Coleoptera; family Scarabaeidae; genus Amphimallon; species Amphimallon solstitiale. Next base: position 1,043,064 of record OY720678.1, read on the forward strand.
GGAAAGATAATAAAAAGAGAAATTATCGCGGACACATAAAATAAAAGAAGAAAAAGAGAATATTGGGTAAAATCCGCTCTAGTGCAACCGTAGACACGTGTTCCTGACTAATTGGTCGTCATCAGTACGGTGTAGCCAAGGAATAAGGTGGGATAACCTTGGAGATGTAAACAACACGGAAGACCATCAGGTGACAGACCGCCATTTGCAGCTTCAGTTAGAAGATCTTCGGTTTTCAAGACAACAACCAACATCGCCACGAGGAAGACATTGTCAACCTGCGTGCCATCCGAACCCAGGAAAGATAATAAAAAGAGAAATTATCGCGGATACATAAAATAAAACAAGAAAAAGAGAATATTGGGTAAAATCCGCTGTAGTGCAACCCTAGACACGTGTTTCTGACTAATTGGTCGTCATCAGTACGGTGTAGCCAAGGAATAAGGTGGGATAACCTTGGAGATGTAAGCAACACGGAAGACCATCAGGTGACAGACCGCCATTTGCAGCTTCAGTTAGAAGATCTTCGGTTTTGAAGACAACTAATGTCGCCACGAGGAAGACATTGTCAACCTGCGTGCCATGCGAATCCTGGAAAGATTATAAAAAGAGAAATTATCGCGGATACATAAAATAAAACAAGAAAACGAGAATATTCGGTAAAATCCGTAGTAGTGCAACCGTAGACACGTGTTTCTGACTAATTGGTCGTCATCAGTACGGTGTAGCCAAGGAATAAGGAGGGATAACCTTGGAGATGTAAGCAATTTGCTAGGATTAAAAGAGTGCAAATAATAATAAAAAAGACGATAAAATAGTACACTGAAAAGAATACTTAGTATATAAATAACAAAGTCCATGGGGCAAAAGGAAACAAAAGGGCAGCTAAAATTCAAAGTATACCAATTGTTAATAACATTTTTTAAATTATCAATTCTCAAACGAAAAATTTTTAATAGTTCTCGGTATTTTTGGAAAGAAAATTCATTCCAAATATCTCCATAAATTACAAAACGTTACAAAACTATATATCATTTTCACAAGCCTGCAAGCCTTGTAATAGTTGGGAGGTTAATGCGGACAACATGCCGATTATGCTGAAACACGAAACATATGACGCGAAACCCACATTAAGCTTACAGACATTCAATGTGACATGCTTACGTATACCCATAAATGCATGTGTATAACATATATCAAGCACATCGTAAGCTACAAATTGTTAATTTAATTATGAAAGTTATTACACTGCGTATTATTGCGAATATGACAGCTCGAAAGTTATTTTATCTAGGAATTACCTATACATTTGTCATTTAATTTAATTCCAATTTCTTTAATTTTCTAATATTACTTTTATTCACAATAATGATTAACACTTATTGAAGGTAATGTAACTTAGAAATATAGACAACTGACAGTATATCTTACTACGAGGTAAAAAAAATATATACGAAATATTACTATTTCGTCCATAGTACTAGTAGCCATATTTAAGAAACTAATTCGGAAAATGTGGATTGACACTAAACTAAATATACTAAAAGCGCCGTTACCACATGAATGCATATAAGCTAAATGCAAATTTCAATAAGGGCGTTGTCATAATCACTAGCATTGATTAATTAAAACTGCGTTGCCTCTACACCGTAGCACACAGAATCAATGTTATTCTGTATAATCTATTGACGTATTGTATATATGTAGCCCCTAAACTATTTTGATGAGTATTGGTATTTATTTGCGTCGAAGAAATCCATTTACACAACTAGAGTAATGCGATTTTATGCACATAAGAGTTATACGGGTTTTATATATTATTTGTAAGGTATTCAAGCAACAACGTGCATGTCATGTTTAGTTGAAAATTCCAAAATTTACAAAAGTCCAGACCAAACGTTTTCGTTTATACCAAAAGGTTTAATGGCAGTAGAACTATGAACGCTAGATGCCTAGCGTTCCTAATTCTGATATACAAAATGTAATTCAGACATTCGTGTGTATGAGGTTAAAGCATATAGAAATTAAATAAAAAGTACTAAATTAACTACAAGAAGAAATTGACAAATTCAGAATGTAGTAACAAAATACACAACAACTATTCACCTATCAAATTAATTAATGGGATAAAAGTAAATTTTTTGGAAACCAATAAATTAATATTATGGATTTGTCAAGCGAGTAAACTTGCTTTGACACTCATATACTTAATTTGCCTAAAATTCGTCCTAGATCTTTTACTTTTTATATAACACAAATGTATTATTCTGTGAAGTATGTATGTACGAGGGCATATTTTTATGTTATTTACCTAGCCATGAAAAAAAGCACATAAGAGAACAAAATTTTTTTTTCTACTTAACTCCCTTCAACACTAATACGCTTATTCCATCTTTTTTCCAGTTGCCCCATACCCTCAGAAAAAAATTGCTTCGGTAACCCCGCAAAATATTCTTCAACAGCTTCTTTGAGTTCTTCATCAGAAGCAAAACGCTTTCACCTGAGACGCTTTTTTAAATTTTTGAATAAGAAGAAGTCTGACGGAGCTAGGTCGGGGCTATAAGGTGGATGCCTTAATTCTATAAACCCACAGTCATTGATTATCTGCTGAACTTTGTTTGCCTTATGAACCCGACAATTGTCGTGCAGCAACAAGTTTTTTTGTGGTTAAGAATGCGGGCGTTTTTCCTCCAGAGCAGTTGTAAATTTTTAATTGTGTTTCCATAGGCCTCTCCATTTATGGTAGACCCTCTCGGCATATATTCAATAAGCAAAACTCGTTCAGCATCCCAGAAAACAGTTGCCATCAGTTTTGTTCCAGAAAATTGTGTCTTGACCTTTTTTGGTGGTGGAGAGCCCTTATGAACCCACTGCATGGATTCTTGTTTAGTAGGAGGGTCGCAGTAATATACCCAGGTCTCATCCCCGGTAATAATTCGAGATAAAAATGTTTTGTCCCTCTCGAATTTGACCAAATTTTCTTGAGAAACTTCTTTTCTTCACAGTTTTTGTTCAGGTGTAAGTAATCTGGGTATCCACCGTGCAGACACCTTCTTCATACCCAAATCGTCATGCAAAATTTTGAGAACACTTGTTTCGGATATACGGACTTCATTGGCAATGACAGAGATCTTTACACGCCGATCTTTCAGTACCAGATTTTCGACTTTTCGCACAATGTTTTCAGTTCGAGCTTCAACGGGTCGGCCGGACTTTGGGTCATCATTGATTGACTCTCGGCCCATCGAAAGAGTTTAGACCAATATTTTACTTGGAAATAAGATGGTGTATCTTCCACATATACAGCAACCATTCTTTCATGAATTGCTTTTGGCCATTGCTTTCCTTTGTCATGAACTTTATTACGCTGCGATGTTCAACTTTAGTTTCACTCATTTTATCGAGAAATGGACCGTCTCAAATCTCTATACACAGCATAAACTAAACACAACTTAGCACATGTACTTCTAACAGTGACAGCAATTCTTCAATAATTTGTTTGACATCGTCACTCTTTTGTTTCATGGCTAGGTAGATAACATAAAAATACGCCCTCGTAGTATTCCTATGTGAATGAATTGATTTTAAGTTGTTATGTTCAGGATGTTAAGGTAACACCACAAGACTATATTATTTAAATGTAATACCCTATACTTTTACTTTCTTATACGTAGTATAAGGAAGTATTGTGATGATGAAAATTTTCGACCTCGACATTTTTGCAGACGTCCACGTTTTGAGGTCCCCTGATACCAAAAAAGTGGTTCTTAAAAAATGCCTGTGTGTGTGTGTGTCTGTCTGTCTGTGTGTGTGTGTGTGACCACGATAGCGCTCAAACCGGTATAGATATCAATTCCAAATTTTATATTTATGAATATAATCTCCCTTTTGAGAACTGATTAGATTTTGAGCAAAATCGGCATACCGGAAGTAGTAGTTTACTTCAGTGAAAAAATCGAATTTTGCAAATATTTCGTCAATTACTAAGTTTAAACAAATTTATAAAGAATTCAAATGTACTTAAAATTAAATTTGAGAAGAATTGTATTGATAAAGTTTTTCGAAATTCCGACCGGAAGTAGGTCTTTTACTCTTATCGAAAATCAGTTTTTTGCGAATATCTCGCAAGTCATGCTTTCTAGGCAGGTACATTACCAGTACAAAAGTATTTAGAACGTACTTTTAAATATCTCTTGTATAAAAAAATTTCAAAATTCGGACCGGAAGTAACACTTACTCTTACCGAATAACGATTTTTTGTAAATATGTCGTAAATTATGCATTCTATATATATTTATGAAGAGTACAAAAGTATTTAGAGTTGGATTTGGAATATTTTTTGTATAAATGAAATTTCAAAATTCGGACCGGAAGTAACACTTTCATACGTATAAGAAAGTCGTGTGGTGGCCACAGAGTTTTTTTTTATTATTTCTAGCTGTTATACATTCAAAATGACTTATGTTATGTTTCCTATACCTAGAACTTTTTCAACATAGTTTAAGAGTTGTCGCAAATAAGAGCATAGTCATGAAAATCAGTTTCTAAAATCTAGTTACTTAGAAAATCAGATTTATCATTAAAAATAGAGCACCTTATTAAACAATGTAGATGTGAACAGTATTTTGAGCTTCATTAGCTTTCCTGGACACCTATTTCACTATGCTAATGAACATGATTAGAGAAAACCTAGAAATTCAGGTGTCGTGATGCAAGGGTTGCTTTACATTTACCAGATGTATTACCAGCCCTAAACGTAGCGTAATTTTTTCGAAGAAATGGTTAGTACTGATAATTAATTGTGATGCGTTTGTAAAACTCAAAATTCCTAAGTAAATACTCTTAATTCTACCCAATTTTGTATATACCATTTGCTTACCCTAGACTATACAGCGCCTCTATTAATGTGACTGTAATGTAAACGGAAGTTATGAGTTTAATTAAATCTCATCTAGGGTTATGTTCAAACTCTTAATGACGATCTGACGAACATCGAGGAGTATAAGTTGTATTTTTTTAGGTAAATCGATCCTTTCCGATGCGGTAAAGAAGATAACCTGAAAAACACAACATACGTGATTATAATGTATTAGCAAATTTTAGAAAGTTGCTTCATATTTGCTTGAAACGTTATATTGTCTGTCATAATGTAAGTATGTAGAAAATAATTGTTGGTTGTATTAATTTATTGTTATATTTGACGCATGGTATTCACATAATAACAAAAACTATATAAGAATGTAATATTTTGGATTATTATTTCTCCAAATATCCCAACATATTACAGTAAAACCTAAAACAGAAAATAATATTGACCATGATATAAAGCTGTTTCTAATTGTCAGATGTTTCGTCTTATAAATACAATACAAAAAACTTTTTTCTATATTTTATCAATACCCAGAGAAGTTTAAATTAACCGCATGTTAATGAAGGACCGCATTGTATGTAGAATTCAAGGTGATCTCTGATCAAACATAAACATGCACGGTTGACATTTTGCTGTCGTGTCGAGGCGTGTTCGGGACTGAGGTAAATAATATTGGGTATTTCCACCAATAAAGGTACATAATAAATAGTCTTGCAGATATCGCTACTTAAATTTCTATGAAGAAAGGCCGCAAAAATTTGGGTTTATTTGACCGAGGTCGTATTATAAGGTTGGCTGTAAATAACGGGTTTTCGTATATGTGCGCTTCTTTATAATCGATTCGGGGAACTTTAAAACTGTCGTTACCTCAGGTGGCCGCTTTAGATAGGTGGCCCTTAACACAGGTTTTTCTGTATACCTACCTATAGGTATTAATTTGTGAAAACACAAAAATATTCTCTTTTCCATTCAAACATACAAACAGTTTCTATGTTAAAAATTTTCTTTAAAATAACTAAATTTTAACATTTCAAAACACGTTAAGTTTTGTAAATTTTAAATCATTGTTGAATTTTGAATGGTGAAAATCTCATCTTTCGCATGAAAACAAAATAATGCTCGATTTTTAGTTGTCCGTCAGAATTCACATATAATCATTATTTTAAGTTTTATTTAATTAGACGACTTTTCATCTCCTACTGTTTACGAAATTCTGATAGTGAGCACACTAAGTGCGACTATGCATATCTATTTGTACGTACATAATCAAAAACTAAGTAGAAGCATTAGTTTATGAAAATTATTTATGTAAGTGAGGTTAAACTGAAAGTAAACATTTTCCGTTGCAAGTTATGAATTATACATCAATAAAAATCATCACTGCATATCATTTGCTTTGAATATAAGATTTTGGAAAATCCTTGATTCTGGGTGGCATTTCTTAATTTTAGTCGAAAGTAAAGCTTATGTAGTATTTACATAAAACCGAATACAGTAGGGTTCTCAAGAATTCCCGTTCAAATCTATTAATAATTAATTTTACCTAGATAACAAGTACTATCTAATAGTACGTTACGTAATAATATTTGCATTACTTATTCAGCGGTTATTGAAAGTACATTATGTTATAATTACAGCTATTTTAAACATTTGCAAAAGTACATCTGCTTCTAAAAAATCAGTAAATCATTCGATTAATGCAATTTTCTACTTTAATTATCACTTATTTTATTGTTCGTATCAATATGTCAACAGAGTCTGTATCTTTTTTTTATTATAAATTTGATGATAAAGTAAGTGAAGACAACTTTTATGTGGATTGTTGATAACCATGAGGCATGTTAAATTAAAAAAATAATAATTCATATAGTAAATTTAATATGTAATATATAAATAGGTTTTTAATGTCATATCTTAGAAATAATACACATAGTAAATGACGGCCAGTCACTTCTTATTCAGCGAAAAGCATTTTGAATTCTACGACATCCAATTATGAGACACTATCAAACTTGTACATGTAATTCCGCGTTACTAAAGGAATTCATGAAAAAAGAGAAAGGCATCGAGCAGTGTCAACAAATCTGGTGCAGTTGCGTACATATATATTAGATTATTAGTGTTAAATCAATACAATATCTCTATAGGAAAAAACTTGTTAAAATCATAAACTTTTCTTTTTCTAATATGTCCATGTTGAAGTATATAAATAATACATATTATCATTTCATAAGTCTGTTCTTCCTGATATGAAGTTTTGAGACCAAATATAAGGTATTGTTTACATCTAGAAAGCAAGTGAAAGGATTGCTATACCGGGCTCTTTTTTTATCATTACACATAGCATTTTCCCTATGTGTAATGATAAAAAAAAAATTGTCAATGCATTAGCGATATAGTCACTGTATAGTAGACAACCAGTTATACACTCGTATTTTGACAAGCAGGAACAGTGACATAAGATTTTTATCAGTCAATTTTCGTTAAACTTTTTATTAAAATTTTAAAATAAAAATTGAGTTTGTAGCAGAAACACTGTACGATACACGTGTTAAAATGTTATTTTATTTTGCTTATTTTAAATTGCTCCAGCTCCTAATCACCCTCGTGTCGCAAATCTTACTCGTAAAATAAAATAGCACTTTTAACAATTATATCGTAAATAACTAATTTTGTACAATTTTTCTTACAATTTTAAAATTCGAAATATATCACGTCGTCAACATCATAATTGCTACATTAAGGATTTCCCACTGGCCGATACAAATAAAATAATATTCTGGAGATCCGTTTCTCTTACTCTTACTTCTACCATAAATTATTTGTACGGAAAAATTAAACTTTGCAGCGTACATAAAACCTTTTACATTTATTACGAAACTGTTAAAATTTAGCGCGAAAGTATTTGATTCGGCAATAATACTTGTACTGGTAACACTGGGCGATAGAGCAAAATAAAGCTTAGAAGAATTAGGTTATGTTTTTAATAAAGAAAATGCAGAATATCACTTGGAACAAAATAATTAGTTTATTATAACAATTAAACGAACTTAAATGTGAAGTCTAATATCATAACAAGTTCTCGAATGTCCACCTTGTCTTTCAAGGCAATAAGCAAGGCGATCTTGAAAGCAACGAAGTGTATTTCTAATAAATTCTGGCCTTATTGCATCACATGCAGTACGTATACGCTCTTTTAGTTCATTCAAGTTGCGTATTCGTACATTCTTGTAAATTTTACTTTTTAGGTAACCCCAAAGAAAATAGTCATTTGGAGATAAATCAGCGGATCTTGGAGGCCATAGTATGGGACCAAATCTACCAATCCACCGTCTTTGAAATAAGTTATTTAAAAAATTCCTGATAGCGTTAGTAGAATGTGGCGGGGCCCCATCCATTTGGAACCAGGGTTCATCAACATTCATCATCTCAATTGATGGAATGATATGGTCTGTCAACAAATTCAAATATTTCACTGCAGTGAGGTTACCGTCAATAAAAAATGGGCCAATAAGTCTATCGCTTATTATTCCAATCCAGACATTAACTTTTTGAGGGTACTGTGTTCGGGTCAGGTTTTGAGCGTGAGGATTTGTACGGGACCAGTACCTAATGGATTAATGGATAGGAAATTTAATCATTTTTCATGGATAAATGTAGGGTACAAACCGAAAGTTGTGAGAGTTGACTTCACCGTTTACGGTAAATGTAGCCTCATCAGTAAAAATTATTTTATTTAAAATTTCTTGGATTCACAAAACTCAGTTCGTTTTATCTTATCCTCTTCGAAAAGCTCTTGATGATTTGATTTATGGCCTATATTTAAATTCTTTCAGAGTTTTGCATACCGAACTGTACGATACTCCAAAATGTTTAGCTACATCTAAAAGAGATCCTACAGACCGTTCCTCTACGTAACACAGGATATTTAATTTCATGTCTTCTGTTCGAACATGATTGGTTCTATTTCTTTTTTTGTGAGAATTTAGAACACAACCATCTTCTTGAAATTTTTTAAAAAAGTTCATAATTGTTTTTGCACAAGGTATAGGCCTGTCTGGATAATTGACGGAAAACATGTCTCTAACTTGCCTTAAACTATTATTTTTCTGGTACCACATTACTATAGCCACCTTTTCATTTCTGTTGTATTTATCCATGATTTATAAATAAATTATCTATTTTTTAATAAAATATATTTAATTTATGACTTATGTTTGAATAAAAATTCAGAAATATTAGACATAAAAAATGTTTTTCCCGTCATGGCAAGCTGATTTAAAAATTAATTATACGTAAATTCTTCATTCGTGTATAACTGGTTGTCTACTATACAGTGACTATATCGCTAATGCATTGACAATTTTTTTTTATCATTACACATAGGGAAAATGCTATGTGTAATGATAAAAAAAGAGCCCGGTATGTACAATAATGTACATAAAGCAAAAAAGTATAAGAAGTAGGAATACGAAAGAAAACAAGACAATTCAAGGCATTTAGTGGGTTAATAGACATACCTAATAAAATTGCGTTCTATATACGTGCAAATTAAAGTCTGTATGATCTACAAATGTAACAAAAGTTAAATGGAAGTAATATAGGGGTATACTTAGTTTGTCGGAAAAACTTGATATCATACCTGCAGTGTTGTCTAAAATTTGACATACTTTGTGCATACACAACTACAACTGATTCTGTTAAATGTGAGATTTTACTAAGGACTTATATTTTTAGTTGCGAAGAGTAATAATTATGACAATGACTGATATATATATATATATATATATATATATATATATATATATATATATAGGAAGTTGTGATGTTAGACACTGTTTTCAGGGTGTATTGGTATGTAATTTACTGATCCAGGAAGGTCAGAATGTGTGGGCTGGGTTAATTAAAACATTCTATTTGTGGCTGGTAACGTTTCGGAATAATTTATTCCATCATCAGACTCTACAATAAGTTGAAAAATTTTTTTATAAATAATTAGGGACAATCTTAAATAAACAAAAGTCATGAACACTCAAAACAAGAGAACACACTTACTTGCCACTATGGACACCGAAAATTATCTTAACAGATCCAATCATAAAAATAGAGAACCCGTGTTGGTGGTCACTAAATTAAAAATTTTAATATATTATATAGGCCATTAAGGTGTCACATATTAAAATTACATTTAACAATTTCAAATCAATTGCTCAGTAAAATTAAAACCAAAGTTTTTGACGGACATTACTAGTTGTATTTTAAAAAGCACCAACACGTAAACGTGACCGTAAGTGAGTATTTACAGGTCACCTCTTCGCGATGTCAAGGGCAGGTCAGAGGTCACAGCTAATAGCGAATTATCAAAATTTCTTTAAATAAAACTGTTAATATGTTAATTCTAAATTACATCTGTAGTTCTGATATATTAATTTGGAAATAAACAGCAGCAAAGAAAACCAAAATTATTTTGTTACAAGACCAAAAGACCACCGCAAACAAGGCAATATAAGGATGTTACGCAAGAAGTAGGAACCAGCAACGATAGGATAAATTGGAAGAACAAAGAAAGGGGGAGGGGGTGGGTAAGGTGGAGGGTTGTCATAAAATAATACTGAAACCATGGGTTTAATTATTTAAATTAGAACAATTATTTACAACCGGTGCCAAGACGCCATCTGTCATCCAACAACCCAACTGTCTGAAAGATATATTTACAGAATTCGACTCTAAAGTTTTGTAACACAACACATACATGTTACTGCCGACCAACATTACACAAGATTTTAGGTCTTATAAACCTTAGAATATTATTGTATATCACACTGAAATTGGCAGAGTCAGATTTAGAATTCATATTTGGTTCTATGACATTGATACAAAAGGTCTCAAGAAATAATCTCTTGTGCAGGTTAGCTTCATTATATAAAATGTGAGTTTGGTCAAAGTTAATAGTATGTTTAGTGTTACTCATATGTTCACCATGTTTACATGACTTAGGTTTACGAATGGCATCACTGCGATGTTGTATGTTCCGCTCATTGACTCTTTGTTTAGTTTGTCCTATGTAACATTGCGGACTATCCCTACACTTCAAGCAGTAAACTACATTGCTTCTGTATTTTGTATCCATTGTGTCTTTTAAAGGTGTAAAGAATTTAGAGACTGAGTTAGCCGTTGTAAACGCTATAGTTACTCTATCCTCAAACAGTTCCTTTATAAAGTTGGTAAGACCAGGTATATATGTCATTTTCTTATAGATAACAGGATCTGTGTTACCCAAGTTATTTATGGTATTATTGGTTTGTACCGGACTTAGCGGAATAGCGTGCATTGGCAGGGTAGTGCCAGTTGAAAACAAGATCTTGTTTAAAATGGCGTTAGGATAGCTGTTTTTTAGAAGAATGTCTTTCAGTCGTAGTAGGTCCGAGTGCTGCCAATCCGTATGAGTGATGTTAATTATTCTATGTTTTAAGCATTTTATTAAATTGATCTTATATTTCCACTCTAATTGTCCTACAAAATATAAGATCAATTTAATAAAATGCTTAAAACATAGAATAATTAACATCACTCATACGGATTGGCAGCACTCGGACCTACTACGACTGAAAGACATTCTTCTAAAAAACAGCTATCCTAACGCCATTTTAAACAAGATCTTGTTTTCAACTGGCACTACCCTGCCAATGCACGCTATTCCGCTAAGTCCGGTACAAACCAATAATACCATAAATAACTTGGGTAACACAGATCCTGTTATCTATAAGAAAATGACATATATACCTGGTCTTACCAACTTTATAAAGGAACTGTTTGAGGATAGAGTAACTATAGCGTTTACAACGGCTAACTCAGTCTCTAAATTCTTTACACCTTTAAAAGACACAATGGATACAAAATACAGAAGCAATGTAGTTTACTGCTTGAAGTGTAGGGATTGTCCGCAATGTTACATAGGACAAACTAAACAAAGAGTCAATGAGCGGAACATACAACATCGCAGTGATGCCATTCGTAAACCTAAGTCATGTAAACTTGGTGAACATATGAGTAACACTAAACATACTATTAACTTTGACCAAACTCACATTTTATATAATGAAGCTAACCTGCACAAGAGATTATTTCTTGAGACCTTTTGTATCAATGTCATAGAACCAAATATGAATTCTAAATCTGACTCTTCCAATTTCAGTGTGATATACAATAATATTCTAAGGTTTATAAGACCTAAAATCTTGTGTAATGTTGGTCGGCAGTAACATGTATGTGTTGTGTTACAAAACTTTAGAGTCGAATTCTGTAAATATATCTTTCAGACAGTTGGGTTGTTGGATGACAGATGGCGTCTTGGCACCGGTTGTAAATAATTGTTCTAATTTAAATAATTAAACCCATGGTTTCAGTATTATTTTATGACAACCCTCCACCTTACCCACCCCCTCCCCCTTTCTTTGTTCTTCCAATTTATCCTATCGTTGCTGGTTCCTACTTCTTGCGTAACATCCTTATATTGCCTTGTTTGCGGTGGTCTTTTGGTCTTGCAACAAAATAATTTTGGTTTTCTTTGCTGCTGTTTATTTTCAAATTAATATATCAGAACTACAGATGTAATTTAGAATTAACATATTAACAGTTTTATTTAAAGAAATTTTGATAATTCGCTATTAGCTGTGACCTCTGACCTGCCCTTGACATCGCGAAGAGGTGACCTGTAAATACTCACTTACGGTCAGATAGGTCATGCATTTTAATTGTTGTTGTGGTTTACGTGTTGGTGCTTTTTAAAATACAACTAGTAATGTCCGTCAAAAACTTTGGTTTTAATTTTACTGAGCAATTGATTTGAAATTGTTAAATGTAATTTTAATATGTGACACCTTAATGGCCTATATAATATATTAAAATTTTTAATTTAGTGACCACCAACACGGGTTCTCTATTTTTATGATTGGATCTGTTAAGATAATTTTCGGTGTCCATAGTGGCAAGTAAGTGTGTTCTCTGGTTTTGAGTGTTCATGACTTTTGTTTATTTAAGATTGTCCCAAATTATTTATAAAAAATTTTTTCAACTTATTGTAGAGTCTGATGATGGAATAAATTATTCCGAAACGTTACCAGCCACAAATAGAATGTTTTAATTAACCCAGCCCACACATTCTGACCTTCCTGGATCAGTAAATTACATACCTATATATATATATATATATATATATATGTATTGAAAAATTGAAAATCTTCTTGGTAGTAGTGGCATAAAATGAATTAAAAGTAATAACACTGACGAAACCAAACTAGGTAGAAACATATATGTCTGTAGCTACAAATACATCTTAACACATACATAGTTGCATCGTTAATTGTTTGTGTATTTCAGTCAAAATTGTACATGTTTAGGTGAACCTAGGCCATTTTGATAGGATTACATGAGTAATTATCGATTGTCCTATGCTTATTTGCTTTCATTTACATTTATACTTGACTATTTTACATTCTATATTGTTATATTATCAACAGTTCTACTCTTAATTTTTCTTTACATAGTTGCGTCGTTGTTATTTGTATATTTGGATTGACTGAACAGTTTGTGGTAGACCCCAAGCCTTTTAATGTGATTATAGAAATAATCTCGACTGTCCTATGCTTATTGATTACATTTTCATTTATACATTTTGATTTACATTTTATATTTGTCATTGTTTTCTAATTGACAACCAGTTGTCATTTGTTATTACTTTTAATTCATTTTATGCCACTACTACCAAGAAGATTTTCAATTTTTCAATACATTTGTATATTTGGCAAAGAATTGTAATATATTTTATATATATATATTCGTATGAAACTTCATGAAAGGTACAAGAAAAGAAACATATATAAATTATATTACAAAAGTAGAAATATATTTAGAAAGGCCATAACTGCAGGGGGGCCATCTAAAACACTGCACCATTTGGTCTAGGATGTAGAAAAAAACCTGCAGAATAAAAAACCTACATCACAGTGCCACAAAATTAAAGGTCTTTAGTTGTTAAGATCCAAGCAACGGTCTCTGAGTTAAATTATGTAAGTCCGTGTATCCAAATTCAAACTTAGCTAGAGGACATTCTTCAACAATATGTATAACTGTTTCAATCTCAGCTCCACAATCACAAGCCGGACCCGCGATCATATTCCAATTGAAGAACATACTATTCTCCTCTTGAAAGCAGTCAATTCACTGATGCTGCATGAATTTTATTTGTCTTTGGATATACCTTCGATATTAAGTTGACAAATCTTAACAACTGGACCAATATTCCTAAAAGAAACACAATATGAATTTAAACTTGAAAAATGAAACCGGTCATATGACCGTGAGGATTTTAGGATCTTGTACGGTCTTCCAAGTGATGGTTATTATGGACAACATTATATTCTCCATTTTGGACCATCGTAAAGATGGTTACCATCGACCAAAATCAAATTAAATTAAAGAAATATAGATTAAAACATAAAAATAACTAGTAAAATAGAAACTTAAAATTGACACTGACAAAATGTCAACTACATATGACATTACATATTATTATACTGATACTATATTATAAATAACTTGTGATTAATATTTTGCAGCTTTTTAAAGAAGAAATAAAAATGTATTTATATAAACGATTATTATTGTGCAAAAAATCAAGGCACGATATAAAATAATACATATGTTATCTAATTCTCATACCATTTTCTACCTCAACATTGAAAATTAGCGTGCCTTGTTACACCTATCAGATTAGAAATCGCAGATAAAACACTTCAAAAATAAATTCAATAAATAAAATACATCCCGTATCAATGGAAATTGATATTTAGGTTTTTTATTCACCGTATTGATTATACTGTTTGACTAATCAATTATTTAATAATTTTAACAAGCACATTGTGTCCGTTCCAATACAACTTAATTTTGGCAGGAAGGTTTTTTCCAAATAGATACGTGGCTTAAAGGCGAATGTTTTGAGTCACATTTTGTGTAAGTTTTTATTAAGAAATTAAATCCCTTAACTTACCGAGAGTGATATGTTTGCCTGTATGTTGTAAGCATATGAATGTTATTGGCAAGGTATTTTTATAATAAGTTAAAGACCGGACTAAAAGGCACAAAGAACAGAAAAAGGCAATAAATTTTTACAAAAAGCATACTATTAGATAGGTAAGCAACACAAAAATGACTGGACCTAACTAATAACATTTTATTTTTTACCAAACATACACTTCTAAACAAATTTATATAAAGAAAACTACTAATTCCGAAAATCATCAATCTAATAACATTTCATCAAAAATACGATTTCAAAGCAAACTTAAATAAAAAAAAAATCTTTTTGTTATGCTTTTTGATTGCTTTCTTTATTTTTTGGTTTGTAACATGTTTAAATTAATAAGCATTCACAATTTATACAAAGTAACTAAAGAACAAGATCGGATAACTTTCTTAAATGAACGACATTTGTCGCTTTTCTCAGAACATTACAAACGAAACCATCACAGCCAGGCAGACATTAACAAGAAAGAATGATCAATTGCTACAAGAAAGCATATATTCAAATTAAAATATAAATTTAAATCTAATACAATAACATGAATTTAGTAAACATTGTGAAAGCTAATTGCTTATCCAGTAAACCAATATTATTTAATGGGAACAGCGACCAGTGACAATACCAACGCGCATGCAATTTTTCAATGATGATGTTAATTATATGAAGCCGCGAACCATGATTACATCCCCACGGAGACAAGTGGCGAACTGACTTGATGAGAAAGCCGCTTTCATCCGAAACATTAACTCGTGCTGCATGGTGTATACGCGTATACAAACGTGGGCACGAGACCATGAATCTGTCTGTGTATACGGAAGCGGTTTAAATGAATATCCGCTATTGCTAGCATCCGATATGCACACCCTCCGTAATTTCACTAATTGCTTAAGATTCCAATTGATTATACACATTCAATGTATGAGATGTGTTATTATACGTAAAAAGTACATTACATACTCAAAGGATTTAAAAGTTTTAATGCTATTCTATGTCAACTTGATCTGATTTTATTATACTTAATTAATTCGTAGTTATTCAATCAGTTGAATGAATATTAAATATCACTAAAACTAAAAGAGGTAGTCCTTCTAACGTTAATTTTTTTTGTTCATGCTGATGGTATTCTACCCAGAAATGAAAACAATATCAGTAAAAAAAAAGTAATTAATATTGCAGTTTTGATGAAGTTTATGTTATTAATTTATTACCTGCAAATTGTGATGATAATGCAGGGGGTTTTGGGGAGATAGTAGACTGTCAAATCCAGATGAAATGAACTTAATTATTCTTATTTTTTGAATAAGTAATAATAAAGTGTTTTGGACAAGACAGAAAAACAGGCCAAAAGCAACGTCGGGTGTAAGTTTACCTCCTTCCCATAACAATAACTGCTTGACGCTTCAAACCTTTGCGTTAAACGCTATCCAATTAATGTTAAAATTATTTATTAAAATATCAAAATGTGATCTAATTCAATTTACAGATTCTTCCATAAATTGAACATTAAAATAGGTAAAAATTATTTTAGCAAGTGTTCTTTTGAAGACTTGCTAAAGTACAAAAAACAATATTTCTACTTCCGCTTCCGAAATTAAGGAGTTGAACACGTATATTTCCAATATTTGTCGAATATATTCTCGCATACCTTCTTTTGTGTTTACAGCTATACTGTATATTTGCCTTCTTACGGATGATATTATTTTTTGGGATTTTGCACTCTATATAATGTACTTCGGCGGGCGTATATAGAATTTCCTTTTACTCTTGTCATTAAAAAAATATAGTGTAAACATTTACGCTACACATTAAAAACTAATAATGTGCAAACCTGCTACAGTTCACAATTTTTTTAATTTTGATATAGAAATGCAAAGAATTGTAGTATGTATTGCAGTTCGTTTTATAGGCAGATATAGTAGCTTGCAAATGCGGTGAATAACTTGACTCGGGCAAACCCTGCTAGTTAAAAGTTTAGCCTAATTTTCAGCACAGGTATGATAAAACAATTCTACAAAATAAACTAATGCATTTTTTTTAAAATTGGAAATTGTAGTTCCAAAAACGCATTAGTAACCACTACAGATTCAATGCACGCGTATAGGCCTTTTTCGGGAGTAATAGGAACGCTCAAACTTAAGGTAGTGTAAAACAATAGTGGTAGCTTTAAACAAAAAGAAAATTTGATAAATAATACTTTAGTTTATACACTTTATCCAGGATGATATCGTTAAAATGCACTTTTGGGATATCTTTTAATAGAGTGGAGCTACTGTGCGCCCATGCGATGCATCTGTGAATCTGTGCGGATCCATACACACGCAAGTATAAACACGTATCGGTCGATACCATTGATTTTTAACTTAAATCCTCACTTTTGACCCGACTTGTAAATAATCCCTCTATATAATAATAATCCCATAATTGAAATTGCTTTATTTTCTTAATCGTAATTTCCTTTCAATTCGTTATTTACTTTATTAAATAAAAACTTAAAAACAACTCTCTTTCTTTAATACTTTCTTTTACAGCACTGTATTCTGGACCTTTCATGAGTAACCATGCCCACATCATGTAATTAATCATTGTTCACTATACAACATTTTATAAACAATTTTAACCACCCACATAAAACCAAGTGTAAAAATTTGGCGGCCAACGTGAACTGCAACAATTTGGCGTCTAACGTAAAGTCTAACAAGTTGGGGCCCAACGTGGGGGCGACAATACCTACGTACACAAATTGCTAAATTTCAGAAACCTGAAATGCCTGGATGCCATTCCGGTGCTCCTGTGGACTTCCTTTTGCAAACTGCTTAAAATAAAGCTAAATATAATCTTATAAGATAATCT
The DNA here is from genome assembly GCA_963170755.1 of Amphimallon solstitiale. Taxonomy (NCBI): domain Eukaryota; kingdom Metazoa; phylum Arthropoda; class Insecta; order Coleoptera; family Scarabaeidae; genus Amphimallon; species Amphimallon solstitiale. The sequence goes on from OY720678.1 coordinate 1,060,865, forward strand.
ACTATAAAAAGAAAAGCTAAAGTAATAGAGATATATAAAAATCTAACATATTGCTGTGATCATAACTGTAAAAATAATTTATAGGTAATGTTCTCTGGCATCACAATTGTAATTAATGTAAAATTAATTAAGTTCATATGTAAAAATAGGTAAGTTAGAATAAGGATTATGTATATGTTTGTAATAATGTTTATTGTATCGTCATATTAGGCGCATATATTATTAATTCCTTGTACAACAGAGTACACAATATAGATCCATCACAAGGGGATATCAACAACACCTTGTCATCGTGTCCGTCTCTAATCAAAGGAAAAACTGACATTAGAACGTGTTGCTACATATTTTTATGGTTTTACTTACCGGATAGCTAGTGTGTCTATTTGATGTTAGGAAAGAAGTCCTGAGACAGCAAAGGAGAAGAAATCTAAGGTAAATGGGAGAAAATAAATTCATTAGTAAAAAAACACATTCACATTTGCATGGCGTCTGATTACAAGGAGGTGATTTTCCACCTTTACAATTTTTTATTGATTACATATTTAGTATCAACTACAATTATTTATTGCAATTATACAACTCTTTCTCTACAAATATTCTCTGAATGGGGCGCCAAGCAGGTAAAAAATAAAAGAAGAAAAATAAAAGTGAGAGATCTCAAACAAGTGCTGATACTAGATCAGCATTACCTAATTTATTTTCTATATGGAGAATATAGGGAACCTAATGTATATCGTCAATCACAGATTCAGAGAAAACAATACCCATTGAAAAAGATGAAAATTTAGTAATAGGAGAAAGCATAATAGTCGGGGCAAGGAATCTTCTTAAACTAAAGGAAAAAAATGATTTGTTACTTGTAAAACTCCTCAATAAATTAGAGAGTGACAATGATAAGATCAATTGAAAATTGTATGAAAACGAGATAGAATAAAAACAGAGATAAATAAGACATTTACTGAGAATAAAATAGAGATTAAATCCATAAATGAGAAAATTAACCAAGGCACATATGGCGGAGATGTCACTAATGAATGATAATCTAGGTAACGAAATAGAAGAATTACTTAAATAAAAGATTCCATGAAAGTTAGATGAAATGTGTCAATAGTAGTAGATTGTTCATAGGTTAAATGAATCAATGGTCCACAATTGTTAAAAAGGATATCAGAATAGGATGAAAGAAATCAATTCCTTGAACTAAAAGTAGACAATCATGCCATTTAAATCAAGAGAGAGGTAGAACAATTAGCATATAAGTTTGATGATGGTAGTATTAAGTATGGGGCAGGTAGAAATAAAATGTCGAAACTTCAAGATATCACACTGAACTATCAAGATACTATTAAGAATTTATAAAAGCCGGGCAATGTACAAATACACCTTGTGTTATACCTCGGCAGATATAATTTGGTTCACATCAAGATTCTCTGGACATAGCAGTGACATTTCTGTGGCATTTTAAAAATCATAAAGACATATATTATATATATTATATTTGGATTACGCGCTGCAATGGTGTTATACGGTGATAGATTAAGTACAAATATATCAAGAGCTGGAAAATATGTTTATCAAATAATACTGGGGACAAACACAACAAATAATATCCAAGGAAAATTATGTTTTTAAAAACACTTATTCTTGAGACACTTACAACCGACCATACAAGCGATATTGTTTTACGGTTGGCTATTCATTTTGAATACGATATAGTTCAAGCAGTTGCTTTGCAGGGCACATACACAATTGAACAATTCCTAGAACAAGGAAATATCAAGAAGATGTAGACGAAGAAGGTACATCATAGAAAAGAAATAGTTCCATGTTTAGTAACAATAATTATAAGAATTAGGAAAAATACAATTCTAATAGATATGGGAAAAACTTCAGAATGAATATATCGAGTAATGGTGGAAATCATAATACAACTGGTAATAATTATCATAATAATGGTAACTGGAGGAGATAGGCTAATTAGGAAGGACAATAGGAAGAAAAGAAAACGGAAAACCTAGGAAAGCTAATAGCATCTAGACAAAGAAACAAGGAAGAAAAGAAGCTATAAAAAGAGAAGTAAAAAATATTCCTAACTCTACAATAGGGCCGATTTCTTTGGATTTTTAGAAGGTTCAACCAAAAAGAACAATCGATTACAAGCAATATTCGACTTAGAAGACGTAAGAAAAATAACAAGTGAAGCAATTAAAAGAGAAGGTTGTTGAAGCATTGTTAGATTCAAGTGCGAAAATATTTCTGTTAAATATTAGTTTAGTGAATAAACAATAAGAAGATTTAACGGTGCGATCTTCGATGCCTAACCCTAACGGGGTCCATAGATGGAGCTGTGATTGCATATGGATTTTTTGCAGTTTTTATTATAACCCTTGATCAATAGAGAAACAAACAGTGAAATATTTATAATAAAGATAGTAATACAACAAAAATTAATATAATATAAAGTGTTCCTAAATTCGAATTAAAACACCCATCTAATGGATTTTTTTGGTACCATTTTAGGCGAAACCAAAATTCAAAATTAATTTTTTTTTCAGATTCGACATCAGCATAGTGCCTTTTATAAATTGAGTTAATTTCGTTCTGTTTCTTCCAAATTTACTAATTTTATGATTTTTTTTGAAAAAACTAAGGGCTCTAGGATTTTCAAAATAAATCAACCTGATGAGTGTGTTTTAACAGTTACTGTGTGAAAATTTCATTGTTCTTGATTTACAACTTTTCGTTAAAATGGTAACGATATTCCTTATGGACATATAACAAGGGCGAACCCCAGCCTTAATTTATTGTATGCCCGTTAAGAAAATAAATTTAATTCCTGCCAAAAAGAAGTTAATCGCAGGGATTGATAAAGTATTTTAGACAATAATATTTTAAAATTTCGGAATTTCTTATTATACCAAATTTGAAAAATATTGGAGGTGGATTTTTTGATTCAGTATACTACTAAATTTAGTATGGAAAATAAAGCCTTTCATATTAAGAAAGCAATTAGCTCCTTGAATAAAAATATACAGAACTACAAAGTTTTAATAAACAATTTAGTAGAAGAGATTTCACTCATACCGGGTGTCCACACGAAAACTTTATATTGAATTATTTCTGGTGTTTTTGAAGACAAAAACTTGAAATTTTGGGTGGTTGTTCAGGATATAGGGGGACAATGAATAGTGTATTTCATACCGCCCCATCGGGTCACCCGCCGCCGCCGGCCACCCCCACTCCAACATTTTAAATGACACCCTGTATTTTTTTTGGTGGTTTTGAAAGAACACAATTTTCTTGATATTCCTATGTGAAAAAACTAGTAACACACATTATGACATTTATGAGATATTTAAATTTAAAAGTTTCAGATATCAGAAATTATTAACTTCGAAAAATCATAAGTTAGTCATGGAAATAGTTTGATTTAAATTAGAATTGTCAAAATTGTGACTTTTGTGTTTCATTAATATTAATACTTGTAAAATTGTTCTTAAAGTTTCGGCTTTTTCGCTGAAATGGTTTATACTCTTGAAGAGAGAACTGAAATAGTGATTTTGTATGGGATTGCAAACAAAAATTATTCCCAAGCGGCGACGTTATTCAATGAAAACCATCCAAACAGAAACGTATCTGTTGCTTATGTCAGAACGCTAATAGAAAAATTTTTGCAAACTGGATCTGTAAATAATAAAAAACGGAATACGAATAATTATGGTGTACTAAATGAGGCTATGCAACTAGCAGTTCTTGGGCATATTAATTTAGACCCAGAGCTTTCGTTGAGAAAATTATCCGAAGTTTCGGGAGTGCCAAAATCAACCTGCCATAAGATATTAAAATTAAAGAAAATGCACCCTTATAAAATTCAACTTCACCAAGAGTTGGGTGACGGTGATTTTGTGAAATAATGACAGATATGATTCGGCAAAATGGAAATGTTTTGCGAAGTATTTGCTTTAGTGATGAAAGTTGCTTTTACTTAAATGGTCTAGTGAATAGACACAACTGTCGATATTGGAGCGACGTAAAACCCCATTTTTTCCGAGAAGGCAACACACAATATCCCCAAAAAATTAATGTATGGGCTGGAATTCTTAATAACCAAGTAATTGGCCCGATATTCTTCCAGGAAAATTTAAATGGACCTAAGTACTTACAATTTTTGGAAGAGCTAATACATCCTCTTATCATACAGTGTCTAGAAGAAAACTTGAATGAAATAGAGGAGGAGCAATTATATTTTCAACAAGATGGAGCTGCGCCACATTACTGTTTAGACGTTAGGAATTATTTGGATAATATTTTCCCAGGACATTGGATTGGACGTAGGGGCTCTATTGAATGGCCAGCTCGCTCCCCCGATTTAACTCCCCTAGATTTCTTTTTGTGGGGACATTTGAAGTCTGTTGTTTATAAGACACCGCCGCAATCAATAGCTGATTTACGTAATAGAATAACAGAGGAATGTCGAAATTTAACGCCACAAGTGTTCGAAAATATTAGAAATGCTTTTGAAAATAGACTTTATTTATGTTTAAATGTAAACGGTGAACAATTTGAGCATTTAATTTAACTAAAATGTTGTGAATAAATCTTGTTTTAAGTATTTCCATGACTAACTTATGATTTTTCGGAGTTAATAATTTCTGATATCTGAAACTTTTAAATTTAAATATCTCATAAATGTCATAATGTGTGTTACTAGTTTTTTCACATAGGAATATCAAGAAAATTGTGTTCTTTCAAAACCACCAAAAAAAAATACAGGGTGTCATTTAAAATATTGGAGTGGGGGTGGCCGGCGGCGGCGGGTGACCCGATGGGGCGGTATGAAATACACTATTCATTGTCCCCCTATATCCTGAACAACCACCCAAAATTTCAAGTTTTTGTCTTCAAAAACACCAGAAATAATTCAATATAAAGTTTTCGTGTGGACACTCGGTATATACGCGCCATGTTGATGCTCATCAAAACAAAGACACTGTTACGGGTGACATAAAAATGTTCAAGTCGTCAAAAGAAAAATGTCATATTTAATATAGGTGGCATAAAGAAAAAATGTACACTCAGCGTGGATGCTCTTGAAGAGAAAGACGCCATATTTGACATGGGTGACATACATTTGAATAGCAACAAACAGTGTGAAAGTCATGTAAGTGGTATTGTACCAAAACGCGTTAGATTATCTGATGAGAGTCCGGATCTAGCCAAAAACTATGAGCATATAGTTGAAGTATATGAGACTCAAACCTTTAGAGTGAAAAATTATCTATTTCCTCATAAGTATAAAGAACAAGATCGAGTTATAGAAAGATTACAGTCTAGCTTCATAAATTTTATTGCGGTAATAATTAAGAAATACTTAAAGGATATTAAGAATTTCAAATAAGTTTGTGCCTAAATGAACCAATGAAACTCGAGCACCAATTTCACCAAATTAAATAAACGTTATTTATTTTGTGTACTAATAAAAAGATTGTTGGCAAATGTTTATTTAAGTAATTATTTCTAGTCGTTACAGCTTTGTAGACGTTTCTTGAAATATTATCAATTTGTAGTAAATTCATTAGTAAGTTATTTAATGCAGTTTATAATGAACTAAAGAAACGCGATCATTTAAATTCTAAATTATAGCAGGCGGGATTTTTTTTATTAGGTTGTCCAGAATGTCAATTATTGATTAATTGAAATTTGCGGTTATGTTATACTTTGTGACATTTGTGAATCTTATGTGAAATCGATTTAAATTTAATGGAAATGAAAGCATTACAAGATAAATTAGTTTTATTGTGAATTACAAAAGGTGGTCAAAGTGTTCTCCCCCTGTTGCAATGCAACTGTTAACCCTCCGTTTCATATTTTCAAAAGCATTTGCCAACATCTGAACGGTTATAGCGTTACATGCATTAGAAATTGCCTCTTGTAGTTCTTCAAGATTTTGTGGGTTATTTTTGTAAACTGTGTTTTTCAGATACGGATAAATGAAATATAATCAAGAATCGTTAAGTCCGGACTGCGAGGCGGAAATTCAATGACTCGATTATCATAAAACTCGCGAATTCGAGCCATACTTTCCCATGTTTTGTGAGCTGTTGCATTATTCTGTTGGAAATACCCATGTAAAAGTTCGTCATCATGAAGATTTTGTAAAAACGGTTCAAGTAAATTATTTCGATATCTCTCAGCATTTATCGTTCCTTCAAAAAACACAGGTCCAAATATACGCCTTCTAGAAACCGCTAGCCAAATACCAATTTTCTGCGGATGGAGAGGCGATTGAATAAACTCATGAGGATTCTCCGAAGACCAAATACGCATATTTTGTTTGTTTATATAGCCGGATAGGTGAAACCATGCTTCGTCAGAAAAAAATGTTAAATTCAAAGTGTTGTTGTTATTTAAATTATTCAAAAACCACTGATAGTATTCTATTCGTACAGGAAAATCTCGAGGGAATAGCTCTTGAACGACGTTAATCTTATAGGGATAAAGATTTAAATTTTCTTTTAAAATTTTTTGACACGTACCATATGAAAGGTTTATTTCTTGGGCTAATCTGGGAAGAGATTTTTTGGGAGACTGTTCCATTATTTCTGCAACATTAGCCACAATCTCAGGAGTCCTTTTTTTGGGCGCGCCACTACCAGCTTTCCTACCTACAGTTCCAACATTACGAAATTTCGCCACACATGTGTAAATTTCTTGGACTAATTTTTGATAATCCGCAGGAAAATTAGGGAAGGCATTTTGAAAATCATTGATGCAGTGTGGTACTGAATATGTCCATTCACCATTCTGTTGTCGTTCGGCGTTTTTAAAATAACTTTCAGTAAGAAAAATCTTATGTTCTAAATCAAACATTTTGAAACGTCACTTTGACAATTCAAATTGTAAATTAGTACTTATATACCAACTTAATTTAAATTTCACAAACTGCTCCAATTTAGAATTTAAATGATCGCGCGGTACTTCAAAGTATGTTTTAGTTAAACCCATATGACAAGCACAAAACTCAAATGAGAACTACTATTCATAGTAATGGTATTACATATGTCATATGATAAAGAATGTAATAATAGTGAACCTATAACAAGAATATTATTAAAAACAAAACATTTTAGACTTGTATTGTTTAAATAAAATGTTTTTGAAAGGCTTTAAGTTTAAGAAATTTAATTACGTTATTGAGATTTTTGTGATAGATATTTTATTATCTATAACAAGTGGTTTAAAGATAATTATAATGAAAGGGGTCAAATTTAAATAAACTTCATATAAACTAAGCATAGAAAGAGATTAGGTGAAGTAATTGCCGATTCTTTGAGTCGAACTTACAAAAGTAGTAAACGACTATAATACTGTATAAATATTGTCAGATCTTAGTTAATGAGAAATTGTAGTAATTTATACCACTGATATTATCGATACTTGATCATAAAATATAGATATTCTCATAGGGCTATCTATATATCAATAAAGGAAATATCGAGGATACGTAATGAAAATAGGAGGCCGAATATGAGGTTATTCCTCTGTTGTGCAACTGCAGACATTTATTTCAGACTCGTTGGTTATCGTCAGTACGGTGTAGCGAAGGAATAAAGTAAGATATCCATAGAGATAGAAACAAACGGAAAACTATCGGGAAGACAAACCACCAATTGCTGCATAAATGTCAGAAGATCCTAAAAATCTGCACCGCGGCTGTGTTGGTTGTTGTAACTCAGACCTGAGGATCTTCTGACATTTAAGCTACAAGTGTTGGTCTATCTTCTCGATGGTCTCCCTTTTGTTTCTATCTCCAAGGATATCTCACCTTATTCCCTGGCAACACTGTACTGACGATGACTAACGAGTCTGAACAAGTGTATGCGGTTGCACTACAGCCCGATATTCCTTCTCCTATTTTTATTATATTTCCCCGATATTTCTTTTATTGGTCTATCATTCCTGGGTTAGACGACATGTGGGTTGACAATGCCTGCCTCGCGGCGGTGTCGGTTGTTGTTACTCAGGCCTTCTGACACTTATATAATTGAGTAATATAGGAATATCGGGTATTCAATCTATTGCAATTAAAACTGAACTATTCATTACTCAATATTATATTTCATAATAATTCATGACTTCATAAAGAGTATGTTACAATATTAAGCTGTTGCAACTGTTGAAGAACAATATTAGATAAAAGAATTATTCTTAAACCTACAATCATAGTTATTGCATCTGTGAACACATCTTAAAATACAATCTGTGCTACTGATGCGTCTTATATAGAACTTGTAAAACACATCACAAGGAATTAAATTAGTCTACTATAAATATATAAATCACAAACAATTTTATATAAAATTTACAAACTAACAACTATATTACCATAAACTATGTCACTACGGTTCTTTCTGTGTGAAACGAAACATTTATTTATGTATTTTGTATATTATAGTAATAAATTATAACCAACGTTTAAAATGTTTCAGACTAATTAATTAAACCAGCGAAGCAACATTACAATTCTACAAAATTATTAATGCTCGAACAAGAAGAAGAATAAAATAAATTTGGCAAATAAATAATTAAATCTTGAAAAATACCGAACTTTAAATACTTCGTTACAACACTACTGCTTAGTGTGTTTTTCAAAATTACTGACGAGATTGTTTGTTAGACCTGATCACAAGAACGACTAAAATATATTATTATATTATAATAAAAAAGTATTATTATTATCGTCTCTGCCGTTTTCCATTCTTCCGATCTGTATTCTGCTTGGTAATTAATAAAATGTATGACTAGGGTTTCCGACGGTCTATCAAGCAGTAAATAGTTATACATTCTGAAAGCAATAGTTGTTGTCAAATTCAAGAATGCTAATTCAGGAATTTACTGCGATTCTCGTAACTCTACATATATGAGTGTGATTTCTGTGCTTATTGTTTCCAAATGTATTCAACAACCTGGAAAAGCACATAATTTTTACCTGACTTCTTGCCTGATATGAGTTTGAAAGATAATTTTACACGGCTTTGGATAAAGACATATTTTACGGAATCATTGAGTGCAATAAAGAATGATATGAGCCTTTAGTAGTTTGACTAAATGTACAAGATGCCTTATTAGAACAGTGATTGTTCATAATTAGTTTCAAGTTCAAGGAACATTATTAATAGAGAAGTAATTACTGTGACTTACATATATACCTTTATACGTAAAACGTATATGTATATATGCATGTGTTTGAGATAAAGGTATATATGTAAGTCACAGTAATTATTTACTGCTTGATGTTAGTTTTAACATCCATGTGTTCACACTTTTCATTTTCGTTTTGATTGGTGACGCCACTTAAGGCTCTATTACACGAGATACACTATTAACATACAGGCCTCTGTATAGCAGAACATGCTGTCAGAAGCCATCGCTTTTTTCCGTGTCATCTTTTGGGTGTTAGATGTCGCTGTGATACTCTCACTACATTTAACATGCGAAAATGACATAGGCAGCGATTTAAGTCTTGAAGCTATTGTCGAGAATCTCCACGTATACTGATGAGACCTCATAGGTCGAAACACCGGTGTCTGTGCGTTCGATTATCGACAATGGCACTTAATGTATGTGTGTATCTCAAACACATGCATACATATATATATACGTTTTACGTATAAAGGTATATATGTAAGTCAGAGTAATTATTTACTGCTTGATGTTAGTTTTAACATCCATGTGTTCACACTTTTCATTTTCGTTTTAATAGAGAAGTTATGAAATAAAATATATGTAGACAGATTTTATTATATTTTCTATTAATTTACTGTGTATGTTAGTTTTGTTGTGACTTGTCCCACTAGTGTTAAAAACCACTAGCTTAAACCGTATCGCAAGCACGTAATAATAGGTAATGGCAAACAGATAAAGGTGTTGAAATGTGTTGTTATTTTGATAAAAAGATAGTTTGCTAATTATGCAGTGGTATAGAAAATCTCGATTAATTAACTAATACAAATATTATTTATAGCATTATCGACCTTATGCAATTTTCTAGCGCCTCAGATGCGGTTTTATTTTTTGCATATGGGCATTGGCCAGTATTTGAGTATATTGAAAAATAGCATCATATTAGTTTTGCTTATGTTTTTTGTTTTTCCTATCGTAAAAGGTATATTTTCCTACAAATCAATGTTTTATTATTCCAAAGTCAGCTTGAAATGCTTTTGCACTTGTAATAAATGTGTATAGAATGACTAATTTGTGACATATTTGCAAAAAACTGCAATCAGATAGAAGTAAAAGTTCCACTTCCGAGCTAATTTTCTTTTATCAACAAATTATTCATATTCTTGATATCGAGATATTGGAAAAAATTGTTGTTTGATAAGGGCAAAAACACTACTTCCGCAAGAAATATCCAAAAACTTGTATTAAAAATTGTTACAAATTCACTTTTGAAATCATCAGAAAATTCTCTGAACTTAGAAGTTGGCGATGGTGAAATAATTTTTTTTTAAATTAGCAAACTACTACTTCCGGTATACCGAATTGTCCGGAAATCTAATAAGATCTTAAAGAGATGATTTTACTCCCAAACACAAAGTTTGATATTGATATCTTTAACTTTTTTGCCGTTTGCGTTGTTACAAGTACGTATACAGACACAAATATAGGCAGGCAGGTAGGAATTTTTCAAAAATCACTTTACCTGTATTACGGAACTCCAAAAAGTAAACGTCTGCAAAAATCTCAAGTTCAAAAATGTTCGACCTATAATCACTTATTGGTTTCTGGGTTTAAATAGTAGCGAGGTCTCTACTACTGGCTTATGTGGGTCGGGCGATCAGTTTGGACCAGTGTTGTTTTTAGAGTGGTATTTAACTACCGACGAATATTTTGTGTTTCTCTTTATGCCTGGTCTTGTCAGGTATAGCAGAAATAGAGAGAGGGACATGGTTTCAACAAAGAAAATAGAAGTAACCAACAAGAATTTTGAAGCCTACGACTTAGTTATAAAAGCATTTAAGTATTAAAATTCATCCAATATCTGTTGGAGACAGTTTGTACAACTTAATTCAAAGTTAAGGGATATTCTTCAACAATATGCTTTGACGTTTCAATATCATCTCTGCAATCAACAACCGCATTATCAATCACAATTAACATATTATTTCACTTTCTATGACCAGACCTGGGCCTATTTAAATTTAGCTAGAATGCTTAAATCTACCCACTTTAATTGAAAAATCATTCATTAGCTTTTTATTAAACAAAATACAGTCGAAAGCAAAAAAAAGTAGACAAAAATACAGGTTTCTGTTATAGACTTTCTCAAAATGATTAGTGTGATAGCGACTTGAAAGTTACTTGTCAAAATTTGGTTATCTATCAAAATTGACAACCTTACAGTTGATATTAAACTATTATCAAAATGCCTTCCATAAATGAAGATATAATAAAGTCAGTGTTATTGCAGATTTGAGTAACGGTTTCAAAATAGTTAAAATTGTGGAAAGGAAATAATATGTTATGGGAAATAGAAGGAAACTTAAATTCAGAGATTTATATCAACATTCTAAGTATGTAATGTAATGTTGCCTTCAGTGGAGCTATTTTTTCCAAATCGCAATTTTATAATTCAACAGGATAACTGCCCCATCTATCGGACAGAGTGAAAACATGGTTCAGAGAAAATAACATCAACGTGTTGGATTTTCCGCTAAGAAGTCCTGATTTAAATATTATCGAAAATGTGTCTGATGATCAAAGAAACATAGAAATTAAATCGAAGACCTTAAAATAGACAAGAACTGGTAGAAATAGTTCACACAGCATGGAAGAATGTAAATCAAAATATTTGTACCAACCTTTATAAGTGTATTCCAAATGGATTGCAAGAAGTTTTAAACAAACACTGGTTTATAACCCGATATTAAAGCATATATTTCATTATGTTTTTTAATTATTATTTTGATTTGTATTAATCAGATAGAAGACGTTTTGATAGTTATTTGATTTGCCATAGAATAATGACTTGACACTAATGACAAGTAAATAAAGCCAGGTTTACAAAGTACGAGATTTCTTGTCTACTTCTTTTTGCTTTCGACTGTACATTTTAAGAAATGTCATTTCCAAAAATCTTTCATCAAACAAAATCAACGAGAAAATATTACTTCCAAATTGAATTACCCGATATCAGTCTACACAATGGCATAATTTGAAGGTCTTGAACAATTAAGAATGTAGTCGGGGAGCGTCGTTGTTCATCCCAGCAACACTGTAAAGATAATATCCTTTTTAACGCACAGGGAAGTATATTAGTCATGACATAAAACCAATAAATATTTAAAGTAGAATTTCACTTCACCTTTACTTTGTGAGCATGTATATTAGAAATTAGTACTCAATAGCATAATTTAGAAATGACTTTGAACAACGCATGTCGGTACATAAGAAAAAAATGTATTTGTTTGGAACCTATATTAAATTATATACATATATATGTATAATTATATTTTACATGTGATTAATGTATATATTAAACACATATAATCTTGTTTCTTTGCCGTATATATTTAAATATGAAGAGAATTTTCTTGAATTAGCGGCATTTTAATTATTAAAATAATGCAAGTAATTGTCATCAATTAATTTAAAATGCCGCTAATTCAAGAAAATTCTCTTCATATTTATATATGTATATGTATATATATATAAATAAATAAATATGTTAAAATTCTTTGCCAAGTATTTAAAGATATATATTTACATTTTTTCAATACATATATATATATACATGTGTATAATAAATAATTCTAAATTTTCTTGACATTAATTCACATATTCATGTGCATATATATATATGGATATATATAACTGCCTGGTTGAAATAAGGCATTACACAGTTTAAGTATATGCACAGTTGTTTTACACTTGGACATTTTGGATTGACATTTTAAGGTAATACTATATATTTTTTATTCAACACATATTAATGCTTTAACATACACCTTCTTTGTTATGCTGCACTGACGAAACCAAACTAGGTAGAAACATATATGTCTGTAGCTACAAATACATCTTAACACATACATAGTTGCATCGTTGATTGTTTATGTATTTCAATCAAAATTGTACATGTTTAGGTGAACCTAGGCCATTTTGATAGGATTACATGGGTAATATCGATTGTCCTATGTTTATTTGCTTTCATTTACATTCTTACATGACTATTTTACATTCTATATTGTTATATTATCAACAGTTCTACTCTTAATTTTTCTTTACATAGTTGCGTCGTTGTTATTTGTATATTTGGATTGACTGAACAGTTTGTGGTAGACCCCAAGCCTTTTGATGTGACTATAGAAGTAATCTCGACTGTCCTATGCTTATTGATTACATTTTCATTTATACATTTTGATTTACATTTTATATTTTGTCATTGTTTTCTAATTGACAACCAGTTGTCATATTGTTATTACTTTTAATTCATTGTATGCCACTACTACCAAGAAGATTTTCATTTTTTCAATACATTTGTGTAATTGGCAAAGAATTGTAAATATTTTATATACCGGGTGTCAAAGAGATCATGTATCAGCACGCCATTTATTTATTAGTTAAAATAAAACTTTGAAATTCGGACCGTATATATGAGTGATTGGTGGGCTTCTTAATTTTGAATTTTTAAATACAACATTTATTATTTCTGTTCATATTCTGTTTCTTCTGAAAATTTGCCATCTAGTGCAGGTTAACTTTTGACATTTCTGTCAAAGATGGCGGTATCTGTTAAATTTATCCATTAAAGTGAAACTGCTTCGCAACGATTGTCGAAATGTAACAACCATCAAAGTTAGCTTTGAAAACAATTAAGAAACGTATTTTTCACATTTACACGCATTGGCGAAGGAAACATGTATTTCACGTTGAAATTACTAAAGAAAATAGAAAAAAAAAATTTTCATTTTCAAATGACAGGTACTCGTTTTTTTAAATAGTAACACCTATTTTTTATTACAGTGCCATATTGGCATAATTTTTAGCTTTCAAGTGATATAAAATATGCTGTGGTTTAGTGGTAGACAGGTAGTACAAAACATAAAATGTTTTAAAAGTAGTCTAATTCCAAAGACTACTTTTAAATGGAATGCTATGAATTTTTTTACATTTTATCATAGCCCTTAAAGGATTGATTAAATTGACATCAACTTGTATTTGCCGATTTTCAACCGTTTCTGAGATATGGCGATTTTTCGTTAAAAATTGTCCAACATTTGAAAAGTTGCTATGAAATAACGACTGATGATGAAATGCTTTTTATGGGCTCAATCAGTAGAGATACCTTTTCAGTACGTGAAAGAAATGTTTATTTTGACATATTTACGCATATTCTTTAGAATTACATGCCTTTCGCAAAAGTTAAGAATTCTAAAAAAAAATAAATGGAACAACCTGTATATTAATAAGCCATTGAAAAATACTTAAAATTTACTATTTAAAAGTATCCACTTTCTTACGCCTGTTGGTGATATTGCAAAAGTTATAGGGTGTTATATCTGAATAAACCCGATTACTACTTAAAAATATGGATTGCCATGACTTGCACTGCTAGTATATCTAAAATTAATGGAAAAAGTTACTTCTAATATTTTCTTTTTAAAATTAAGTAATTTTTATTAAAACTTTAAAGCTCATGAAAAGTATGGAAATTTAATGAATTACCAATAGTATAAAAAATATCGCAGTCGCTGTGTGTCATGAATTAGCAATAGTATCAAAAATATCGTAGTCAGTGTGTGTCAAAAATTGTTTAAACGTCAAACTTAGATTTACAGCTTCAGTGTAAAGAGACATCGTCATCATCAGTACATGAATGTACATTGTGTGCAAAATGCAATATTTAAAATTTGAATAAATAAATATGGTCTATGTTTTGGGGGAAAGTGCACGAAATTGTTTGCTGGCACAACGAATATATAGGCAAAAATATCCAAATACGTGACTACCATCGACAAAAGCTTTTCAGAAATTGTTAACAAGATTTGAAGTAACTGGCAATAGTCTGTATGAAAAAAAGAATAGTGACATAGGAAACGCAGATGCTCAAATTGATGTTTTGTTATGCGTTCAAGAAAACTCACATACAAGCGTGCGTGAACTTTCTAGAGTCCTCGACTTAAGCAAAAACTTTATTAACAGAACCTTAAAGAAGTTTAAATACCATCCGTATCATATATGCTTACATCAAGATATTCAGGGGAATGATTTTATTAATAGAGTTGACTTCTGTAACTCGATGTTGCACAAAATAAATCAAAACCACAATGTTGTAACTCAGATTTTGTTTTGTGATGAAGCTACTTTTAAAAGTAATGGTCTGGTAAATAACTGAGAATCCGCACTGGTTGAGAAACGTTGGTCATCAACATAAATGGTCGTTAAATGTATGGGGCGGCATCCTTAACCATCAAGTTATCGGAAATTTTTTTCTTGATGGTACACTAACAGGAGAGAGGTATCTTGTGAACTATCTGCCTGTCTTATTAGAAAATATAGATTTGTATACGCGCCGCGCAATGTACTTTCAACACGATGGAGCTACAGCACATTAAGCAGGAAGCGTCCGAAACTTTTTAAATAATACATTCAGGGAAAATTGGATTAGCCGTGGTGCTCCATTATCGTGGCCACCTAGATCGCCAGATTTAACTCCAATGGATTATTTCCTTTGGGGTTATGTTAAGGAGCGAGTATATAGAATTGTTCCAACCACAAGAGAGAATATGCAAGAAAGAATTCCAGAAGTATTTTCTTCTATTAATCTAGAACAAATGCCCAATGTGTCTATAGGTCATATGAAATACAACTTCAAAAGTGTTTAGAAGTAGAAAGGCATGATTTCGAACATTTATTATAAATCTTTGTAAACGTATTTGTTTCCATATTTTATTACTAAATAATAAAAACATACTATAAAACTAAACATACGCATTTTCTAATTTGTTAGTTGATAGCTTATAATAGCTGTGATGCTTGAAAATTGTAGCTTACGCCATGATCTTCAAGATAGCTGTTTTTAATAAAGTAAATTTAACTGGTTTTATTGATGGTTTGCTTTTCAAGGCAAGTTATATATCTAAGAGTGAAGTTTTACATTTTTTGAGACATAACGACTGCGATATTTTTTAGAATATTGCTAATCCATGAATTTCCAAACATTTCATTTCATGAGTTTTAAAATTTTAATAAAAATTACTTATTTGTAAAAAGAAAATATTAACAGTATTTTTTCTCGTTTACTTTTAGTTATGCTATGTGTAATGTAAGTCATGGCAACTCATATTTTTAAGTCGTAATCGGGTGTATTCAGATATAACACCCTATAACTTTTGCAATATCGCCCACAGGCGGAAGAAAGTAGATATTTTTGAATAGTAAATTTTAAGAACTTTTCAATGGCACATTAATATACAGGGTGTTCCATTTAATTTTTTTTAGAATTTTTAACTTTTGCGAATGGCATGTAATTCTAAAGAACATGCGTAAATATGTCAAAATAAACACTACTTTCACGTACTGAAAAGGTATCTCTACTAATTGAGCCCATAAAAAGTATTTCATCATCAGTCGTTATTTCATAGCAACTTTTCAAATGTTGCACAATTTTTAACGAAAAATCGCCATATCTCAGAAACAGCTGAAAATCGACAAATACAAGTTGATGTCAGTTTAATCAATCCTTTAAGGGCTATCATAACATGTAAAAAAATTCATAGCATTCTATTTAAAAAAACATAAGTTTGTGTTGGTTCGTCGTTGTCGAACACTCTGTATAAATAAAAATATTTTTAAATTGTAGAGCTTATGAGTATCTACAATTTTTGTATTAAAAATTATTCGCTATCTACATTATTAGATACCAATAATGGACTTTACCGCTACGCTGGGACATCCGGTATATACAGAGTGTCTCTAAAAGGTGCGGAAAAAACGCTACCACACATTTCTGAGGGCGATCTAACCCAACTTACCTCAGTCCAAAAGTGGATGCACCATTGCATTGAATTGCCACATGAATAACACCCAAATTACAGAAGCATATGTGTCCATATACGGAATGAATTTTTTATATCCAGATTACTCATAAACGGCTGCTCCAATCAACTCCTACCAGGTATACCTTTTCTAGGTAAAAAACACTGGAGAATAAGAATTTTAATTTAAAAGTTAAATACAGTGTGTCTCAAAAAAGTTATTACGTTTTAAATGGATACAATATGCCGCAGGTGGCGCCCTCTACATTTGGCAATGAAAATGAGAGCAGATTTAAATTTTTTACCCCACGAAACCCCCCCTACCCAAATATTGTGACAATATACCAATTATTACAGAAATTATTTATAAAAAACAAAAACCAAATTGAACTTTTGACACTCTGTTTCTCCGAAAGCATCCACTTTTGGACTGAGGTAAGTTGGGTTAGATCGTCATATTTTGCCCTCAGAAATGTGTGGTAGCGTTCTTTCCGCACCTTTTAGAGACACCCCAGTATATATATATATCCAAGGTTTTCCCACCTTATTCCTTGGCTACACCGTACTGATGACGACCAATTAGTCAGAAACACGTGTCTACGGTTGCTCTACAGCGGGATTACTATTTTCTACGACTATATATATATATATATATATATAAAATATATTACAATTCTTTGCCAATTATACAAATGTATTGAAAAATTGAAAATCTTCTTGGTAGTAGTGGCATAAAATGAATTAAAAGTAATAACAATATGACAACTGGTTGTCAATTAGAAAACAATGACAAATATAAAATGTAAATCAAAATGTATAAATGAAAATGTAATCAATAAGCATAGGACAGTCGAGATTATTTCTATAATCACATTAAAAGGCTTGGGGTCTACCACAAACTGTTCAGTCAATCCAAATATACAAATAACAACGACGCAACTATGTAAAGAAAAATTAAGAGTAGAACTGTTGATAATATAACAATATAGAATGTAAAATAGTCAAGTATAAATGTAAATGAAAGCAAATAAGCATAGGACAATCGATAATTACTCATATAATCCTATCAAAATGGCCTAGGTTCACCTAAACATGTACAATTCTGATTGAAATACATAAACAATTAACGATGCAACTATGTATGTGTTAAGATGTATTTGTAGCTACAGACATATATGTTTCTACCTAGTTTGGTTTCGTCAGTGCAGCATAACAAAGAAAGTGTATGTTAAAGCATTAATATGTGAATAAAAAATATAGTATTACCTTAAAATGTCAATCCAAAATGTCCAAGTGTAAAACAACTGTGAAAATACCTAATACTGTGTAATGCCTTATTTCAACCAGGCAGTTAATAATAGTATATTACATACCGAGGTGGAAAGTGTTTCATTACTGTCGAGAGATTAGGTAGTTAACCGAGACGCGAAGCGTCGAGGTTAACTTTATCTCGAGACAGGAATAAAACTTTTCACCGAGGTTTGTATACTATTTTATTTACAACCATAATTATATTTATTTGTGATAAAAATTCCGGTAAAAGTTTTGACATATTGAGTTGTCAGATTTGTGATGATCTAGCGTAAACGTCAAATAAATATACGCCACTTTTTTTCGGTGAATAGATTATAAAAGAAATGTTGAGTAGTAAAGCCTTCAAGGTCTGCACTCCACTTGAACTGAGGGAAACTGTCCTCCCGTAGCAATCCAGATATCTTGGCTCGAATGGAGAAGGACAAGAAACCACTATTTCTTCATATCAGCAATAGCAGGGCGGCCTATCTACTTGTATTCAAGCTTACAATAATTCTAATGTAACAATTAATTTTATTTACAACCATACAATTAATAATTATTTGTGATAAAAATTCCGATAAGGTTTTGACATATCGAGTTGACAGTTTTAAATTGTGATTGACATTGAGGTTAAGAAACGAGGGCAGTAATAGAGGGCGGGAAGTAAATGAGGGCAGTAATAAGAGGGCGGGAAGTAAACGTGAACAAAGTCACACTTCCCAACTTTTAAAAAGTCAGAAATGCCAACATTACGCGTATGGTTGTAAATAAAATATATTACAATTCTTTGCCAATTATACAAATGTATTGAAAAATTGAAAATCTTCTTGGTAGTAGTGGCATAAAATGAATTAAAAGTAATAACAATATGACAACTGGTTGTCAATTAGAAAACAATGACAAATATAAAATGTAAATCAAAATGTATAAATGAAAATGTAATCAATAAGCATAGGACAGTCGAGATTATTTCTATAATCACATTAAAAGGCTTGGGGTCTTGACTATTTTACATTCTATATTGTTATATTATCAACAGTTCTACTCTTAATTTTTCTTTACATAGTTGCGTCGTTGTTATTTGTATATTTGGATTGACTGAACAGTTTGTGGTAGACCCCAAGCCTTTTAATGTGATTATAGAAATAATCTCGACTGTCCTATGCTTATTGATTACATTTTCATTTATACATTTTGATTTACATTTTATATTTGTCATTGTTTTCTAATTGACAACCAGTTGTCATATTGTTATTACTTTTAATTCATTTTATGCCACTACTACCAAGAAGATTTTCAATTTTTCAATACATTTGTATAATTGGCAAAGAATTGTAATATATTTTATTAACTGCCTGGTTGAAATAAGGCATTACACAGTATTAGGTATTTTCACAGTTGTTTTACACTTGGACATTTTGGATTGACATTTTAAGGTAATACTATATTTTTTATTCACATATTAATGCTTTAACATACACTTTCTTTGTTATGCTGCACTGACGAAACCAAACTAGGTAGAAACATATATGTCTGTAGCTACAAATACATCTTAACACATACATAGTTGCATCGAAACGTTTTAATTCTCATTGTGTTTTTTTGAGTTCATTTTACAGCCGCTAAACCACGAAAGGAAACTGTTTTATCAAACGGCTACGAAAAGAACGCATTTTTATATATATATATCTAATGTCAGAAAAGAGTGTTGGGGAGTCCGGCAATAAAAAGACTTACATTAATACATAACGGCAAAGACTACTTCAAACCATATACTATATATATATATATTATTCGGTTAAATTTTCTTATTGACCTAAGGTTTTTGATAATAATACAATTTATTCTTGGACGGTTTGTAGGTCTGGTATAAAACTCAACATAATAATTTGAGTATCTTTAATTGTAGCATTCTTTTAAATACATAAAACATACATGTTTCGGCCAGTCTGTGTGTCCTTTTTCAATGTTAATATAACAGCTAAAAAACAATAAAAATTAGCAAAATTAAGATTAAAGTTTTGTAACAATGTCTTACGATATTGAGAATCATACACCCGCGACGACAACATCCCGTTTATCGCTTATTAAAACATCTAAAGCAAGTCAAATGGGATATCTTTAGCGTTCAATATTAAATACATATATGCATAAATCTTTATTCCGCAGATGTTTCTTTTACTTTTTTTCTTCTTTTTTGGTGACTTTATTAAAAACCTATGGATTGATATTGCAAGCATATACGTGAATACAGGGTATTGTCATCGGATATTGTGCGAATTTAATATGTATGATTCAGAATAAAATTTAACAATATATTATGTATACATTTGTCAGTGTGGATAAAAACGATTAATAAATATAAAAAATACAATAATAAGGTGTACTATACGTTAATATAATTTAAAATGTTGTATGATACAGATCACTGTGTCTATGTAATTAAATTGTAGTATATTGAATTTAAATTTTTTATATCACTTCTGTTATTGATGCTTTTTTTATTTTGCTGAATCAGAATCATCTCTTTAATTTCCCTTTTATGCACATTGTATTCTGTAGCTAGAATTTTTGTCTTGTTGTAATCAAATTGATGGTCGTTTTCAAATTTGTGGTTGTAAAGCGCGGTTCTGTCTGTTTTACTGTATCTATGGGCTTGCAGTCTTTTATGTAAATATTGTTTCGTTTGTCCGATGTAGCAACCGTCACAGTCTCTACAGGGGACCTCGTAAACAATGTGTGTACGTTTGTCTTTTTCAATTTTTGTCCGAAACATGTATGTTTTATGTATTTAAAAGAATGCTACAATTAAAGATACTCAAATTATTATGTTGAGTTTTATACCAGACCTACAAACCGTCCAAGAATAAATTGTATTATTATATATATATATATATGCCTGATGGTCTACCGTTTATGCTTACATCTCCAAGGTTATCCCACCTTATTCCTTGGCTACACCGTACTGATGACGACCAAGGAGTCAGAAACACGTGTGTATATAAGAAAGAGAAAAATAACGCGTAAAATCCGCCGTAGAGCAACCGTAGACACGTGTTTCTGACTATTGGTCGTCATCAGTAAGGTGTAGCCAAGGAATAAGGTGGGATAACCTTGGAGATGTAAGCTATACGAAAGACCATCACAGACTCCCATATGCAGCTTCAGCTAGAAGATCCTGAAGTTTGAAGACAACAACTAACGTCGCCACGAGGAACACTAATGTCAACCTGTGTGCCATCCGAACCCAAGAAAGATAAATCAAAAAAAAAGGAAATAACGCGTATACATGAAATAACAAGAAAGAGAATAATAACGGGTAAATTCCGCCGTAGAGCAACCGTAGACACGTGTTTCTGACTATTGGTCCTCATCAGTACGGTTGAGTTATCAGACAATTTATATCTTCTCTTTTATTCCGATTCTTTTACAACATGGACAGTTTAACTCTTTCTCAACACATTCATTTGATTTATGTTCACAACTACATTTATAACATGTTAATTTACCTATACATACTTTAGCTCAATGACCAAATCCAAAACATTTAAAACATCTAGTCATATCCAAATAATCCTTTTTTTTGATTTATCTTTCTTAGGTTTCGGATGGCACGCAAGTTGACATTAGTCTTCCTCGTGGCGACGTTAGTTGTTCAAATTTGAGGATGTTCTAACTGAAGCTACAAATGGGAGTCTGTCACCTGATGGTCTTCCGTATAGCTTACATCTCCAAAGTTATCCCACCTTATTCCTTGGCTACACCATACTGCTGACGACCAACAGTCAGAAACACGTGTATACGGCTGCTCTACGGCGGAATTTACCCGTTATTATTCTTTTTCATGTTATTTCATGTATCCGCGTTATTTCCTTTTTTTTGATTTATCTTTCTTGGGTTTCGGATGGCACGTAGGTTGACATTAGTCTTCCTCGTGGCGACGTTAGTTGTTGTCTTCAAATTTGAGAATCTTCTAGCTGAAGCTACAAATGGGAGTCTGTCACCTGATGGTCTTCCGTATGGCTTATATCTCCAAGGTTATCCCACCTTATTCCTTAGCTACACCGTACTGATGACGACCAATCGTCAGAAACACGGTTGCTCTACGGCGGAATTTACCCGTTATTATTCTCTTTCTTGTTATTTCTTGTATCCGCGTTATTTTCTTTTTTTTGAAGTGTTCTTTGGGCGCGTTGCGTTGATTGTGGGCACTGAACAAGATTGAGCCGTCACGCTCGGCTATGTAACGCTCGTTCGGGTAAAGTCGGCTCGAGTTAACTAAGAGAACGAGAGAAATATATCATATAGAGGTATTTCAATTAAATTGAAATTTAAATGAATAAATAAATTCGTGTTGCCGAGCAGATTCTATCCCGAGCTGCACGGGTGAGAAGCCGACACGTTAACATCAGACCAGCGCGGGACTCGTAAGCGAGTATTCATATTGTCTATTCATATATATATATATATATACGCGATTATATATCGCGGCCGCTGCCATAGCAACGGCCGCGAAATTGTATTTCGCCAAATGTGTTGCGTTCGCTAATTGGTAACTTCGCGGACGGTTAACCAAAAAATCTGTTGTGTGTGTATGAGACATTATCTCTATAATAATATAATATAATATTTCGCGCTCAGGTAAGTTTTAGCATGTTTATTAAAATGATATGGATGACTCGGAAACTGATCAGTATATTCCGGGTGTTAAATAACGTCCACACGCATTTACTATAATTTGTATACCAATGCAAAACAGAAACGTTTAAAATAGAGCATTGCTTTAATTGCTCATTATATACGAATTTATAAGCATTTAATTCTTTTCTGTTACACAGGATGGATGAAGAAAATCAAATCGATAAATTAAAACGAAAAAGGGAATTGTCTAATGCGCGCGTAAAGAAATATCGTCAAAAGAAGCACACGAAATCTCAGCAACTGAATTCGTCGATGCAGGATGACCCTAATGTAATACAGAACGAAAAAAAAAAAGTTGGATTTCGTATTATTAACCTGGTCTTGATGAAGTTTTCACTTCTGCCGTGTGGTTTTAAGCACACCCATTTTCTCGTTTGATATATATATATATTTGTATTGAAAAAATGTAAATATTGCAAGGCAGATCTGATTTATTAAATATATGAATTGACCTATATGGAAAACGTAATGGAATTTTGTTCGATATTGCACTTATGTAATAATTAATGTTTGATTGTTTTCCGCATTAATATTAGTTAGAAGTGTATACTTATAAATCAAAATCTTCTTATGTTTGGAGAGAAGAATATTTTAGAAAATGCATGACCTTAGCTGCCGCTGTGCCACACAAAAACTCATCGTTTGTATTTATGTAAATGCATACCAATTTACATAGCATAGGTATAAGAGTGTGTAAGTATTTCGTCCATATAGCTACAGCCGCAATCGTCTTCCTGATCTCAAAAACTAAGTACCTAAATGGCATCTACAAAGCGAGAAAAACTTTTAGCAGTTGCGGGGTCTCTCCCGTTTTATATGGAAATGTTGTCATGACATGCTTCGTTAAAGTCGTAAAATAGGACCGCAGTTCCACCGCCGGAACATAGGGACGTACTGCATTAAAACCCTCGGCGAAAGAATAATGCGGTTTGCATGCTAAAGGAGATTAATTAACCTTTTTAACGGTAGCAAAATAGCGCCACTTGTGTGCTGCTGCTATTACAGCTTTTTACGACGGCAGCCTTTCCCATTCTCGGCCTGAAAACTATTCCGAATTTATCCATGCACCATTTACACTGCGAAGGATGAGCTCGTGTGTGGTTTCTGTTTTACGTTCACATAGAGGTGGAGAGATGCACTAGCAACGGATTTAATTTTAAACAAAATTCACTATTTGAAGGAGGATTACGTTACGTATCTCTGTCTATTGAACATTTTCTCTCTTTTACTTTTAATATCAAGAGACAAATATAAAATTGCAAAAAAACAAAATGTCACAATTAGAAATGTGAAATCTATATTACAAGTATTAATCATATATTTTATTTTAAACCCACAAAGTATGTACAAAAGCTCAACTTATGGGGCAATTCCTTGAGATTATTATAAATGTTGATTTGCTAATAATTCTAAGGGTATAAGAAGCACGTATAAAAATTCTATAACAATGGCCATGTAATATACCTCTTACATGGCCATTATATTGTGAAATAATATATTATTTCACAATAACTAGAGATTGCGTATCTATATATTTTGAGAGTAGTAGCGATAGTCGTAGTTTGTGATGTACTTGAGGGTGTCAGCATAAATATTACAACGATCAGATTATATTTATAGTAACAACATAGTATATTTGTGTCCTATTTGCATTTACATAGGATGTTACTCCAGTTCTTGGACCTAGGTTGAGGTACATGAAAATTATTTTTACATGTGACACAGGGTATTTTGGGTAGGCAGTGATTTTTTATGTGAATGTTGTAGGGCGGTCGGCCGTGAGCGTACAACCTATTTTATTGGGCTGCAACAAAAATAAGTTGATGAAAAACTTTGATACAAAATAACTCTTGAATGTGCAATCTAAATAAAACAAAATTCCACAATTTTTTTATAGAGATTTTCTACTAAACAATGTTCACGTGAAAGGTTGTCGTTTTCTTGTCGTCGTTGAGATAATTTTGTTTTCCTCAGCAGGTAACAGTGACGGATACCAACCAATCTTCATCTTCTCTTTGTCTTTCAATTTTGCGTTTCGCGTTCTCGCACAAACGTTTTTATTTATAGTTTTTTATATTGTAAATCCTACCCCCAATAAGTTACCGATAAAAGTTATAGATAATTGTATTCACTAAAAAAATGCTCTTAACAACATTTTTAATCGACATTACGGTTACGGAGATTATTAGAAAAAAAGCAGTTTTACACAACCATGTTTGAATACTTACGTATAAACGTTAAAGTCATTAGGGTGAAATTTTAATATAAAAATGTTCCCATTGTATTCAAATAATTGGTTAAATCGACTTCAAAACGTAAGTTATGGGCTCGAATCTATTATAATGTTTAACATTTTTATATTACAATTTTTCTTGTATACGCATGAAACAGTGACTATACAAATATTGCTTCTACTGAAAAAATAATCGCATATTGTATGATAAAGGAATTGAAAAATTATGAGGTAAAAAATATTTATTATATAATATTAATTTATTCGTATGCCTTGAAATATAAATAATTTATAATAGTAATACACAACAATATCAATAACCCATGGCAGAATATCTCTCAATAATCATCTGAGGCACCTCCACCAATGAGCGCTCATTGTGATCTTATTATGATCTTGCAGTGCAACTTCAGCCCCTTCGTATTTGGCAACGGAGTGAAGGAGGTCTTAGAAAAACCAACTGACTTACCTCATAAGGGTGGTAACAGATCATGAGACTAATGTTATTTAAATTACCTTGTGAATAATAATATGTCAAAGCAAGCATTATCTCATTTGAATAATATTGTTTATGTGAAACCTTAACACATTCTTACGATAGTGCTAATAATAATTTAAATTGTGTCAATATATTGTTTAGCACTTGATCCCTCACATTTAATATTTTATTTTTCTTAAAAGTAAGCAATAACCAATTAGCACTAATTCCTGAATAATTAAAGTTGATATTTTCTGCTAAAGTGCTGTGGTAATTTGTTTTTTAAGGCGTTTCGAAATATTTGTTCATAATTCTAGAAGAATAATTATAGGTCTACAGTTGCGAACACTATAACGCCCATTCTATTTTATAAATATTTTTTTTTGAAAATATTTGAATTTGCTACACAAGAGTTTGTATCATCGAAAATATTTTACCATCTTATCTCGAATACTATTAATTTTTATTCTTACTTTACATATTTTCAGCAAAATATTTTTGAATCATTATCACTTCTGTAAAATATTAACTCTAAAATATTTTCTAAAAGTAGCCATCATTGGTGTATAATTCCATGCAGATTCAACATTATTGTCAGCATATTTCATGAAGTCACGGGATTGTAACATTGTTAAAGCTATTACTTTTTTTTACTATTTCGGCATAATCCACAATTTTATTGTTTCCTTCCTTGATATTACGAGAATTGTTGCGATAAGGAAATCCTGTACGTTTGGGATTTTTAACAATGACATGTTGATTTCGGTGTCTTATAATGCTCCTTGATTTAATGCAAGCTCAGTTTTGCTGACACAACTTAACGTTCATTTATAGTTAGTGGTACAGTTAGAAACTATGGCTTTGTGTTTGAAGTGTATCAAGCTTTAGTCTTATCCATTTCTGTATTTCCACACTAATGTAATTGCTTCCTTAAGACTCTGTTTAATTTATCGTAGATGTGTTTAACTTGTAAATCATAATTACCTGTCGTTCTTTGTCTTTATTGAGAGCAACTGTTAGAGCCTTGTGTTACTTATGGGGGCTTACGTCCATTAGGTCTGGCTGTATTTTTTATTTTAATCAATAATATTAACTGTAAAATTTTTAACATATTACAGTGATGTCTGCTGTATAAATAATTTAAAGGTAATGTTAGCCGAGATAAATGAATTTAATGTAAAACTATGAAGCTTACGAGGGATATCTTTTATGTTTGCATACTTGGACAATTTCTCGTTGGTATGGAGAATTCAAACGTGGACAGATTATTCTTCTCGACGATCTAAGAGCAGGTGCACCATTGGGATTTCAAAGACTTCAAATAGTTTCCCATTGGATACCGCATCTGTTGACGGAAGACCAGAAAGCAATTAGGGTGAATTGGTATCATGAAACTCTAGACCGCTTCGACGCAGTAAACTCTAAAAACGTGTACAACAGTGGTGATGGATATTGAACTTACTCATACGAGTCAGAAAATTAACGCCAGTCTTTTTTTTGGATATTCCAAGGTGAAGTAAAACCGACAAAAGTTATCCGTTCCCGAAGTGCCTCCAAAGCGATGGTCGCGACATTTGTCTCGAAAGCAGGTCATGTAGCAACATTTCCTCTACAAGATCAAAAAAATTTTCGCATACAACTCGCAAGACAATTGAATTCTTAACGCAACAAAACGTCGGATTGTTAGACCATTCTCCGTACAGTTCTGACCTACGTCCCAACGATTTCTTTTCCTTTCCGAAAATTAAGGATGGACTGCGTAGTCAAAGGTTCCAGTCATCAGAAGGAGCTGTCGATGCCCCTTCAAAAACGCAATTTTGATTGTACCAACAAAGCAGTGAAATCACTGCTTCCAAAGTTACCTCGAGCGGATGCAGAAGTAGATTATTTATCGTGGAGAATACTTTGAAAAGCAATATAAAGTCTTTAAAAGCTATCTATTTATTCCAGCTGTGTATTCAAAACTTAAAGATATCCTTCGTATAAGTAACATTTGTTTAAGTTGGAATAAGGATTACTTGTACATATTTATAATTTTGTTTATTGTGTCGCCAGATTAGGTGTTTGCATTATTAATTTCTTGTACAGTACTTATTGTTTGGTTTTGGTACAAATAGAAACTTTTTAATTGGTTCCATCTATACCCCAAGGAAAAACTGATATTAGCTAATGTTATTACATGTTGTTATTGTATATTTGTATATACCGGATAGCTAATGTGTCTGTCTGCTGTCAAGTAGGAGGTCCTGGGGTAGTAGAGGAGAAGAAATCTATGGTAAACATTAATAAGAAACACATGTAAAACCTCAAATTTCTATGGCAATAATGATATAACAATATATACAATTTAAATTCGTTCTTTAAGTAATGTACTAACGCTGTACCTACCTGATGTAGTTAGATTGTTTATTAGAATTTTGCGTGGTTTGACATTAGACGGACAAACGAATTGTTTGTTGTTATTTCGATAGCGTCATATGTACGTCAATGTTGTCGTGGAATGCAGAGGGGAGGGAAAAAATATGAGTGTTATAATGGATATCCTCGAACACCATTGCTGATTCGCAATATATGACCCAACATTTGTAAGTTTTTACCGGTTTGAAATTCAACTTTCGCATGTTTCCAAGGCAGACAACGTAATAGTTATTTACGAATCAAGTGCGGGAAGACTGCTTCCCCGCATGAGCGCACATTGTAAGCACGAGCGACCGCAGGAAGCGAGTGCTTTTAATTGCGCGAATGCGTGGAAGATGTCTTCACGCAAGTGGTTTGTACAATATTTTTTGTAGGAACATTAATTTAAAGATATATTATTGATTAATATCATTAGTATCATACCTAACCTAAAATAGATTACCTAATTAATTTAAGCATTTCATGTACGTAACTATTACTCACCTTTCCCTAAAATTAAGTTATTTTATTCTTACACATGGCAAACATGAGATATTTATTCTTATATTTATAAATTTATAGTACATTTATTGCGTTATTTTGGTTTAAATACAAACAATTCCGAACTGCCAATATGATTGTCGATGTGATTCAAATAGATGGCACTTGAATCTTGCCTAAGATGTTGCTTAAAATGTCGTCAAATAGATGACGCCACAATTTTTTTGGAAGAACTTTTAATTATTACTGCTATTTCCCCAACTTTTAGTGAAGAATAGTGGAGGGAAGTAGTATTTTATAGACTAAATTTTATTACTACCAAGATAGATTTTTTTTTAAATGTCCCAAAGTGCCAGTGTGTTTTTTCAATTTTTACAGTCGCCTCGACCGGGAAAACGTATTTCCCAGTCGAGCTACATATGCGCCAAATGTCACTTTACAGGCGGTGAGTACAAAAAGACTATTCCTATATTAGTGGATGAATTTCTTCTTTTTTTCATTCTCACGTTCAAGCGATACATGCAATTGGCTAAACGGCTCCAGCTAATAACAGGCCACCATCTGATCCGATTCCTATATAAGTTTGAGCAGTCTCTGTCCAAGTATAGACCACTTCAACAGAATTCCCGACCACAAAAATCTAACACATCCCTGGCATCAACGTCGATGCCCTCCACGGTAAACACCGTAAACCCCAAGCTGTCTAACTGCAGTAAATTGCGTCTCTCCAAAAGCAGTACCCAAACGCTGCACTAACTCTTCAAATTTAGAAGTCTTTTTTTTAGAAGTGGTACCTCGTGTTTACTTCGGTCCTCCTCGGTGACATTCACAGAATTTGACCCACACACCTCTCAAGATACATTCACACAACAAGAAAAAAAAACCAAAGACAACGAAAACGAAAGTATCGAAGTATTATTCAAGCTAGAGCAATTCAACGCAGATGTATGAGCAGCCTTGATATGCCCCTTGTAATAGTGGACGAAACGTTCTCGTCTACACCTTACTAGACGCTGTTCCAATCCAGAAACCAAGATTTACAATGTGTAAGAGGACCCGGCGAAAACAGATGTGTCACTATGTAGGTAGTGAATTAAATCCAGAAAAAGTATAACATAGTTCTACATTTATATAAACGTATGTGTAAAATTAACTTATAAAAAGTAGTTATAGGAATTCAGGACAAATTGTTGCAGAACCCTTAACTGATTATTGTAATTTTAATTTTACTTAAATTCATACGTACGTTATTAAAAACATTTCTGGAATTTATGTATTTATTTTTTGTTGGTTATAATTCTTATTTGCATAAAATTTTACTACACATGCTTTGTTACTTTGTATTTTAAGTATAATCCTTGTTCTTCATGGCTATCATTCACAAATAAAGACTGAATTTATAGCGGCTTAGTAGCTTAGTTTGTTTCGCTTGAGATGAGATTTGCCATTCGCATAATGATCCCTAGAACATCATGCGAATGGCAAATCTCATCTCAAGCGAAAGAGTTTTATATTAAAATTTTTCTTTAATAAACAGTGTCCCTCTTTTGTTCATTAAATTATAATTAAAGAAATTTCACAACAGTTAGTACAGTTTGCTTAAACTAATGTAATATTTTTCCAAAAAATCCCACTTGGAATTTAATACTAGACATTGTCTAGTGTTAAATTCCAAGTGGCATTTTTTGGAAACGTCCAAAAGATTATTACTATAAATTCCAATGAAAAACGTATTTTTAGTTATGGAATTCAAAATTGTTAATAATAATAAAAGAAAAATGAGTGTGCTTAAAACCACACGGCAGAAGTGAAAACTTCATCAAGACTCTCCTATGTAACGGTCGCCGAAAGAATCGCCAAATTGAAAACGTAATAAGCGACCACAAACACCCCCGTATCCAAAATTTCACAAACATTCATCAATTTTCAAAAAACTCCTCTGCCATTTTGTTTTTTTTTTGTCATTTTAATTTATTTTTTTAATTCAAATCATTATTAAAATATTAATCGACCCCTATATAGATAAAAATATCAAGTCATGTGGGGGACCGTTATGTATTTTGTGGAGATTCAATTCGCTGGACCGTGATACATTGATAGCCAGTGCACATGGGAATCTGATATTTATTTTTCGCCCGTCCGGAATACATTGATATCAGTGCACATTTAAACGGCCATTTTTTTACCAAATTCTTCTGCAAACGACCTTTAAATTGCCGGTACCTTCGATTGCGTGCGACTGCCGACTCGAAATAAGCATACAAAAGGTCCCAAAAAGCCGGTTCCTGAAGACCCCGAGTCTTGATGAGCTCTCGCAACCTTAAAAATTTCGTATTTTATGCTTAAAAGTGAATCTGTGGTGCAACTCAGTTCGCCTGTCAGATTGACGTTACTCGGGATGTTTTGATTGTCACGTGAATCGTCATGACGTAAGCCATTTTGCTGTTAAAACATCGAGTGCACGCTCTTCTTTAAAAGACCAATATCTTTACAACCGCTCCACTTAGGAAGAAAATCTCTCCGTCGACCGGAAATTCAATGTCGCTCGTACACCATTGCCAAAAGGCAGCTTTCAATTTCGCGTATCCAGAGAGGAGTTCTTTGCACAGTTTTGCCGATTTTTGTCGAATTTACGGTTCGTTTGGTAACCATAGCGACTCGAGCGTTACATTGCCGAGCGTGACGGCTGAATCTCGTTCAGTGCCCACAATCAACGCGCCCATAGAAGTTTACACTTCAATAATAATATTCATTTATTACCCAACCGATAGAATTACTTACAGAGTAAAATATAAAAATTAACAATGACTTGTAATAATTCACAATACGATACAATAATAAAATACAGATAACAATAAAGAAAAACATAAATATATCATTCAAAAGCAAAATTAATAACAGTGCTTATGGAATATTATTATTTCCCCAAGAATGGGTCAGAGCATAAACGGTTGGCTTTTACACACATGTGATGGAGCGGTGATTTCAGAAGAACATTTGTTCGAGCTGTAGGGACCTAGAATGTACCCGCTGACCTAGCAGCATATATGAGAAAATACTCGTAATTGTTGAAATTAATAGCTTGATAGTAAAACTACAACCACCACTATCATGTTAGTAAAGTATGCCTAAATTTTTCCTGAACAGACAAAAAATTCCAAGAAAGAATTGGTGGGGTGTGAAAGATGGTAAAGAATAATTGTTTAAATGAACTCAAAATAAATGGCTATTAAGAGAATTGTTTATATAAGCATGCATATTATTACTAGAATAACGCACGAAATGGAAGATATTGAAAGCTAAATTTATTTTTAGAATAAAAATTATTGTAACGTAGTTTAGAGAAACTATTTTTAAATTAAATTAAATACGCTTCTCAGCAAAAATCGCTTTAGTAGTACCTTATATAGAACTAAAGTATTATAGACCACCAAATAGAAACAGGCTACTTTTTTTTTAAATTATGTAGGTATAATAACGATAATAGTGTATATGGTTAGCGAAATTATAGTTCTCTACTAGAGTAATACTAACGTCATTATTGCAAGTAAAAACAAATTTTAAGGAAAATAAGTTAACTATCGATTGACCAGAACAAAACGATAATAAATTTCTTCTTTGATCCTGTATAGCATAAAAATAAATACCAAAAAGTAACGTATATCTATAATCTTTTGGATCTCGTCCTCGTGTTGCAAAAGCCTTTTCAGTTTTAAGTACGTATTTAATGTCAATAAGTAATTTAAAATTTATCAAATGTAATCTACCTCAAAATACTCTCCATCTTAACATTTTGCAAGGTATAAATTTTAAAACTTCGAAACCATTATTAAATTACAAATAATTATTTTTCTAAAATAATTCAATTACCAAGGACATAAGCTATCCAATACGCTCCTAAATAAAATTTAGTATTTAGGACTCTGTAAAAGAATGATTAAGTATTCGCAATCTTAGTATCTAGGTATGATATATAAGATTCAGACGATATTTTTGTATTCCTCTTTTTCCGTGGGCATGACGCGTATTTGTAAGCATGCAGGTATATAACATATTGTACAATATTTGAGACTTTATAAAATAAGATCTCTTGTTAAATCTAACTTTCGAATAATTTAATGATATAAGAATATATCTTATATTTCTCTCAATATTATATAATTTTGCTAAATAAGAGAGAGATTTAGCATGTTAATATTACAAAAGTATAAGGTTCCTTCTCCAAGTCGTCATAATCTATGCCGAGTTTACGATAGATTACATTTTGTTCCGTTACATGAACCTTGATAGCTGTTAAATAATATATTTTTAACATATTTTTTTTTCGTTTCAAATTCTTTATGCAAAAGCGACTATTTATTGAAATTACATCTTGTTAATAACCTTATTAAAAAAAAATTACTTATTTATCCATTGGAAACACGTACTCTTGGGAAAGACATTTTCAAATCGCGAGAAGGTGGGTACAGTCTAACACAATAAAAAAATCATTTATCCCCACTTTAAATGTTATGACTTTCTAAGTCATAACATTTAATATGTATATATATATATGGTATGCTGGAGTGGTGTTTAAGTGTTGTGTATGAAGTTCGGCCTGTGAGATAGAGGCTCTTTTATATGTATTATTTGTTACTTATTGTTGACTATAAGAAGAGGTGAGGCGTAAGAATATTATTATATACAGGTGAGTTTTTTTGAATGTTTAGCATTGGGATCTTAGAAACTGCTGGAGATAGAAAAACGCTTAAATGGGGAAAGATGCGCAGTTTTACGAGTACGATTTAAAACTGCGTTTGTTTCTTCGATAACTTTCATGTCTTATTGGATATTCAAAGAAAACTAAATTTTACGATTTTCTTTAAACATGCTTAGCATCGTTAGTAGTAATTTTAGGGAAAAAGTGTTCAGACAAAAGTTTTAGATAATTTTATGCCAAATAAAACTATGTAGCTAATATTTTTTCTTCGTTCACCATTATCGAGTTATGACACAAATTTGTGTTTTTTTAAACGCAAACCATAGTTGGTTTTAACATCATTAAAAAGCCTATTTTTTGCTGATTACAATGATATAAGGTTGATATGGTTATTTTAAAAAATAAAGAGGATATAGACATTTTTATGGATTTTATGGAAAACAATTATTGAACTTCGAACTGACAAAATACAAACCAAACGAAAACTTATTTTGAAATGTTATGTAGTAATAAAATGAAAACTATAAGAACTTTTATTAAGGGCGCACAACATTATTAATGTTCAAAGATATCTCCATTATTATTAATACACAAATTGCATCTCTTCACAACATAATTTGTAGCATTGCGTACTTTACGCCTATCGATGTTACTAAAAACAACTAAGACAGCTTCTCTTAAATCGTCGATTGTTTTATATGTTCTTTTGTATACTGTGTCCTTTAGTACACCCCACAAGAAAAATCCAAAACTGATAAATCAGGGGATCTAGCCGGCCATTCAATGGGTGGATTTCGTCCAATCCATTGATTAGGGAAGTTCAAATTTAAATAATTTCTAACATTCAGTTGATTGTGGGGAGGCGCTCCGTCATGTTGAAACCATTGCAGCATTGCTCGGGTCCTTAAATTTAAATTATCTAACATTTCCTCGAAATCTTGTTGTAAAAAATTAAGTTAACGATTGCCAGTTAGTGATCCATCAAAAATAAATGGAGGAACAACAGTTGATCCCATAACACCACACCAAACATTAAACCCAAATTTAATTTGTGGTGTCCTATGTTCAACGTGAAGTGGATTTGTTTGACACAATATGTGCTCATTGTGCCTATTGAACATTCCACAATTTGTGAAACGAGATTCATCAGTCCATAATATTTTCATTGAAAAGTGTGGATCGTTTTGACACTGATCTTTAAACCATCTACAAAAAGCTATTCGTCTGATCTTATCACCATCATGTAAAGTTTGTCATATTGATAATTTGTAGAGATGAAATATATGCTTCTTCAACACTCTGACAATAGTGCGTTGAGAGGAGCCCATTTCTGTTGAAATTTGTCGGGTCGATGTAGATGGATTCTGAGCGACACATGCTAATATGTTTATTTCTCTATCTTCATCCATCCCTTTTTTTGATTTTGGTTTAACGAACGATCCATAATCTGCTAAATTATCCCATAGTCTCTTAAAAGTAGGTAGCGACGGCTGACGTCGATCAAAATAATTTTCAAAATAAACTTCAGCAGCTCTAGCAGAATTTTTCTGGCACTGAATGTTCAACCATATCACGCTTTTCTACGTTAGAGAATTCCGTAGCCAATGCAAACTTATGATTAACGGCTGTTTGCACCGCTTATAGTTAAGTTACAATTAAATTAATTAATAGTTAATTGTCAATGTTTGACAATTAACTTGACTAAAAAGTAAAAATTAACAGCTCTCACTTCTGTGACTCAACGTGAAAGCAATTTGTATATTTATCTCGACTGCTCTAACGAACACTTGTAACTCAGATTTTTCGTTTTTTGAATTACAAAACACCAAACATTTTTTTTTAAAGTTTATATCTTATAAAGTGAACAATCATAGAAATGTCTATATCCTCTTTATTTTTTAAAATAACCATATCTTTTATCATTGTAATCAGCAAAAAATAAGCTTTTTAATAATGTCAAAACCAACTATGGTTTCCGTTAAAAAAAAGCACAAGTTTGTGTCATAACTCGATAATGGTGAACGAAAAAAAATATTAGCTACATAGTTTTATTTGGCGTAAAATTATTTAAAACTTTTGTCTGAACACTTTTTCTCTAAAATTACTATTAACGATGCTAAGCATGTTTAAAGAAAATCGTAAAATTTAGTTTTCTTTGAATATCTAGTAAGCCATGAAAGTTATCGGAGAAACAAAAGCAGTTTTAAATCAAACTCGTAAAACTGCGCATCTTTCCCAATTTAAGCGTTTTTCTATCTCCAGTAGTTTCTGAGATCCCAATGCTAAACATTCAAAAAAACTCACCCTGTTTCTACATTTGCGTTAATATTATTACTAATGTCTTACCTAAAATAAGTATAAAAACCCAAATTTCTAAAACTCACTACTCATTTAGGTATTGTACAGTATAGTAAATAAAATATAAATATTTTTGGTAAAATTAAGAACGTTACCTCTATTTTATTTATTGATCAACTAAAATTTAATTACAAATTTAAACTAAAGGTATGTGGAAATCAAAACAGCCAACTAGACTTGAAACTAAGACGACTAATGGAAGTAAGTTCATACAGATGAAGAAAGCGTAACAGAATTAGATGGTCTAGTGTGAGAAGGAGTCTGTGAAAATATGCCAGAGATATGGAATTCTAAAATCTGTGAAAATAAATTTGTAGTCAATGCTTTTGGGAAAGGGATAATTTAACAAAATGCAATCAGTAAAACTACGAACCAAGAAACATGTAAACAAAATGGTTCCACGAACAATAGATCATGTTTGACTATTGATATATTCATTGCGGCTAACATATTGTATATATACTCTAAAAACACCTTCTAATATTTTCAAATACAAGACGTCAGGTTAGACATAATAATACTTATTTATTAATACCTACGATATTATGAATGATATAAACAAA
This sequence comes from Amphimallon solstitiale, assembly GCA_963170755.1. Lineage (NCBI taxonomy): Eukaryota > Metazoa > Arthropoda > Insecta > Coleoptera > Scarabaeidae > Amphimallon > Amphimallon solstitiale. The sequence goes on from OY720678.1 coordinate 1,097,130, forward strand.
ACAAAATTAAATATTCACCCCTTTGGTGTTGTATATATCCTCTGGTGTCCGGAAATCTAAAATGTTAAATATGAAAAATCTTTGGAAAATATTTTACATAGAAATCTCACTCGACTTCGGAAAATGCCTCCGCAAACAATAAAAAGGTTGTAAATAGTTAAATCACATGAAAGAGTGAAATGTAGTTTTCTCTCATATTTTCTCTATAAGCTATGGCAACAAAATAAATAATTAATTAATAATAATAAATATAAGCGATAGAAACATGACCATTTTTTACAGATTTACAGGCATTCCACTTGCTGAAAACACGCGTACAAATTACTGCATTTCGGAACATACAAAAGATCAAGACAAAACATGCTTTTAAAATCTAATATAAGTATATTCACCTGGAAATAGGATGTTATTATTTGTCGCCTAATGTGTGTAAGTGCCATACATCCTTCGAAAGAATAAGAACTTGTTACTGGCACCCTTATTTCCATAATGTTCATTATTACATCATGTGACAACATCGATCCTAATTTTGGAAAGGTAAAGACAGTCACGAACTATATTAATAACAAAGACGGTGTCGTGCTTGTAGACAGAATAGCTAATGGTTATTTTCTGTTTAATGACAAACGAGGCTGAATTGATTCCATAATAATCCATAGTTTTAACACGGGGAGAACCTAATCCTCTTTAAATTCTATTTCTTTATGAAGTTATTCAAGTATATTTTAGTAAACATACATAAGATACAGCAACTACTATCAGTAAGAGAGGAAAGGTTGGAAACTCGTGCTAATAATGGCAATATTAAGATCATGAAATCCAGGAAATAAGTAAAGAGCTGGAAAAGAGGAGCAAGATATTTGTTTACGTAGAACAATTAATTTCTATTTATGGTTGAGATTTCTTAGGTGGCAATAAGCGTCTCAAATAGTGGCAATTATTTTGAAATTATTACGACTTACCGAAATTAAATTTCCTTATTGAAAACAATGTTTATGATGATACTTATAATTGCTATTAAGTTGTAGCTATAAAGTGATAGGAACGTTCTTTCACTTATTAAATATATCTCAAGATCTCATATCACTAAGCAAACTTCTATCATATATTTTTTAAATTAGTGGTTACGACTTTATATAGTCAAATATGAATAAAAGATTAAGAAATAAAAGAAAGAACTTGTCGCTACCTTATTTTGAAAGAGAGTGCCATCAAAAAAGAGAGTGTATTGTAATACAATTACAGATTATTTGCTTAAACAACTTATTCATGTCATAAGTATACATTATTGAATTGAACCAGATAAGTATGAATGTATAGCTCGGTTATTATGTGATGGCACTCAGGATGCGCAAGGCGAGGCTAAAATTATATTATGTACGTTAAAAACATCGGTATCGAAAGCAATACACTACGGTAGACGAAATGCAATTAAATTAAATACGGACTAATGTTTTCAAGTTGGTCCTTAACCTTTCATATTGCTGTGGCAACATAACTATTTGGAATGAAATAATTGTAGTATTGCCATACGTTAGGCATTGCCAAATAGATTATGCGATGTGCTGTTCCAGCAACATAACTAATAAAGATGATGATAATTTTTTTATTATCCTTAATATATTTATTTATTTTCTTATCAGCACGTACTTTATAAGTATACGTGAATTCTACCAGTGTATCTAAATTTCTCCTCTCTCATCAAATCTCTTGTTTTTCTTATTATAGGGATAAGGTTATAGCTTATTTTGAATAAAAATCAGAAACCATATAAAACATAATTGTATAACTTATTCAACATTATTTTCAAAATAGATAGCATCACTATGATATATTCACCATTTAATTATAAAAGAAGAACATAATTGAAAGAAAACATTTGTACCGTGTTCTAGGTTGTAATGTTTTATATGACGAATATATTTTTAATGCTTAAATAAAAATAAAATATTGTCCTGTTTCAAAATAAAGAAAATTCAATTAATGTTGGTATTCTATTGATATTTTGGGCTAATTCTATTTCATCAGAGACATTATATTCGCAAGTAATGCTCTGATAAACTTAGAACTTCGCAATGGTCAATGTTCGGAGAAAAAGCTTGAATTTGATTACTGTCTACAACCATTCACACGTATTGTGTCCAGCATCTCAAAGTCCGCTACCCAGAAACACTTTCCTTCTTGAAAATCTAATTTAAATTATTAATTTATAATCAAAAATTTATTGTAAGAATTAATGATGCCTAATAAAGCGCTAGAAAATATACATTTGCACGTTATATTATCTTAACATCCAACACCATTAATAATTCTATTTGTGTTGTTAAAACTAAAGAATGTATATTATTACAGGACAATATCTATTATCCCTGTTGCACGACGTTATATTGAATATACATTTGCACGTTATATTACAATACACGCATAGCAACATTGATAAATCTTTGTTTCTAAAACTTACTTTGAATCATTGAAAAACTTTTCAAATTCTGCCATTTGCATCTCCATATTTTTTTAAAAATACAAAAAAAATTATTAACCAAAGAAAAATCCTTATAATGATTGAAACTTAAATACAAATAAAATTAATATGCTAGTATAAGAAATAATTAATAAATTATAATCGTGGTGTATCTGACCCTACGATTTAATGTCTTTTTAAGTCGCTTTTAATCTCTCTCCAAATAATTAACTAACTATCTCGTTCATTCTTGTTTTCAATTTATATACCCGGGAAGACACGTGACCGCTCTCAACGCCATCCTTGGAACTACCATTCAAGTTGTCAGCCTGCGTCTTCAGTGATCTCTGCCTTTCAAGTTGCCATCGTGATACGAGCACACACACACACACGCGCTTATTGTCTTTAACAGTTTCTTCACACACGCTAATGTAAACCATCATCTTCTTTTAGGTAAATGAAAATTGTGTATTACTGGAAATATATTTTACAAATAACAAAAATTCTTCCGACGTTCGCTGCCCGTATATGACGACCCATCGGACCTACCATTCCATCACTTGCTTTCACCCAAGATTTTCTAATGGTTATATTTTTTTAACTGTAAAAACTACAAACGAGGTTTACATTATATTTTCTTTTTGTAGGTCATCAAACCGTACAAATCTCTCTCTACAGTCAATGAAACATAGTGCTACACACCCGAATTCATGAATGTACTTTATTATTTACTTATATAGTCATAAGTTAAGGTAAATTTTATTCTTATAGCATGACTTATTTTAATTTCTTTTATAAAGTTTTATTACCTTATGCACGTTCTCAATTTTACATAATTTATTCAATTACATTTTTCTCCCGTGCATATCGGATTTTGTTTTCTTCATACAATTTTATTGCATTTAGATGACTAATTCTTTTCACACTTCGATCCTTAAGCATAACCCTTTCTCGGTTATTTGCTTTCATTTCTCTTTTATTTTTAAACAACCGTCCATTATTCAAAATGTTCAGTGCAATTTTCACGCATTTTCTAAAGTCAGGTTGTTTTTCATTATACACAAACCATACATCTTGTTTCTCTCTTCTATAAAAGAAATATATATATCTTAAATTTATCTCGTCTTTTATTTTGTACCTGCTTAATATCTAAATTGTAAAGTAAATTCATTTTTATGTCTATGTTTTCTATACTTAAATGTATGCAACTTAGTATACTCTTATATTAAAATCTTTGAATACAATAAAACTTATTCTTATTGTCTCTTTTATATTATTTTATACTTAAATTTATTCTTAATGCTATTACTATTATTTTTAATATGCAAGAGACCACGGCAATATGTAGCGAAATCTATATCTATCCTTCACGTTTGATGTTGCGTTTTCCTTTTCTGTCTTAAAATTGTCATCCACGCAAGTGCCATCAGATCTTAACCGAGCTATACACAACTTCAATTGGTATATGTCTTTGCCGGTATGACAAACTAATTATATCTTTATGATATGAGCTATCATTAATCAATGTGTATTAGTTTGTTAAATGTATCTCAATTTTTGTGTAAGTTTAACAGTTATTTTTTACAATTTACGATATACTTTATTAAAAAAAACATATGTAATACATATCATTGTAAAGCTAAGCTTACAAATGATGCATATATATATGCTTGTATACGGTCCTACATCTTCGTCGCGGGTTGTTTCCTGGTCGGTACATCTATCCCGGACTAATGGTATTGAGGACTCCTATCCGTTCTTACTCTGGTTACCTTCAGCGGTTGTCTATATCTTTTTATTTAAAAGCATGCTCTTTATTGCTTTTCTAAAGTGAAGATATTTTCAGTTTTTGATATCTTTAGGTAATTTGTTATAATGTGTTATATCGTCTGGTGTAGGTACTTTTTCATATTTTAATTGCTTACATATTTCTGTTCTTATATTTGATTTTCTTCTAGTTGCGTGCATATGTATATGTGTGTTAGTGATTAACTTGACTTCAGTTTTTATGAGATTATGTTTTATTTTGTATAGCAGTATTATATTTTTAAGTTTTATTGTTTGTTCAAGATTCAGTTCCTTTGTCTTATCGTATACTTCCTCGTGGATGTTCTTCTATCTAGCTTATAAATTAATTTTAGGATCTTATTTTGCTGTCTTTGTAACTTGTTAATATTTCTGTTAGTTGTATTTCCCCATATATTTATTAAGTAATTCATGTGAGACATAAAAACAGCATTGTAAACTGGTTTTCGCAGGTTTTCAGGTATAATGGCTCTTATCTTTTTGATGCCAGCTATTGCTGTTGCATTTTTTTCACTAGGCTGCTTACGTGCAGATCCCATTTTAAATTTCTCTGTATGTTTAATCCTAAGTATTTTATTTGGTCTATTTGCTTGATGGCCTGGGCTTTTATTTTTATGTCAAATGTTGGAGTATTTAATTTGTTCGAGAATGTCATGAATTCTGTTTTATGTTCGTTAATGGTCAGAAGGTTGTTGTAGCACCAATCCTCGACTGTACCGATGTCTTTGTTGACGCGCTCTTGCAGTTCCTGCACACTTTTGCTCCAGTAAACCAAACAGGTGTCGTCGGCGTATGAGTATATTTCTCCATCTATGTTTAATTGACAAATGTCGTTTGTGTACATTATATACAAAATGGGTGGGAGATTTCCCCCTTGTGGTATTCCATATTCTGGCTCAAGGTAATTACTGTGAGTGTTATTTACTACTGTTTTCTGTTTTCTTCCCGTGATATAAGAGTCTATTAGGTCTTTCTCTTTACCTTTTATTCCCATCTTTTCAATTTTCTCTGATAGTTTCTGTTTGGAAATTGTATCAAACGCTTTTTTCATGTCTATAAAGATTGCTATAACTGTGTTTCCTTCTTTCAATTTATCTTTTATACTATTTAACAAGTCATTAGTCGCTGATGTAGTCCCAGAGTTCTTTTGAAATGCATACTGTTTTGAGTGTATTATATTGTGTGTTCGAAAGTGTTCAGAAATTTGAATTTGTATACATTTTTCCATTATCTTGTTTAATGTTGTAAGCAAAGATATAGGTCGGTAATTCTCTGGTTTTGCTTTGTCACCTTTCTTATATACTGGTATTATGATAGCTTCTTTAAGACATTGGGGGTATTTTCCTTTTGCAAATGTAACATTAACTAATTTAGTTAGTATTGGTACTAATGCTGGTTTGTTTAGTTTCAGTATTTTACATGGTATTTTATCATATCCAGGAGCTGTGTTCTTCATGTCATCTATTATTGCGTTCATCTGTTGTATATTTATATTTTTTAATATAAATGTTGGTACTTATTTATCGTAGGTTGTGGTTATGGGTTTTTTTGTGGTGCTGTTAATTTGTTCTTCCGCTAGTTCTTTTCCTATGTTAGCAAAGTACTTGTTTATTTCTTCTGCTATTTCCGTGCTTTCGCTTGTTTTGTTTCCGTCTTTTTTCAGAATTTGTTCTATGGTATTGGTTTTTTTGTTGCTTGTGTTTAACTGCTTCGAAATTAAGTTCCATGTTTTTGATGGTTCTTTTTTATATTTTTCAAATTGTCTCATGTAGTAATCTTTTTTTGCTTTTTTGACTCTGTAAGCAGTGTACTGCTTTTGTTGATTATATCTCTTCAGTATTTCTTTATTGTTTGGGTATTTGGTGTGTTTTTTGTACAGTTTATTTCTTAATTTTATTTGTTGTATTATATCTGTGCTTATCCACGGGCATTCTTCTCTTCTTTTAATGGTTTCAATTTTTTGGTTTTTTGCTACAATATTTTCCAGTGCATGTGATAATTCGTGAAAGTGGTTTATGTTTTCCTCGCTAATTCCTTCGATATCACTTCTGATTTGTTTATAGTTTGTTCTTACGAGATTGAAATATTGGTAATGTGTCACCCGTTCTATTTCATATATTGTAGTTTTAACTACAGAGTGGTCTGAGATATCACTGGGTATTACTTTGACTTTAATTTTGGTTTTTATATTCGTTATTACGTGGTCTAATATACTATGGTTATTGTTTGGATTTCTTCTTGTGTAGTTTTGTGGTGATATCTTGTTCAAAATTTTGTAATTATATTCTTTATAAATTTGTATATATTCCTTAGTCTTACTGTCTCTTTTCACTATATTTATATTAAAGTCTCCCATTATTATGTGTTTCTTTCCCTTTGTCAGGATATTTTTTTTTAGTATTTTTTCTAACGTTCGTAATTGCACATCTGGCGGTTTATATACTAGGGTTAGAACAATCCTTTAGTTGTTTAGCAATATGGTTATTATTTCTATTTTATTGCATGTTTTAATTAATAATGTATCATATTTTATTGATTCTTTAATGTATAATGCAGTACCTCCTCCTCTTGTAGTTCTGGAGTTGAATACTGCATTATAGTTTTGTAGATTATACAGGTGTTCCTCAGCTGGATTAAGCCATGTTTCGGTTAGAGCGATAATTTCTGGATTGTGATGTAATGTTGGTATAGTTTCTATTTCTGGAAATTTATTTTTGACGCTTCTTATGTTTTGCATGTATACTGTGTACATCTCCATTTTTTTGTCTTCTTTTTTTTTTGTTTTTGTTTTTTCTTTGTTTTTCTTCTCAGTTCAACCGCAGTAGATCCGCTTTAGTTCTTACTTTGACTTTCTGGCTAGTTTCTGTTTTTCTTGCATATACATTTCCGTCACGTATCCATACAAATGCTATTTTATTTGCTTTTTTTAGTAGTCGGGCATTGTGAAATATAGTATTTTTCATGGTAGTCAATTGTTCGTTAACGTAAATAGGGCTATCTCTCCCTTTTAGTTGGCAGTCATAGACTGTAATCGGTCCAATTGTTTTCCTGGTTTTCAAAATGTCTTTCTTCACTTCTTCGCTTTTTAGTTCAACGATTATGGGACTATTGTCCTGTTGTGCATTTTTTCGATAGCATTTAGTTATCTTGTTGTCTGGGCTGATGCTTAATTTCTTCAAGATTTTATTTACAATGTCCTCTACTTTTTCTTGCTTGTCCTGTTTTTCTATACCATTTATTATAATATTATTTTTTATTTTATCCCGCTCCATGTTGTCCACCGCCTGCTCTAGTTCCTCCACTCTTTCCTGTAATTGCTTGTTTTCTTTTTCTCTCTCTTTTAACATGTTTTTTATTTCTATGTTTTCTTTTTGAATTTGATCGAATTGCGTTGACATAAAATCTAATGATTTTTCCATATCTTTTAGCTTTTTAAATGTGGCATTATTTGATATTTCCTCTTCACTGTCACTCGATTGTGATTCGTTATTTCGATTTTTATTTTTACCACCCCTTGTTTTTTTCATTTTTCCTTGTATTGGTACGTGTTAGTTTGTAGGATGGATTCAGGAATGTACTTTTCACACCAGCGGGGCCCGTCGCGGTGACTAACACAGAGACATGTGGACCTCGGTAGGGTGAAACAATAGAGAGTTGTGGGTACTATTGCAATTATTTTATTTGTCTTTACTGTCTTTTATTTTTGGTTCACGGTGTATTTTTATTTTATTTATTTATGTTTTTAAATTTCGATCGCAAAAAGTAGCGAAAAACACGTGCAATAACTCGTCGACTAAATCGTGAGACAAAAAGGTATAATATCTTACCGGCTTAATCTCTTCTTATTCGCTGTTTCCTGCGCTGTTAATCACTTTTACACAATTTTGATTTTATATTGAAGTACTTTATGTTTGTGGCTTTCTGTAGATATCAATTTTAATTGATATTTCGCAGTTTTTACTCGTTATTTTGTTGAACTATACAGACGTTGTTTACACACTTCCTTGCCTTTGGAAGGATTTCTTACATTAATTGCTTTTGCTGTAGGCTCATGGTGAAACATTGTAAATGTTCAATAGTTTTGGTTAACTTATTTCAAATACAACTCGACTTTCATTGTTTCACAATTTTATTAGATTATAACTTATGTTCGAAAAACCAAATAAAATTATGTAACAATTAAAGTCCAGTTTTATTTGAAAGCAATTAACCAGAACTTTTGAAGTTGAAAGTGTATACAATACTACTTATGAATTATCTCAATACATTACCAGTTTCAGCAATAGCATAATACTATCAAATAATAGGAGTGAAACAACTCTACCAACAATTATTACGCAGAAGGTTATAAATTATTTAGTTTAATGTCTACATTAACTCTGGGCCAACTATGCTAGTTACTTTGCTTGCCCAATGTATCTGAGGAAGAGAATTATATACCAATTTTGTTTTATTAGAAAGCTTACAGTGACGTGGATTTTAATAAGTAATTTCATGTGACACGTGCCACAGGTGGAATATTAATACATGAGAGGTAAAACTATAATGCCCGAGAAGTATCATGGAGAAAAAGTAGCAATGCTTACATTAGCTTCAATGACATTGTAGAATCAAAAAAAAATACTTTTGAAAAAAATCATTTTATTTTTCTCTGATTTTAAAACTCATTTCTGAATGTGGTCTAACCTTAATACAACAACTTGATATGTACTATTTGAGAGAAATTTTGCAATTCTGTAAATTTATAACCACCTACATCACAACAGAAGGACATTGAAGTACTTTCGGTTCATCAATTTACTTTCAATTGCTGTATATTTTTCTTTAGACTTCATTAATGAAACCCTTTGTATATCTTGAATAATTTTCCTTTAAACAAATTATTTGGAAAGCCAGATGTTATGCACTATATAACTGTAGAAATACTCAAAACGTACATACCATTTTTTTATTTTCAATATTTTTTAGACATCATGCTGCGTATGCTCTAAACTCCATCTTGTTAGTTTCTGTAATTTGTATATTAAGTTTTATCCTATAAAATTTTTGCCATACATACAACAAAATTATTTCAAAATTTTAAAATGCAATAGACACCAAACATGCATATAAGTCCCATCGTATCCAGTAAAGTTTTTCATTGTCATATATATTCACTAATTTTGTGTTTCCTTTTTATCATCGGTACCGCTAAAGAACGTTTTAGAAATATTCCATCAATTCGTGTAATAAAATCTAATACTTTCTAAAGGAAATACTACAACCTGTATATTAAGTACTTTTATAAGCTATTATTCTATGATGTCTAAAAAAATATATACCACTTGCCCTTTGCTATGACTTGCATTGCCAAATAGGAAATATGCAGATTAATATGCAATTTCTGTCAACGAGACGAGACGCTGGTAATGTTGAATAGTACTCAAATTTATAACTTGCCTGTATTATATAATGTACCTGAAGTTGTTTGTTATAATCAGCAAAATTCTGAATAAGTGAACTAAGTTTCTGATATTTATGACACCTTCATGTGATTGTTATTCCCTAACAAATTGGCTCTTTCTGAATTTGACTAGTACTTTCTAACAAAGCCTATCTCAACTCTTTTTCAATTTAACTCAGATTATTAGATTTTTGCCATGTTCTGAGTTTCTAGTGTCTCCAATGAAATTTGTTGAAGTGTATTAAGCATATTTTCAGTCATATATTACTTGTATTAGCAGTTTGGGAGTTTCTTACGTATTTGAAATTGAAGATTAGAATTCGACTGCTTCAGTTAGATTTTTGTAAATTACTTTCTGTTTTATATGGAATACAAAATAATCGGTGTTTCTCTTAAATTTCATGTTGGGCATATAAAAATAAAATTAGTTACTAAAATTTATTTTAAAAACATTTATTGACCCGAAGTTGAAAGTCCCTTTTACTGGAATATATAAATAAATATTAACTGTTTTTTGTTATTTTTACACTGTTAAAATAATACTAGATTTAGATAAATCTACATCAACAGAAAAATAGAAACGATTTGGGCAATATATACCCATATCTGAGAGTTTATGAAAACGAAATAAAGATATAAAAACGGGAGAAATAAAAATGAAAAGTAGGCAGGTTATGTTGTAACTGGCGCAAAGATTCTAAATGCAGCACGCTGTTACTTGACCGCGCTACTGCTTCACGATTTTTAAGGACGAATTCATTGCAAACACGAAAACTAAATGTATGGTCACTGATTGAACTCGGTCACGACACTTCTGGATTTGAAATAGTACGTCAGTTAGTCAATTGAATATGTGGGGGCACATAATATATAGAACCAGTTCGATATTTGCTTCTGTGTTATATGTACACATACAAGTATATTGTACACGTTAGTGAATATTAAATTACTATGCAGTTTGTAGATTATTTCATTTTAATTATACGTAGTATAAGGAAGTTTCCTGATACCGAAAAAGTGGTTTTAAAAAAATGTCTCTCTGTGTGTGTCTGTGTGAGACCACGATAGCGGTCAAACCTCTATAGCTATCACTTTCAAATTTTGTATTTACGAGTATAATCTCCCTCTTGAGACTGATTAGATTTTCGATCAAATAAGCAGACCGGAAGTAGTAGTTTATTTCAGTGAAAAAATCGACTTTTGCCAATATTTCGTCAACTACTAAGTTTAAACAAATTTATAAAGAATTCATATATACTTAAAATTAAAATTGAGAATAATTTTAGCAAAAATTTATCTTGAAAGTATTCCGAAATTCCTACCCGAAGTAGGTCTTTTACTCTTATCAAAAATCAGTTTTTGCCAATATTTCGCTAGTCATGCTTTTTAGACAGGTACGTTACACCTATAAAAGTATTTAGAACTTAATTTTCAATACCTTTTTTCATAAAGAAAATTTCAAAATTCGGATCGAAAGCAACACTTTTACCCTTATCGAATATGTCGTAAATTATGAATTACATATATATTTCTCAAGAGTACAAAAGTATTTGGAGCTGGATTTGAAATATCTGTTGTATACATGAAATTTCAAAATTCGGACCAGAAGTAACACTTTTACTCTTAGCTATTTTTCGAATCTCCTAATAGAATTTGGAATAATTTTTTTATAAAAAATATCTTAAAATTGTATAATTTTAAACGCTCATACGTATAAGAAAGTGGTGTGGTGACCACACCTCATTTTTTATTACTGTGTTGGACAATAATAATCATAGGTAGTAGTGAAAAAAAGAGTGCATGGAAAAGAGGCAAAGAAGGGAAACAGGATGTAATGAATTCCTAAAGAACAGAAAAACAAATATGTATTTTAATCATTTTCCAGTGTCATGAAATATATACAGGCTGGCTGACAAAAAACGTCCCAAGCCGTAACTCCGTTATTTACTATCCGATTTTAAAAAACAAAATATCAAATAAAATGGTTAAGTAAATACTATCAATTGGCGTAATGGAAATATTATTAGGAACAAAAAGTTTGAACATGCGATAGTCCATTTTTTTTTCTAAAATGGCAACGTATACTTTTAATTAATGTTTCGGATAAAGAATGTTTTCCTGATTTTGATGATGTATAACACGTCAATTTTCAACATAAGTTTCAAGTGTGCCGTGGTTAATATCATTTTATTGGAAAGGAAATTTTAAAAAAATACAAATAAATACGAAACTTATCTACAAATATTGTTCAAATTGTCTGCCGCCTTGTTGAAGACATAGTTGACACCTTCTAATTACTCCATTAGTGGCGTTGAGTATAAAATTAGGAGGTATTTCGCGGCAAGAATTCAGAATTCTATGCCGTAAAATATCTATATTTTCCGGACTAGTAAAATAAACCTGATCTTGAAGATAGCCCCCCCATAACCAAAAATCCAGCGGCGTAAGGTCGGGCGAACGAGCGGGCCATTGAATTGGTCCATTGGTCCCTATCCACCTCTCAGCAAATGTCGCATTTAACCATTCAACATTTATTAAGGCATTATGAGGAGGGGCGCCATCTTGCTGAAAGTACATTCTGTTTAGCTCGGCAATTGGCAAATCATCTAAAACGTTTGTAATGTTTTCACGCAATAGTTGATAGTATTTTGCTTGGTTTAAGATGCCATCTATGAAAAATGGGCCAATTAATCGATCACCCCAAAGACCGCACCATACATTTAAACTGAATCTTTGCTGAAAATTATTCTCAATTATAATTCTTGGGCTTTCTTGGCTCCAACATCGATTGTTCTTTCTGATAAAAATGCCATTATTACTGAAACTGCATTCGTCCGACCAAATAATTTTTCGATAAAAATTACGATCTCGTTGTGTAACATTTAAGAAAAAGTTGCAAAATTGCATTCTTCGACCATGATCATTTTCCAATAGTGCTTGTACTTTTTGAGAGATGTATGGTATGAACTTGTGCTTTTTGAGTATCGCTTGTGTTGTTTGGTGCGATACACCGACCTCATTTGCAATTCTCCGAGTAGAAGTCCATGGACTTTCTTTCACGTATAAAAGAACATCCAATTCTGTATTTTCCTTAAACTGTCGACTCTTACTTTTTGGCATTTTGAAGGCTCCATATTTTCTTAAATTCTGTTCGATTCTTCCGAATTTACGACGGTCTGGAACCTCTCTTGTCGGATAACGATAACTGTAGAGTCTCACAGCTTCAGCACTATTTCGATTACATTCAAAGTATACTTGCAACATGTCGGTCAGTTGATTGCTATCCATGTTAATGATGAATTAAACTCACAGAAAGAATACATTCAAAGTATACTTGCAACATGTCGGTCAGTTGATTGCTATCCATGTTAATGATGAATTAAACTCACAGAAAGAATCAGAACTTTGAAATAATGTCACACCGATACACAAATGTCACAATGACAGTATTTATTAACATTTACATTCTAATTGGCAGTATTTATTACTTGATGCATTTGATTGCTATTCACGGCACACTTGAAACTTATGTTGAAAAATTGACGTGTTATACATCATCAAAATCAGGAAAACATTCTTTATCCGAAACATTAATTAAAAATATTCGTTGCCATTTATAAAAAAAAAATTGACTATCGCATGTTCAAACTTTTTGTTCCTAATAATATTTTGATTACGCCAATTGATAGTATTTACTTAACCATTTTATTTTATATTTCGTTTTTTAAAATCGGATAGTAAATAACGGAGCTACGGCTTGGGGGGTTTTTTGTCAGCCACCCTGTATATATATATAAATTACAAAGTACCTATGCATGTACTATACCAGCCACTATTAACATCGTCAAGGTTAGATCGCCAAGAAATATTTCATAATATAGTGAACTACACCGGCCCTTTATTGTGTAAGACAACATTAGTATTGTAGAATTACATACATTGTTTTACAATACGTTCAAAATGTCGTTCAAAAATTTGTCATTCCTAAGGATTAAAGCAGTGTTTTATTTGTGTTTGCAGAGAACACTTCGTTTAAATGAAAGTGATAAATTAAAGTGCTTTCTGTTTGCATTTATAAAATAAATATTTCAGTGCATATGAAAGAAAATGCATTGTGATAAAACGAAATATATTATTCATATTACATTTACATCTGCCACTAAAACATAAACAATACATAAAAGATAAATGTATAAAATTGACTTTCCGGCTTCCTCATATTCATGAGGTCTATCGTTCATACACTTAACATTATACATAATTAAAAATGAATTCACACATCACTAATTTTAAAACGATATGTATTCAAATATCTCACTGTAAAAAAGAAATCTATAGCAAAATATATTACTTAAATATATTTAGTCGTGAATAAGAGTAGTCTTTACTTAATTAAACTTGCTATTGGTTTTCAAGTTTTTCTATATAACAATAAAATTAGTCCTACTACTATAGCTTGTTATCCTTAAAGCAAAAACAATATGAGAATGTCCAATGAAAAATGCAGGATAAGTATTTTATTACGCTAGGAAGGCAAAGACTAGAAATTCAAAAACGGATAAATTGTTCTCCCTAAAATGTACATAGAATGTACCGTGTCTTCAAATACTTTCCTCATTAGACGACCGTACAAGATCCTAAGATTCTCACGGTCATATGACAGGTATCATTTTTCAAGTTTAAATTCATATTGTATTTCTTTTAGGAATATTGGTCCAGTTGTTAAGATTTGTCAACTTAATATCGAAGGTATATCCAAAGACAAATGAAATTCATGCAGCATCAGTGAATTGACTGGTTTCAAGGGGAGAATAGTATGTTTTTCAATTGGAATATGATCGCGTTATACATATTGTTAAAGAATATCCTCTAGCTAAGTTTGAATTTGGATACACGGACTTACCTAATTTAACTCAGAGGCTGTTGCTTGGATCTTAACAACTAAAGACCTTTAGTTTTGTGGCACTGTGATGTAGGTTTTTTTATTCTGCAGGTTTTTTCCTACGTCCTAGACCAAATGGTGCTGTGTTTTAGAGCCCCCCCTGCAGTTATGGCCCTTCTAAATATATATTTCTACTTTTGTAATATAATTTATATATGTTTCTTTTCTTGTACCTGTCATATAGTTTCATGCGAATATATATATTAGAGATGTCTGTGCTTTTTTTAATGGTTGGTGGCAGTGCACGTAATGACAACACAATCTCATAATTTTGATAGTTTGGTTATGTCATGTATGCGCCTATAATTTAAATTTAAGTACGACAACTGTCAGAATTTGAAGTTTTCAAAAGCTTAGCATATACACCAACACTGATTACTTGAAAAATTTGAAAAACAGCCAACTCTAATGAGGAAAGTATTTGAAGGCACGGTGTAATATAGCTACACAAAAATATATCAAACCCGGCGATAAACAAAGATCTGGATAGTCTAAAAAAATATCACATCCTGAAATCGTAAAGAAGGTGCGACCGTGATAAAACATTACAAGCAAAAGTATGGAGAAAGTAAGAAATATCTGCTTAGGGGATACATAGTTTATAAGTTTTAATTGTTTTGAACCACTAGATAATATCTTAATCAAACCATTTAGAACATTTATTGCAGATTATCGTAATGGACAGGCACAGCATTGCTTTCTGATATATTTCTACTGATTTTTATGGTGATTTACAAGCATTTAAAAGAAATTAACATCATAAACATGCAAAAGAGAACTAGGGAGTCATGCTATACTCTTTGAACAAGATCTTAAGCATGAAATTACATAGAGATGACAAACCTACCGTGCTTCCACAATAGTCAGAAATTGCGTAGCTTAGCATAAAGTATTATTAAAGATGTAATTTTATCGTTCCACAATTTTCGGAAAATTCAATATACGAGAAACTATGAGAGGGCATTCAAAAATATAGACAAGTCAATACCGTAGAATAATTTGTACAAGATTTATTTATTTGTATATCTTTAACGAATCCTACAACTAAATTAGCATGTTGAAATCCAAACAAAAGAGAATCAAGAAATTCTATATCACAAGAAATTGCTATTTATTTATTGAAATATAAGTATTTGCAATGAATTTTAGTTTTATTAATAAACTTGTAATCGGATTACATTCGCTGCTTACTATTACATTAAGTTCGTTGCAATATATTTTCAACAAATCGGTTACGAAATAACTGTGTTTTTTTTATAAGCGATGACTTGGAAAAAGCAATGCTCCATCCATTCCACCTGATTGCTACAGTAGCAAATATAATAAATGCCGAAAAGCGTGGCATATTGAATGTGATATCACCGATTTATATATTTTGGTAATATACAGGCTGAGTCATTAGTAGCCGCTTTTTCGATTGCTCTTTTGTGTTTTAAATGAAAGAAAAAACGATTAGTGTAAGATTCGTGGTTGCTTGGTGCGTATATTCTCAAAATACTTTTTTTAAATGAGTCACTCTATATATTTTCGGATTTTATAGTACTGTGTTAAATTGTCTATTTAACTGTTTTTTCTTTTTCAAAATTGAGCTAATAGTTTTTGTGTTATAAAATTTTTTTGGAAATTTGTAACGAAACCACGTGTTCAGAAAAAAAAAACATTAATTTGGTGGTGCTTGTAGCCAAGAAAATTCTGCATCATTTGCTATAAGTAGCATTCGACAATACCTCAAAAAAACTTTCTTTCTTCAAAGCCTACTTCCTGAAATTTTCACATTCGAAAAACATATTCTTTTTAAATAGAACACCAGGCATTTTATTGATGCATTTTGTTGCCTTTTTTATTCTCTTTCGTTTTTGTTAACAATGTCATATACTTATCTTTTGTAATTTCTGAGATAATCACTATAGGAGCAATTAGCAGTCAAATAAATAACTACGAGCGCTGTTCTATGCACCCAAATGAAGTCTGGAATGCGACCGACTGCGACTGCCTGAGTCAACTGTTAAAGAAAGTCGGTAAACATTTATGTCAAATTTGTAAAAGCATCGCTATTAGTTATCATCCAAATGAATTATTCTTATCAAGAGTTAAAAGATATGATTGACGTTTTGGGTGAATCTAAAAGAAATTCTTTGCTAGCATCCAAACTTTATGCATAGCGATCCCTGGTAGAAGTCAACTGAAGCCCGAAGCCTTCGGAACGGTTCGAGTGAACACAAAGTATTGATATGAAAAAAAGAGCGGACAAAATCAATAACTGGTGAGGATAAGACGTTTATGGTACTTGCGAGTGTAGTCAAAAACCCCCATACTATTACTATGCAAATTAGTCGTCAGTTAGGTTTAAGTCAAATTTGAGAATCCAGAATAATTGGTAAATATGTAATTCATGCATAGCATAATCATGCACAAGTGTTAGATAAAAGATATTTTCAAAATCGCTTATATTACATACATAAAATATCCTGGCTTGCACAATTTTTTGTTGTTTATCAACGGAGTGGCTACGTTCATTGTAACAATTATCTTATTATAATGTTATTATAATACATAAAAACCCTCACTTTATCACACCTACAAACTTTCCTAATGGCTGGGCATTAAATGGTGATGAGGAATAGTTTTGGTAGTTATATAATTGGACCCTATGTCTTTGATGAAAATGTTAATGCTGAAGAGTATCTTCGTTTTCTACGGACGGATTTTCAAAACTTTTTGAGGACATGAACATTAAAGTCAGAAAAACGTTTACAAGAATATGTCGAAACGTTTTACACAGCGTTAGTACTTCTTTGGAAAACAGAATACTCACGTGCATTGCACAAAGTTTTGGTAATGTTGAACATATTCTTTAATGAAATTTGTTTTTCTTACTTTCGATTTTTGTTACGTTGCTCAATAGTTTTAGGTTTTTTAAATTGCGTTATTTTGTTGTTATTTTTTTCTATCAAAGTTTTAGGACATCGATTTATAATTTTGAAAAATTACTGCTAACTCTTATAAAGAGATTCAATAATGAAAGAATAAGAGCAATTAGGCAAATTAAATTGAAGATAGCAGCATTGTTTCATGCACCTTTTAGTGGGGCGGCATCTTCAAATATGTCAGTAAACATAACCTTTATTTTAATTCGTTGTTAATCAACAGTGTAAAAAATTAAATACTGCAACTGGACTGAAATTAAAAAATTGAAATGCTTCATTCTGTAAAATTATTACTTTTTAGATAGTTGGATTTAACTGTACTTTGTTCGACAGTTGACTAAGGAAGTCGGGCCCCATTCCTGTCTTCCATTGGTTGAACGAATATTTGGGTGCATAGAACAAAAGCGATCGTAGTTTCTTAATTGACCGCTAATTGCTCCTTAGTGATTATCTCAGAAATTACAGAAGATAGGTATAGAACATTGTTAACAACAATGAAAGAGAATACAAAAAGGAACAAAATGCGTTAATAAAATACCGCATGTTTCACTTAAAAAAAAAAAGTAGGCTTTGAAAAAACAAATTACAAACAAACATTATACCAAATAATGCAGAATTTTCTTGGCTACAAGCATCACCAAAATTAATGCTTTTGCTTTTAAAAACAATGTGAAAATGATTTTTTCTGAACACGTGTTTTGGTCAAATATTTTCAAAAAGAAATAATAACTCAAAAACTATTGGCTCAATTTAAAAAAAGGAAAAACAGTTGAATAGGCAATTTAAAGCAGTACTAGAAAATCCCACAAATATATAGGGTGAGTCATTTAAAAAATTAAGTTCCGTGCATTTTCAGTGAAACCGGAAGTGCGTCAGGGCTTAAAGTATTTTTACAATATGTGCTACAAGCAACCATGAATCTTCCACTAATTGTTCTTTCCTCTATTTAAAATACAAAAGAGCATCGAAGAAGCGGCTACTACCTCACCCTGTATATTCACCAGTAACACATTCGTGCACATTAGACAGTCTTTAGTCAGGAAAAAAATTCTTGCTCTTCCACGCAAGTCCTACGTCGACCTACATAAGAGATTTTTATTTACTTAAATAAGATTATACTAAAGACGCACGTTATGAACAGCTTAAGAAAACTCAATATGTGGCATATTTGGAGAAGAAATGGAGAGATAGTTAATAAATCACCGAACAGTCATTCTTATTAATTTTAAGAAAAAGGTGGTTTATATAAATTCATTTTAAAAAATCCGTGAATTGATTGAAATTTATAAACTTCCTTGTAGAAACGATGGCTACATGTTACCGCCGACGTAAGAAGCTCTATTAATTTTTACACTAGTTTTTCGTATCTATAGGACACATGCGATTGCCTCCAAGGCTCTAGCCAAAAGCAAGCCCCATCTATCATGATTCGTTTATGAGTACGGAGTAGCCTTTTTTCTAGCAACTTCAGCGTTTCGACGAATATCTACATGCAGCTCTGAAGAGTTTTCTTGCAAAAGTGGACGAAACTAAGCCATATATACGAAACTTAAAGGGATTTTAACTCAGAAACCAAGATCTGCCATTACAAAACGTCCTCGGAAGTCTACATCTACGATTGTGCCTAATTTCTTTGATATGTAAACTACTTCATATAAAGAGCTTACGATACCTATTTACTTCCAGGGCGATTAATTATATATTACTTAAAAATGGAAGAAAGTTATAAGAAAATGCATAAGAACATGCACACAAACACAGACTAAAAGATATAATAGACAAGTTTACAAAACTTGAACATAAATTCTTATGATAAAATAACTGAAAAATCAAGTTAATTATAAAAACATTAATTTTACTATATAAACCATAGGTAGTTATAGAGATAGTTATCTGTCAAAGGTTGAATATGCGTCAAGCCAACTAGACCTTTGTATTTTTTTCCAAATACGTTTACTCAGCTATTTTATAGCGCAATTTTTTTTTGCTCCACGTTCATTTTTATCTAGCACGTTGTCCTCTTCTATATCATCAGACAAATATGGCGGTCTATATTTATTGAGCCTCGATGCAAAATAATGATGCGTTCTAACAGTGGTTACTTTTAGCCGAACCATATGAGACAAAACTCGAAAAAAACCAGGAGATTTTTTTTAAAAAAGATTCGTTAGAAAATTTGTTAAAAAACTCTCTTGATGTTACTTCCTTCCAAGATGATACTCATAGATGACCTAAATGTTGATTTTGCTAATATTTATCGTTGCAAAAATATGATAATAGGTTTTCTTTTATTCGCACTATCTGGATGTATTTCATTATCACCGTGCAAACTATATGCCATCCTTGTCTTCTTTTGGAACGTAAGAGATCAACAAGCATCCATTCCTAAATCGAAATATGCTATTCACTGCTAAACTCCGGTGGAAACTCCGGCTTCTTTTTTCGCAATTTATCTATTAGAGAAAATTTTGTAACACTTATCTGCAGTAGTATTTCGGATTGATTTATATAAAGGACCACTGTTCAATGTATAACCCCGTTTCTACAATTAATGTAATGAAGTATTATCATATAGCAACCGTTAACGTCGCATATTGCATAAATCTTTGACCCGCTTGGACTAATTAGTCCCGTCATAATCAAGGCAAAAATGATGATGCAAATACTATGGCAATTGAAAGTTTCGTGGGACGAATCGGTACCGTTACATATTCACACTGAGGGGTGCAGTATTATAATAGCTTAAGTCAAATAAGCGATTTGAAAGTTTCACGGAACGCAGTCCCTCACAAGACAACAATAGATCTGCACCGTTTCTGCGATGCCAGCGGAAGGGCATATGGCGCGTATATATATGTGGGTACCATGAATCAGCAAGGACAATCAGGGCAGTAGCAATACAGTTAAAGACATTCGTCGCAAGCAGACTTGGAGAAATACAGGACATTACAGAAATCACTATTTGGCATCACATAAGCACCAAGGAGAACTCGGCAGATATATTATGCTGAGGATCAACACCAGAAGACTTGTCGCATTGCAAGTTATGGTGGCACGGGCCAGAATGGCTATTATCTAGTTCTGACGACTGGCCGCAGTCAACATTAAGAATATCTGAGGTGGAACTAGTAGAAACACGAAGCGCTACCATCATCAGTACCTTGAGTTCATTCAACTTAGACCTGTTCCACAGATATTCCAGCTTCTTAAAACTGCAGCGAATTATAAGCTATTGTCAAAGATTTATAAAGAATTCACAAATGCGCGTAAGAAAGTCAGTGCAAACAATAAATACTGGCGCACTAACTGTCAATGAATTGAATAGTACCACTGAGTTTTTAGTAAAAACAGTTCAAGCTGAAGACTTTGCAGACGAATTGCAAGCTCTCATAGCCAACAAAAGGGTGCATACTTCAAGTAAATTAAAGCAATTGGATCCGTTCTTGGACTCAGAAGGCATAATTCGAGTGGGTGGCAGAATACGTAATTCATTATGCAGTTATGGCGAAAAACATCAAATGATATTACCTAGCAAGCATGAATTTACAAAGTTATTAATAGAACACACGCATAAATCTGAATTACACGGAGTCACACAAGTAACACTCGCTAAATAGCGAAGTAAATTCTGGCCGCTCAGCGGACGTAACACCGTACGTAAAATAATAAGACAATGCATAACATGTTTTAAGGTAAATCCTATACCATTTCAACTAAAAATGGGAAACTTACCCTCGGATCGAGTACAGCCCGCACGACCTTTCATTAACACGGGTGTAGATTATTGTGGACCTTTTTTAATAAGAAAACATGCAGGCAGAAAGGCTTCTACATCAAAGGCATACGTGACCTATATTTGTATGCCTGGCCGTAAAGGCAGTGCATATCGGACTAGTATCCAGTCTTACCACAGACTCCTTCATAAGTGCTTTGAAAAGATTCATATCAAGGCGTGGTATGATCGCTAACATACATATATTCCGATAACGGAAGGAACTTCGTCAAGGCAAATAAAGACTTGATCGAATTAAGAAAAATATTCACTACCACTCAAGAATTTGAAAAGGTATCTAATTGTTTAACCAGCAAGGGAATTTCGTGGCATTTCATACCCCCAAGGGCGCCTAACTTTGGTGGTCTTTGGGAGGCAGCAGTGAAATCGTTTAAATATCATTTCAAAAGAGTTGTTGGTAACACTTTCTTAACATATGAAGAGTTGTATACAGTGTACACACAGAAAGAAGCAATTCTAAACTCCAGACCCCTTATCCCGTTATCCGAAGATCCAAATGACATATCCATTTTGACAACCTCACACTTTCTGATTGGAGACTCACTTAGATCCAACTTAGAACCAAAGTTAACAGAACTCAAGTTAAACAGCTTATCCAGACTTTAGCATCTCTAGCGTCTTCAGCACCACTTCTGGCAAGTATTGTCAAAAGAATATCTACACACACTTCAACAAAGAGGTAAATGACTGAGGAGACCGGTCAATCTCCACAAGTTGGACAGTTCGTTGTGGTGAGAGAAGATAATGTGCCGCCTATGCTCTGGCCCACCGGAAGAATCGCAGACGTGCATCCTGGTTCCGATGGTGTGGTGAGAGCAGTCTCTGTGAATATGTTAAATGGTATAATAAAACGAGCAGCAAATCGCGTGTGCATATTGCCAATTGAAGCGGCTATTTGAAATCTCTAGTGCATCGAAAATATTGAAATTCAGTAATTTCAACGCGGGCGGCTTTATTTTCAATGTATAAACCCGTTTCTACAATTAATGTAATGAAGTATTATACTCTATAAAAGCGCACGGCCGTTTCGTGTTAATTTCTTGGGAAAAGACGGCTTAACCGAATCACCATGGTTACGGACCGAATCGTCAAAAACGACTTGAAATTGGTGGATTTGGGCGCAGTACTCGTCCCTGGATACGCGGAATTAAAGGCCGTCTTGGCGGGTGGACCTACGGGTGACATTAAATTGTTCCTCGACGGAGAGATTTTCCTTTTTTTCGGTGCGCGTGCAGAGATATCCGCTGTCCAAGAGAGGAGCGTGCAAAAGTCGGCATTCGGGCGTGGCGAACAAATTCTGACAAACGGCGCGGCGGATGGAAAATTCACGTGAAACACGTTGAAAATCGCTAGAAACGTCAAACTGACAGGCAAACTGAGTGGTATCCGCATATTCACATTTAAGCGTGAAATACGAAATTTTGAAGGTCGCGAGGGTTCAACAAGACCCGCGGTTTTAACAAACGGGCTTTTCGGCATCTTCTACATCCTTATTTCGAGTCGACAGACGCACGCAACCAAGGGCATGAGCACTTTCAAATTCGTTTGCACGTGGATTTGGTAAGAAAAATGGCCGAAATACGTCACAGATTCAATGTGCATGTGATTCAATGTACTACGGTCGGACGAAAAATATCAGATTAATGTATCCGGCCCGACGAGTTCGGCATCTCAATCTCGACATAATGCACCCGCTTGACTTAGCATTTCTATAGATATACAGGTTGATTGTTCGGTTAATGATTATATACATATTTGAATTATTAAAATGCGTTAATTCCAGAACGCGCACGCACAGTTTCCTTAATAGGGAAAAAGATTGCTTTTAATATTTATGTGCCCTTATGACATAATTCTATTTAAACGATTACGCAAACGTGCACAGTGGGCGGAGCTGGCTGAAATCAATTTCTCTCTCTTTTGATTAAAAGTAAAATTAGGCACTTGGGCGTTTTTACGGTCGCCCATCACTGATTCAAATGTCAGAAGAAAACAAAATGGCCGAAGGATTTTTTGAAAATTGACGTACGAATGTGAAATCTTGGATACGGAGGTGTCTTATGTGGCCGATCACAAATCCAAAGTCAAAAAAATAAGACGGCCGAAAAGTTTTTTGAAAATTGACGTATGGATGTGAAATATTAGATACGGGGCTGTGTGCGGACGCCGATCATAAATCCAAAGTCAAAATGTCAAAAAAAAACAAAATGGCGGACGGTTTTTCGAAAATTGACGTATGAACGTAAAATTTTAGATACGGGGGTTTGTGCGGACGCCGATTACAGATCCAAAGTCAAAATGTCAAAAAAAAAAAATGGCGGACGGTTTTTGGAAAATTGACGTATGAATGTGAAATTTTAGATACGTGGGTGTGTGCGGACGCCGATTACAAATCCATAGTCAAAATGTCAAAAAAAACAAAATGGCGGACGGGTTTTTTTGAAAATTGACGTATGAACGTGAAATTTTAGATACGGGGGTGTGTGCGGACGCCGATCATAAATCCAAAGTCAAAATGTCAAAAAAAACAAAATGGCGGACGGGTTTTTGAAAATTGACGTATGAATGTGAAATTTTAGATACGGGGGTGTGTGCGGACGCCGATTCCAAATCCATAGTCAAAATGTCAAAAAAAAACAAAATGGCGGACGGGTTTTTTGAAAATTGACGTATGAACGTGAAATTTTAGATACGGGGGTGTGTGCGGACGCCGATTACAAATCCATATTCAAAATGTCAAAAAAACAAAATGGCGGACATTTTTTGAAAATTGACGTATGAACGTGAAATTTTAGATACGGGGGTGTGTGCGGACGCCGATTACAGATACAAAGTCAAAATGTCAAAAAAAAACAAAATGGCGGACGTTTTTTGAAAATTGACGTATGAACGTGAAATTTTAGATACGGGGGTGTGTGCGGACGCCGATTACAGATCCAAAGTCAAAATGTCAAAAAAAAATGGCGGACGATTTTTGGAAAATTGACGTATGAATGTGAAATTTTAGATACGTGGGTGTGTGCGGACGCCGATTACAAATCCATAGTCAAAATGTCAAAAAAAAAATGGCGGACGGGTTTTTTGAAAATTGACGTATGAACGTGAAATTTTAGATACGGGGGTGTGTGCGGACGCCGATTACAGATCCAAACTCGAAATGTCAAAAAAACAAAATGGCGGACGGGCTTTTTTAAATTGACGTATGAATGCGAAATTTTAGATACGGGGGTGTGTGCGGACGCCGATTACAAATCCATAGTCAAAACGTCAAAAAAAAAAATGGCGGACATGTTTTGAAAATTGACGTATGAACGTGTAATTTTAGATACGGGGGTGTGTGCGGACGCCGATACAAATCCAAAATCAAAATGTCAAAAAAAAACAAAATGGCGGACGGTTTTTGGAAAATTGACGTATGAATGTGAAATTTTAGATACGTGGGTGTGTGCGGACGCCGATTACAGATCCAAAGTCTAAATGTCAAAAAAAACAAAATGCGGAAGATAGTTTTAAAATTGACGTATGAACGTGAAATTTTAGATACGGGGGGTGTGTGCGGACGCCGATTACAAATCCATAGTCAAAATGTCAAAAAAAAAGAAAATGGCGGACGTGTTTTTTGAAAATTGACGTATTAACGTGAAATTTTAGATACGGGGGTGTGTGCGGACGCCGATAATAAATCCAAAGTCAAAATGTCAAAAAAAACAAAATGGCGGACGGGTTTTTGAAAATTGACGTATGAATGTGAAATTTTAGATACGGGGGTGTGTGGGGACGCCGATTCCAAATCCATAGTCAAAATTTCAAAAAAAAAACAAAATGGCGGACGGGTTTTTTGAAAATTGACGTATGAACGTGAAATTTTAGATACGGGGGTGTGTGCGGACGCCGATTACAAATCCATATTCAAAATGTCAAAAAAACAAAATGGCAGACATTTTTTGAAAATTGACGTATGAACGTGAAATTTTAGATACGGGGGTGTGTGCGGACGCCGATTACAGGTCCAAAGTCAAAATGTAAAAAAAAAAAAAAAATGGCGGACGGTTTTCGGAAAATTGACGTATGAATGTGAAATTTTAGATACGGGGGTGTGTGCGGACGCCGATTACAAATCCATAGTCAAAATGTCAAAAAAAAATGGCGCACGAGTTTTTTGAGAATTGATGAATGTTTGAGAAATTCTGGATACGGGGGTGCTTGTTGTCGCTTATTACGTCTTCAATTTGGCGGTTCTTCAAAACGTGATGAGCTCATTGTTTCTTTCGATACTTTAACATGACATGTTTAACATTAAATTACCTTTCTCGCTCTTGAGTGTGTACCAGTTTATGTGAAAAACAGTTCGAGAAGAATTTTAAATAAAATGTACTATACGCTTAACAAAATATACGTATATACAGGGGTGTTTCAACATTTTATAAATGTGGATATTCTAAAATGCGTCATTCCAGTGATCGCCTTTTACAGGAAAGGCGCCTTGGCTTACATTTAAAACTTGGGCTTTCTACTTTTATTAATGTTTTGTGCTTTTTTATTAACGATAGTGGATTTCGAACAGATTGACAGACTTTTACACTTTCACATCAAAATAGTATTGTAAACTGTCTTAATAAAAATGTTGACCTTTTTGATCTTATTGTGTCTTTGAATACTTTAACATTAAATTACCTTTCTCGCTCTTGAGTGTGTACGGGATTGTGTCAAAAACAGTTCGAGAAGAATTTTAATATACTATTGGCTTCACAAAATTTATGTATGTACAGGGGTGTTTCAAAAGTTTATAAAAGTGGACATTCGAAAAAGCGTCATGCCAGTGATCGCCTTTTACAGGAAAAGCGCTTCAATAGGGCTTCACTTTAAAACTTGGGCTTTTTACTTTTATCATTATTTCGTGCTCCTTTATTAACGATAGTGGATTTTTAAAAGGTTGACAGGCTTTTACACTTTCACATCAAAATAGTATTGAAAACTGTCTTCATGAACATGTTAGGCTTTTTGATCTCATTATGCCTTTGGATACCTTAACATGACTTATGTTTAAAATTAAATTACCTTTCTCGCTCTTGAGTGTGTACCGGTTTGTGTTGAAAATAGTTCGAGAATTTTAAATAAAACTCCTATTGGCTTAACAAAATGTATGTATATACAGGGTTGCTTCGAAGGTGTATAAAAGTGGACATTCTAAAAATCGTCATGCCAATGATCGCTTTTTACAGGAAAGGCGCTTCAATTTAAAACTTGGGCTTTTTACTTTTATTATTATTTTGTGCTGTTTTATTAACGATAGTGGATTTCAAAAAGCTTGACAGGCTTCTACACTTTCACATCAAAATAGTATTGTACACTGTCTTAATAAAAATGTTGCGCTTTTTGATCTCATTGTGTCTTTGGATACTTTAACATGACTTATGTTTAACATTAAATTACCTTTCTCGCTCTTGAGTGTGTACCGGTTTATGTCAGAAACAGTTCGAGAAGAATTTTAAATAAAATATCCTATTGGCTTGACAAAATATATGTATATACGGGGGTGCTTCAAAAGTTTATAGAAGTGGACATTCTAAAAAGCGTTTTTTACAGGAAAGGCGCTTCAATAGGGCTTAAAATTAAAACTTGGGCTTTTTACTTTTCATATTATTTTGAGCTTTTTTCTTAACGAGAGTAGACTGCGAAAAGGTTGACATGCTTTTCCACTATCACATCAAAATAGTACTGTAAACTGTCTCGATGAAAATGTGCTCTTTAAGCTCATTGTTTCTTTAGATACCTTAACATGACTTATGTTTCACATTAATTTACCTTTCTCGCTCTTGAGTATGTACCGGTTTGTGTAAAAAACCATTCGAGAAGAATTTTAAATAAAATATACTATTGGCTTCACGAAATATATGTATATACAGGGGTGCGTCAAAAGTTAATAAAATCGGACATTCTAAAATGCGTCATGACAGTGATTGCTTTTACAGGAAACTATGAAAAAGCTGTAAGGGGGCGCGATAAAAGCGATTCAAGCTAAGAGAGATTGACGGACCCGCTGGAAGCGGAGGACCCTCTGTAAGCGGAGGACCTGCTGTGAGCGGAGGACCCGCTGTAAGCGGACGTTAGAGCTAGTTATACATACTAAAAGCGAGCGGCCGTTTCGTGTTAAACTCTTGAGAAAAGACGGCTTAACCGCATCACCATGGTTACGGATCGGACGGCTCAAAATCGACTTGAAATTGGTGAATTTAGGCGCAGTACTCGTCCCTGGATACGCGGAATTAAAGGCCGTCTCGGCGCGTGTACGTACCGGTGACATTAAACTAACCATCGACGGAGAGATTTTCCTTTTTTTCGGTGCGCGTGCAGAGATATCCGCCGTCCGAGAGAGGAGCGTGCAAAACTCGTCGTTCGGGCGTGGCGAACAAATTCTGACAAACGGCGCGGCGGATGGAAAATTCACGTGAAACACGTTGAAAATCGCTAGAAACGTCAAACTGACAGGCAAACTGAGTGGTATCCGCATATTTACCTTTAAGCGTGAAATACGAAATTTTGAAGGTCGCGAGGGTCCAACAGGACCCGGGGACTTAACGAACCGACTTCTGGGGACCTTCTACATGCTTATTTCGAGTCGACGGTCGCACGCAACCAAGGGCATGAACACTTTGAAGTTCGTTTGCGGGTGGATTTTGTGAGAAAAATGGCCGATTCAATATGCACAGATATCAATGCATTCCGGACGGGCGAAAAATAAAATCAGATTCTCACGTGCACTGCCGGTCAATATGTTACGGTCCGGCGAATGTTCGGCATGTCCACACAATACATAGCGGGACCGCGTATGTATTCTCTATACAGGTGTTGTCGAGTAATATTTTGAATTAAAATACGTAAATTTCAGAATGCGTATTTCCTCAAAGGGGAAAAGGAGGAGGATTGCTTTCGACATTTATGTGCCCCTACGAAATAATTTTATTGAAACGATTACGTGCACGGTGGGCGGAGTTGGCTGAAATCAATTTCTCTCTATTCTGATTAAAAGTAAAAAAAAAAATGGCCGAAGATTTTTTGAAAATTGACGTATGAATGCGAAATTTTAGATACGGGTATGTCTGCGGACGCCGATCACCAATCCATAGTCAAAATGTCAAAAAAAAAATGGCGGAATTTTTTTGAAAATTGACGTATGAATGTGAAATTTTAGATACGGCGCTGTGTGCGGATGCCGATCACAAATCCAAAGTCAAAATGTCAAAAAAAACAAAATGGCGGAAGTTTTTTTGAAAATTGACGTATGAATGTGAAATTTTAGATGCGGGGTTGCCTTAGGTCGCCGATCACGAATCCAAAGTCAAAATGTCAAAAAAAAACAAAATGGCGGAAGTTTTTTTGAAAATTGACGTATGAATGTGAAATTTTAGATGCGGGGTTGTCTTAGGTCGCCGATCACGAATCCAAAGTCAAAATGTCAAAAAAAAACAAAATGGCGGAAGTTTTTTTTGAGAATTGGCGTATGAATGTGAAATTTTAGATACGGGGGTGTCTCAGGTCGCCGATCATGAATCCAAAGTCAAAATGTCAAAAAAAAAACAAAATGGCGGAAGTTTTTTTGAAAATTGACGTATGAATGTAAAATTTTAGATGCGGGGTTGTCTCAGGTCGCCGATCACGAATCCAAAGTCAAAATGTCAAAAAAAATAAAATGGCGGAAGTTTTTTTGAAAATTGACGTATGAATGTGAAATTTTAGATACGGGGGTGTCTCAGGTCGCCGATCACGAATCCAAAGTCAAAATTTCAAAAAAAAAAAAAATGGCGGAAGTTTTTTTGAAAATTGACGTATGAATGTGAAATTTTAGATACGGGGTGCCTCAGGTCGCCGATTACGAATCCAAAGTCAAAATGTCAAAAAAAAACAAAATGGCGGAAGTGTTTTTGTAAATTGACGTATGAATGTGAAATTTTAGACGCGGGGTTGTCTCAGGTCGCCGATCACGAATCCAAAGTCAAAATGTCAAAAAAACAACATGGCAAATGTAATATGGCGGAAAGGTTCGTCGAAAAGTGCTTGGATCTGAGCACATTCTTCCTTGGTAACTTTAACATGTTTTATGTTTAACATTAAATTATCCTTCTCGCTCTTCGGTGTCCAGTGTAACGGTTTGTGTAAAGAAGTAAAGAAAAGTTCTAAATAACATATACGATTGGCATCACTAAATTTATGTGTATACAGGAGTGGTTCAAAAGTTTATAAAATCGGATTTTCTAAAAAGCGTCATGAAAGTGATCGCGTTCTACGGGAAACGGTAATTGCAGACAAATTTGTGTTGCTTGGATGACAAACTTCAAAAGGTTGTTATGATTAATGTCAAAAGGTGTATTTATAAGTCTCGAAATGGTATGTGTAGGTAGGATACTTGACAGGTAAAATTTTGCAATATCTCAAATTTAATGCCCTTAAATT
This sequence comes from Amphimallon solstitiale, assembly GCA_963170755.1. NCBI lineage: Eukaryota > Metazoa > Arthropoda > Insecta > Coleoptera > Scarabaeidae > Amphimallon > Amphimallon solstitiale. Next base: position 1,126,953 of record OY720678.1, read on the forward strand.
ATTGGCGCATGTTTCTTTAAAGTTGACATAATATTTGAATGTAACCTTCCACATTAAAACGCCCTAACAATTACAACGGCAAATTTAGACGTATTTTACTTTCTTATACGTAGTATAAGGAAGTATTGTGATGATGAAAATTTTCGACCTCGAGATTTTTGCAGATGTCCACGTTTTGAGGTCCCCTGATACCAAAAAAGTGGTTTTTAAAAAATGTCTGTGTGTCTGTGTGTGTGTGTGTCTGTGTGTGTGTGTGTCTGTGTGTGTGTGTGTGACCACGATAGCGGTCAAACCGCTGTAGATATCAGTTCCAACTTTTGTATTTACGAATATAATCTCCCTCTTGAGAACTGATTAGATTTTGAGCAAAATCGCCAGACCGGAAGTAGTAGTTTACTTCAGTGAAAAAATCGAATTTTGCAAATATTTCGTCAATTACTAAGTTTAAACAAATTTATAAAGGATTCAAATGTACTCAAAATTAAATTTGAGAAAAATTGTATTAATAAAGTTTTTCGAAATTCCTACCGGAAGTAGGTCTTTTACTCTTATCGAAAATCAGTTTTTTGCGAATATCTCGTAAGTCATGCTTTCTAGGCAGGTACATTACGAGTATAAAAATATTTAGAATGTACTTTTAAATATCTTTTGTATAAAAAAAATTTCAAAATTCAGACCGGAAGTACCACTTTTACTCTTATCGAATAGCGATTTTTTGCAAATATGTCGTAAATTATGCATTCTATATATATTTATGAAGAGTACAAAAGTATTTAGAGTTTGATTTGGAATATTTTTTGTATAAATGAAATTTCAAAATTCGGACCGGAAGTAACACTTTCATACGTATAAGAAAGTCGTGTGGTGGCCACACCTCATTTTTTAATTATTTATATTATTGCACTGTATTAGTTGATTAAGTTCAATTAAGGGCCGGTTTTTCCAATTTCGATTAAAATGCCGATTAGCGTACTCATTAAATAAATTCGGGATAGTACGTTTTTGCAAAAACCGGTTGGCGCTAATCATTGATTAAGAACGTTATTACATGAAGATATTTTAACCGGTGTTTTACCAAACCTGATAAAATATTAAACAGTAATTGGGATTACTTACACGTGCGCATAACCTAGGAGATTTGGATTTTTATTAGTATTGACTGCGATTATGTTTTCTTGTGCATTTGTAAATAATAATTATTTTTATTAGTGATTTAGTAATTGTATTGCTTCTTCTATACATGAAATTAACAGTATACTTAAAATAAAAACATAATATTGAATATGTGTAACTTTTGGCTCTCTACGGAAATATTTGTGTTTTGGAAGCTTTGTAATTCTGTTACATTTCCGGGACTTTATCTCAGTTGCTAAAAATTCTAAGTATTTGTAAAAATTTATAATTTTAGATGAATATATTTTAGACTCACTCTGATATGCCATTAACATATTAAAACTACATTTACAGGTTACATGTGAAATTGAAAACATTGAAGAAATTCTACAGAAGCTGGCAGGTGCTTATGCAAACACTGGATAAAGTACTCTCGATTTAATTGGGTTCGGATGAATAGTGTGTTCGTTAACGTGTAGTTAAATTTTAAAGTAATAATTATAATTGGCACTACAAAGATCGCACCGATTCCTCCAGAACATAACATTTTGTAAGTCAAAATTATGGAAACACGGTTTTCTCAATCAACCCTCTTTGATTTAGGAAATTTAGACAAAGAACCTGTTAAAACGTATAGTTTTTAGTAAACAGTTGGGATATGATCTTTCAATCAAAGTTTCTGGCCTTATTCATCCTACAGAAATTTGGTGCGAGTTAAATTGTCTGAAATATGGCAGTTGAAATTGCAATATCTTATACTGTTAGAATATAATTGATAATACAGTTTATGACCGCAGATGCAAGTCTTTTCTTTTTCAACAAACTGCCCCTATAGTTCAGTCGCTCACTCAACCGACATGCGCTACTAAATTAAAATGACGTCAAATTTTAGATGTTGCAAAATTTTACCTGTCATGTAATATAACCTACAAAATACATTTCAGGACTGTCATAAATAATAATATTTGTACACCTTTTGACATTTGTTATAATTGTCATCTAAACATTTTCAAACAGTACAGCCAAATGGTACGTAAAATATAGGTGTAGGAAAGTAATATTTAATACCTTTATTTATAATATTTAATTTGTAACTGGCTTTCATGTAATACTATTTTACTATGGGAAGGTATACATCCAGAAATATTGATTAATTACTTTAAATTTATCATTTTGAAATTGTTCCGGCCAATCGAAATTTGTAGTGGTATTGAATCGTCGTCTTTCGTTCGTACTTTTGCCGAGTCCGTTGCCAAGACGACTCGAATGTATTTTCATAACTTTCTTTCTGTGACGGGAAAAAAAGTTGACATTTTATCCTTCTTGACAGGTAATAAAATGTCACTTTATATGCCAGGGAAAAAAGTGCTCACTTTTTGCCCGCTTAAATTGACAGATATTTGATTATTTTACAGGTTTCCATTAGCAACGCAGGTGTGATGTCACTTGAAATGTCACATCGATTGATTTTCTGACTTTAATATATAGTATTTACGTGTTTTTTTCAATATTAAATCGTCGTTTTTCCCATCACAGGAAAAAATAGTGTATTATACACGGGAAAAAATTAGATTTTTAAATCTAATACTTTTTTCCCTTGTATAATAAATAACTATTTTTCTGTGACGGGAAAAGTTTGATATTTTATCTTTCTTAACAGGTAACAAAATGTCACTTTATAAGCCGAGAAAAAAGTACTCATTTTTTCCCCGGGAAAAAAATGAGTACTTTTATTCCGGATATGTAAGAACATGGACATTTAATTTTAACCCTTCGCCTGTCCTGTGCAGCATATGTGATACACAGTATATATAATTATGGCGTTCGTGTATCTCATATGATACACAAACGTTAGAATTTCCATGCTTGTGTAATTCTTTGGAACGTATGAAATATAGCTTGCTACTGCCTTAAACGTGTAGATTTGAACATATATTTGTAACCTAGCGCATGTACAACGTGTATGTACTGTAAAATTTTCAATTAAAATGTAAACTTATGGAAGCAAAGGTACCTACCTACCTATTTGTTATTTGGAAAAGTATTCTATGTTTGTTGAATTGTAAAATCGATTAGACTGTTTTTAAAGACTTTATTGATATAGAAATGTACAGTTACTGTGAAATTAAACATTAAACAACGTTTTTAAATGTAAAAAAAGAGTTATTTTTTATTTTCGTGAGTTTCATTGAAACAGACAAGGCAGAAAGCTTTCTCACAAATCACACACTCAGTAGACACTTGTTTAGTTTCCGCCAAGGCCCTCTTTCGATTATGTTGTGCACTAATTTTCTTGTAACATTCATGACACCTCTTGCGCACAATTTTGCCATTTTCTTTGCGTGCAATATTTGTTAGTTCATGAGCCTTACGAATGGGCTTTCCTATATTTGCCTTTTCAGGTAGCTCAAGTAAAGATGCTGCTAAGCATTTGGTAAACTGAGCCAGGTGCATTGTTTTATCGTCATAAAACTTATTATATAACACCCAACTGTTAACTACTGCAATACTAATGCATTCAAAAAGTACTTTTCGATACCATTTGATACTTTTTCGAGCTGGACTGTAATAAGAAATCATTTGATCTGAGAGATCTATGCCACCTTTTACTCTGTTGTAATCCAGTACTGCAGTGGGCTTTTTAACTTTTTCGCCTTGGCGATTTTTTTTGTTAGTTTCTGTCAGGTCAGCCCCATGGAAAGTTGAAATGATATATATTGCTTTCTTATCTTGATATTTGATTATTCTAATTCCGTCATTATTTACTGCTCCAACAAGTTGTCCTTTGCTTAGCTTCTTTGCTTTCATTTCATTCGGAATACCACTTCGATTCATTCTCATTGTTCCACAGTATTCTGTATTCTTATTCTTTAAAAAAGTTGCCAAGGGAATACTACTGTACCAATTGTCCGCAACAAGAACCCTTCCCTCATTGAGCAAAGGTTCAGACAACGAAATAACAACGGATCCGGAATGGTCTAATCCAGGTAATATATCGGACGTTCCCTGTCCGCAATATATGGAAAAATTCCAAATAAATCCTGACATCTCGCATAATTTAAACAATTTAATGCCATATTTATGGGCCTTACCAGGGTTGTATTGACGAAAGATCAGTCTTCCTCTGTGAGAGATCATCGTTTCGTCAACAGATATTTCCTCTCCTGGAGTATAAACTTCTTGAATGTTTGAAATTAACACCTTAATGAAATTTGCTACTTTATGCAATCTGTCGTGAGGTAGGGCTGCTTCGTTATTACAAACATGCCAATTTTTTAATATTAAAGAAAATCTGTTATAGCTCATTCCAATTTGGTGAAACATGGGATGGTAAAACATACTGTCCCGTCGCCAGTAGTCTTCTATATTTGGATACTGGATAAGTCCAGTTACCAAGAGTAGTCCCAAAAATTTACGCATTTCGCAGTAAGTAACATCGACCCACTTGTTCATCCTGGAGGAACGTCGAAGTGTATGCGTTGATATATATTGTTGAGCATAACGGTTTGTTTCTTCTACCATCAAGTTGACGATTTCTTCATCAAAGAATTGTTGGAATATGTCAAGAGGTATTACATTTCCATTTCGAATCCTTTTCTTCAAACCAGAATTGCCAGTAAAATTTAACTTCTCTCTCTGCTGAAAGTTCGAACTCCATTGGGAAAGAGGAGACGATGGATATGGTGTCGCTGGCAATTGATTGTCTTGAACATCGTCTTCGTTGGAAGATGTATACAAACTTATTGATGTGGAATCAGATTCGGAGGGTATGTATTCGTCACTTGAATCACCAAAATCTGCTGTAATATCTTCATTGTTGTCACTTGTATGAGACTGGTTATCAATTCTTTTTTTCTTGTTACGACCATAGAACAACGCTGGATCCATTTTTAGGGACTAAAAAGAAAATAAACCTAGCAGCAAATATAAAATAAAAATAATAAATTTTTACTCATGTGTAACACATGTGATGCACAACCGTAACAGAAATATATACTTACGAAATTGTCCCGTGTATCAGATGTGATACACAACAATTTATACGCGCTATTTGTTGACTGTCACTGACAATACTGCCCCTGAAAATCTTTTCCATGTTAGTAACTCCCATATCCCCTCCACGCCGTAGACGTATAGAAGTGCGCGCGCAATGTGGTTAGACAGGCAAAGGGTTAATATACTTTATTATACAAAAAGTTGCATTTACTTATGTATGCCAATAGCACCGTCTCCGTGAAAGAACAGCATTTCTTTTTCATCTTCCAATCAAAATAACTAAAAATCAACCTAAGTTCGCAACCAAACTCAAAATTAAATTGACAAATATTTGAATACTTTACAAATTTCCTTAGCAACGCAGGTGTAATGCTGCTATAAGTACAACAGCCTACCAATGTAAAACTTCAAATGTCACATCGATTGATTTTCTGAGTCTCTTTTATCATTATTAAATCGTCGCTTTCCTGTCACAGAAAAAAATAGTGTATTATACACGGGAAAAAACATTAGATTTTAGCTCTCGGTATTTTGTCATTATCTCGAGCTAAAATCTAATACTTCTTTCCCTTAACTTTTTTTACAGGTCATATGTAATAATAGAAAATATAAGGAACATATATAAATGCAATGTTATGAGACTCAAAGTAACTTTTGCCGTTTACAAGTCCTTGCTTGAATTTCTTCAGGTTGACATTTTCGAATTTTGGAGATAGGAGATACCAATAATTTAGAAAATATAAAAGTAACATAAGTACGAGCAGATATAAATATTAATCTAATTGTGACGTATATAAAAGACTATATATAAAATAACTAAAAATTGATTTTAAAAAAAGGTGAAAAGAACATTAAATTTATGGTGAAAACGAGATTCATTAGGAGGTGAATGATTGGCACGTGGTCATTAAAAACGCACAATTTCCTTATGTATCACGCAGCCACCCTTGATCACTAATGCTACATGCTCACGTACAATATGTCGTAATTTTAATGTGTTAGTCAGTGACTTGATTTCTAATCACAGCAGAACTAGACACATTAATATCTCACGTCACGACCACCAAAATAATCTCTGCCCAAAATCACTAAAAATTTATTTGGTGCTAAATTAAAAAAACATTCATATGTCATAGTACGACCACCAATATAAACTCTTTACATGCCATTCAAGCGGGTTCAATCTACTCCTAAGGCACTAAAAAAATGATTACTGTTGAACTGCTTTACTTATCGAATTATAGCCACAGCTTAGTTGAGAAACATTTATATCTCACATCAAAAACTAAAATGCTTATCTACTACTAACCATAACAGAAGTAGAGAAACATTTATATTTCACATTACAACCACCAAAATAATCGCCTGCACGCCGTTCAAGGGAGTGCAATCTACCCCTAAGCACTACAAAAATTATTATCGATAAACTAATATGTTTATTGTATTTTAACCATAGCTGAAATAGGCATTTGGGGGGTTATTGGGGTCGCTGATCACAAATTTAAATTCAACATTTCAAAAAACAAAATTTGGTTGGTATAAAGAGGGTTTTAGGGTCGCTGTACACAAATCCGAAGTCGAAATTACAAAAAGAAATGTTGAGTTAAATATGGACAACATCTATAGAAACATAAATTCATTCCGATTGACAATACTAACACTGATCTGTTTACATCTTAATAAAGGGTGACTGCTATGTACACATCGAAATATCTAATAGTAACTATCATTTGCTAGAAATACTACAGGGCCTAGGAAGTATGCATCCATTAGGGCATTGCATACAGGTATTTTACTAATTAGAATTACTACTAGCATATACTACGGCAATTTTATTTTGCTAATCATTACTGCATTTAGGAATCCAAACAAACACTATGGACAAGCAGAGCAACTGAAACTCTTACTTCGCTGACAAGAATAAAGTATACCTGATTAGGTTTGCATGTTAAATTTCATTCAATTTCCAATAAATTATATATTGCAATACCTACCACTAATATTATTGACTGGTCACCTTCTTCATAAATTGCTATAAAAACTGTGAGTATCTTTTTTATTACTGCAATTAAAAGAGCAAACTACTGTTGGTATTTCACAATCACTTATCTACGACGCTATAATTTAAATAAAATATACAATTGGCTTCACAAAATTTATGTATGTACAGAGGTGTTTCAAGAGTTTATAAAAGTGAACATTCTCATGCCAGTGATCGCCTTTTACAGGAAAGGCGCTTCAATAGGGCTTCAATTTAAAACTTGGGCTTTCTACTTTTATTATTATTTTGTGCTCTTTTATTGACGATAGTGGATTTCGAAAAGGTTGAAAGGCTTTTACACTCTCGCATCGAAATAGTATTGTAAACTGTCTTAATAAAAATGTTGCACTTATTGAGGTCATTGTGTCTTTGGATACTTTAAAATGACTTATGTTTAACATTAAATTTCCTTTCTCGCTCTTGAGTGTGTACCGGTTTGTGTAAAAAACAATTCGAGAAGAATTTTAAATAAAATATACAATTGGCTTCACAAAATTTATGTATGTACATGGGTGTTTCAAAAGTTTATAAAAGTGGACATTCTAAAAAGCGTCATGCCAGTGATAGCCTTTTACAGGAGAGGCGCTTTAATAGGGCTTACATTTAAAACTTGGGCTTTCTACTTTTATTATTGTTTTGTGCTCTTTTATTAACAATAGTGTATTTCGAAAAGGTTGCAAAGCCTTTACACTTTCGCATCACAATAGAATTGTAAACTTTCTTAATAAAAATGTTGCGCTTTTTGATCTTATTGTGTCTTTGGATATTTTAACATAAACTACCTTTCTCGCTCTTGAGTGTGTACCGGTTTGTTTAAAAAGCAATTCGAAAAGAATTTTAAATAAAATATACAATTGGCTTCACAAAATTAATGTATGTTCAGTGGTGCTTCAAAAGTTTATAAAAGTGGACATTCTAAAAATCGTCATGCCAGTGATCGCTTTTTACAGGAAAGGCGCTTCAATAGGGCTTCAATTTAAAACTTGGGCTTTTTACTTTTATTATTATTTTGTGCTCTTTTATTAACGATAGTGGATTTCGAAAAGGTTGACAGGCTTTTACACTTTCGGATCAAAATAGTATTGTAAACTTTCTTAATAAAAATGTTGCGCTTTTTTATCTTATTGTGTCGTTGTAACATTAAATTACCTTTCTCGCTCTTGAGTGTGTACCGATTTGTGTCAAAAACAGTTCGAGACGAATTTTAAACAAAATATCCTATTGGCTTAACAAAATATATATGTATAAAGGGGTGCTTCAAAAGTTTATAATAGTGGATATTTTAAAAAGCGTCATACCAGTGATCGCCTTTTACAGGAAAGGCGCTTCAATAGGGCTTCAATTTAAAACTTGGGCTTTTTATTTTTATTATTATTTTGTGCTCTTTTATTAACGATAGTGGATTTCGAAAAGGTTGTGAGGCTTTTACACTTTCACATCTAAATAGTATTGTAAACTGTCTTAATAAAAATGTTGCGCTTTTTGAGCTCATTGTGTCTTTGGATACTTTAACATGACTTATGTTTAACATTAAGTTACCTTTCTCGCTCTTGAGTGTGTACCGGTTTGTATAAAAACAATTCGAGAAGAATTTTAAATAAAATATACAATTGGCGTTTCAATATTTATGTATGTACAGGGGTGCTTCAAAAGTTTATAAAATTGGACATTCTAAAAAGTGTCATGAAATTGATCGCTTTTTACAGAAAAGGCGCTTTAATAGGGCTTACATTTAAAACTTGGGGTTTCTACTTTTATTATTATTTTGTGCTCTTTTATTAACGGTAGTGGATTTCGAGAAGGTTGAAAAGCTTTTACACTTTCGCATCAAAATAGTATTGTAAACTGTCTTGATGAAAATGTTGCGCTTTTTGTGCTCATTGTATCTTTGAATACTTTAACATTAAATTACCTTTCTCGCTCTTGAGTGTGTACCGGTTTGTGTCAAAAACAGTTCGAGAAGAATTTTAAGTAAAATATCCTATTGGCTTAACAAAATGTATGTGTATACAGAGGTGTTTCAAACGTTCATAAAAGTGGACATTCTAAAAAGCGTCATGCCAGTGATCGCCTTTTACAAGAAAGGCGCTTCAATAGGGCTTACATTTAAAACTTGGGCTTTTTACTTTTATTATTATTTTGTGCTCCTTTATTAACTTTAGTGGATTTTGAAAAGGTTGACAAGCTTTTATACTTTCACATCAAAATAGTATTGTAAACTGTCTTAATGAACAGGTTGGGCTTTTTGATCTCATTGTGTCTTTGGATACCCTAACATGACTTATGTTTAAAATTAAATTACTTTTCTCGCTCTTGATTGTGTACCGGTTTGTGTTAAAAACAGTTCGAGAGGAATTTTAAATAAAACGTCCTATTGGCTTAACAAAATATTTGAATATACAGGGGTACTTAAAAGGTGTATAAAAGTGGACATTCTAACAAGCGTCATGCCAGTGATCGCTTTTTACAGGACAGGCGCTTCAATTTAATACTTGGGCTTTTTACTTTACTAACGATAGTGGATTTCAAACAGATTGACAGGCTTTTAGACTATCACATCAAAATAGTATTGTACACTGTCTTAATAAAAATGTTACGCTTTTTGATCTCATTATGTCTTTGGATACTTTAACATGACTTATGTTTAACATTAAATTACCTTTCTCGCTCTTGAGTGTGTACCGATTTATGTCAAAAACAGTTCGAGAAACATTTTAAATAAAATATGCTATTGGCTTAACAAAATATATGTATATACATGGGTGCTTCAAAAGTTTATAAAAGTGGACATTTTAAAAAGCGTTTTTTATAGGAAAGGCGCTGCAATAGGGCTAAAATTTAAAACTTGGGCTTCTTACTTTTATTATCATTTTGTGCTTTTTTCTTAACAACAGTAGACTTCGAAAAGGTTGACATGCTTTTCCACTATCACATCAAAATAGTATTGTAAACTGTCTCGATTAAAATGTTGTGCTCTTTGAGCTCATTGTTTCTTTGGATACATTAACATGACTTATGTTTAACATAAATTTTCCTTTCTCACTCTTGAATGTGTACCAGTTTGTGTAAAAAACCGTTCGAGAAGAATTTTGAAGAAAATATACTATTGACTTCACGAAATATATGTATATACAGGGGTGCGTCAAAATTTAATAAAATCGGACATTCTAAAAGGCGTCATGACAGTGATTGCTTTTTACAGAAAACTATAAAAAAGCTGTAAGCGGACGCGAAAAAGCGATTCCAACTAAGAGAGATTGGCGGACCCACTGTAAGCGGAGGACCCGCTGTAAGCGGAGGACCCGCTGTAAGCGGACGTAAGAGCTAGTTATACTCTATAAAAGCGAGCGGCCGTTTCGTGTTAATTTCTTGAGAAAAGACGGCTTAACCGAATCACCATGGTTACCGAGCGGACGGCTCAAAATCGACTTGAAATTGGTGAATTTAGGCGCAGTACTCGTCCCTGGATACGCGGAATTAAAGGCCGTCTCGGCGCGTGTACGTACCGGTGACATTAAACTAACCATCGACGGAGAGATTTTCCTTTTTTTCGGTGCGCGTGCAGAGATATCCGGCGTCCAAGAGAGGAGCGTGCAAAAGTCGACGTTCGGGCGTGGCGAACAAATTCTGACAAACGGCGCGGCGGATCGAAAATTCACGTGAAACACGTTGAAAATCGCTAGAAATGTCAAACTGACAGGCAAACTGAGTGGTATCCGCATATTCACCTTTAAGCGTGAAATACAAAATTTTGAAGGTCGCGAGGGTCCAACAAGACCCGCGGTTTTAACAAACGGGCTTTTCGGCATCTTCTACATGCTTATTTCGAGTCGACAGACGCACGCAACCAAGGGCATGAGCACTTTCAAATTCGTTTGCACGTGGATTTGGTAAGAAAAATGGCCGAAATACGTCACAGATTCAATGTGCATGTGATGTACTACGGTCGGGCGAAAAATATCAGATTAATGTATCCGGCCCGACGAGTTCGACATCTCAATCTCGACATAATGCACCCGCTTGACTTAGCATTTCTATAGATATACAGGTTGATTGTTCGGTTAATGATTATATACATATTTGAATTATTAAAATGCGTTAATTCCAGAACGCGCACGCAAAGTTTCCTTAATAGGGAAAAGAGATTGCTTTTAACATTTATGTGCCCTTATGACATAATTCTATTTAAACGATTACGCAAACGTGCACAGTGGGCGGAGCTGGCTGAAATCAATTTCTCTCTCTTTTGATTAAAAGTAAAATTAGGCACTTGGGAGTTTTTACGGTCGCCCATCACTGATTCAAATGTCAGAAGAAAACAAAATGGCCGAAGGATTTTTTGAAAATTGACGTACGAATGTGAAATCTTGGATACGGAGGTGTCTTATGTGGCCGATCACAAATCCAAAGTCAAAAAAATAAGACGGCCGAAAAGTTTTTTGAAAATTGACGTATGCATGCGAAATTTTAGATACGGGGGTGTGTGCGGACGCCGATTACAAATCCATAGTCAAAATGTCAAAAAAAAACAAAATGGCGGACATTTTTTGAAAATTGACGTATGAACGTGAAATTTTAGATACGGGGGTGTGTGCGGACGCCGATTACAGATCCAAAGTCAAAATGTCAAAAAAAAACAAAATGGCGGACGGTTTTTGGAAAATTGACGTGTGAATGTGAAATTTTAGATACGTGGGTGTGTGCGGACGCCGATTACAAATCCATAGTCAAAATGTCAAAAAAAAACAAAATGGCGGACGGGTTTTTTGAAAACTGACGTATGAATGTGAAATTTTAGATACGGGGGTGTGTGCGGACGCCGATTACAGATCCATAGTCAAAATGTCATAAAAAAACAAAATGGCGGACATTTTTTGAAAATTGACGTATGAACGTGAAATTTTAGGTACGGGGGTGTGTGCGGACGCCGATTACAGATCCAAAGTCAAAATGTCAAAAAAAACAAAATGGCGGAAGTTTTTTTGAAAATTGACGTATGAACGTGAAACTTTAGATACGGGGGTGTGTGCGGACGCCGATTACAGATCCAAAGTCAAAATGTCAAAAAAACAACATGGAAAATGTAATATGGCCGAAAGGTTTGTCGAAAAGGGCTTGGATCTGAGCACATTCTTCCTTGGTAACTTTAACATGTTTTATGTTTAACATTAAATTATCCTTCTCGCTCTTCAGTGTTCAGTGTAACGGTTTGTGTAACGAAGTAAGGAAAAGTTCTAAATAATATATACGATTGGCATCACTAAATTTATGTATATACAGGACTGGTTCAAAAGTTTATAAAATCGGACTTTCTAAAAAACGTCATGACAGTGATCGCGTTCTACGGGAAACGGTAATTGCAGACAAATTTGTGTTGCTTGGATGACAAACTTCAAAAGGTTATTATGATTAATGTCAAAAGGTGTATTTATAAGTCTCGAAATGGCATGTGTAGGTAGGATACTTGACAGGTAAAATTTTGCAATATCTCATATTTAATGTCCTTAAATTATTGGCGCATGTTTCTTTAAAGTTGACATAATATTTGAATGTAACCTTCCACATTAAAACGCCCTAACAACTACAACGGCAAATTTAGACGTATTTTTAATTATTTATATTATTGCACTGTATTAGTTGATTAAATTCAATTAAGGGCCGGTTTTTCCAATTCCGATTAAAATGCCGATTAGCGTACTCATTAAATAAAATACGGGATAGTACGTTTTTGGTAAAACCGGTTGGCGCTAATCATTGATTAAGAACGTTATTACATGAAGATATTTTAACCGGTGTTTTACCAAACCTGATAAAATATTAAACAGTAATTGGGATTACTTACACGTGCGCATAACCTAGGAGATTTGGATTTTTATTAGTATTGACTGCGATTATGTTTTCTTGTGCATTTGTAAATAATAATTATTTTTATTAGTGATTTAGTAGTTGTATTGCTCCTTCTATACATGAAATTAACAGTATACTTAAAATAAAAGCATAATATTGAATATGTGTAACTTTTAGCTCTCTACGGAAATATTTGTGTTTTGGAAGCTTTTTAATTCTGTTACATTTCCGGGACTTTATCTCAGTTGCTAAAAATTCTAAGTATTTGTAAAAATTTATAATTTTAGATGAATATATTTTAGACTCTCTCTGATATGCCATTAACATATTAAAACTACATATAAAAGTTACATGTGAAATTGAAAACATTGAAGAAATTCTACAGAAGCTGGCAGGTGCTTATGCAGACAATGTATAAAGTACTCTCGATTTAATTGGGTTCGGATGAATAGTGTGTTCGTTAACGTGTAGTTAAATTTTAAAATAATAATTATAATTGGCACTACAAAAATCGCACCGATTCCTCCAGAACATAACATTTTGTAAGTCAAAATTATGGAAACACGGTTTTCTCAATCAACCCTCTTTGATTTAGGAAATTTAGACAAAGAACCTGTTAAAACGTATAGTTTTTAGTAAACAGTTGGGATATGATCTTTCAATCAAAGTTTCTGGCCTTATTCATCCTACAGAAATTTAGTGCAAGTTAAATTGTCTGAAATATGGCAGTTGAAATTGCAATATCTTACACTGTTAGAATATAATTGCTAATACAGTTTATGACCGCAGATGCAAGTCTTTTCTTTTTCAACAAACTGTTCCTATAGTTCAGTCGCTCTCTCAACCGACATGCGCTACTAAATTAAAATGACGTCAAATATTAGTTGTTGCAAAATTTTACCTGTCATGTAATATAACCTACAAAATACATTTCAGGACTGTCATAAATAATAATATTTGTACACCTTTTGACATTTGTTATAATTGTCATCTAAACATTTTAAAACAGTACAGCCAAATGTTATGTAAAATATAGGTGTAGGAAAGTAATATTTAATACCTTTATTTATAATATTTAATTTGTAACTGGCTTTCATGTAATAGTATTTTACTATGGGAAGGTATACATCCTGAAATATTGATTAATTATTTTAAATTTATCATTTTGAAATTGTTCCGGCCAATCGAAATTTGTAGTGGTATTGAATCGTCGTCTTTAGTTCGTACTTTTGCCGAGTCCGTTGCCAAGACGACTCGACTCTATTTTTATAACTTTTTTTCTGTGACTGGAAAAGTTTGACATTTCATCTTTCTTAACAGGTAACAAAATGTCACTTTATAAGCAGAGAAAAAAAGTACTCATTTTTTTCCCCAGGAAAAAAATTAGTACTTTTTTTTCGGATATGTAAGAACACGGACATTTAATTTTAATATATTTTATTATACAAAAAGTTGCATTTACTTATGTATGCCAATAGCACCGTCTCCGAGAAAGAACGGCATTTCTTTTTCACCTTCCAATCAAAATGACTAAAAATCAACCTAAGTTTGCAAATTTTTAAAACCAAATACAAAATTAAATTGACAAATATTTGAATACTTTACAGGTTTCCTTAGCAACGCAGGTGTAATGCTGCTATAAGTACAACAGCCTACCAATTTAAAACTTCAAATGTCACATCGATTGATTTTCTGAGTCTTCTTTATCATTATAAAATCGTCGTTTTTCCTGTCACAGAAAAAAATAGTGTATTATACACGGGAAAAAACATTAGATTTCAGCTCTCGGTATTTTGTCATTATCTCGAGCTAAAAGCAAATACTTCTTTCCCTTGTATAATAAATAACTTTTATTGCAGGTCATATGTAATAATAGAAAATATAAGGAACGTATATAAATGCAATGTTATGAGACCCAAAGTAACTTTTGCCGTTTACACGTCCTTGCTTCAATTTCTTCAATTTTGGAGTTAGGAGATACCAATAATTTAGAAAATATTTATTACCTTCCTCGCTCTTGAGTGTGTACCGGTTTCTATAAAAAACAATTCGAGAAGAATTTTAAATAAAATATACAATTGGCTTCACAAAATTTATGTATGTACAGGGGTGCTTCAAAAGTTTATAAAACTGGACATTCTAAAAAGTGTCATGAGATTGATCGCTTTATACAGAAAAGGCGCTTTAATAGGGCTTACATTTAAAACTTAATAAAAGAGCACAAAACAAAAATAAAAGTAGAAAGCCCAAGTTTTAAGGCTTTCTACTTTTATTATTGTTTTGTGCTCTTTTATTAACGATAGTGGATTTCGAAATGGTTGACAGGATTTTACACTTACAAATCATTATTAAAATATTAGTCTACAGCTCCTGTATAGTTGAAATTATTAAATCAAGCGGGACCGTTATGTATTGTGTGGAGATATGGAGATGCCGAACATTCACCGGACCGTAATACATTCATCGGCAGTGCACATGAGAATCTGATTATATTTTTCGCCCGTCCGAAATACATTGATACAGTGCACGTTGAATCGGCCATTTTGCTGACCAAATCCTTCTGCAAACGAATTTGAAAGTGCTCGTGCCCTTGGTTGCGTGCGTCTGTCAACTCGAAATAAGCACGTAAAAGGTCCCGAGACGCCCGTTCTTTAACACCTCGGGTCTTGTTGCATCCTCGCAACCTTCAAAATTTGTCACAGAGCACAAAACAATAATAAAAGTAGAAAGCCCAAGTTTTAAGGCTTTCTACTTTTATTATTGTTTTGTGCTCTTTTATTAACGATAGTGGATTTCGAAAAGGTTGACAGGATTTTACACTTTCGGATCAAAATAGTATTGTAAACTGTCTTAATAAAAATGTTGAGCTTTTTGATCTTATTGTGTCTTTGGATACTTTAACATTAAATTACTTCTCTCGCTCTTGAGTGTGTACCGGTTTGTGTCAAAAACAGTTCGAGAAGAATTTTAAATAGAATATTCTATTGGCTTCACAAAATATATGTGTATACAGAGGTGTTTCAAAAGTTTATAAAAGTGGACATTCTATAAAGCGTCATGCCAGTGATCGCCTTTTACAGGAAGGCGCTTCAATAGGGCTTACATTTAAAGCTTGGGCTTTATACTTTCATTATTATTTTGTGCTTCTTTATTAACGATAGTGGATTTTGAAAAGGTAGACAGGCTTTTATACTTTCACATCAAAATAGTATAGTAAACTGTCTTAATGAACATGTTGGGCTTTTTGATCTCATTGTGTCTTTGGATACCTTAACATGACTTACGTTTAACATTAAATTACCTTTCTCGCTCTTGAGTGTGTACCGGTTTATGTCAAAAGCAGTTCGAGAAGAATTTTAAATAACATGTCCTATTGGCTTAACAAAATATATGTATATACAGGGGTGCTTCAAAAGTTTATAAAAGAAGACATTCTAAAAAGCCTCTTTTTACAGGAAAGGCGCTTCAATAGGGCTTAAATTTAAAACTTGGGCTTTTTACTTTTATTATTATTTCGTGCTCCTTTATTAACGATAGTGGATTTTGAAAAGGTTGACAGGCTTTACACTTTCACATCAAAATAGTATTGTAAACTGTCTTAATGAACATGTTGGGCTTTTTGATCTCATTGTGCTTTTGGATACCTTAATAGGACTTATGTTTAAAATTAAGTTACTTTTCTCGCTCTTGAGTGAATACCGGTCTGTGTTAAAAACAGTTCGAGAGGAATTTTAAATAAAACGTCCTATTGGCTTAACAAAATATATGAATATACAGGGGTACTTCAAAGGTGTATAAAAGTGGGCATTCTAACAAGCGTCATGCCAGTGATCGCTTTTTACGGAACAGGCGCTTCAATTTAATACTTGGGCTTTTTACTTTTATTATTATTTTGTGCTTCATTATTAACGATAGTGGATTTCAAACAGATTGACAGGCTCTTAGACTATCACATCAAAATAGTATTGTACACTGTCTTAATAAAAATGTTGCGCTTTTTGATCTCATTGTGTCTCTGGATACTTTAACATGACTTATGTTTAACATTAAATTACCTTTCTCGCTCTTGAGTGTGTACCAATTTATGGCAAAAACAGTTCTAGAAGAATATTAAATAAAATATACTATTGGCTTAACAAAATATATGTATACACAGGGGTGTTTCAAAAATTTATAAAAGTGGACATTCTAAAAAGCCTTTTTTACAGGAAAGGCGCTTCAATAGGGCTTAAATTTAAAACTTGGGCTTTTTACTTTTATTATTATTTCGTGCTCCTTTATTAACGATAGTGGATTTTGAAAAGGTTGACAGGCTTTACACTTTCACATCAAGATAGTATTGTAAACTGTCTTAATGAACATGTTGGGCTTTTTGATCTCATTGTGCTTTTGGATACCTTAATAGGACTTATGTTTAAAATTAAATTACTTTTCTCGCTCTTGAGTGTGTACCGGTTTGTGTTAAAAATAGTTCGAGAAGAATTTTAAATAAAAATACAATTGGCTTCACAAAATATATGTATATACAGGGGTGCTTCAAAGGTGTATAAAACTGGACATTCTAAAAAGCGTCATGCCAGTGATCGCTTTTTACTGGAAAGGCGCTTCAATTTAAAACTTGGGCTTCTTACTTTTATTATTATTTTGTGCTTTTTTCTTAACGACAGTAGACTTCGAAAAGGTTGACAGGCTTTTATACTTTCACATCAAAATAGTATAGTAAACTGTCTTAATGAACATGTTGGGCTTTTTGATCTCATTGTGTCTTTGGATACCTTAACATGACTTATGTTTAACATAAATTTACCTTTCTCGCTCTTGAGTGTGTACCGGTTTGTGTAAAAAACCGTTCGAGAAGAATTTTATAGAAAATATACTATTGGCTTCACGAAATATATGTATATACAGGGGTGCGTCAAAAGTTAATAAAATCGGACATTCTAAAAGGCGTCATGACAGTGATTGCTTTTTACAGGAAACTACGAAAAAGCTGTAAGCGGACGCGAAAAAAGCGATTCCAACTAAAAGAGATTGACGGACGCGCTGTAAGCGGAGGACCCGCTGTAAGCGGAGGACCCGTTGTAAGCGGAGGACCCGCTGTAAGCGGACGTTAGAGCTAGTTATATATACTAAAAGCGCACGGCCGTTTCGTGTTAATTTCTTGGGAAAAGACGGCTTAACCGAATCACCATGGTTACCGATCGGACGGCTCAAAATCGACTTGAAATTGGTGAATTTAGGCGCAGTACTCGTCCCTGGATACGCGGAATTAAAGGCCGTCTCGGCGCGTGTACGTACCGGTGACATTAAACTAACCATCGACGGAGAGATTTTCCTTTTTTTCGGTGCGCGTGCAGAGATATCCGCCGTCCGAGAGAGGAGCGTGCAAAAGTCGGCGTTCGGGCGTGGCGAACAAATCTGACAAACAGCGCTGGCGGATGGAAAATTCACGTGAAACACGTTGAAAATCGCTAGAAACGTCAAACTGACAGGCAAACTGAGTGGTATCCGCATATTCACATTTAAGCGTGAAATACGAAATTTTGAAGGTCGCGAGGGTCCAACAGGACCCGGGGACTTAACGAACCGACTTCTGGGGACCTTCTACATGCTTATTTCGAGTCGACAGTCGCACGCAACCAAGGGCATGAACACTTTGAAGTTCGTTTGCGGGTGGATTTTGTCAGAAAAATGGCCGATTCAACATGCACAGACCACCGGACGGGCGAAAAATAAAATCAGATTCTCGCGTGCACTGCCGGTCAATATATTACGGTCCGGCGAATGTTCGGCATGTCCACAAAATACATAGCGGTCCCGCTTGAATTAAATATTTTCATCTATACAGGTGTTGTCGAGTAATATTTTGAATTAAAATACGTAAATTTCAGAACGCGTATTTCCTCAAAGGGGAAAAGGTAGGCTTTCGACATTTATGTGCCCCTACGAAATAATTTTATTGAAACGATTACGTGCACGGTGGGCGGAGTTGGCTGAAATCAATTTCTCTCTATTCCGATTAAAAGTAAATAAAAAAATGGTCGAAGATTTTTTGAAAATTGACGTATGAATGCGAAATTTTAGATACGGGTATGTCTGCGGACGCCGATCACCAATCCATAGTCAAAATGTCAAAAAAAAACAAAATGGAGGAAGATTTTTTGAAAATTGACGTACGAATGTCAAATTTTAGATACGGGGGTATCTGCGAACGCCGATCTCGAATCCAAAGTCAAAATGTCAAAAAAAACCAAAATGGCGGAATTTTTTTGAAAATTGACGTATGAATGTGAAATTTTAGATACGGCGCTGTGTGCGGATGCCGATCACAAATCCAAAGTCAAAATGTCAAAAAAAAACAAAATGGCGGAAGTTTTTTTGAAAATTGACGTAGGAATGTGAAATTTTAGATACGGGGGTGTCTCAGGTCGCCGATCACGAATCCAAAGTCAAAATGTCAAAAAAAAACAAAATGGCAGAAGTTTTTTTGAAAATTGACGTAGGAATGTGAAATTTTAGATACGGGGGTGTCTCAGGTCGCCGATCACGAATCCAAAGTCAAAATGTCAAAAAAAAACAAAATGGCAGAAGTTTTTTTGAAAATTGACGTAGGAATGTGAAATTTTAGATGCGGGGTTGTCTTAGGTCGCCGATCACGAATCCAAAGTCAAAATGTCAAAAAAAACATAATGGCGGAAGTTTTTTTGAAAATTGACGTATGAATGTGAAATTTTAGATGCGGGGTTGTCTTAGGTCGCCGATCACGAATCCAAAGTCAAAATGTCAAAAAAAAACAAAATGGCGGAAGTTTTTTTGAAAATTGACGTAGGAATGTGAAATTTTAGATACGGGGGTGTCTCAGGTCGCCGATCACGAATCCAAAGTCAAAATGTCAAAAAAAAACAAAATGGCGGAAGTTTTTTTGAAAATTGACGTAGGAATGTGAAATTTTAGATACGGGGGTGTCTCAGGTCGCCGATCACGAATCCAAAGTCAAAATGTCAAAAAAAAACAAAATGGCGGAAGTTTTTTTGAAAATTGGCGTAGGAATGTGAAATTTTAGATACGGGGGTGTCTCAGGTCGCCGATCACGAATCCAAAGTCAAAATGTCAAAAAAACAACAGCAAATGTAATATGGCGGAAAGGTTCGTCGAAAAGTGCTTGGATCTGAGCACATTCTTCCTTGATAACTTTAACATGATTTATGTTTAACATTAAATTATCCTTCTCGCTCTTCAGTGTTCAGTGTAACGGTTTGTGTAACGAAGTAAAGAAACGTTCTAAATAATATATACGATTGGCATCACTAAATTTATGTATATACAGGACTGGTTCAAAAGTTTATAAAATCGGCCATTCTAAAAAGCGTCATGACAGTGATCGCATTCTACGGGAAACGGTAATTGCAGACAAATTTGTGTTGCTTGGTTGACAAATTTCAAAAGGTTATTATGATTAATGTCAAAAGGTGTATTTATAAGTCTCGAAATGGCATGTGTAGGTAGGATATTTGACAGGTAAAATTTTGCAATATCTCAAATTTAATGTCCTCAAAATTATTGGCGCATGTTTCTTTAAAGTTGACATAATATTTGAATGTAACCTTCCACATTAAAACGCCCTAACAACTACAACGGCAAATTTAGACGTATTTTTAATTATTTATATTATTGCACTGTATTAGTTGATTAAGTTCAATTAAGGGCCGGTTTACCCTATTCCGATTAAAATGCCGATCAACGTACTCATTAAATAAAATACGGGATAGTACGTTTTTGCAAAAACCGGTTGGCGCTAACCATTGATTAAAATGCCAGTTAGTATGTGTTTCCAACACCGGTTAGCGCTAATCATTGATTAAGAACGTTATTAAATGAAGATGTATTAACCGGTGTTTTACCAAACCTGATAAAATATTAAAGAGTAATTGGGATTACTTACACGCGCTCATAACCTAGGAGATTTGGATTTTTATTAGTATTGCCTGCGATTATGTTTTCTTGTGCATTTGTAAATAATAATTATTTTTATTAGTGATTTAGTAATTGTATTACTTCTTCTATACATGAAATTAACAGTATACTTAAAATAAAAACATAATATTGAATATGTGTAACTTTTAGCTCTCTACGGAAATATTTGTGTTTTGGAAGCTTTTTGATTCTGTTACATTTCCGGCACTTTATCTCAGTTGCTAAAAATTAAGTATTTGTAAAAATTTATAATTTTAGATGAATATATTTTAGACTCACTCTGATATGTCATTAACATATTAAAACTACATTTAAAAGTTACATGTGAAATTGAAAACATTGAAGAAATTCTACAGAAGCTGGCAAGTGCTTATGCAGACACTGTATAAAGTACTCTTGATTTAATTGGGTTTGGATGAATAGTGTGTTCGTTAACGTGTGGTTACATTTTAAAATAGTAATTATAATTGGCACTACGAAGATCGCCCCGATTCCTCCAGAACATAACATTTTGTAAGTCAAAATTATGGAAACACGGTTTTCTCAATCAACCCTCTTTGATTTAGGAAATTTAGACAAAGAACCTGTTAAAACGTATAGTTTTTAGTAAACAGTTGGGATACGATTTTTCAATCAAAGTTTCTGGCCTTATTCATCCTACAGAAATTTGGTGCAAGTTAAATTTTCTGAAATATGGCAGTTGAAATTGCAATATCTAATACTGTTAGAATATAATTGATAATACAGTTTATGACCGCAGATGCAAGTCTTTTCTTTTGCAACAAACTGTTCCTATAGTTCGGTCGCTCTCGCAACCGACATGAGCCAATAAATTAAAATGACGTCAAATATTAGATGTTGCAAAATTTTACCTGTCATGTAATATAACCTACAAAATACATTTCAAGACTGTCATAAATAATAATATTTATACACCTTTTGACATTTGTTATAATTATTTGTTGACGTTTGTTATAATTGTCATCTAAATATTTTAAAACAGTACAGCCAAATGTTATGTAAAATATAGGTGTAGGAAAGTAATATTTAATACCTTTATTTATAATATTTAATTTGTAACTGGCTTTCATGTAATAGTATTTTACTATGGGACGGTATACATCCAGAAAAAAAATTTTTCATTTTGAAATTGTTCCGGCCAATCGAAATTTGTAGTGGTATTGAATCGTCGTCTTTAGTTCGTACTTTTGCAGAGTCCGTTGCCAAGACGACTCGAATGTATTTTTATAACTTTTTCTCTGTGACGGGAAATGTTTGACATTTTATTTTTCTTAACAGGTAATAAAATGTCACTTTAAAAGCCGAGAAAAAAGTAGTCATTTTTTCCACGGGAAAAAATGAGTACTTTTTTTCCGGATATGTACACATAAGTAAGAACACGGACATTTAATTTTAATATATTTTATTATACAAAAGTTGAATTTACTTATGTATGCCAATAGCACCGTCTCCGAGAAAGAACTGCATTTCTTTTTTACCTTCCAATCGAAATAACTAAAAAGCAACTTAAGTTCGCAAATTTTTAAAACCAAACACAAAATTAAATTGACAAATATTTGAATAATTTACAGGTTTCCTTAGCAACGCAGGTGTAATGCTGCTATTATAAGTACAACAGCCTACCAATTTAAAACTTCAAATGTCACATCGATTGATTTTCTGAGTCTTTTTACTTTCTTATACGTAGTATAAGGAAGTATTGTGATGATGAAAATTTTCGACCTCGAGATTTTTGCAGATGTCCACGTTTTGAGGTCCCCTGATACCAAAAAAGTGGTTTTAAAAAAAATGTCTCTCTCTCTCTCTGTGTGTGTGTGTGTGTGTCTGTGACCACGATAGCGGCCAAACCGTTGTAGATATCAATTCCAAATTTTGTATTTACGTGTATAATCACCCTCTTGAGATCTGATTAGTTTTTCAGTAAAATCGGTAGACCGGAAGTAGCAGTTTACTTCAGCGAAAAAATCGAATTTTGCGAATATTTCGTCAACCACTAAGTTTAAACAAATTTATAAAGAATTCATATATACTTAAAATTAAAATTGAGAATAATTTTATTTAAAAAGTTTTTCGAAATTCCTACCCGAAGTAGGTCTTTTACTCTTATCGAAAATCAGTTTTTTGCGAATATTTCGCAAGTCATGCTTTTTAGACAAGTACGTTACGGGTATAAAAGTATTTAGAACATAATTTTCAATATCTTTTGTATAAAAAAAATTTCAAAATTCAGACCGGAAGTACCACTTTTACTCTTATCGAATAGCGATTTTTTGCAAATATGTCGTAAGTTATGCATTCTATATACATTTATCAAGAGTACAAAAGTATTTAAAACTGGATTTGCAATATTTTTTGTATATATGAAATTTCAAAATTCGGACCGGAAGTAGCACTTTTACTCTTAGCGAGGGGCGCTTTTTTGATAATATCTTGCAAAGTATGCATTCTATAGCGATTTATTAAGCGAATGAAAGTACTTAGAATAGGATTTTGAATAAGTTTTGTATAAAAAAATTCTTAAAATTGTACAGTTTGAAACGCTCATACGTATAAGAAAGTCGTGTGGTGGCCACACCTCATTTTTTATAATTATTAAATCATCGTTTTTCCTGTCACACGGGAAAGAACATTAGATTTTAGCTCTCGGTATTCTGCCATTATCTCGAGCTAAAATCTAATACTTCTTTCCCTTGTATAATAAATAACTTTTTTTACAGGTCATATGTAATAATACAAAATATAAGGAACGTATATAAATGCAATGTTATGAGACTCAAGGTAACTTTTGCCGTTTACACGTCCTTGCTTGAATTTCTTCAGGTTGACATTTTCGAATTTTGGAGTTAGGAGATACCAGTAATTTAGACAATATAAAAGTAACATGTGTACGAGCATATATAAATATTAATCTAATTGTAACGTATATAAAAGACTATAGATAAAATAACTAAAAATTGGTTTTAAAAAAGGTAAAAAGTAGATACATTAAATTTATGGTGAAAAGGAGATTCATTAGGAGGTGAATGATTTGCACGTGGTCATTTATACCCATTATTTCCTTATGTATCATGTAGCCACCCTTGATCACTAATGCTACACGCTCGCGTACAATATGTCTTAATTTTAATGTGTCAATCAGTGACTTGATTTCTAATCACAGCAGAACTAGACACGTTAATACCTCAAGTCACGACCACCAAAATAATCTGTCCAAAATCACTAAAAATTTATTTGGTGCTAAATTAAAATGCTTATCGACTTCTAACCATAGTAGAAGCATAAAATCATTCATATGTCATAGTACGACCACCAATATAAACTCTTTACATGCCATTCAAGCGGGTTCAATCTACCCTTAAGGCACTAAAAAAATGATTACTGTTAAACTGCTTTATTTATCGAATTATAGCCACAGCTTAGTTGAGAAACATTTATATCTCACATCAAAAACCCAAAATCATCTCTTGCGCGCTGTTCAACAGGGTGCAATCTACCCGTAAGCACTAAAATTCGATTGGTGCTAAATAAAAATGTTTATCAATTTTTAACTATATATAACATATAACATATTAAAATTTCACATCACAGTCACCAAAATAATCGCCTACACACTACCAAAAAGGGATGAACTCAACCACCTTATTTCACTACAACTTATATTAGGGGTTAATTAAAATGCTTATCTACTACTAACCATAGCAAAAGTAGAGAAAGATTTATATTTCACATTACAGCCACCAAAATAATCGAATGCACGCCGTTCAAGGGGGTGCAATCTACCCCTAAGCACCACAAAAATTATTATCGATAAACTAATATGTTTATTATATTTTAAGCATAGCTGAAATAGGCATATGGGGGGTTATTGGGGTCGCTGATCACAAATTTAAATTCAACATTTCAAAAAACAAAATGACGGATCTCTTATGGCGGCAAGGTTCTCCAAAACGTTCTCAGGTTTGGGTAAAATTTGGTTGGTATAAGGAGGGTTTTGGGGTCGCTGTAGACAAATCCGAAGTCGAAATTACAAAAAGAAATGTTGAGTTAAATATGGACAACATCTATAGAAATATAAATTCATTCCGATTGACAATACTAACACTAATTTGTTTACATCTTAATAAAGGGTGACTGCTATGTACACATCGAAATATCTAATAGTAACTATCGTTTGCTAAAAATACTACAGGGCCGAGGAAGTATGCATCCATTAGGTAATTTAACGGGCATTGCATATAGGTATTTTACTAATTAGAATTACTACTAGCATATACTACGTCAATTTTATTTTGCTAATCATTACTGCATTTAGGAATCCAAACAAACACTATGGACAAGCAGAGCAACTGAAGCTCTTACTTCGCTGACAAGCATAAAATATACCTGATTAGGTTTGCATGTTAAATTTCATTCAATTTCCAATAAATTATATATTGCAATACCTACCACTAATATTATTGACTGGTCACCTTCTTCATAAATTGCTATAAAAACTGGGTATTTTTTTTATTACTGCAATTAAAAGAGCAAACTATTGGTATTTCAAACTGTTGGTATTTCACAATCACTTATCTACGACGCTATAATTTCAATAAAATATACAATTGTCTTCACAAAATTTATGTATGTACAGAGGTGTTTCAAAAGTTTATTAAAGTGGACATTCTCAAAAGCGTCATGCCAGTGATCGCCTTTTACAGGAAAGACGCTTCAATAGGGCTTCAATTTAAAACTTGGGCTCTCTACTTTTATTATTATTTTGTGCTCTTTTATTGACGATAGTGGATTTCGAAAAGGTTGAAAGGCTTTTACACTTTCGCATCAAAATAGTATTGTAAACTGTCTTAATAAAAATGTTGCGCTTTTTGAGGTCATTGTGTCTTTGGATACTTTAAAATGACTTATGTTTAACATTAAATTACCTTTCTCGCTCTTGAGTGTGTACCGGTTTGTGTTAAAAACATTTCGAGAAGAATTTTAAATAAAATATACAATTGGCTTCACAAAATATATGTATATACTGTGGTGCTTCAAAGGTGTATAAAACTGGACATTCTAAAAAGCGTCATGCCAGTAATCGCTTTTTACTGGAAAGGAGCTTCAATTTAAAACTTGGGCTTCTTACTTTTCTTATTATTTTGTGCTCCTTTATTAACGATAGTCAATTTCAAAAAGGTTGACAGGCTTTTACACTTTCACATCAAAATAGTATTGTTCACTGTCTTAATAAAAATGTTGCGCTTTTTGATTTCATTGTGTCTTTGGATACTTTAACATGACTTATGTTTAACATTATATTACCTTTCTCGCTCTTGAGTGTGTACCGATTTATGTCAAAAACAGTTCGAGAAGAACTTTAAATAAAATATCCTATTGGCTTAACAAAATATATGTATATACAGAGGTGCTTCAAAAGTTTATAAAAGTGGACATTTTAAAAAGTGTTTTTTACAGGAAAGGCGCTTCAATAGGGCTTAAATTTAAAACTTGGGCTTCTTACTTTTATTATCATTTTGTGCTTTTTTCTTAACGACAGCAGACTTCGAAAAGGTTGACATGCTTTTCCACTATCACATCAAAATAGTACTGTAAACTGTCTCGATGAAAATGTTGTGCTCTTTGAGCTCATTGTTTTTTTGGATACATTAACATGACTTACGTTTAACTTTAATTTACCTTTCTCGCTTTTGAGTGTGTACCGGTTTGTGTAAAAAACCGTTCGAGAAGAATTTTAAAAAAAAATGTACTATTGGCTTCACGAAATATATTTATATACAGGGGTGCGTCAAAAATTAATAAAATCGGACATTCTAAAAGGCGTCATGACAGTGATTGCTTTTTACAGGAAACTATGAAAAAGCTGTAAGCGGACGCGAAAAAAGCGATTCCAACTAAAAGAGATTGACGGACCCGCTGTAAGCGGAGGACCCGTTGTTAGCGGAGGACCCGCTGTAAGCGGACGTTAGAGCTAGTTATATATAATAAAAGCCGAGTAGCCAATGGCAACCAAACGACCCAAAAATCGTCTAAAAACGGCAAAACTGTGCAAAGAACTCCTCTCTGGATACGCGAAATTAAGGGCTGTCTTTTGGCATGTTGGTAGGGGCGACATTGAATTTCCGGTCGACGGAGAGTTTTTCTTCCTAAGTGGAGCGTGTGCAGAGATATCGCCCGTTGAAGAGGAGCGTGCACTCGGTGTTTTAACAGAAAAATGGCTTACGTCATCATGACGATTTACGTGACAATCAAAATAAATCTCGGGAAACGTCAAACTAGCAAGTTGTAGCTACAGATTCACTTTTAAGACTGAAATACGAAATTTTGAAGGTTGCGAGCGCTCAACTAGGACCGGGGTGTTATAGAACGGACTTCTCTAGATATTTCACGTGCTTATTTCGAGTCGACAGACGCACGCAAACAAGGGCACGAGCTCTTTCAAATTCGTTTGCAGACAGATTTCGTAAGAAAAATGGCCGAAATACGTCACAGATTCAATGTGCATGTGATTCAATGTACTACGGTCCCACGAAAAGTATCAGATTAATTTATCCAGTCCGACAAGTTCGGCATCTCAATCTCGACATAATACACCCGCCGCTTGACTTAACATTTTTATAGATATACAGGTTGATTGTTCTTTTAATGACTATATATTTGAATTATTAAAATACGTTAATTCCAGAACGTGTACGCCTTAATAGGGAAAAGGATTGCTTTTAACATTTATGTGCCCTTATGACAACGATTACGCATACATGCAGAGTGGGCGGAGCTATCTGAAATTAATTTATCTCTTCTGATTAAAGTAAAATTCGGCACTTGGGAGTCTTTGTGGTGTCATTGATCACGTATCCAAACCGAAATGTCAAAAAAAAGCAAAATAGCCCAAGGATTTTTTGAAAATTGACGTATAAATGTGAAATTTTAGATACGAGGGTGTGTTAGGTCGCCGATCACAAATCCAAAATTAAAATGTCATAAGAAAACAAAATGGCGCATGATTTTTTTGAAAATTGACGTATGAATATGAAATTTTAGATACGGGGGTTTTGGGGGTCGCCGATCACGATTCCAAAGTCAAAATGTCAAAAAAAAAACAAAATGGCGGAATATTTTTTGAAAATTGACGTATGAATGTAAAATTTTAGATACGGGGGTTTTGGTGGTCGCCGATCACGATTCCAATGTCAAAATGTCAAAAAAAAACAAAATGGCGGAAGATTTTTTGAAAATTGACTTATGAATATAAAATTTTAGATACGGGGGTTTTGGGGGTCGCCGATCACGATTCCAAAGTCAAAATGTCAAAAAAAGCAAAATGGCGAAAGATTTTTTTGAAAATCGACGTATGAATGTAAAATTTTAGATACGGGGGTTTTGGGGGTCGCCGATCACGATTCCAAAGTCAAAATGTCAAAAAAAAAACAAAATGGCGAAAGATTTTTTGAAAATTGACGTATGAATGTAAAATTTTAGATACGGGGATGTGTTAGGTCGCCGATCACAAATCCAAAATCAAAATGTCAAAAAAAAAACAAAATGGCGGAAGATTTTTTTTTGAAACTTGACGTTTGAATGTGAAATTTTAGATACAGGGGTTTGGGGGTCCCCGATCACGATTCCAAAGCCAAAATGTCAAAGAAAAACAAAATGGAGGAATATTTTTTGAAAATTGACGTATGAATGTAAAATTTTAGATACGGGGGTTTTGGGGGTCGCCGATCACGATTCCAAAGTCAAAATGTCAAAAAAAAAAAAATGGCGTAAGATTTTTTTGAAGATTGACGTATGAATGTGAAATTTTAGATACGGGGGTGTCTTAGATCGCCGATCACGAATCCAAAGCCAAAATGTCAAAAAAAACAAAAGAGCGGAAGATTTTTTTGAAAATTGACGTATGAATGTGAAATTTTAGATACGGGGGTTTTGGGGGTTGCCGATCACGATTCCAAAGTCAAAATGTCAAAAAAAAACAAAATGGCGGAAGATTTTTTGAAAATTGACGTATGAATGTAAAATTTTAGATACGGGGGTTTTGGGGGTCGCCTATCACGATTCCAAAGTCAAAATGTCAAAAAAAGCAAAACGGCGGAAGATTTTCTTGAAAATTGACGTATGAATGTGAAATTTTCGGTACGGAGGTTTTGGGGGTCGCCGATCACGATTCCAAAGTCAAAATGTCAAAAAAAAACAAAATGGGGGAAGATTTTTTGAAAATTGACGTATGAATGTAAAATTTTAGATACGGGGGTTTTGGGGGTCGCCGATAACGATTCCAATGTCAAAATGTCAAAAAAAACAAAATGGCGAAAGATTTTTTAGAAAATTGAGGTATTAATGTAAAATTTTAGATACGGGGGTTTTGGGGGTCGCCGATCACGATTCCAAAGTCAAAATGTCAATAAAAGCAAAACGGCGAAAGATTTTTTTGAAAATTGACGTATGAATGTAAAATTTTATATACGAGGATTTTGAGGGTCGCCGATCACGATTCCAAAGTCAAAATGTCAAAAAAAACAAAATGGCGAAAGATTTTTTTGAAAAATTAACGTATGAGTGTGAAATTTTAGATACGGGGGTGTGTTAGGTCGCCGATCACAAATCCAAAATCAAAAGGTCATAAAAAAACAAAATCGGGGAAGAATTTTTTGAAAATTGACATATGAATGTAAAATTTTAGATACGGGGGTTTTGGGGGTCGCCGATCACGATTTCAAAGTCAAAATGTCAAAAAAAAACAAAATGGCGGAAGATTTTTTGAAAATTGACGTATGAATGTAAAATTTTTGATACGGGGGTTTTGGGGGTCGCCGATCACGATTCCAAAGTCAAAATTTCAAAAAAAGCAAAATGGCGGAAGATTTTTTTTGAAAATTGACGTATGAATGTTAAATTTTAGATACGGGGGTTTTGGGGGTCGCCGATCATGATTCCAAAGTCAAAATGTCAAAAAAAAAATAAAATGGCGGATGATTTTTTGAAAATTGACGTATGAATGTAAAATTTTGGATACGGGGGTTTTGGGGGTCGCCGATCACGATTCCAAAGTCAAAAGTCAAAAAAAACAAATGGCGAAAGATTTTTTTGGAAATTGACGTATTAATGTAAAATTTTAGATACGGGGGTTTTGGGGATCGCCGATCACGATTCCAAAGTTAAAATATCAAAAAAAGCAAAACGGCGAAATTTTTTTTTGAAAATTAACGTATGAATGTAAAATTTTAGATACGGGAGTTTTGGGGGTCGCCGATCACGATTCCAAAGCCAAAATATCAAAAAAAAAGCAAAATGGCGGAAGATTTTTTTAAAATTGACCTATGAATGTAAAATTTTAGATACGGGGGTTTTGGGGGTCGCCGATCACGATTCCAAAGTCAAAATGTCAAAACAAAACGAAATGGCGGAAGATTTTTTGAAAATTGACGTATGAATGTAAAATTTTAGATACGGGGGTTTTGGGGGTCGCCGATCACGATTCCAAAGTCAAAATGTCAAAAAAAAACAAAATGGCGGAAGATTTTTTGAAAATTGACGTATTAATGTAAAATTTTAGATACGGGGGTTTTGGGGGTCGCCGATCACGATTCCAAAGTTAAAATATCAAAAAAAGCAAAACGGCGAAAATTTTTTTTGAAAATTGACGTATGAATGTAAAATTTTAGATACGGGAGTTTTGGGGGTCGCCGATCACGATTCCAAAGCCAAAATGTCAAAAAAAAAAAATGGCGGAAGATTTTTTGAAAATTGACGTATGAATGTAAAATTTTAGATACGGGGGTTTTGGGGGTCGCCGATCACGATTCCAAAGTCAAAATGTCAAAACAAAACGAAATGGCGGAAGATTTTTTGAAAATTGACGTATGAAGGTAACATTTTAGATACGGGGGTTTTGGGGGTCGCCGATCACGATTCCAAAGTCAAAATGTCAAAAAAAACAAAATGGCGAAAGATTTTTTAGAAAATTGAGGTATTAATGTAAAATTTTAGATACGGGGGTTTTGGGGGTCGCCGATCACGATTCCAAAGTCAAAATGTCAAAAAAAAACAAAATGGCGGAAGATTTTTTGAAAATTGACGTATGAATGTAAAATTTTAGATACGTGGGTTTTGGGGGTCGCCGATCACGATTCCAAAGTCAAAATGTCAAAAAAAGCAAAATGGCGGAAGATTTTTTTTGAAAATTGACGTATGAATGTTAAATTTTAGATACGGGGGTTTTGAGGGTCGCCGATCACGATTCCAAAGTCAAAATGTCAAAAAAAAAAATGGCGGATGATTTTTTGAAAATTGACGTATGAATGTAAAATTTTAGATACGGGGGTTTTGTGGGTCGCCGATCACGATTCCAAAGTCAAAAGTCAAAAAAAAACAAATGGCGAAAGATTTTTTTGGAAATTGACGTATTAATGTAAAATTTTAGATACGGGGGTTTTGGGGGTCGCCGATAACGATTCCAAAGTCAAAATGTCAAAAAAAACAAAATGGCGAAAGATTTTTTAGAAAATTGAGGTATTAATGTAAAATTTTAGATACGGGGGTTTTGGGGGTCGCCGATCACGATTCCAAAGTCAAAATGTCAATAAAAGCAAAACGGCGAAAGATTTTTTTGAAAATTGACGTATGAATGTAAAATTTTATATACGAGGATTTTGAGGGTCGCCGATCACGATTCCAAAGTCAAAATGTCAAAAAAAACAAAATGGCGAAAGATTTTTTTGAAAAATTAACGTATGAGTGTGAAATTTTAGATACGGGGGTGTGTTAGGTCGCCGATCACAAATCCAAAATCAAAAGGTCATAAAAAAACAAAATCGGGGAAGAATTTTTTGAAAATTGACATATGAATGTAAAATTTTAGATACGGGGGTTTTGGGGGTCGCCGATCACGATTTCAAAGTCAAAATGTCAAAAAAAAACAAAATGGCGGAAGATTTTTTGAAAATTGACGTATGAATGTAAAATTTTTGATACGGGGGTTTTGGGGGTCGCCGATCACGATTCCAAAGTCAAAATTTCAAAAAAAGCAAAATGGCGGAAGATTTTTTTTGAAAATTGACGTATGAATGTTAAATTTTAGATACGGGGGTTTTGGGGGTCGCCGATCACGATTCCAAAGTCAAAATGTCAAAAAAAAAAAAAAATGGCGGATGATTTTTTGAAAATTGACGTATGAATGTAAAATTTTGGATACGGGGGTTTTGGGGGTCGCCGATCACGATTCCAAAGTCAAAAGTCAAAAAAAAACAAATGGCGAAAGATTTTTTTGGAAATTGACGTATTAATGTAAAATTTTAGATACGGGGGTTTTGGGGATCGCCGATCACGATTCCAAAGTTAAAATATCAAAAAAAGCAAAACGGCGAAATTTTTTTTTGAAAATTAACGTATGAATGTAAAATTTTAGATACGGGAGTTTTGGGGGTCGCCGATCACGATTCCAAAGCCAAAATATCAAAAAAAAGCAAAATGGCGGAAGATTTTTTTAAAATTGACCTATGAATGTAAAATTTTAGATACGGGGGTTTTGGGGGTCGCCGATCACGATTCCAAAGTCAAAATGTCAAAACAAAACGAAATGGCGGAAGATTTTTTGAAAATTGACGTATGAATGTAAAATTTTAGATACGGGGGTTTTGGGGGTCGCCGATCACGATTCCAAAGTCAAAATGTCAAAAAAAAACAAAATGGCGGAAGATTTTTTGAAAATTGACGTATTAATGTAAAATTTTAGATACGGGGGTTTTGGGGGTCGCCGATCACGATTCCAAAGTTAAAATATCAAAAAAAGCAAAACGGCGAAATTTTTTTTTGAAAATTGACGTATGAATGTAAAATTTTAGATACGGGAGTTTTGGGGGTCGCCGATCACGATTCCAAAGCCAAAATGTCAAAAAAAAAAAAATGGCGGAAGATTTTTTGAAAATTGACGTATGAATGTAAAATTTTAGATACGGGGGTTTTGGGGGTCGCCGATCACGATTCCAAAGTCAAAATGTCAAAACAAAACGAAATGGCGGAAGATTTTTTGAAAATTGACGTATGAAGGTAAAATTTTAGATACGGGGGTTTTGGGGGTCGCCGATCACGATTCCAAAGTCAAAATGTCAAAAAAAACAAAATGGCGAAAGATTTTTTAGAAAATTGAGGTATTAATGTAAAATTTTAGATACGGGGGTTTTGGGGGTCGCCGATCACGATTCCAAAGTCAAAATGTCAAAAAAAAACAAAATGGCGGAAGATTTTTTGAAAATTGACGTATGAATGTAAAATTTTAGATACGTGGGTTTTGGGGGTCGCCGATCACGATTCCAAAGTCAAAATGTCAAAAAAAGCAAAATGGCGGAAGATTTTTTTTGAAAATTGACGTATGAATGTTAAATTTTAGATACGGGGGTTTTGAGGGTCGCCGATCACGATTCCAAAGTCAAAATGTCAAAAAAAAAAAAATGGCGGATGATTTTTTGAAAATTGACGTATGAATGTAAAATTTTAGATACGGGGGTTTTGTGGGTCGCCGATCACGATTCCAAAGTCAAAAGTCAAAAAAAAACAAATGGCGAAAGATTTTTTTGGAAATTGACGTATTAATGTAAAATTTTAGATACGGGGGTTTTGGGGATCGCCGATCACGATTCCAAAGTTAAAATATCAAAAAAAGCAAAACGGCGAAATTTTTTTTTGAAAATTAACGTATGAATGTAAAGTTTTAGATACGGGAGTTTTGGGGATCGCCGATCACGATTCCAAAGCCAAAATATCAAAAAAAAAACAAAATGGCGGAAGATTTTTTTAAAATTGACGCATGAATGTAAAATTTTAGATACGGGGGTTTTGGGGGTCGCCGATCACGATTCCAAAGTCAAAATGTCAAAACAAAACGAAATGGCGGAAGATTTTTTGAAAATTGACGTATTAATGTAAAATTTTAGATACGGGGGTTTTGGGGGTCGCCGATCACGATTCCAAAGTTAAAATATCAAAAAAAGCAAAACGGCGAAAATTTTTTTTGAAAATTGACGTATGAATGTAAAATTTTAGATACGGGAGTTTTGGGGGTCGCCGATCACGATTCCAAAGCCAAAATGTCAAAAAAAAAACAAAATGGCGGAAGATTTTTTGAAAATTGACGTATGAATGTAAAATTTTAGATGCGGGGGTTTTGGGGGTCGCCGATCACGATTCCAAAGTCAAAATATCAAAACAAAACGAAATGGCGGAAGATTTTTTGAAAATTGACGTATGAAGGTAAAATTTTAGATACGGGGGTTTTGCGGGTCGCCGATCACGATTCCAAAGTCAAAAGTCAAAAAAAACAAATGGCGAAAGATTTTTTTGGAAATTGACGTATTAATGTAAAATTTTAGATACGGGGGTTTTGGGGATCGCCGATCACGATTCCAAAGTTAAAATATCAAAAAAAGCAAAACGGCGAAATTTTTTTTTGAAAATTAACGTATGAATGTAAAGTTTTAGATACGGGAGTTTTGGGGATCGCCGATCACGATTCCAAAGCCAAAATATCAAAAAAAAAACAAAATGGCGGAAGATTTTTTTAAAATTGACGTATGAATGTAAAATTTTAGATACGGGGGTTTTGGGGGTCGCCGATCACGATTCCAAAGTCAAAATGTCAAAACAAAACGAAATGGCGGAAGATTTTTTGAAAGTTGACGTATGAATGTAAAATTTTAGATACGGGGGTTTTGGGGGTCGCCGATCACGATTCCAAAGTCAAAATGTCAAAAAAAACAAAATGGCGGAAGATTTTTTGAAAATTGACGTATTAATGTAAAATTTTAGATACGGGGGTTTTGGGGGTCGCCGATCACGATTCCAAAGTTAAAATATCAAAAAAAGCAAAACGGCGAAAATTTTTTTTGAAAATTGACGTATGAATGTAAAATTTTAGATACGGGAGTTTTGGGGGTCGCCGATCACGATTCTAAAGCCAAAATGTCAAAAAAAAAACAAAATGGCGGAAGATTTTTTGAAAATTGACGTATGAATGTAAAATTTTAGATGCGGGGGTTTTGGGGGTCGCCGATCACGATTCCAAAGTCAAAATGTCAAAACAAAACGAAATGGCGTAAGATTTTTTGAAAATTGACGTATGAAGGTAAAATTTTAGATACGGGGGTTTTGGGGGTCGCCGATCACGATTCCAAAGTCAAAATGTCAAAAAAAAACAAAATGGCGGAAGATTTTTTGAAAATTGACGTATGAATGTGAAATTTTAGATGCGGGGCCTTTGGGGGTCGTCGATCACGATTCCAAAGTCAAAATGTCAAAAAAAACAAAATGGCGAAAGATTTTTTAGAAAATTGACGTATTAATGTAAAATTTTAGATACGGGGGTTTTGGGGGTCGCCGATGACGATTCCAAAGTCAAAATATCAAAAAAAGCAAAACGGCGAAAGACTTTTTTGAAAATTGACGTATGAATGTAAGATTTTAGATACGGGGGTTTTGGGGGTCGCCGATCACGATTCCAAAGTCAAAATATCAAAAAAAACAAAAGGGTGGAAAATTTGTTTGAAAATTGACGTATGAATGTGAAATTTTAGAATACGGGAGTTTTGGGGGTCGCCGATCACGATTTCAAAGTCAAAATGTCAAAAAAAAACAAAATGGAGGAAGAGTTTTTTGAAAATTAACGTATGAATGTGAAAGTTTAGATGCGGGAATGTTTGTGGTCGCTTATTACGTCTTCAATTTGGTGATTCTTCGAAACGTGATTGAACAGGGTTTAAATTTAATACTTAATTTTTTCGTATCAACAGTAGATTCGCAAACATCAGAATCGTATTGTACATTGTCTCAATGAAAATGTTACGCTCACTGAGCTCATTGTTTCTTTCGATACTCTAACATGACATGTTTAACATTAAATTACCTTTCTCGCTCTTGAGTGTGAACCGGTTTCTGTAAAAAAACAGTTCGAGTAGAATTTCAAATAAAATATACTATTGGCTTAAAAAAATATATGTAGGGATGCTTCAAAAGTTTATAAAAGTGGACATTCTGAAAAGCGTCATTCCAGTGATCGCTTTTTACAGGAAAAGCGCTTCAATAGGGCTTCAATTTAAAACTTGGGCTTTTTACTTTTATTATTATTTCGTGCTCCTTTATTAACTATAGTGGATTTCAAAAAGGTTGACAGGCTTTTACACTTTCACATCAAAATAGTATTGTACACTGTCTTAATAAAAATGTTGCGATTTTTAATCTCATTGTGTCTTTGCATACTTTAACACGACTTATGATTAACATTAGATTATCGTTCTCGCTCTTGAGTGTGTATCGGTTTTTGTTAAAAGCAGTTCGAGAAGAATTTTAAATAAAACATCCTATTGGGTTAAAAAATATATGTATATACAGGAGTGCTTCAAAGGTGTATAAAAGTGGACATTCTAAAAAGCGTCATGCCAGTGATCGGTTTTTGCAGGAAAAGGGCTTCAATTTAAAACTTGGGCTTTTTATTTTTATTATTATTATGTGCTCCTTTATTAACGATAGTGGATTTCAATAAGGTTGACAGGCTTTCACACTTTCGCATCAAAATAGTATTGTACACTGTCTTAATAAAAATGTAGCGCTTCTTGATCTCATTGTGTCTTTGCATACTTTAACACGACTTATGTTTAACATTAAATTACCTTTCTCGCTCTTGAGTGTGGACCGGTTTGTGTAAAAAACAATTCCAGAAATATTTTAAATAAAATATACAATTGGCTCCACAAAATATATGTATATACCGGGATGCTTTAAAAGTTTATAAAACTGGACATTCTAAAAAGCGTTTTTTTATAGGAAAGACGCTTCAATTGGGCTTAAATCTAAAACTTGGGCTTTTTACTTTTATTATTATTTTGTGCTTTTTTCTTAACGAGAGTAGACTTCGAAAAGATTGACAGGCTCTTACACGTTCACATCAAAATAGTATTGTAAACTGTCTTAATAAAAAGGTTGCGCTTTTTGAGAGCTCATTGTTTCTTTGGATACGACTTATGTTTAACATTAAATTTCCTTTCTCGCTCTTGAGTGTGTACCGGTTTATGTCAAAAACAGTTCGAGAAGAATTTTAAATAAAGTATCCTATTGGCCTAACAAAATATATATATATACAGGGGTGCTTCAAAAGTTTATAAAAGTGGACATTCTAAAAAGCGTTTTTTTACAGGAAAGGCGCTTCAATACGGCTTAAATTTAAAACTTGGGCTTTTTACTTTTATTTTCATTTGGTCTCCTTTATTAATGATAGTGGATTTCAAAAAGGTCACACTTTACATCAAAATAGTATTGTACACTGTCTTAATAAAAATGTAGCGCTTTTTGAGCTCAATGTGTCTTTGGATAATTTAACACGACTTATGTTAAACATTAAATTACCTTTCTCGCTTTTGAGTGTGTACCGGTTTATGTCAAAAACAGTTCACGAAGAATTTTAAATAAAATATCCTATTGGCTTAACAAAATATATGTATATACTTGGGTGCTTCAAAGTAGTATAAATGTAGACATTCTAAAAAGCGTCATGCCAGTGATCGCTTTTTATAGGAAAGGCGCTTCAATTTAAAACTTGGGCATTTTGCTTTTATTATTATTTCGTGCTCCTTTATTAACGATAGTGGATTTCAAAAAGGTTGACAGGCTTTTACACTTTTGACATTAAAATAGTATTGTACACTGTCTTAATAAAAATGTTTCGCTTTTTGGATATCATTGTGTCTTTGCATACTTCAGCACGACTTATGTTTAACATTAAATTACCTTTCTCGCTCTTGACTGTAACGATTTATGTCAAAAACAGTTCGAGAAGAATTTTAAATAAAATATCCTATTGGTTTAACAAAATATATGTATATACAGGGGCGCTTCAAAAGTTAATAAAACCGGACATTCTAAAAAGCCATGCCAGTTATCGCTTTTTACAGGAAAAGCGCTTCAATAGGGCTTAAATTTAAAACTTGAGCTTTTTACTTTTACTATTATTTTGTACTTTTTCATTAACGATAGTGGATTTCGAAAAATTGATAGGCTATTACACGTTCATATCAAAATAGTATTGTAAACTGTCTTAATGAAAATGTTGCGTCTTTTTGTCTTTGAATACTTTAACATGACTTATGTTTAACATTAAATTACCTTTCTCGCTCTTGAGTGTGTACCGGTTTGTGTCAAAAACAGTTCGAGAAGAATTTTAAATAAAATATCCTATTGGCTTAACAAAATATATGTATATACAGGAGTGCTTCAAAAGTTTATAAAAGTGGACATTCTTAAAAGCGTTTTTTACAGGAAAGACACTTCAATAGGGCTTCAATTTAAAACTTGGGCTTTTTACTGTTATTATTATTTTGTGCTTTTTTCTTAACGAGAGTAGACTTCGAAAAGATTGACAGGCTTTTACACGTTCACATCAAAATAGTATTGTAAACTGTCTTAATAAAAATGCTGCGCTTTTTAATCTCATTGTGTCTTTGGATACTTTAACACGACTTATGTTTAACATTAAATTATCTTTCTCACTCTTGAGTGTGTACCGATTTGTGTAAAAAACAATTCGAGAAAAATTTCAAATAAAATATACTATTGGCTTCACAAAATATATGTATATACCGGGATGCTTTAAAAGTTTATAAAACCGGACATTCTAAAAAGCGTCATGCCAGTAATCGCTTTTTACAGGAAAGGTGCTTCAATTCAAAGCTTGAGCTTTTTACTTTTACTTTTATTTTGTGCTCCTTTAGTAACGATACTGGATTTCAAAAAGGTCACACTTTACATCAAAATAGTATTGTACACTGTCTTAATAAAAATGTTGCGCTTTTTGATCTCATTGTGTCTTTGCATACTTTAACACGCCTTATGTTTAACATTAAATTACCTTTCTCGCTCTTGAGTGTGTACCGGTTTGTGTTAAAAACAGTTCGAGAAGAATTTTAAATAAGATATCCTATTGGCTTAACAAAATATATGTATATACAGGGGTGCTTCAAAAATTTATAAAAATGGACATTCTAGAAAGCGCTGTTTACAGGAAAGGCGCTTGAAAAGGGCTTAAATTTAAAACTTGGGTTTCTTACT
The DNA here is from genome assembly GCA_963170755.1 of Amphimallon solstitiale. Classification (NCBI taxonomy): domain Eukaryota; kingdom Metazoa; phylum Arthropoda; class Insecta; order Coleoptera; family Scarabaeidae; genus Amphimallon; species Amphimallon solstitiale. The sequence goes on from OY720678.1 coordinate 1,166,032, forward strand.
TTTATTATTATTTTGTGCTCCTTTATTAATGATAGTGGATTTCAAAAGGGTCACACTTTACATCAAAATAGTATTGTAAACTGTTTTAATAAAAATGTTGCGCTTTTTGAGCTCATTGTGTCTTTGGATACTTTAACATGGCTTATGATTAACATTAAATTACCTTTCTCGCTCTTGAGTGTGTACCGCTTTGTGTCGAAAACAGAAGGAGAATAATTTTAGATAAAATATACTCTGCTTTTTTTATTAACGATACTGGACTTCGAAAAGGTAGTAAGAAAGTAATATTCGTTATAAATTAAATTTACTTTACCCATTCGCATACATACGTTTGCGAGCTATATGTTCGAAGTTCATCAGCATTCATTCATTAGCATTCTATAAGAATGTTTGAAAGCGACGCCCATTTACCAAACAAAATTTGTTGTAAACATATTAAACACTATGGAGATACTACGTATATTTGAGTATGTCAATTAAAATGACGAGCCCGCGATAGCGGGCGAGTAGTATATATGTAATTCATTGAAAATTTAAAATGTTCTTCAATACAAGTCCTTCATTTTTAATTGACGTGCGAACTAATTTTGAGTATGTGACAGACGAATATTTCAATTATGCTGACCAAAATTTCATAATGAAAGCGCTGTTCCACTTCAAATAATTTGGGTGAAAATATCTCAGTGTCAAACTGATTATTAGGTTCTTTTTTATTAATATTGTGCAAGCCTATCTTAAATTGTTTCTGAGCAATTGACATACATTTTGTTAATCTACTAAATTTTTCCACTGTTATTTCAATAGCGTATTATCCCGATTGTCTCAATAAAAATGATGCACTTATTGAGCATATTGTTTCATCGGATACTTTAACATCATTCTTATGTTTAACATTAAATTATCTTTCTCGCTCTTCATTGTGTAACAGTTTGTGTAAAAAAAAATTCTAGAAGAATTCTGAATGAAATATACAATTGGCCTTACAAAATATATGTATATACAGAGTGTGCCACAAGTCTATAAAATCTTACATTCTAAAAACCACCACGAGAGTGATCGCGTGTTACAGGAAACTGTAAAAAGCTGTAAGCGGACGCGAAAAGGGCGAATTCAAGCTCGAAAAGATTGAAGCATTAGCTCACAAACATTCAACACAATAAATATTGCAATATATAATAATTGGCCCCATGATAATAGTGTATAGGTAAGAAATTTATAAATTCGATTACTTATTTGTTTATAAATACTTTCTACTCATTTTTTTCGTCCATGAATTAAGTTGTAAAAATACTTCAAAATATTATAAGATATTGTAAATAGAAAAAAGAAACTAAAATATATTCCTACTAGATTAAACAAGCACTTAATCATGTTGTTACTGTGTCAGGCAAATTGAGAAGTAATATCATACGTATTCAAAAAAGATTGTTTAATTATCATTGATGAAAATGAACGTCCCGCGACATCGTCAATTACAATAATTCAAAATAGAAATTCTATAAGGATGTTTTGCAGTATTTTCGAATATAACAATAAGTAATCAATATTACCATAATACATATATTATATTTATATATTCCTTAAATTATAGGTGTACAATGTAAAAGAAAATAATTATGTACAGTGTGAACAAGGCTTTACCAACATTATTAAGAATCATATATAACTGACAGTTGTAATACAATTTACCACAAAGAAACACTGCAAATTATAAAAGTATAGGAATGGAAATCATTATAAAAAATGCCAATGAAATAAATATTATTTGTTATAGAACAATAATTAAATGAATTATTTAAAAGTATACATTCGCGTCAACAAAACATAATTTTAATAAAGCTATCTACAAGTTTGTATAAAATAAAATGTTTTTTTTAAATTCTAATGAATTTTCATTTAAACCAAAAAGACCAATGGAATCGACATATGTATATAGACTGAAACACTATTAACAAAAACTATCAAACCACATTTGCCAACTGATGCGAAAAACACAGATTTCGAGATTATTCTAATTTTATAGCCACAAACAAAATTCAAACTATAGATAAATTAGGCAAACGTGAAATAAATCATCGGCCAGTCAAGGCACAAAAACCAATAATAGTAGAAAAATTATAAATAGAGTGAAAACTACCGTCTGTGAGGCACAGGAAAAGTATGTGAAAAATGTCAATATAACATTAAACGATAAAATACATCTTATTTCATGGACAGCCGTTAAACATTTTCAATTTAAAAACTGCTATTATCACTAAATCTATTATTAATCATTTCATCCTATAAGCATTCTGAATAAAATATTGCATAGTTGTAAACTATATACAGGGACGTATAAAAACAACTAAGCAATATTGAACATCTAAAACACAATTATATTTAGTTATTCGCTATATATCGGAATTATATGGTGTTTCAAAAACTGAAACGCAATAAAGACAAAATCCGCAATAAATTTAGAAGAATAAGGGGGAGCGGTACCTCAACTGTAAGCGGAATAAGAGGCGATAGCGGGCCTTCAAGGCCTGCCGTATTAGCTAGTTTTCATATAGCAACCGTTAACGTGGCAACAAAACAATTTCAGAATTGTCAATGTCCAAAAAAGTAAAAACGCACAATTTTTGTCTGATTAATATTTTAATTGTTACAAAACTTGAATAAACATATTTAAGTGTTGCATGTGTTTCATTTAACACACCACGGGTCCTTCGAATCAATAACACAACAAATAAAACTAGTGCCTCGAGTAATCATATACAGTCCGAACTTCAAATTCATTATACTCCGCACGAAAACATAATAACAACAGATACGTAAAATTATGCATAAATGTTTATTGCTGAGACGAAATTGACCATTTAATTATAAACTACATATATGTCAAGATTATATGTACCTTGGCATCAACAAGATGTTAATTACGTATTTATTCGGTTTTCTTTGTATATTGGCGGAAGAGACATTGTCCTTGGAATCTTTCCAACTTCTCATTTAATTGTTGCGTTTTTGTCTAGTGTATTAAACTTTTGGCAGTTTTGAATAAAAATCTGAATATTTCCTGATATGTATATGTAAGGTTGTATATACGTTTTCTTTTAATCCGTGTGATTCTTTGGACAAAATGGAGAGATTTTAAAATAAATTAGAACGTTCTATTTTTAACACAAGACGAAATTGTTCAACCCCAGTCACTTACAAATGACCCTTGTAAGATTATTATATTGGAGAGTAATATCTAAAATGCCTTAAGAAAAAAATAGGTGTGGACACCACATGACTGTCTTATACGTAGGTGTCCTCAAATTTGTTTATATAAAAGTTGTTCCAAAATAAGTTCCTTTTATCTTCTTAACAGGTTAACTGCCGTAGAGGTCATAATGACAGCTTGATACACCATGCCATATTGCCATGGCGGTCATAATGACCGCTGTGATGTAGCTAAATAATTTTGCCTAGCCAGCAGATGTGACCGCTATACACGTCTAAAGTATACATATTTATTTTTCTTATGTATTTCATTAAAACAGGGTAATTATTTTCACAATCGTCGCAGTAATACGTAACTTTTTTTACTAGATTTCCAGATACTTTTTTGTTATAGCAGTCTCTACAATAATTTCTTACGGCGACCGCCTTTCCTTGTTTCTTTAGCAACTTGTGGTTTAATATATATTTTTTGTAAACACTTGACTAGAGTATCCCGCTTCCTTTTTTTGCTTGACGTAGACATCTTCGCCTTCAAGCAATTTTTCATAATATTTTTTTTAAATTTACTAATTGTCATAGAATCATTGGATATTGTTTTATAAATTAAAAATGCATTTAGAAGTAATGTCCCTAAAATCAATTCAAGTCCAAGTTTCCTGTACCACTTCAAAGAGTTTCTTATTGCAGAATTATATCTAGCAAGTTGATCTGAGAGATCAATCGACGACTTTCCGGAGTTATACTCTATTATTGCAACTGGCTTATGAATTGCTCCACTACGCCTTATTATTTCAGTAGTTTTACCTGTATGTTTTGTCGACAACAAGAGAACGTCCCGTTTATCGTGGAATTTTATAATGGTGATTCCTCTTTCATTTTCTTTAGCTACTAATTTGTCTTTTTCAGTTTTTCGTCTGGTACGTCTTTTGGGTTACTTTTCGGTTTGCTCTAAGAGTACCGATCAAATGCATTTTCTTGTCCAGTAATATATCAGATATTTCTAAACTTGTATAACAGTTATCTACAACAGATAACTGTTATACAAGTTTAGAAACGTACACTATTCAGAAGTTTTTCTGAAAGTTTTAATACTACGTTTATTGGTACAGATCGTCTTTGGTCTTGCTCCTTTCCAGCATATATTTTCAAATTCCACGTATACCCTTTGTCACAGCATAATTAAAATAATTTTATACCATACTTATGTGTTTTTTGGGTATATATTGTTTCATGATTAGCCTTCCTTGAAGCGGTACAATATTTTCATCTATGCAGAAGATTTTCCCCAGAGTACACACTTCCTGAAATCTTTTCAAAAAAGAATCAAGCAGTGGTTGTATTTTATGTAGTCTATTTCCTTCTTCGTTTTCTTCATTATTTGAAAAATGCCACATATGTAAGAGAATTTCTAAATATACACATTTTGAAAGTATTTTTATACAAAATTTTCTTCAAATTCACTCTAAATACTTTTATATCCTTAATAAATATGTACAATGAGCATGATTTTTCTAATATTTGCAGAAAAATGCTATTTGATTAGTAAATGTGTTACTTCCGGTCCGAATTTTGAATTTTTTTTTATTAAAAAAATTGCTCCAAATCGAGCTATAAATACTTTTGTACTGATAAATCTCTGTAGAACGCATAATTCGCGAGATATTTGCAGCTATCGACTTCTAGAAAGGATTTCAACAAATTATTTTTATAAAAAATGTTACAAATTTACTTCTAAGTAGGTACTTTTGTATTCTATAGAAGTTTGTTTAAACTTAGTTGTTCACGAATATAAACTACAACTTCCGGTCAACTGGTTTCGCTGAAAATCTAATCAGTTCTTAAGAAGGAGACTATATTCCTAATTATCAAGTTTGGTATTGAAAAATTTAGCCGTGGAAGGTCGCTGTCGTGGTACCATCCACAAACACAGATAGAGAGAGACAGAGAGACGCGAACATTCTTTAGAAACCACTTTTAGTTATCTAGGGACTTCAAAACCTAGACATCCGCAAAAATCTCGAGATCAAAAATTTTCGTCATCACAATACTTTCTAATAGTACGTATAAGAAAGTAAAAAATCAGGTGTGGCCACCACGTGACTTTCTTATACTTATGTGTGTTTCAAACTGTATAAAACTTATTCTAAATTAAGTTTTAAATACTTTTATCCATATATTACTTCTTCTTCGAATTGTGAGAATTTTTGTATACAAAAAAAATATTCAAAATTCTATTCTAGGTATTACGTCTTAATAAATCTCTATAAATTAGTGAGCCGGAGTTGCATATCGAATTCATAACAGTATTCCAGCCTAGCATCAATTCCATCTCCCTGCCCTATACAATGACCTGTGTGGCATCGACTGAACCCAAGTAGAAGAATGCTCTGATGTCAACATCGCTGTCTCAAAGTTTTATGGTATCTCATATTCTGCTATAGACCTACATGTTCCAAAATACTCATCAACATCTCAGCGATTTCCTGGCTGGTATGACTTTAATCAAATTATTAAAGTTCAAGAATTTTTACAACAAGAAATAGAAATCAGATTACGTAGATTGGTAAAATTGGAATCACATAGAGCTTATGATACTTACTTAGCTAATTTGGAGAGCAACATATTTAAACACACCAAGGCGTTTTGGCAATTTGTTGGTCAAAGAACGGGAAGTCAAGAATTCCCGGCACGTTAAGACATGGTGAGGAGGAGCTCGGAAGAAATTGTAAAAGCTTTCAACTACGTTCTATTTTTGTCTCATCAGATGCCCATGTCTGCTCAAGCAGCTTCGTTATAGAGCCCTTTCCGACAAGTGAAACTCTGACTGCCTTCAAATACCTTAAAGCTAACTTTACCTCAGCTCAGCATATATGTATTGCCCAATTTTTTGTTTATGGATTGCGCATCTGTTTTATGCGTTCCGTTGTCTATGAACTTTAACCTTTCTCTCCGGACATCAACTTTTCCCGAAATCTGAAAAATAAGTAAATTTATCCTGTTTTCAGGAAAGGTAATAAATATGATATCTTGAACTACAAACCAATTAGTTTACTGTCAGGCAGTTCCAAGATATTTGAAGATTTACTCTATACTAGGCTCTATGCATATATAAGGTCACATATTTCTCCACAGCAACATGGGTTTACATCGGACAGATCAACATTCTCCATCTTGGTCGAAGTAACACAATTTATTATTGTTTTGTACACAGACTTCACCAAGGCTGAGTTCCCTGGGTCTTACTTCATCTGTCATTAATCTGATGGCCTTTTACCTGGATAATGGTTCCCATTATGTGTACTATAATGGATTTCATTCTAACACTTTAACAGCTTCTTCAGGTTTTCCACAAGGATCAAACCTGGGTCCACTCTGCTTCAACTTTTACAATAACGATCTACTGTACATTCTCAGCTGTCGCGTCATAGCTTATATTGATGGCTTAAAGATCGTTTCAAGGATCAGTCTACGACTGTGAAGCCGTACAGATACGGTACGTGTTCGAGTGATACTTTTGTGGTGGCTCGAACAAGGTCAAATGTTTTTGCTGAGGCATCTCTCACTCATATCGCTAGAAACGCCAACCAACTAGGGTCTGATCCTTTTCACTTACCTTTTAATCAAAAACCTCACTCTAACAACAAATAGATATGTCTCTCGATTAAACTCAATTATTCTTTTTCTTTTTGGGCTTCTTGCATTGTATTTCTTTTACTCTACAAATGTCTGTAATACTGTTCATTTTAATTTCTAACCTAAATGCATTGGCTATGTATAATTATTAAATATTTACTGTTCTCGGTTTAATGAGTTAAGCTTTTTGTTAATTATCACTATTGTTATTATTAATATTATTACTACAATATGAAGCACTACTGTTTCTATGTATCAGAATTTGAATATTATCTTTTCTATTCAAGTTGTTCGTGGGTTTTCCTTCGTAAATCAGCTTTATGTGTTCTATAACTTAACATCTCCATCTTAGTGATTTAATTTTGTAATGGATTTTACATTAATGCATACATTCAGTTTTCTTTTTTTCTGTTATATTGTTGCTTTGTATTTTGTTTTATAGTTATAGGAAATACCATCGAGTGTAAATTGTTTTCCTGTAATTGGCATTTTTGCTGTTGGACAAATAAAGACTATTATTATTATTTTTATTATTATAATAAAGTGCATACTTCGCCGGATATTTGTAAAATAAAAAATGAGGTGTGGCCACCACACGACTTTCTTATAGGTATCTGCAGTACGCATTTTTTAAATGGTATCCGCTTAAAAAGATTGTGCTGAATGAATAATTTGCAATATACAATCCCGCTCTCCGATACAAAAATTGATAAGAAAGTAAAAATGAACACCTGTGGGTAAATGGATTACTTCAGGTCCGAATTTTGAAATTTCATTTATACAAGAAATATTTCAAATCCAGCTCTAAACACTTTTGTATTCTTGATAAATATATATAGAATGCATAATTTACGACATACTTGCAAAAAATCGCTATACGATAGGAGTAAAACTGTTACTTCCGGTCCGAATTTTGAATTTTTTTTTATACAAAATATATTTAAAATTATGTTTTAAATACTTTTATACTGGTAATGTACCTGCCTAGAAAGCATGACTTGCGAGATATTCGCAAAAAACTGATTTTCAATAACAGTAAAAGACCTACTTCCGGTAGCAATTTCAAAAAACTTCTTTGATACAATTTTTTTCAAATATAAGTTTGAGTACATTTGAAGTCAGTATAAATTTGTTTAAACTTAGTAATTGACGAAATATTGGCAAAATTACAAAATTTGGAATTGATATCTACAGCGGTTTGACCGCTATTGTGGTCACACACTCACAGGCAGACACACTGACATTTTTAGAAACAACTTTTTTTTGTATCAGGGGACTTCACAACGTGAACATCTGCAAAAATCTTGAGGTCGAAAATTTTCGTTATCACAATACTTCATTATACTACGTATAAGAAAGTAAAAAGTGTTATTCGATAAGAGTAAAAGCGTTACTTCCTGTCCGAATTTTGATTTTTTTTATACAAAAAGTATTGACAATCAAGCTTTAAACACTTCTGTACTCATAATGTATCTACCTAGAAAGCATGACTTGCGAGGTATTTGCAAAAGACTGATTTTCGATAAGATAAAAGATCCACTTCCTGTAGGAATTTTGAAGAACTGTCTTAATAAATTTTCTTTGGGATTCACGGCCGAGTACATTTAAATTCTTTATAAATTTATTTAAACTTTAGTAGTTGAAAATTCGATTCTTTCACTGAAGTCCGGTCTACCGATTTTACTGACAATCTATTCAGATCTCAAAATGGAGATTATACTGGTGAATATAAAATTTTAAATTGATAAATTTAGCAGTTTGACCGGGATCGTGGTCATACAAACACAAGTGTACAGACTGAGCAACACATACACAGAGAGAGTTTCGGTATCTGCAAAAATCTCGCGGTCAAAAAATTTGGCATCACAATACTGCAGCCCTCATTCGAGAAGTGTCCTTGCATATTTTTGCGTCCGTATTGTGCGTGGCAATATTGAAACTCCGTTAGAATACTCTTTGCGACAAAAGATTTTTTCCACTATTTTTAACATTGTCTTCTGGTCTGTTTTCATCATTTTTAGGTGCCGGAATTCCTGAATTTTCTGGAATTTCTGCGTGGTCTTCACCATTCGTGTCGCTCTCTTCTTGAAAATCCTCTAGTAATTCGTCGTCCTCTTCTTTCAAAATTAATCTTTCTGCTATGGCAGGCGCGTAGATACGATCAGTATTAAAAAAATGCGAGATCAATTTGATCGAAAAGGGATAATTATTGTTCTCCCTTATGCATCAGCAGATTTTATTAGCTAATATTGTGAGCAACTGAATTTATGAACGTTGGTATAGAGAAAATGTAGTGGTCAGTCCATTCTGTAGATAGCAATCCAACACAAAACGCTTGATATATACAGTGCCCGCGGAAAAGTGTGCACCATATGGAAAAAAAATAAACTCTTTTAATTTTTAAAATTATTTTTTTGGAGTTTGTTTTTGCATAATTAGAAACCAAAAACTAACCTAAAATATTTAACATATCGCATTTGCTTCAATGCGTAAATGTCATTTAAAAATTGCCAACGTCCAAACGTGCCAGTATTTGTCAAAATATAGAAGATGCCATAAGAAAAAGTTGTTTGTACTTTCGCGGACATCCTAAATCCAAAGTTTCGTACAAAAATTTTAATTTTAATTTTTTTTTTCATAATTTTGTAAAAAAACGCCTGTATATTTTTTAAGTGTATTTTTCTCTCGAATTCTGATAAAAACCTATGTTACCATGTAATAAACAAAAAAAAACAATTTGTATTTCAGAATAAGGTATATTTTTTTTAAATAAATGATTTCGTTAAGAAAAGTGGAGGACATTCCTGGACTATTTTCATATTTTCGTATGTACCATTAAAAATAAATTAAAAAACATAATGGTCAAAAAAGCTAGAAAATAACCTTTTAAAAATGAGAAAAAAAAGTAATTTTATTTCAACTAACAAAGTTAATTTCAAAAAAAATCAATTCTAATTCTTAAAATTAAATAAATTCACAAGTAAGCGTAGTCAACAATTCCAATTTTACAAAAATACCGTTACTATACAGTTAAACTAAATGAATAAAAAAATGTTAACAATACTACATTTCTGTATGTCTCCCTTCTCTTGCAATACATTTGATGATCCTTCTAGAGAACTCTCTTGTAATGTTTACAAAATATGTGGCCGGAATTTCTAGGCAAACGTCACGTATTGTGTTTTCTAGATGTTCAATGTTTCGAAATGGTCGTTTGCGGTACACTTTCTCTTTTAGATACCCCCACAAGGAAAAATCTAACGGAGTTAGGTCAGGGGATCTCGCTGGCCATGGATACGCTGAATATCTGCCAATCCATTTGTCCCCAAATAATTGATTTAAATAACTCCTCACCGCCAGTGTACTATGTATAGATGCGCCGTCTTGCTGAAACCATAAGACAGATCTTTCTTCCAATACCATATCATCAATTAAATCGGTTATTTCGGTCATGAGAAAATTCAAGTACCTTTGCGAATTTAAATTTTCGTGGAAAAAATAGGGTCCAATCAATCTACCATAAAAAATACCACACCAAACATTTGTTTTAAAAGAATATTGGTCCCTGCATTCGATGATAAAGTTAGGGTTTTCATCAGCCCATCATCTGCAGTTCTGCGAACTCACCGTTCCATTGGAAGAGAACGTTGCTTCGTCCGAGAACATGATTTCTTTGGGGAAACGACGGTTTTCTTCGAGCTCTCCTTGAAACCACATACAAAAATCAAATCTTGCGTTAAAATCTCGTTCTTTTAGTATATGGACATATTTTGGCTTAAATGGACGGTACTTATGTTTCTTTAAAATTTTTCTCACTGTAGTCTCTTTTGCCCTAGTTCTGTTGGAAATAGCAGCAATTGATGTAGTTTTATGCTCTACTACATCTAATAATACATGTTCTTCATGCTGCTGAACTTGCCAGTTTACATGTGGCTTCTTAAAATCATTTAGAACTGAACCGGATGACTTGAACTTATCTACAATACGACCAACAGTAGAGTGCGAAACGAATTTGTTAGGGTGTCTTTGATTAAAAATATTTGCCGTATCCCTGTTGGTTCTATTTTCTCCGTGAATTAAAATGATTTCTATTTTTTCTTCCATGGATAACATTTTAAAACAAATCTATTAGAGAAATACACAAAACTGACATTTATTTAGTTGTTTATGTCTAGAATTTGCAATTATTTTCTAGGCCTACTTGTGAATTTATCGAAGTTTAAGAATAAGCTTGTTATTTACTGCTTTAGAGATACTAAAGGAAATTTTGCTTAAAACAGACAAGGCTAGGTACATAACATGTTCTAATCTTACAACTAGTGTTATTTTCTAGGGTTTTTGACCATTATGTTTGAAAAATAAACATTTTTAATATACGAAAATATGAAAATAGTCCAAGAATGTCCTCCACTTTTCTTAACGAAATCCTTTATTTAAAAAAAATATACCTTATTCTGAAATATAAATTGTTTTTTTTTTGTTTATTACATGGTAACATAGGTTTTTATCAGAATTCGAGAGAAAAATACACTTAAAAAATATACAGGCGTTTTTTTTACAAAATTATGAAAAAAAAATTAAAATTAAAATTTTTGTACGAAACTTTGGATTTAGGATGTCCGCGAAAGTACAAACAACTTTTTCTTATGGCATCTTCTTATATTTTGACAAATAATGGCACGTTTGGACGTTGGTAATTTTTAAATGACATTTACGCATTGAAACAAATGCGATATGTTAAATATTTTAGGTTAGTTTTTGGTTTCTAATTATGCAAAAACAAACTACAAAAAAATAATTTTAAAAATTAAAAGAGTAAATTTTTTTCCATATGGTGCAGACTTTTCCGCGGGCACTGTATAAATATTCCAAATGTTGTCGACCGTACCAAACAATAAGAAAAAGGAAAATTACGGGAATGCGGTCTGTATTACTAATTAAAACACAATTGTTCTACTCAATATTTCTACATTTGTTCAATGTCATCATCAGGAGTAACGAACATAGAGTTAGTCACTGAACACAATCACAAAAGAATAAACCGGAACTTCTCTAAATATCAATTTCATTTTATCGTTATACAATATTACAACACTTTAAAAACTATATATCTTCAAACTACGTTTCGAACGTAGTTAAGAAATGTGTGAAATGGTAATCTAGCAATGTATTCGAGATCTCAAACATTCCTTTTTGCATGCTTGTGATGATCATATATATTCTGATAACACTTATATTTCAACCGCCGCGATAATGAGAGGAAAGCCAGTCTTATGCATTTACAATTTAACGATCCTAACTGCAAAGGCACCCCACTCTCTTTGATTCTTGTGATTGCTGAATGTATAACCTCATCACTTGCGTTGATATATTACAGCAGTACATGTGAGAAAAGTCCGACAGGCATTGCTGATATAGTTCAGCATTTATTATGGCAGATTTGTAGCTTTTTTCTGCATTTCTTAGATCCTTACCAGATTTCTAAACTATATTTTTTTTATAGCATATATCGACAGCGTATTCTTTCATTTGAGAAACTTTCTTATTTGTCTAGTTTATTGTGGTGATGTGGGTTTTTGTAAAGGTACCATGTAACTTTTGTGGATATCATCTCATCCACTATCATCTATCATCTTAAGTAGTAGATTAAATTTATTTTCAACTTTAAATGACAAACTTGGTCATAATAATTTTGTTAGGTTAGTAATGCCAAAGATCTGTGAACCACACAATTAGAAATTTTAGATGAGGAGAAAGGTGTCCCTTCATCTAAAATTTCTAATTGTGTGGTGCACAGATATTTGGCATTAGTGAACCTAACAAAATTATTACGACCAACTTTGTCGTTCAAATTTAAAAATAAAGTTAATCTATTACTTGAGATGCGAGCTATAACTCGAGATAATGTTTAAAGGTTTCGTAAATACACATATTCTTTTCTTTTTTAATAGCTCAGATGAACATATTATCTCCTTTATTTTTTACACAAGCTGTCGTTAGTTTTGGCTGTACCATATATTGTCTAATTTCCTACTCTTAAATAAATGATATAGTTGTTTGGTTTAAATTGTGAGTATTATGGAGTAATGTCAGGAATGATAGTTAAAACATCACTAGAACTAATTTAAAGAAATAATTAAAACGTAAGAGTCTCTTCAAAGTTACAGTTTAGTTTAAAAAATTGTGTTATAGTTGACATTTTAAAATGTGAATTCTGACAAAATATATATTTCAATGAAGAAATGTATCAGAGTTTGAAAATAATAGACATATTTAATAATAATACAATTTTTGATGCATTTGAAAATATTCTTATGTAATAATTAGAAGTTAGAATCTGCATATGAAAAAACACATTTCAAACGTTCAAGCACAATATGTCTAATCCATATTTAATGAAGAACAAGACAAGAAATTAAGTAATGTGGATGTACGTCAACATTGCAAAGCAATAATAATAAATATAATATAAATAAATGAAAATCAATTGTCAGAAGATTGGGAGACTGAATATTGTTCACATATAAATATATTCTACTAATTGAAATACTGAAAATAATAATAATTTTACAACAAGAAATTCGTGTGCTTATTTATCTAAACAATAAGAAAAAGATATATTACTATATGTAAATTACCGTCTACAGCACAAGTTAAAATTTAGATTGTATTGATAAGTAATCCGCTCCGCTTAGCAAGTTTCTGAAATGGAGCAGAGTTGTTTAACTTTTGGTTGTTTTATATTTGTTTAGGAAAAGGGAACGCACTTGAATGCAAATTGATGATAATCGATTGACCACATTTGCCGAATTTTTGTGAATCAATATGTAGTATTGAGTAATTTTAGAAAAATCCTGAAATAAGTCCAGGTATATATTTGAAACTTACAGTTAGATTTCCAGAATATAAAATATTTGTTTAATAGCATTCAATATCATTTCATTAGTAGAAACTAGTAACAATAAGTGATTTCATAACATAATTTCTTTCTATCCTCTTTCGTGAATTTTGCGAAAAGAAAAATTATTCAATTTTGCGTACTTATGTATTTTTGATGTAATTAATAGATTGCGTGCAGCGATACTTAATGACATGAACCTTGACTTTTTATATTCGGCTAGTTAGGTCAACATCTAAACAGAACAATTCTATGGAATTTTGTTTGATCTGATTGCGCTCACATGATATTGCATTTTTTTGTACATATTGTTAGTCAGTGTTTATTATGGATGGGAAAATGAAAGTGATTATGTTAGAAATTGCAGAATTATTGTTTGAATTGAAAGTTAAAGGTGTTACGGATTGTAAAGATGGTAAAGAATTATGGTTGATTGTTTTCAAGTTAAAAGTTATACATATATAAAGTAATGTTTTTAGCATTAATTATGTGTTAAGGACGACTTTGCTTCTACTGAAATTAGGATTCAAACACTTAAGGTCAGTTATAAAGTTGATATATGTTTTAACAGAAAGAAATATGCTTTTTTTAGGATAACGAAGTTCCCATATATTTATCGATAGTATTACCGATAATTGCAGAATATTATTTCTGTCAGACCATCTAGAAATTTTTAAACAATTATTTTTCCAACGTATTAGTGTGCTCTGGAAATACGATAATATCAGAGATCAATTATTATATATTTTAGTGTTTTAATTAATCAACAAAGATAATATCTATATTATAGAAACGTTTTATTTCTATATTGTTTAACTCTGTTGGCCGCCGCTAATCCTCAAAACGCAATTGTTTTATCAAAGAAGTAAAAGGGGAACGTATGTATGAATTATACGAATCTGTCATTATGGTGTTGATTAGGAATAATAAACTAATTATAATAGTATATGGGGTTTGGAACCATAATTTTTAAGGTCAGACTTTATACTACACATATTTCACACTTTCTTGGCTGTATCGTACTGAAGAAAACAAATAGGTTTGAAACAAATGCGTCTACAACTGTCTACCACGTAATAGTTTACATTTTCACTTTTAATTTATACTATTCCACGTTATCACTTTACTTTGTTTCACTTGGTTATCATTCCACACATAGGCTGAAATTATCTGTCAGGTAGTTAAGTACGATGTCGTATTTGATAAATCGAAAACCTTCGGATGAAACTACACATATGGTTGTTTGCTTTCCTAATTGTCATTTTGTTATTGGTTTACTTTGTTTTATCCAAGAAACCTCTCCTTCATGGGACAATATATATATATATATATATATATATCATAGGTTCCCAAAGTGGGCGATAACGCCCCCTTGTGGGCGCTGCAGGTCTAAAGGGGGGCGGTAAGAGACCCAGAAAAAAAATGGGGGCGTTGTGTAAAGGCTTAGGGGGCGATTTGTAATTTCATCTAGAATCTAGGAGGACTCTTAGACACCGACTGAGCTCTCGACTCTCGACTAGGGATGGGCGATAAACATCGATGTTCATTGAACATCGATATTTTAGGATCGATGTTCGATGTTTTTGCATCGATGTTTGCAATTTAGATTTATCGATAAACTATCGATGTTAGAAGAAATATAGTGAACATCGAACTTTTAAGCTTGACAAAATGTATTTGCACTAATCACAAAATAAAACAGCGTCCTCTGTTGACAAATACAAAAATGTTTCCAAATTAACAGCTCACATACAGGCTACGAGGATGTAAAATTGTCTACGAATAAAAGAAGTATTTAAATTTCACAGTGCTATATCATATAAATTCGAATATTTCATTTTAGGCTCTTTTAAATATTACTCAGTATAAATATTTAAATAATATATAATTAAATACATAAATTTATAGTACTTTTAATGTGCAGAATAAAAGTTAAATTATGTATGCATGCAGAATAAGTGAAGGAGGTAAACGTATTTTCATAGAAAAAGAAGGGAGATAGACATTACCGATGTATACTTCTTCGGGAAATTCCCTAGTGCGTACAATCATACACGACGATACACGTATTAAATGCAAGATGACACATCAGAAATATAAAACCATATCCATATGTATCTCGGTATTTGCCAGCGTAGTCAAAAAAAAATGCAAGACTATAAAATCCCAAATAAAAATCGTTCTCTTAAAAAGCTTTGATACACGTAAATGTATATATTTTTTAAGTATCAGACGATTTAAGTCATGTGGTTGTTTCATGCATAATTGCATAATATTGTTTTTTTATATAGTTTTTTTTGAGTAGTTTCTAAAGTTAACTACATATTATAAATGTATATATTTCTTTTATTATTTTTTTTGAATAGTGATATCTTTTATATCATTTTGTTAAGGACGTAAATTAATTAAGTTATAATAAAGTTTTTGTTAAACTGCCAAAAAATAAATCTATAAATATAATTATCGATGTTTAAAAACATCGATGTTTGGTAGTCGATATTTTGCAACCATCGATGTTGATCAACGATGTTAACATCGATGTTTGATATCGATGTTTACCCACCGATGTCCCATCCCTACTCTCGACTACAGCTTGTGAACATCAACTAATATTAATTAAGAGATTGCTCAAACCAACTCGGTTCGATATTTCTCTCCGAGTAGTTCATATATCTGTCCTGTTTTATTGAATAAATAAAATAAAAAACATATCAATCGGTCGCTCCGTTTCGAAACGAAAAGAGACACAAACAAACAAATAAAAAGGCAACTGTATCAATCGACTGGTTCATAGAATACTTGTTCTTACTTGTTGAGTACGATTGAGCGTCGAATGAGATAAACGAGTTTATGCATGTTTGTCTTATTCCTGTCGGTGCGTGCTGCTTATGCAATCCTATATAAACAACGTAATATTTATTTTATTTTCATTTGCGGTTTCGCGCGTAATAGATAAGCAGTACTTAAGTTCAACACTTATACTTACGTATTTCTCAAAACAAAACAATGTCGGAAGTAAAAAAGAAGAGACGGCAATACTGTGCGGAATATATTAAATTCGGATTCATTGAAAATCCTACAAACCCATCGTCGCCTTTGTGCCTTCTATGCCTAAAAACATTTTCGAATGAAGCAATGAAGCCTTCAAGACTTCAAGATCATTTGAATAAAATGCATCCAGATAAGAAAGACAAGAATGTAGCATATTTTCAAGACCTAGAGAAGAAGCATAATACTCGGCCAAGTGTAGCAAAACTCTTTTCGGCGGCTGCTAAGCAAGATGACGACGGACTTCGAGCTTCGTACAACATCTCTTTGTTAATTGCTCAAAAAGGCAAACCACACAACATCGGAGAAGTGTTAATTTTGCCAGCAATAAAGGAAGTAATAACTACTGTGCTTCATAAACCGGCCGCAGATATTATCGGAAAAATTCCTTTGAGTAATAATTCTGTGCAAAGACGAATTGATGAAATGGCCGGAAACATAGAAGAATCATTGTGCAATCATCTGAGGACTAGTCAATTCTCAATTCAGCTCGATGAGTCCACTTTACCAACTAATGAAGCATTGTTGCTGTCTTACGTGAGGTTTATTAAAGATGAGAAAATATGTGAAGAACTATTGTTTGCTAGAAATTTAGAGACCGATACAAAAGGCGAAACCATATTCAATACATTGGAAAAGTTTTGTGATGAGAAAGAGATTCACTTGAAAAATATTATATCAGTTGCTACGGATGGCGCTCCGGCTATGACAGGGTGCCATAAAGGCTTCATAGCGTACGTAAAAAATAAAATTCCAGATGTCCTTGCTGTACATTGCGTTATTCATAGACAACATTTGGTTGCTAGAAATTTAAGTGAACGACTATTTCAATCACTGCAATATGTCATCAAAGCAGTCAATAAAATCCGTAACTGCTCTTTGAATGATAGATTATTTCATCAGCTTTGTGTTACTAATGACGAAGATTTCAACCGTTTGTTGTTTCATACCGAAGTTCGTTGGCTATCAAGAGGCAATTGTCTGACTCGATTTTACAACCTGTTTGACTCTGTGATAGAGTTTTTGGAAACTAAAGATACAGAATTGCGCAACAAGCTCATTACATCAAAAAATGATATAGCTTACATGACAGACCTGTATAAATTGTTCAACAACATGAATCTCCAACTGCAAGGCGATGAACTAAATTTAATTAAAACAAAAAATGTCGTTGCTGCTTTCGCAGCCAAACTGCTTCTACACAAAAAGAATATGGGCAGACGTGAGTTTCATAATTTTCCGAATTTATCAGTATCCTGCAGTAACGACGACTTGTTTGCCTACTGCCAACATTTGGAAAAGCTCCACATTGACTTCACCGAACGATACCAGGATATTTTGAACTTGGAAATACCAGACTGGGTGTTGGATCCGTTTTCAAATGTCAACACAGCAATATCACCACATCTGGAAGAAGAACTTATAGAATTGACAACGAACGAGGAAATAAAAATCAAGTTCAAAAATGGCTACCAAGAATTTTGGCTACAAAAACCGATCCCGCAATTGTACCCTGGATTGTGGTCAATCATTCAACGATTCTTGATAGCATTCCCATCGTCATATTTGTGTGAACGTGGATTTAGTGCTGTAGCAACGCTGCTTACTAAAAAGAGAAATCGTTTGCATGTTACCGAACGTGGTGACTTGCGGCTGTTCTTGAGTAAATTGGAACCTGATATCAACAAACTTATTAAACAGCATCAGATTCATCCTTCACATTAGTTTTTATATTAGAATCGATTATGTTTGTTTTATTTTGAATTTTGAATAAAAGATACTTTGTCTGAATACTATAAAGTTGCGTTTCAATAATCATTCTCATTGGCAGGTGTAGCCCGTAAAAGTTAACTTGAGACCTGAGCGCCGTTGTGTACTACCTACTACGCTCAGGTCTCAAGTTAACTCATTCATTCTAAACGAGACTTTTACTATAACCCATAGTAAAAGTCTCGTTTAGAATGAATGTTTAATCTCCGCTAATATAGCTCACAATAATTAATTTAATTTGAAGTTATAGTGGTTTTTGAGTAGGTGAAAAAATGGGGGCGCTAAAAAATAATTTATTCTCAAAGTGGGCAGTAGGCAAAATAAGTTTGGGAACCACTGATATATATATATATATATATATATATATATATATATATATATAATTAAAATATTTTTTTTGTCCTGGCCTTAATAGTTAATAATTCAAAAAGTTTCTTTCCTGGGATTAGCGGCCATAAAGGAAGTAAATGAATTACACCATTTTTTTTGTTTTTGTCTTATTTACTATATTTATGTAATATAACGTCAATTTCTTATAATATATTTTTAGAAATTGACGTTATATTTAACATCACAAGTAAATATACTTACAACATGAATAATAAAATTATTAGAATATATACAAAAGTTGTATAGTGAATGACAAATCATGTTAATATAAAAAAAATAGTGTTATGTCGGTAAGTACACATATTTTTCATAAAATGTTAAATGATATTGAACAAGTATAATTAGTAAAAAATGAAATAAAAAAAATTGATTATTAAGAGCTTGCGTGTGTTGATCATCAAATTCCTACAGCACATCAAATGTAAATAACTTACATATAAATAATTTCTTCTTGTTGTTGTTATTAGGTTCAATAAATAACCTTGAAAAAGGCAAGGATAATTGCCGAAACGTTGGTGTAAATAAAACAAAAACAAAAAAAATGGTGTAATTCATTTACTTCCTTTATGGCCGCTAATCCCAGGAAAGAAACATTTTTAAATTATATATATATATTATTATTATTATATATATATTATATACCGTTTGACTGAAATAAAAGTAGATATAGGGAAATACAGACACGCACACATGTGCATGCAAACATGAAATGGAGAGGTACGATAGTAGCGATGTGCGATACAGTATCGATACTGAGAGTATCGATATTTTATTATGCAATACTCGATATTTTGTATCGATACTTTTACTACCAATACATTTGATATCGATACTATTTTAGCATGGATCGATACTCAACATTGTCAAATCAATCATCTGGAAAAACATAAAATAAACTTCTTAATTTTTATTCTAGTTTTAATATTTCGTTTCACACTAAAAAGAAACACTAAACTACTAAACTAACTAATGCTAGCGACATCTAGTCGCCAATGGCGACACTTCTCTACAACTGCAAATGTGAAAATACTAGGGTACGGCAGCCGCTGCATGCCAACTTGCCAACGGCCAACGTGCAAACCGTGTGTGAAACCCCGAATCAGCAACTTCTCTGGAATGAGTAATTTCTGTTCTGTTGTGTGTAATTACTGTAATTTAGTTAGACTAATAAAAAATGCCTCCTCCAACAAGTGTCGTTTGGAGAGCTTTTATTAAAACTAATGCTGGTGGAAAATGCAAATTTTGTCAATGTGAGGTGAAAAGTGGAGGTAACACCACAAACTTGAAAAAACATCTAATGCGGAAACACCCAAACTATGACGCAGAGGACGAAGTCGATGTCGCTACCAAAAATAAGGTATGTGTTTGTTTTTCATATCAAAATAAATGCACGATTTAATTTCTTATTTTAGCAACCACGCAACACCGAAGAAGTGCGCCCTGAAAAATTAATTTCTAGACCATCGACATCGACTTCGGCTTATTTATCATTATCAGAGGAAGAAGATGACGATGTGACCGATGTGTCTGCGGCTTCAAGTTCAACAACCCTCTACAACAACAACTTGGTTCAGCCTAGAATCGCTGAATCTTTCACAAAGATGACATCATATTCCGGTAGGTATATTTTGTTTAAATTATGATGTTATAAATTCAGTTTTCTCTTTTATATAAGACACTGGATCACGTGGAAGCAAAATAACTAACGCAATTATATACATGATTGCAAAAGACAATTTGCCTCTTTCCACAACAGAAAAGGATGGTTTTAAGTACCTAATGAATACTATCGCTCCGTTGTACCACGTTACGGGAAGGAAAAGTATAACCAAGTATCTAGATTCTAGATAATAAGTATGATGTGCTGGCTCCTATAATGAAAAATTATTTAGGACAAGTCGATCATTTCACTTTAACTAGCGATATTTGGACGGAAACTATGAATACTAAAAGTTTCTTGAGTCTTACTTGTCATTTTTTTTTAACTGATAGTCTACATTCGGTAACAATTGGTGTGACAGAATTAAATGATAGACATACTGCTGAATATATTGCTGATTCGTTGAGAAAGCTTTGTGTAGAATGGAATATTCCTTTAAGTAGAGTAACAGCCATCGTAACAGACAACGGCAAAAATATGGTTAAAGCTGTGAGTGATCTTCTCGGCAAAAATTTTCATTCACCATGCTTCGCCCACACACTTGACTTAGTCGCTTCAAACATTGTTGATACTGAAGATGTTAAACAAATCTTAGATAAAATTAAATGCATCGTCACAGAGTGTGGTTGCTGCCGATGAATTGAGAAAGGCCCAAGGCGTAGAATCTTTAAAACTCATTCAATCGGTTCCAACAAGATGGAATTCCACATTTTATATGATCGAAAGATTTTTAAAATTGTGCTCCTTTGTTGCACCAATATTGCTGAAATTTCCTAAATCGCCACCGATGATTGATGCCTCTGAATTGGAGGTGGTTAAAGAAATAATTACAGTTTTGGCACCTATTGAGGCCGTCTCCAAGGAAATTTGCGGAGAAAAATATTTAACGTGCAGTAAAGTTATACCTATTATTAATTGTTTATCACAAAATTTAAAAAAACAATCTCCTTCAACCGAATATGGTAAAAAATTTCTAACTAGAACCCTTAACGAAGTTCAAAAACGATTTGGAGCTATTGAACAAAATAAAATTTTAGCTATTTCCTGTATATTGGACCCAAGATTCAAAAAACTTCATTTTAATAATGTCAATGCATGTGCACAAGCAATAAATTTTATAAATAGTTATTCTAATATAGTAAATGAAGAACAAGGACAAGCAGCTGGTCATGTCCAAATGAAATCAACTTCCGATTTAGAAGGCGGTTTTAGTTTATGGTCATTCCATCAAGAGTTGGCATTATCATCATTAACGGAGAAAAAGAGCGAAGGAGATTCAAACCTTTGTTTAGAACTCAAAATGTATTTAAGTCAACCAGTAGTGGATATGAACACCGATGTAATCACATTCTGGAACCAAAAGCCTAACGACAGCATACTCAGAAAACTGGCCTTTCAATATTTGTCAGTTGTTGCTACTTCCGTGCCCTCTGAGCGATTATTTTCAAAAGCAGGCAATATTATGATAGAAAGCCGAAACAGGCTGCTTGGCAAAAGATTGTCAAAACTTTTATTTTTAAATTCTTTGCCATTAGAAAAATGGGAGTTGTAATTTGATTGTTAATTTTATATTTTCATTTATTTTCTTATTGTTCTTGTTTAATTTTAGTTTATATTGATTAATAAAATACTTCAATTTTGATAAAAGCATTCTTTATTCACTCTACTCTGCATTTCGGCATCCGGACCGAGGTTGTATCGATACTTGGAGTATCGATACAACCTCTTACAATATTCCGGTGGATCGATACTTTCAGGTTCGATCCATATCGATTCAAAATATCGATACTCTGCCTTGTATCGGAACATCCCTATACGATAGTAGGGGAGTACAGATGAGTTCATATCGGGACAGCGGGGTACCCAGGCTTTAGTGCAAAACGTTGAAAGTTAGTATGTAGACGTTTGCTTTAAGGAATTGCTACGCTCTTTACGGCTTTTGTATAATATTTTGGTAACTGATGTATAATGTATTAACATTGAACTGAAACAAAACTCTATAAAATTTGTAACTAAAATAAAATTCGAGTTTGCTCAGATACAATGTATGTACCGTTCACGCTCTAAAGTTACGGAACGAATGTGTTGTCCCCGCTCTCGATCTCCCCACTATCTCCCCACACCACCGGTCTTATACATAGGTACATGTTTATGTGTGTGTATTTGAAGATGCATATTAACTTTTAACTACGACAATCTGTATATCAGAAAAAGAAAAATATTGGGTATAATCCGCTGCAGAGCAACCGTAAACACGTGTTTCTGACTAATTGGTCGTCATCAGTACGGTGTAGCCAAGGAATAAGGTGGGATAACCTTGGAGATGTAAGCTAAACGGAAGACCATCAGGTGACAGACCACCATTTGCTACACCGTACTGATGACGACCAATTAGTCAGAAACACGTGTTTACGGTTGCTCTACAGCGGATTATACCCAATATTTTTCTTTTTCTGATATTTTATGTATCCGCAATAATTTCTTATTCTTTCATTTATATTATATATATATATATAATTCAAAAATTTTCTTTCCTGGGATTAGCGGCCATAAAGGAAGTAAATGAATTACACCATTTTTTTTTTGTTTTATTTACACCAACGTTTCGGCAATTATCCTTGCCTTTTTCAAGGTTATTTATTGAATTTTTTTTAAAAATTGTTAAAAAAGTGTTTCTATTTCTTGCATTATTTAGTTTAAATTTTAATTTAAGTAATTTCCTTAATTCTGTATAATTATTTTCGTTCAAATTTCTTCTTATTTCCTGGAAGGTAAGGTTTCCTATTTCCATTTTTTCACCCATGGATATTTACATTTATGGCCGCTAATCCCAGGAAAGAAACATTTTTGAATTATTAAATATTAAGGCCAGGACAAAAAAAAATATTTTAATTGTAAATATCCATGGGTGAAAAAATGGAAATAGGAAACCTTACCTTCCAGGAAATAAGAAGAAATTTGAACGAAAATAATTATACAGAATTAAGGAAATTACTTAAATTAAAATTTAAACTAAATAATGCAAAAAATAGAAAAACTTTTTTAACAATTTGTAAAAAAAGTTCAATAAATAAGCTTGAAAAAGGCAAGGATAATTGCCGAAACGTTAGTGTAAATAAAACAAAAAAAAATGGTGTAATTCATTTACTTCCTTTATGGCCGCTAATCCCAGGAAAGAAACATTTTTGAATTATTAAATATTAAGGCCAGGACAAAAAAAATATTTTAATTGTATATATATATATATATATATATATGTAATGAAAAATTCAAAAAATTCTTGGTAGTAGTGGCATACAATGAAGTAAAAGTAATAACAATATGACAACTGGTTGTCAATTAGAAAACAATGACAAATATAAAATGCAAATCACAATGTATAATTGAAAATGTAATCAAATAAGCAATAGGACAGTCGGGATTACTTATATGGTCACATCAAAAGGCTTGGGATTTACCACAAACTGTTCAGTCAATGCAATTATACAAGTAACAATGACGCAACTATGTAATGAAAAATTAAGAGTAGAACTGTTGATATTATATTAATATAGAATGTAAAATCAGTCATGTATAAATGTAAATGAAAGCAAATAAGCATAGGACAATCGCCATTACCCATGTAATCCTATCAAATCGGATTAGGTTCACCTAAACATGTACAATCTGATTGAAATACATAGACAATCAACTATGTATGTGTTAAGATGTATTTGTAGCTACAGACATATATGTTTCTACCTAGTTTGGTTTCGTCAGTGCAGCATAACAAAGAAGGTGTATGTTAAAGCATTAATATGTGTTGAATAAAAATTATATAGTATTACCTTAAAATGTCAATCCAAAATGTCCAAGTGTAAAACAACTGTGCACTTACTTAATACTGTGTAATGCCTTATTTCAACCAGGCAGTTAATAAAATATATTACAATTCTTTGCCAAAATATACAAATGTAATGAAAAATTCAAAAGATTCTTGGTAGTAGTGGCATACAATGAAGTAAAAGTAATAACAATATGACAACTGGTTGTCAATTAGAAAACAATGACAAATATAAAATGCAAATCACAATGTATAATTGAAAATGTAATCAAACAAGCAATAGGACAGTCGGGATTACTTATATGGTCACATCAAAAGGCTGCCTGGTTGAAATAAGGCATTACACAGTATTAAGTAAGTGCACAGTTGTTTTACACTTGGACATTTTGGATTGACATTTTAAGGTAATATTATATAATTTTTATTCAACACATATTAATGCTTTAACATACACCTTCTTTGTTATGCTGCACTGACGAAACCAAACTAGGTAGAAACATATATGTCTGTAGCTACAAATACATCTTAACACATACATAGTTGCATCGTTGATTGTCTATGTATTTCAGTCAGATTGTACATGTTTAGGTGAACCTAATCCGATTTGATAGGATTACATGGGTAATGGCGATTGTCCTATGCTTATTTGCTTTCATTTACATTTATACATGACTGATTTTACATTCTATATTAATATAATATCAACAGTTCTACTCTTAATTTTTCATTACATAGTTGCGTCGTTGTTATTTGTGTAATTGCATTGACTGAACAGTTTGTGGTAAATCCCAAGCCTTTTGATGTGACCATATAAGTAATCCCGACTGTCCTATTGCTTATTTGATTACATTTTCAATTATACATTGTGATTTGCATTTTATATTTGTCATTGTTTTCTAATTGACAACCAGTTGTCATATTGTTATTACTTTTACTTCATTGTATGCCACTACTACCAAGAATCTTTTGAATTTTTCATTACATTTGTATATTTTGGCAAAGAATTGTAATATATTTTATATATATATACATATATATGTATGTATACCGGGTGTCTGTTTAAGCTCAGCTACCGGCCATATCTCGGCAACCGTTTATCGTACAACCTCGCGGAAAAAATCTAGACAGTAAAATGGATGACGGGAATTACAACAAAAATATTTTTAAGTTTCCAAAATAATCGCAAGGTGGCGCAATTCTTAAGATGAATCACAAATTCGATAATTTGTCATTAAATTCTAGATTAAGATAGATTAAGAAATTTACTAGCAAAATTTTTAGACGTTTTTATACAACTTTCATTTGCAACTTTTTGATGTAACTCCCATACGAAAGGGAGAGTGGAGGGGGGTATGTCTGCGCACAAAAGTAGGTATAACTTTGGTTTGCCCCAACGGATTTTAATGTTTCTGGGCTCATTAAATAGAGAATTTGACAAAGAATTGAAGGATATGTAGCATGAAATTACGTGGTTGTCAAAGAAAATAACAGGGGGCGCGGTTCTCAATGTATGTATATTTCTTGTTTTTTCTTAAAATTTCAAATGGAACGGTATATTTTTAATATCGTAATATTGAAGCACATAAAAAACTAAAGAGAATGATGAAAACCGGAAGTTGCTACCTTTTTTGTTGACGAAGATATAGTCATACGAAGACAATCCAGAAAAATAAAGCTCTTTAAATATAAATGTATTTATTTATTGGGAGTAATAATTTTATTTTAATTTTAATAGGGTCCCTAGACAGTGTATAGTACGTTTTCACTTCAAATTTCATCATACTCTTCGCTAAATGTAATTATTTCAATCTTTTTATCGATTTTTTAATTCATTGTATATGTTACGTTAGATTCTCCTTTAAATGTTTTTAAATACTCTAGCTATTATTTTTTAAATATCATTTCTTATCCTTTCCAACATTGAAATAAAATAATAATAATGAACAGTGTATTTTGCTTTTTTTTTTAATTTTCATCATACAACATGGCATGCATAATGATACTAAATTACATTATGTTGAGATTTCCAAGGTAGGCCATGAAAATCGAAATGCAAAGATATCAGTGTCACTTGTAGTTAAACTTTTTGTACGTATTTAGCAAATTAAGCCTTTTTGGACACCTGCACATAATTATTAAGTTTGTAAAATGTCGTATTTTAACGTTCAAGCTTATGACATGATCAGAATGTATTTTCAATGCTTTGAAAATGCATTCTTGCTTCGGGGAAATATTCCCTAAGTTATCCCGAAAGAAGACATTATTGAGTTTTTATTCACCTTGCCAGATGTTCATGATGTTTATTTATGGGGCAGAATAAAAGACATAGTTTATCACAAAAAACCAAGTACAACAATTGCTGCCTCCAAAATGGAAGTAACTCTGCTCTCTACTAATCGACAAGTAAACGGGTATTGAAAATGAAGGTGAACACTTTGAACATTTGTTAAGTTGTTTGTTGTTTCGCTAAATATAAAGATCTTTTTAATGAAAAGAAAAGATACAGCAATGAACTTGTTAAGGGTGTATTTTTTCAAATATTCTATCGTCTGAATGTAAAATTTTACTATATATAATTCTTTTTTTCAATAATTCAGTAATTTTGAAATTGATAATAAGTAAGATTAAAAAACATAAATACATTTGAACTTTTTTGTGTTTTAATCCATATATTCTTTAACTATCAAGTAAATAAAATATAATTTTTCATACAATATTGGACTAGTGTTGAATATGAGACAACACCAGTCAAACACCCACAAACACATACAGTCACCCCTTAAAACCCCTTGAATACATGCAACCATAAATACATCGGCGATGCTTAGTGGTAGACCCTTGTATAAGAGTATAGGTAAAAGTCCCTGAAAAATAATGCAGATTTTGCTAACAAAACTAGTATATTCTGAGAACCCCATCAAATTTTAAATATTAGAAAGCAAATCACCCCCAAAATTAGAAAACCAAACCAATGACTACTCTTTTCAGGAACCCCAACTGAAACCCCCATACTAAATACTAAATACTAGAATTAAATACTTAATTAGTTCAATAAACAAATTAGTCTTATTTTTATAGTTATAATTAGCATATTTTCACAATACAACAATGATTAGTAATATGTTATATAGGCAAAGTAATAATATAAACTGAATTTGACAGCCATTACAAATGGCCAACTTTAATTTCAAGTTTTAACACTTATCATCACGCTATGAGCAGTTAAATGATTGCTAGTTTAAAGTGTGAATTCTTAAGATCAAATGTCACAAAAAGTTACAGGTTTTAATTTAAAGCAAGGTTGATAACTTCAAAAGCATCATCCCAAACATTGGTAAAAGTATAGCACATACATGACTAATTTCTAACTAAAAATGCATTGCTATAAACCAAAATAAACTAATGTTGAACATAAACAACATTTACCCCATAAAGATGTTGTAAATTTATAATCATTGTCACTAAATATAAATCTGTTAGATGCGCGCATTTAAGCTAAGCATCATTTTATTTTTCGAATTTTGATGCGCCATATTGTTCTAATCATAATTAATTTCAAATATTTCATATACATAATTAAAGCAATTATAAATAAAACCAGCAGATACAAAGTCTATCAAGACGTATTTACGTGGAAATATTTCTCAGTGTCATATATGTAAGTTGAGTCCAGATATTTATAATAAGCATTTTGAATAATTTGACAGTTGTCAACATAGGTAAAAGAAAAGTTTAAAAATATTAATTACAAGCTATATAGATAATTTAGAAAGGTGTTAAAAGATTAAGAAAAGGTCATAGTTTCATGTTATAACAATAATTCATAAATAAATTAAAAGACCATTTAGTTATTACACTTCAAAAACTAACCACACTAATTTTTTATATAAATAAAGATATTTAAGAGGATTGAAAGGTGAAAAAATATAAAATGTATTTAAAAGTATAATTTGTGAAGGAAAGATTCTACTAAAAAGGCATTTTTATCCAAAATTTTGATATTTTAATTTATTTTATTAGCGTCCATGACGTCATCGAACATATGACAGTCGAAATGCTAAATTTGCCCTTTAAATTTCAAAAAAACGTGTTTTTCTAAGAGAAAACGAATTAAAGTAATTTTATTGCACCGATTGAAAGACGGAAAAATTTAACTAATAAAAAACATTATTCCACTAATATTCCAAAATAAACTTGTCCGTAAAAAGACTTTGTAAAATATGACTGTATGTATCACTATGGTAACTACGCTCACAACAGAAGATTCTTATAAAAAGGCACATCCGACGAAAAGCGACATCCACTTTTTATTGATTCATTGTTTGAATCAGATCCATTTTTATCAATTCATAGTTTGAAGTGACATCCATTTTTATTAATTCAGAAGTTGACGTAGATCCATTTTTTGAATTCTTTGTTTGAATTGATCCATTCATACATTCGTTTCCACGTGCGAGTTTAAAGTCACGTTGTGTGACCTTCCAAGTGACGCAAGAAGGTCGCTCATTTGAAGACGTTCGCGCCAAAGCACAATTCAAGGTCGAACTGAATAAACCGTAGCTGTAAAAGAAAAATAACATAGGAGAGATTACTACCACGCATCTACAACCAAATAAGTCAAGAATAAATTAAACATCTACTCACCTGATACCTGTGGAATCAATCCGAAGAGGGTCATCAGAGAAAGGGTCTCGCAGTCCATTGCCGTACTGGATAGCAGAACCAGGATAGCCGTCACTCACCTAGGAATACACCTTTAACTACCCGAAATACCTGGTCTTAAACAGAATAGGAATTAGTGACATATAAGGTACAAAGTCTATTTAATACTGTACGCACATTTCGTGCCGAAATTAGGTCAAACATTTGTAACATCTTTCAATCCTATTAATTCACTAACTTAAATAAAAGTCAACTCTCCAAGTAATATCTAACATAAACTTTTGGGTCAAATTTACATTTTTAAATTAGAATAAACTTATTTAAATAAAATATCAGGACATACTTACAATTTATCCATTCTAATTCATTATTCCGTTGCATTCAAATTCAACTTCATGCACATAAGGTTTAAAGTCGTATGCATTGTCATTTGACATTTATATTTTGCATTAGTAGAACATTGCCTATGGAAATTTTGTTTATATAAAATACAAAGTATATTAGCTCGATTCACGATTTTATTCTCATTTATTGTTTTCTGTCAATTTGTCAAACATTTGTCTACACGATCATTGTTGTATCTTGCTTCGTATTCATTATCATTTTTTTAATAAACCAAGATCTGTTTGTTAATGAAAATAAAGTGTTTGTTTCCACCATTGATAAATCCTGCTTCACATTAACATAAGAGGTACACATATGTATTTTGTGCATTGGCGTTAAAGCGGTGCCACAAAATAGCCTTTGCAGGTTAGAATCTACAAGATCCTCGCATTAGAGCTGAAGAGTTGCTGTATCGTGAACTAGGGTAATGAAATTTCGAATCCTTTAACGCCCTGAGGTAGAGTATTAGAGTCAATTAGAGATCACACCACTGAGAGAACTACATCACTTTTTAATTTTCGTTTTATCACCGTAACAACCACACACACGAGAGTTATTGCGATTTCGCGCTAAATACAGAGCATTTACTCCCATTTGGATAAATTTTAATTCAAACTTGCGCAGTTATACGCTGAATACCGCGAAGTTTTGAAATATAAATGAATTTGTGCATTTCACTTAGGGCGATTTTAAGACACTCATTTACACAAGAACTCAATATATAATTATCTCAGTACTTAGAGAATGCATCCCCCTTTAGTTAGCCGGCAGATTTAAATTTGGAACAACAATTAAATAATTATTTAGGACATTAGCCATTTAATTTCGTATTAAGTAATTTTTTTTCTTCAATATAATTAAAGTAATTAATGAATTAAATACGTGCTCTCAAACCATATCCGTCTCTTGCTGCATAATTAATTGAATATACACATATAGCAATCTACTCCCCCTATTACAATATCAATTTATTTTAAATTAATTCACAATAGAACTAGAAAGCGTATGTATTCCATACTCTTTGTAGATCATTCAAATATTTACAAATTAGAAAGAAGAATAAAAAAATGAGGTGTGGCCACCACACGACTTTCTTATACGTATGAAAGTGTTACTTCCGGTCCGAATCTTGAAATTTCATTTATACAAAAAATATTCCAAATCCAACTCTAAATACTTTTGTACTCTTCATAAATGTATATAGAATACATAATTTACGACATATTTGCAAAAAATCGTTATTCGGTAAGAGTAAAAGTGATACTTCCGGTCCGAATTTTGAAATTTTTTTTATATAAAAGATATTGGAAATTAAGTTCGAAATACTTATGAATTCTTTATAAATTGGTCTAAACTTAGTAATTGACGAAATATTTGCAAATTTCGATTTTTTCACTGAAGTAAACTACTACTTCCGGTCTGCCGATTTTGCTCAAAATCTAATTATTTCTCAAGAGGGAGATTATATTCGTAAATACAAAATTTAGAATTAATGTCTCCAGCGGTTTGACCGCTATCGTGGTCACACACACACAGAGAGACACACACACAGACACAGACATTTTTTTAAAAACCACTTTTTGGTATCAGGGGACTTCAAAACGTGGACATCTGCAAAAATCTCGAGGTCGAAAATTTTCATCATCACAATACTTCCTTATACTACGTATAAGAAAGTAAAACCGTCACTTCCATAAGGATTTTATAAAAATATAAGCTATTTATGATTTTAATAACTGACACTTTTGAATTTCATATAGATCACGGTATTAAGGACAAATGTCAATGTATCCTTTTGATCTTGTTAAAAATCCAATAAACAATAGTAAAACGAATATAGTATTTAAAAACTATTTAGAAGACATTCTACTGTTAGCATGAATATATTAATACATGCCTTTTCACTAAAACTAGGTTCAATAAAATGAAAAAAATAATCTATAACCAGTGTGTGAAATTACTTCACAAAAGTGTAATTATTGAATTTAATTGTAATCAAGATATTTTTCTTATTTCGAATGCCGACATAAATTTTATTTCAATTTCTTTATATTTGAAGCGAGAAAGTCAAAATTTACATAAACTGGTTCCAATTGTAGACCACGTATACGCAATAAAACTGGAGAATTAATAATTCTGCATAAATTAGAATAATTTCTCTCAGAATGTAGCTGCCGCTATAATATTTTGGCCATTAAAAACATTATTATTAAAATTAAACAGTTAGAACAGCGAGAACAACAACACTATTACCTTTCGTACTCAAGGTTTGCATGTCTCACTTGTGTATTTTCAACTTGGTTTTTTTAATATTCTCACTGAAGACAAGAAGAAACGGAAACAATGTGAAAGGAGAATGGATGTTGCAGCTAAAACCTTATTAAACTTACAGGTAAATTGTTTTTCTAAGAGCAAACTCGGACGCAGTAATGTTGACAATGACAATTACATAAATTCCATTTTTATTATTGAACAGTCTTAGTTCGTATTTCTGTGCAGATAAGCTTCACAAATAAATTATGATATTAATGCAAGTATTTCAGGTTAATCAATAGAATGAGCAAGCAGTATTAAAATAGCTCTTGCCAAATTATATTTTGACTCTAACGATAAGACCAGTTAACTGATCCCTGGGTACCAGGAATGTGTTAATAAATATTTTTAAATGTGTGTTAAAATACTATCTTGAAAGAAGTTTTATAAGGGACGTATTTTACAAACTTACTTTAAACTTTCATTTGAGAAGAAATAACACAGAATGTTATAACCCAAAACATTTGTTATCAATAAGTGCATAATTGCTTAAAATTTTAATATACAAAACAACATTTCTTTCTTATATTATGCTGTCATTATTTTTTCTGAAAATGTTATAAGTGTCTCTCTTCAGTAATTCTTGTAGGAGCCCTGTAGATGTGGTCCCCGACAGATTGTATACTGTAAGTACGTAGTACATTACAGCCACTACTTTGACGACCGAGCAATATCTTTAACTTTTCCGCGTATCATTTTCAAAATTTTTTTGGACTAAAGTTCTCAAATATCTTAATAAGACTTGGAGAATAACATATAATAAATTTTGTGATAATTCTTATGAGATTTAAAAAATACATTTTATTGTACAAACATTTTATGTGTATTTCATGCACAGGAACAAAATCTGTAAAAGGGCGTATTAATATTTTCACCAGCCTTTCTAATGAGCAAATAATCTGGACATAGATATTGGTCATACCACTTACAATCAATTGTTTTCTACGTTTGGAAGCCGATGACTTGCATCTCATTGTATTTTTAATGTTTTGAAGTTTAGGCTAATGGTGTAAAGGTTGCAGCGTAGTTTCTCTTAGTGTATACTCTACAAGTTTCTTTTTCAGAATTGACAGGGTGTTATAGACTGCGATCTTCTTGGTCTTCTTACCCCGAATGTCGCTGCTTTTTCCATACTGAGGTTTCTTGATAAAGTAACTCTGAAAAAAATCATTATCAGTATTACCTATGTATTTCTACAAAATGATCCCATTACTAAGAGCTACGTCAAAAAAATGCATGAAAACTTTTATGTACCAACATATTTTTTCCGGCACATCGAATATATAGCCAGGTGATCATGTTGTTTTGTAAAAATGAATGGCGTAACGCCGCTCAAGTTCAAACATTTTTTTTGGATTTTGTGATAGAGATAGTGTTTCTTGTAACAATGTAGGATGTTTCTCTTGGCTGCTTTTTGATAATTTTATCTGATGATAAATTTTTATCAGCACCTTGGTTTCTACTTGATCGAAGAGTGCCTGTGCCGTATATTCTGCTGTTTATTAGATTTTCAAGATATAGTATGGAGCTAAATAAATTGTCAAAAGGGACTTTTGTAAGTTTGTAACCAATGTAAGACATTACCAAAGTTGTGCCTAGAGAAGTGTATAGCTCTTGTTTTGTGAAATCAACGTTTCTATTATTTTGTTGGCCATAGAAGTTGGTTTGATATACTATTTCTACATCGAAGATAGAATCGGTATTTGCACTTCTTTTAGGAGATCTTAAAGTCGTGGAATGGTTGCTGAGCCCATTTTGTCGTCCTGGGATATCCATTCTTTTTCCAATTTTGTCAATATCTTGTTGCAGGCCTATTAAATCTAAGAGATACCCTTTGATGTTTTACAAATACTACGTCATGGCAACTAAAATGATTCGGATGCATAACACATTATATATTTTGAAGGTAATAAAAGTAAGAATGATCGTACTTGTATTGTGGTGCCATCTTAGACTGTGATATATATTTAGTATACTTATTGCAAATAATATCTATGTTCAAGAAAAAGGTGAAAAAATAATTTAAACTATATACGAGGATACTGTTGTGCAAAATATATGCCGGAAAAATAAAGAATTATATTCAATTGGCCTCATTTTCATGTTCCTAATTAAGTTATTGTTAAAATTGTTACAAAAGCTAGACTACTTCTTTGTGTTTATATTGTTACCGACAATTAA